>OZ004709.1:81702189-82902189 GCA_963924515.1 Vespertilio murinus | reverse complement strand
CCCGTGAGGAGATGTGACCAGCAGCACAGGAGGGAATTTAGCTTTAAATAGAAGAAAGTGCATTTCCTTCTCAAAAGTAACACAAAGGAAAATGGAGAGGGGTGAATGTATCTGTGTGTGGGGAGAGTGGTGGATGGTGATTTGAGTTAAGATAGAAACTGTCCAGGGGGTTGAACGGAGAGCCATGAGTGAAGGCCACACCAGGTGGAGGTGAGGGCAGTCTGTACAGCACTCCACTCTGCACCATGGGCAGATCTTCAGGGACCCCTTCCCTCCTGCTCTACAGGAAATACTTCCAGCTCCTGGAGATGAGCAATATTTCATTCCTTTCTGCACACACGCATCTTGCAGAGATGTGACTGTCCAGTAAATGAGTGATATAGAAAGAAGGGAAGAGGGAGGGAAAGGAGAAGAAAGAAGCCCGGTGTCAGGGGTCAATCCCATTTCCTTGGAGAAGCATGCCTGAAACTGGCAAACACTCTCACAGGTTGGACAAATGCCACCACCTTCAGACTCTTCTGTTCCTGCCGAGTCCCCACAGGGAGCAAACCCCATGCAAAGCCTCACCACAGAGAAGCCAGGACCCACTGGCACTGCGAGAGGGCAGCCCTGAGGGGCATGGCCACCAAGACGGGGAGCCAGTTCTGAGGTGGGAGAGGCGGCCCCAGAGTGGATCACCAGAGGGGCGGTTCAGCTTAGGAATCCCATAGCAAAGCCATGTCTCTGACTCTGCAATTGAATGCGTGGTCCTTTCAGCCAGTGTCCAGAGAGGCATGGAGCCACTGGGGAAGGGGGGGTAGAAGAGGGTGTGGCCCAGGTAGGATCAGACATCAGCAATGGTGCCCAAGCATGCGGCTCTCATCCATGGGGACATCCCACGAGGACACCATGAACTGACCTCAGAATCCCTGGCTAAAATCCCCAAGGCTCCCCAAGGTTTTAAATAAGCCTATAACTCAGCAGGCCCACGGGCTAGCAGTCTCCTGCGATCTCCACACCCACTTATTTCAGCAACTCATTATGAAACTGACCTCCCCCATTCCACAAGCCCAGCAGCTCCCACCGCTCATCCCCCAGGGTCAGTGAACCCCACTCCTTATTCTACCTCCGCAGAAGGCCCTTCTCCAAGGGGTCGCCCCTGGAGCCTGGTAGACCAGATCTGCGCAGCACACTTCCCTTCATCCTGCTGGTGCCATCCTAATGAGAGTGGTTTGTTCACGTGTTTAGAGACTCTCATCTCCTTGGATTTTAGTCACCTGAGGATAGAGGCTGGTCTGTCTGTGCCCAGCACAGTGTTCAGCCCATGAATTCCCCATGGAAGCTATGTTATCCTAAGGAGCAAAGGTTAGTTCTTGGGGGAGATGAAAGCAACCTTAGTCCATTTATGCATAAAGCACCAATATAGCACAAACACAGGTATACTGTATATTTTGTAGTATTAAAATTTCATTAGGAAAAATGTCTAAAAAGGTTCCTTTGGTAAATTATAATGAAAACAAAGCTCTAGGACAATGCTGGACATAGTTGACACTTATGTATATAAATAGTAGTGAAAAGGTAAATTTTGATGGGGGCTCAGCCCCTTAAACCTAGACTAAGCATTCTCACTGACTGTCTTCCCCTGACTGAGGATGGGGCAATACACAGCGAGACAGGGCCTTCTGGGGAACTTGGAGTTACCTTTCTTGCCTTAAATTTATGTACTCTTAGATGGTGCATGAAAAGAAAAACAATAAGCAGAGCAAAAAAGAACTGAATTCCCAAAATGTATGCATAGCTGACATTTGCAAATTATGGCAATGTGCAGAATTATATTGATCACTTTTTTTAAGAGAGAAGATGAGGGAAGGAGAGAGAGAATAAAATATGGATGAGAGATATCAATTGGCTACCTCCTGTATGCCATAGCCCCCTACTGGGGATTGAGACCACATGTGCCCTGAATAGGAATTGAACTGGCAACCTCTTGGCACATGGGACAAAGCTCAACCAACTGAGCCACACTGGCCTGGGCTACAATCACTTTTTCATTTGGATACTGACTTTTCTGAATACCTTTCATAAATTTTTTATTTTGTATGTTTCCTTTCACAAATGTCCACACTTATTATTATCTATCTATATAAAAGCCTAAGAAACCATTGCAACAGAACAGATGACCAACAGGCTGTGTGGGGAGACCAGGCTGGCAGGGGAGTTAGTTGAAGAGTGACCAAATGACTGAGCATCTGGCTGCAGGGATGACCTGGCCCACAGGGTGGTTAGTGAGGAGTAACCAAACTGCCCAGCAGCAGGCTGCATGCAGAGAGCAGGCTGGCAAGTGGGGACAGGTAGGGGCAATCAGGCAGATAGGCAGGTGAGCTGTTAGAAGCCAGTGGTCCAGGATTGTGAGAGGCATGTCCAACTGCCATTTCAGGCCCAATCCCTAGGATCAAGCCTAAAGGGGCATGTGGACATCCCCTGAGTGGTCCTGAATTGGAAAGGGTGCAGGCTGGGCTGAAAGGACCCTCCCCCCATGCACGAATTATGTGCACCAGGCCTTTAGTCCTATATAATAAAGAGGCAATATGCAAATTGACCCTCATGCCCTCACAAAATGGTCGCTCCCACATCTTCACAGGTGGCTGGCAGGGGAGAGCAGTTGGGCACCATCAGGCCTGCAGAGGAGGGCAGTTGGGGGAACTGGGCTGGAAGGGTAGCAGTTAGGCACCAATCAGGCTGGCAGGGGAGCAGATGTGGGGGAGGGATAAAGCTGGCAGGCAGAAGCAGGTTAGGGGCAATCAGGCAGACAGACAAGTGATTAGGAGCTAGCAGTCCAGATTGTGAGAGGAGTGTCTGACTGCCAGTTTAGGCCTGGGATCAGGTCTAAACCAGCAGTCAGACATCCCCTTAGGAGTCCCAGATTGGAGAGGGTGCAGGCTGGGCTGAGGAACACTCCCCCTCAGTGAAGGAATTTTGTGCACTGAGCCTCTAATTGCTTATAATAAGTGTGGGTATTGTCCCACTAGATGGAAACTGTCATGTGAGCTGGGAGCCTTGCTAATTCCATGAGCATTTAAATGAGATAAAGCATTTTTAGAGAGATTATAACACAAATTAAACACAATAATTGTTAGCCATTATTGTTGCTCTGATAGTAGTGGTGGTGATGTTGTGTTATGATCATTCATTTCCTCGCCTCTGTATCACCACACCAAGCACAAGGCTAATATGTGACAAAAAATAAATTCTAGCCAGGGAATCCCTTTCCTCTCCATTTTGAAGTTTTCACTGTTGAAACCAATAGCAGATTAAAAAAACAAAAACAAACAAAGAAGAAAAAGGGAAAGAAACATCTAGGCACTTTCATTTAACATTATTAATGTTAAATGAAAACACCAGATGACACTGTACCTTTATAAGTCTCAAAATTAGCTCAGAATTTATCACCATATTATCTAGTTTTCACCCAATGAGCATCTTTCTTCCCAAATCTCAGCCCTTCCTGTGTGGATACAGGAGCCAGCTAAAGCCCCCACCTGACCCTGCAGGTCTCCACCCATTCCCTGTGAGGCTGTCACCCTGCCCGCCATTGTGGATGAGCAGGGCCTGGGCCCAGGCTGCGTGGGAGATACAGGATGGGAATGAACCTGAGAGCGACGGGATCTCAGCCCCAGCTTCCTGCAGCCCACTGGGCCAGAAGGCGGCACCTTTTGCTTTTTGGAGATGCCAGGGAGCCCAGGATGAGATGCCTCTGTCAGATTTCCATAGCTCCACACCAAGTGCGACTCTGAAACCCGACGATATCGGAGAACACTGAACAGCGTTATGTGAGAGGCATGTGGGCGTCTGCTGTCCATGCGTGTACTCTGGGTATAGATGTCCTGTCCCACAGGGCGTGTGGGCACTTCAGAAGGAGATGGGCCTCAGATAGGATTCTGTGCCCTGGCTCTGCTCCTCATAGAAAACACTGTTCCTTTAAGTATCTATTCACTTACTCTGGGAAAACTGAATAAAGATGCCAAGCCATTCACTGAGCCTTCACAGCATGCCCAGCACTCTATTTTATCACATTAATCCTCCTGCCAGCCTGGGAGGAGGGATTCCCCTCTTTGTTTGGTGGATGAGCAAACCACCAAGGCACCAAGAGAGATAACTTCCCTGTGCCTGTCCGTCTCTCCCAGGACACCTTGTGTAATTTGCATCTATGTTTAGCCCCTCCTCCCGGAGGTCAAGCACTCTCTCATATCCATCTTCTTTGTTTCCTCTAACTGTATTTATTAAGTATGTGTCAACTGAATGAATAAAACAAAGGAACAAAATGTAGTCCTTGCTTTTCTGCTATTTCTAAGACCTCCCAATACAATTTATCACTTAAACTTTTTTATCTTCCAAATAACGAATGGTACCATGTATATGCTCAAGAAATGTTTATTTAATGGAATGATCAAGTGTTTTAACAGTCCACTTCCACAAGAGTTAATCCCACTTGGCCTTATTGGGCAACAAGCGGAATGTAGGTTATGGGGATCTGCCTAGAATTTCAAAAAGCTTGAGTAAAGAACTGGAGATTAAAGATCATGGCTTTTGATTCACAACTAAGGATTGACTTCAAAAGTCACTTGGTCTCTTTAAATTATATACGATGGGCTCCCCACCATGCTTCCCAACATTAACCTGCTGTGTCATTCATGAGAACCTTGGTTTCTCTCACCACCAATTCCCAGCTGGTTAGCACATTTCTGCCTCCAAGGCCACTATCAAAGAGCCTGTGCCCAGGCGGAGGTGCCTGAGCACACGTCCTGAAAAAGGGCAATATCTCTAACACCCACTGTCCGCCTGGCATTGTGTGGGTGTGTGTGGGGTTTACATAGGCTCACTTCCCCCCTCAACCAGCCTTGGGGAAAGATTATGGGATTAGAAGTAAGTGTAGGTCTTTATTCCTATAGGTGGTGGTGCAGGAGCTGGGGTGTGAGCCCAGATCCTCTCCTCTCTCGGGCCATGCTGCACCCTCACAGGCATCGTCAGCATCCTCAGGAGCTTATTGGAAACACAGAATCTACCCCCTGTCCCACAGAATCAGAACCCACATTTCCAGAAACCCCAGATGATCTGTGCACATCAGAGTGTGAGAACTATTCCAGGACCCGGTTTTACAGTGCACAGCCAAGTCCTGCAAGAATAATGCTTGTGGATTAATAGGATGGGCATTTTTCTGTCTTCCAACAGAGGCAGAAATCAAGAATCAACTGCTGATAATAATAATAATTAAAAAATAACCACGAGACCAACATAGCAGCAAATGATGGGGCATCTCCACTGAGACCAGAGGTACCTCAGGGGCCAGAGGTACAAACCACAGTGAGGACAGTTCCTTCCCTGAGGAGCCCCAAGGTCAATGCAGGGTCCTTAACCTGGGCCCACGGACTGACCCAGCCAGCACGGGCCACCTGCCCTGTATCATGTACAAGCCATTTGCATTGTGTGGGTGGAAACAGGTGCACCATTGCATGTGTAACGGTCCATGACCTTCATCAGGTTTACAGAGGCAGCTACACTCCACTTCTTTAGCATCAGAAATAAAAATCAGAAATGACCATTAATGTTAGGGCAGAGGAAAATCACTTACAGATTTTCACTTGAGTCTAGTGTAATTATGCACATACACACACACATATTACATATATATGCGTGTGACATTTAACAGTGCATTATATTTCTACTTAGCCGTTAGTCTTTTCGAATAACACAACCGCAATGATAGCTAATGCTTACTGCCCTCAACCTTGTGCCAAGCATGATTTTATGCCCTGAATGAACTTATTTAATTACCATGATAATTAGTCACTACCTGAAGCTGTGAGCCAACCGCCAAGGCCATAGATCTGGAGGTGGGAGACCTGGAGGTGGGAGTGCCCGGCTCAGCCTGCTGTGCACAGTCCAGCTCCAGTCGGGGCCGCAGCCAGGACCCGGCCTGGGACTACGTGGCAGTGAGCTCCGCATCCTCAGAGGGAGCAGTGACGCTGCTGATAGAACCAGGAGGGGAAGAAGAGGGAGGACTTACTAGAGGCTCCCACTGGTTCCCACAGAGCTGTCTTCTGACAAGCTTAGGTTCTTTATTTCTTATTTTATTTTAAAATATATATATTTTATTGATTTTTTACAGAGAGGAAGGGAGAGAGATATAGAGCTAGAAATGTTGATGAGAAACATTGACCAGCTGCCTCTTGCAGACCCCCTACCGGGGATGTGCCCACAACCAATGTGCATGCCCCTGACCGGAATCGAACCTGGGACCCTTCAGTCCGCAGACTGACGCTCTACCACTGAGCCAAACCAGTTTCGGCAAGGCTGTGGTTCTTTAAATGTGTCATTTCAATGTGCATAAATAGAAATAGACTATGTTTTTATGCATAAGACGATTCTAATTACAGACATACATATGTTAAGCACACAGGTGCCTACATTCATGTGTGTGCATGCACACACACATACACACACAAATACACACACACACACACACACTAGTGGCCTTAATCCAGGGGTAGGAATCATTTCAATTCCTATTTCTTTTGCTAAACTTTGCTGCCCTCTCCATGGTAACCGATCACTTATTCTGCAGTGGATCTCAGCTATCTGCACCTAAACTGTTTGGGATTGTGAATAATTCAACTACCTGAAGCCCCGCCTAACCTGGGAAAGCATCATCAGGGTTAATTATCCTGATAATTCTCCAAAGATACTTCTCCACAAGCTTTGGGAACCTGTATTTTTTAAATGAGCTCAGCTAAGTCTGGGAACAGTGCTCTGCCCTGCCCTCCCAAACTTTAAAGTGCTTGCAAGTGAGCTGCCAATCAAATTAAAACGCAGCTTCTGGGTCAGTCAACCCGGCTCAGGCCTAGATTCTGTGTCTCTGACCCGTGGCTGCTGCCAGTCTGTGAACACACTTTGAAGAGCGAGGCTATGGATGTCTTATTTTAACATGTATTTTCTGTGCGCATTTGGGCCCCGATTTTAGTGTGCTAAGTACAACAGACCCCACCAGTGTGAGGACCAAACCCACTTTGTAGGACAGGCGCCCCCTGGACTCCTGAGGAGCAGGCGGCCATGTTTGGCTTTGGTGGGTATTTTCTGTGAAGCCAAGGAAAATAGGTTCTTCACTCCAGGGGGCTGGGCCTTGCCTTTAAGACCCAGCGTTCCCTCGGTGGCTTGCCAGCAAGGCTACTTGCTAGAACACAAAATGATAATCTAAATGTTAACAAGTTGTCATTAAAGAATAATGACCACTTTCGAAGTACAAGTAATCCCCGACATCCTTATAAAGATGTGATAGAGGATGTGATATTTTATTCATTCCAAGGCTTCATTAGCAATTCTCCTTTAAGGCTGCTGGGACTCCAGCACCTTATCCACAGATAGGCTCTTCCACTCACTGGTGCAGCAATTAGTTAAACCGAAGAACTGTAAGGATTTACCTGCAAGAGGTAGATTGAAGGGAAGCAAAGAGGTACTTTGGGAAGGAAATCAAGCCATTTCTTTTTCTTTTCTTTTTTTTAATATATTTTATTGATTTTTCTTTTTCCTTTTTTTTTCTTTTTTTTAAATAAATCTTTATTACTCAGATTATTACAATTGTTTCTCCTTTTTCTCCCCCAAAGCTCCTTACCACCCAGTTCCCTTCCCACCCTCTGCCCTTACTCCCTCTCCCCCAAATTGTCTTCAATCATTGGTTATAAGATTTCAATCCAGTCTCCCACTGCTTCCTCACCCCCTTATCCTCCTGATAATTATCAGTCCACTCCCCTTCTTTGCCCCTGATTCTATTATATTCACCACTTTATTCTGTTATTCAGATTTTTTTCCTTCTCTTTTCCTTTTTTCTGTATATGAATTTCAAGTGTGACACTCTCTCTCATTTGTTTTTGTAGGGAAATACAACAGAGTGTTCTGTAGCTAATGGCTGCAGACTGTCCAAATGTCTCAGGACCACATGAATAGATTCCGCTCCTCCTCCGGTTCACACTGCCCCTTCCCCCGGGGTCTCACCGCTTCCCCAAGGCACATGGCTCTCCTGGTGTACATGGCTCCCCGGGTCCCACCGCCCCCCTTGGGCACATGGCTCCCCTGGGACACACGGTTCTCCCAGGGCACACGGACCCCTGGGGCACACGGCCCACCTGGGGCACACGGCCCCCTGAAGCCATTTCTTTTGCCAACTTTACCACAGAGGTGGGCAGCCCGGGGCCTCCTGACATGAACATTTGTCTCCTCTCAGTGCATGGTCAGAGAAGCAGGTGCAGGAACACAAGATCCCTCCCCAAATGTGCTGCCAGCCTTCCCATCACAGAACAGCTGTTTTCTTAACCGATAGGCCAGCAACCATCCTCATCAGCCGAACCGTGTCACACAAGTTGAAAGTGTTAAAGCCAATGCAAATTGGCTTAAGAAAAAAAAATAATGTATTGACTTATCTCATTTTTAAATGCATACATGGAGCGAGGGGGCTTTCATGAGTAATGGATGGTTTGCTTTGTCTCCTCTACTACCTGGTGTGGGTGTCTCACCTGAGCAGACTGTCTACACATGGAGGCTTAGAACAGCACCATAAGTCTATGATCATCTCTCCCAGAGCAATGCCCAATAGTTACAGCTAAACTCCTGCACATTGGGTCTTATTGGACTAGCCTGAATCATGTGTTCACCCTGGAACCGATCAATTTGGCCAGGAAATGGGATATGCTAATGGGCTTGGACCACATGACCAACTTGTGATGCAAGCAGGTAAACAGTGTCAGAGTTCCTAATCAACCAAATGACAGAGCATGAAAGAAGAGACAGAAGATAGAGTAACTTCTAGAGTACTTGTTCCATTTGATCCTCACAGCACTAGGAGACATAGATGCAGATACACTATAGACACGTTATATATACAAAGAGATATGTCCTGCATATATAGGAAGTAAAGCTTACAGAGATATATTAAGTAGAGGGTTCCTTTGGTTTCAAGAGATGGAATCTTCATTCAAAACAAAATGGGAAAAAGAACAAAAAATAGAAGAGAAATATATGTTGGCTTACACAGCTGAAAAAGTGCTCATTCTGTCTCCTATCACAGATAGTCTGTAGGGCTGTTCTTTCCCCCTGTCCATCTTTGTACTTAAGTAGATGGTTCCCTTGCAGTGGGAAAAGTGAATCTCAGTAATTCCATGGTAATACTATTCTTGTGGAGATAAGATTGGTGGTTTTCTTAACAAAATGTTAGTAAGTTTTCCTGGAATGACTAGGAATTGGGGGCTTGCAATCTACTCGAGACACAGTACATGAAATTCGTGCACAGGTAGGGTCCCTAGAAGTTGCCAGCCAGAGGTGCCTCTCTTCCCCCTGGCCGCCTGCTGCTGCCACCACTGGCCCGAATTCCCGGTCGAATTCCCAGTTGATGGAACAATTTGTATATTAGGCTTTTATTATATGGGATAACCATGGTCATACCGACCACTATGGGCATGAATTATACTGACAGCCAGCCTAGGTCACATGATTCTCTGTCATAGGAAACACAGGGATGTGATTGTCAGTTCCATCAGATGAGCAAGGGGCAGCTATAAAACAGAAACAAATGCATAGCCAAAAAGAACAAAACAAAAATCTATTCCCTGGTGTTTATCCCAGGATATTAACTTACTTATCCAGTCAAATCACAAAGAAGGACTTAGTGTTGTAGCTAAGATGGAATAGGGGCCAGACTGATGGGTTGTGGTTGTAGGTGGCTACAACCACAACCACCACAACATAAATATCTAGCTATCTAATATAGACAACAACAGTTGCTAGACACTGAACTTAGGACAGTGGTTCCCTGGAACAAGGGAAACAAGTCCCCGGTTTACTGAGCTGAGAGTTTCCAGTCTTGGAACAGGGCACTGTAACCTGGCTGAGGCCAGGGGGTGTCTGAGTTGAGGAACAGAGATGAGGGTGAATGAGCTGATGGGGGCGTGAGTTCACAAGATGAATCAGCAGAGAGGGGAGGAGGCACAAGTGCTGAGAGACCCAGAGGCCTGCAGAGGATGGTTCTGAGAATCTAGTGTCCTGTGTACTCTGCAAGGAAATGCTGAAGGATGCAGAAGAACCATCTGTCTACACGGGTCAGAGGTGTGCCTTCCTCCTGACCAGATTGGAGACCCTTTCTCCCGGAGCCTCTGGCAAAGTACTCAGAAGGGCCTCAATTCAGGAGTGGTAGATAATTAGCCCAGGCAAAAAGCTACTCTGGTCCAAGATTTTACAAATATTTTTATTAAATATATTTTATTGATTTTTTATAGAGAGGAAGAGAGAGGAGAGAGATAGAGAGCTAGAAACATCGATGAGAGAGAGACATTGACCAGTTGCCTCCTGCACACCCCACACCAGGGATGTGCCCGCAACCAATGTATATGCCCTTGCCCAAAATCGAACCTGGGACCCTTCAGTCCACAGACCGACGCTCTATCCACTGAGCCAAACCAGTTTCAGCCAAGATTTTACAAATCTTAACACAGATTCAAATGGATCCAACTATTTCCAAGTAATTTACCTTAATCCCAGAACACAGCTCAGAAATATACTATAGAGAAACACAAAAATATGCAGAGCCCAAAAAGATAAAATTCATTGGACATCACACTGTTCTTTCTTAGTGACACACAAAATAAGGTTGTATATTTTGATAAGTGGCACCTTAAAGTTGATGAAATATGGTTTTATTGTAAGTTAGCCTTCCTCTGCTTTTTCCTTTTTTTAAAACCATGCTGTCTCTCACAGCATCCAAAAACCAAGCCCACGATGTTCCGTCCACACAGTTCTCTGTCTCATCAGCTCTGGTTCTGACACTGGCCTGGGCATCTTGACTTGGCAAATGTGCCAACTCATTCTTTCATTAACCACTTCACAACCACAGCTCAGATGCCTGCACATACCATGTCGTCAAAGCAAAGAAAAAAATGTACTGAGGGGAAAAAGAAATTGGGCAACATTAAATGGGAGGTAAAATGAGAAACAGAGACGTCCCCAATCCTGCTGAGTCAGCATGCGGTCCAGATCTCCTTACTGAAAAAAGAAAATCTCAGAATGCATTCTCCACACAGCTTCTCAAGAGGCCCTTACAAAAGGCCAGCGATAATTAATGTCACCTTTCTAGTTCATTCCATATCGAGGAGAGGGCAGGAGGCCTTCCGATTTGTATGTCTCTATGGCGTGTGTGTCAGAACACTTCCCACACCTTGAGAAATGCTGACACGTGCCTGTCTCCATTGTTTTTTTTTCATATCCTCTCCTCTCCACCCCCTCCCTTCTGTGCTTCTCTAATTGAGTCATCATTTGAGTGCCTGGCTGAAGGGCCATAAACTGATGAAAGCAAAGTTTCAAATAATTAGTTAAAACCTAAACATTTTCATGGTGACAGAGTAACTGAGCTTCCAATAGTCTCTTTTGTGCAAGTGCTGGCAAAACATTCCGCCCAAAAGGAGGTTTATGAAGAGGCAGGATGAAGCGGCTAATTAGCAAACTAACGGAGCTGGGTGGGAGCGGGAATAACAGGAAGGATTATGTTCCTCAAACACAAACACTCACCTTGGGTTTGATAACATAAAGAACAAACCTCCTTAAAAACATGCTGCGTGTCAGAGAAAAGGAACAGGTCAGGCTCCCAGGGCCAACCTTTGCTTCTGATGGAGCGAACTTGGTGCTTCCTAGAAGCTCTTGGCCCTGGATGCCATCTATTGGCATCCTGCCAAGTCCGCTCTGTGTGGTGGATCTGACCCCTTTCTCCTCCCAGTAATGAAGTCAGCCAACAGGGTGTAAGCTTGCGGAGCCCAGAACCAGGCTCGCAGGAGAAACTCGGGCTCTCTCCAGACTCCATGGGTCTCACTGAGCTCTGCTGGCATCTAGACATGAATGTGGCCATGCATCCATTCTTCAGAAAAGAATTTTATAGCAATTTCCCTGTGCTAACACTTCTCAGGCTTCTTGACAGATGTGTAATCCTGAGATTAATAATGTTCCCATCTACATTTTCCTCTGAGGAGACAGCTGTGAGGGACAGAATGACTGACAGCTGGACTGGGACAGGGCTACTCTTTCCCTAGGAGGACTGGGAGTGACTCTTGGCCAAAAAAGAAAGGGTAGTGAGGGCTTTGTGATGTGCTGGTTAAAGACACAAATGCCAGCGGCCACTACTGGGGCCGGTGTCTTCACTGGTACTGTGTGACGGGTCTAACCAGTTGTCAGGTTGGCTTAAACTTAGGAACCTTAGCTTTGAACCTAGTTATTCTGTCAATGCCCAGAAGCCGACTGACTCCTCTGGAAACAGCCCTGTCTACCTGAACTTCCGCTCTCCCACGAGACCAGACTCAGGCCTGAGCCTATGGAAGACTGACTCAGGGTCCTCCACTTCTCTCCTCACAGCCCGAGGCAGCATCAGAGCCAGAGACACCATGCCCACATGTTTGTAGAATTGTTGGAGGTAGGGAATGACATGACCGCAAGTGTTTGTCCTTTCTGATTCATACATTGAAGCCCAAACCCCCAAGGTGCTGGTATTTGGAGCGGATTAGGTTTAGACGAGGTCCTGAGCATGGGACCCCATGTTGGATCAGTGCCTATTTAAGGAGAGGAGTGGTCCAGACCCACTCTCTCTCAGCCTTGTGAGCACAGATCCAGGTATGCCGGCACACCAAGAAGCAGGTTCTAACCAGACACTGCATGTGGGGGACCTCGAGCTTGCACCTCCCAACCTCCAGGACTGAGAAACCAACATCTGCTGTTTAAGCCCCAGTCCAGGGTATTCCGTGGTGCCAGCCTGACCAGAATGAGGAAGACAAAGACTCCCTTTCCCTGCTGGGGCTGTGAGAGCATCCTGGGAAGGCCTGGAGTCTGGGTCAGCACCTGCAGGAGAGGCTGTCTGGCAGGAGCCCCCAGGAGAGGAGCCAGAGGAGAGGGAAAGAGGACCGTCCATCCACTGTCTCGACAGAGTCCATGTACTTCCTGGGCTCATTCCTCTGATTGGTTTTTGTCATTTTCACTGAGCACATTCCCAGCACTCGGCTGGTTCCCTCCCACAGAGCACCTGCCAGCCTCCCTCCTCTGCCTCCTGGTCACCGCCACCCTCCCACTACCCTCACCTCATCCCATCAGACTTGCTGACGGGTTGGTGCACTCACAGAGCACTATTTTAAGTCTCTGCTGAAGGCTTGCTTTCTGACTGATGGAGCATTTTGCTTTTTTTAATTCATTTTTTTCCTCTTAATGCTCAGTTGTCATCCATACGGAACCTCTCCATTATCCTGGACAAATATCACCCAGATCCAAGTTTCCCGATACCTTTCATTAAACTTCAGGAACTACTTCTTCTTTGAGAACTTTCACCAGCCACCACGGTCAAATATTTTATGGTCTTTGCAGGGCCGGCACGCGCGCGAGGAAGATGGAGAGGAGCCGTAAAGCAGCGATCGCCCATGGCACTCCATGTGGGAGATGAGACTGTCAGGGGAGAAATAGTACACATAAACGTAAAAAACGACCTTGACGCTTGCAAGGGTGTTGTGCTGAACTTCGCTGGCTGTGGGAAAACCCAGCTGAAACTTTAAATGAAGAAGAAGGGCTGCCGTGGCCACAACGCCATCTCTTCAGACTTTGGTTTGGCTTGAAGGGGTGTCTGCGCTCACTGGCTACCTCAGAGAGCAGCTCAGAACCCTCACTCCTTAGGTAGTCATTCCCCTGGGAAAGTGCCCAACAGACGTACGCTGCCATTAGAAAACTCAGGATAAAGCACAGCAAGGCTAATGTTCATGGCCCTGTCTTCATATAATGTCACTCATTGGGCACTTAGTATGTGGCAGACACTGGGATAAATGTGTTTTATTTAAGTCTCACAAGAATATGCAAAGGTGGGTAATACTAGTATTCCCCTTTTACAAGTTGCAGGCGGTTAAAGTCCTTAAGTCAGTTGGCCAGACTACGTTTGAGTCGTGATTTAACCTAAGTCTCTGATTCCAAAATCCTTCCTGGGGAAGGAGACCCACTCACTGGTTAAATGTACAGTGCAATACAGTGGCTTTATAACTAAAGCCAACACTTTCTACACACACACAGGCGCATGCGCGTGTATACACAAATGCACATGCATATGTGCATGCACATACATGCATAAACACATACATACATAAACACATAATTTGGTGATTATGTTACATAAGATTGCAGCATCCATCTTGCTGGACTCTATTATTTCCATGTGGCTGTAAGGAAGCGCACTACCATGTCGGAGACCCCACACATGCACACATACACTTCCCTGCTGCAGAGGCTGTAATATTTTTCATCCTAATTTCTAAGACTCAGCATTCTAAGAAGGAGGCCCTAGACACGACTCCAGGGTCTGTGGCAGTGGTGAGTATTGATCCACCTGATCTAAATCTGGCAACTTCACCCGCCTCCTTGATTGGCTTGGGATGTGATCTATGACTCAATTCTGACAAATGAGATGCAGTGAGAATCTGTTGCAAGAGCTTCATGGAAATGGTTCTCAGTGAGAGAGAAGGAGAAAGGAGAGAGAGAGAGAGAGAGAGAGAGAGAGAGAGAGAGAGAGAGAGAGAGATATTCAGGATCCACTGCAGCCATTGTGTGATCGTTGTGATCGTGAGGGATGTGAGATGGCACACCAACGATGACAAAGCAGAAAGTCAGAAAAGACCTGGTTTCTTACCAGCATCCATGAATGTCCGAATTAGCCAAGCTAGAAGCTGCCCCAACTTGGGACTTAATATTTGAAATATAAATCCCTTTTTATTGAGTCATTGTGACTTGGGTCTCATGGGATGTGTAGTCAGACATTTCTTTTAAAAGTATTTTAGAGAGAGGACAGGAGAGAGAGGGAGAGAAAAATACCTATGGGTTGCCTCCCACACACTTCCCAACTGAACATTGAGCCTGAACATGGGCATGTTCCTTGACCAGGAATTGAACTGGCTATCTTCCAGTGCATGGACAATGCCCAACCAACTAAGCTGCATCCACCAGGGCTGCAATCAGAAATGTTAAAGATACCTCCCAATATTTTACTGCACACTTGCCAGGGTTCCAGTAAATAAAATGTCCATTAATGTATATTCTCTGCCTTCTTGCTCTCACTTTTGATTCCTTTTGTCCTCATGGCCACAATGGTCTGTTATTCACTAAAATCCATTTTTTCCCTATAAAAATAGAAGAACACAACTACCTTAGCTGACACTGATTAGGTGACTATCCTATATAATAAAACCCTAATATGCTAAGTGTCTGGTTGGCTGTTCAACCACTCAAAACATAATACACTAATGATATGCTAAGGCTATTCAACTGCTTGCTATGACATGCACTGACCACCAGGGGGCAAACACTCTGACAGGTAGGTTAGTTTGCTGCTGAGGTCCAGCCAATTGGGACCGAGCCAGACAGTTCAGACATACCCTGTAGCCTTTCCACAGTCTCTCCCCAGCTGCCCAACCTCCTGAGTCCCTCCCTGGCCCCCATCATGCAGCTGTGGGGTCCCTCAGCCTGGCCCATGCCCTCTCACAACCTGGGACCCCTAGAGGGATGTCAGAGAGCCCAATCTTGCAGGCCAGGATGAGTGAACCCATTGGTGCACAAACTCGTGCACCAGGCCTCAATGTTTCATAAGATTGCAGCCCCCGTCCTGCTGGATTCTCTCATTCCAATAATGACTGTGAGGAAGCACACTACTATTACTATGTTGGGGACCCCAAAGGGCATGGAACTTTAGTGACCAGTGAGAGTGCAGGGCGACCCTACTATAAAACCAATAATGATGAAGCACGCAGGGCTACAGCTGCAGGAAAAGTAACTGCCAACTGTATGAGTTTGGAAGTGAATTCTTCCACAGTTGAGCTTCCAGATAAGTCCTCAACCCTGCCTGACACCCTCAATGCAATTTTCACAGAGGACTCTACAAAGTTGTGCTGGAACTCCTGACCCCAGAAACTGTAGGAAAACGAATATATTATTTTAAACCACTGCTCTTGTTGGTATTTGTGTAGTAATAGAAAACCAACACAGATTTAGGTACTTTGGCATAACCTTAAGACTAAGCACCTTACATTTTGCATCTAAGACACCTTGCTTACCTCACCCTGATTCCAGCCTTGAGAACATATTTTTGTTAGCAATAGAGTTGGGGGGAGCATTTGACAGGTCTGAGTCATATCTCAGCCCATCTTATTCTGATACATAAGTTGGCATTACCTGCCCCCCCATAAAGCATTAAACACAAAATGATTAAAACATTAAGCCCCTTATAGTGTTTAACTAAATACATTTTATAAAAACACAATTTTCTTTGAAATTCCAGTCATTCCTGGGTTTTGTCTATACCCATTTTCACCACCCAGTCATGTCTACAGTCCAGACATAGCTGTGCTTTATTTCTTGTCCTCTCCACCCACTCGTGGTAGAAACCAGTGCTCAAAGACAGAAATCAAGTGCCGCAAGATGCACAAAACAGTCAGGAGTTCCAGGGACTATTTTATTTGTTCCAATGTAGAAATGTCCGATGCTCTGCAGGCAGTCTGACTGCTCTATCATTTACAGGGTGAATGACTTAAAAAAAACTTGTTCTCTCCCAGCCTCATGAGCCTGGTCTGAAAAAAATGCAGGGATAGTGATACCACCACATCGGTTTTCTTGAATGAAACAAGGCCAGGAAAGTTCTGAGCACAGCACTTGTCACAGAAGGTGCAGTCAATAAATGCATAGCAATGATAGAAAACATTGCATGAACATCCATTCTGCGTAGAAATTGGACTTTTACCACAGATATGTCATTCTAGTCACACATTTTACAGATGGAATGCCACTCCCTGAAGAGAGCAAGCCATTTGCCCGGGGCCCATGGATCTAACCCCAGAGCCAGCTCCAGTATGCCCCCCTTTCCCATCCTGTCCATGGCTCATTACTGCTCTTTGGCCAACACTTTATTTCCCTGTACTTTTTTTTCAAATATATTTTTGTTTATTTCAGAGAGGAATGGAGGAGAGAGAGATAGAAACATCAATGATAAAAGAGAATCATTGATTGGCTGTCTCCTGCAGGCCCCACACTGGGGATTGAGCCCGCATCCCGGGCATGTGCCCTAATAGGGAAATGAACCATGACCTCCTGGTTTATAGGTCGATGCTCAATCACTGAGCATGTCAGCTGGGATCCCTGTACTTTGTTGTTGTTGCTGTTAAGAACAGACCTATCTCCTAGCACGAGGTACCCAGCATTATCAGGTTATAACGCAAGAAAGATGTGTCTCAGATTGTTTCTGAGATTATGTTTGGCTACAAGTAAGACTAAGGTTCCCATACCTTTCTTTTTTCTTTTTAAAAGTACAGGCTTAGGCTTCTTCTCAATTCTAGTCACTGTACAGCTCACCTGAAATTCTCTTCAAAATAAAAGTTAAAAAATAGCAAAACACTGCTGAAACCGGTTTGGCTCAGGGGTAGAGCATCGGTCTGCGGACTGAAAGGTCCCAGGTTCGATTCCGGTCAAAGGCATGTACATTGGTTGCGGGCACATCCCCGGTAGGGGTGTGCAAGAGGCAGCTGGTCGATGTTTCTCTCTCATCGACGTTTCTAGCTCTCTATTCTCTCCCTTCCTCTCTGTAAAATATCAATAAAATATATATATTAAAAAAAATAGCAAAACACAAGTTACTGGAGTCACTGGGTACTCCAGTTGAAAAACTGTCACCTTTCCTTATGACAAGTAGGTACAATCCCTTGAGGAGATGCCCCTGCCTCCCCCCCCACACACACACACACTCCTCACTGGCACCCAATCTGACTCACTAATGCAAAGTGGGGAGCAGTGGGCTGTGAATTTCACCCTGCCTACATTTGCATTTGAATAGGCAGATTACTCCTAAGTGAATTTGGAAGAATGAAACAAAGCCAACCACTGAAGTCAGAAAGACCAGAGCCCCATGATCATGAATGAGAGCAGGAAGGAGTCTGGTCCCTACAGTATACATCAGTCCTGGCTTCCATATGTATCAGAACAATTTCCTCCTGCTGCTCGGCCCACCGGGGTGGAAAATTGATTAGCCCACTCTGCTGAGGCACACTGTGTCTGCCTCCACAATCCACTGGCCATCTTAATTGATGCAGTGCTGCCTGTCTCTGGTTGGACACGTAATCACAACCTAGTTTATGAAGTAGTTTCTCCTGTAGGAGGATGAGAAAAACTATCCACAGGTGTTGCATCTAAGAATGTCATTAACTGCCTCCCTGCCTGCCCTCCCACCAAGCTAGCAGTTTACTGGTTTTGCAAACCTAGAAGTTGCTCATGAAGTTCCACTGATCACCCAGAACAGGAGGGTTTAAAGGGCACTGGGTGATTTCCCACAGAAATGACGCTCAGGACTTGGAGTGACTCTTGCAGAGTGCCTCCTCCACATCCACTTGCCTTTTCTTCCAGCCTCCAAGGATTTAAGGGTACCCTCCCACTTGCCATCCTGGGCATATCTGATCAGTCCATATCTGATTGTCTGGGCTGGACCTCTCAGACAAACACTTGCCCTGGACATGCCCCAGGGTGGGTGTGTATCTAAGCTGAACCAACTAGAGTGAGCAGTGGTGCTTTTGCTAGAAATATTGGAGGAAAATGGCTCATTGGATTTAATTTTAAAAGAATTTGGCCTTGGATTGTCCTGGCAGCCATGTTGCAGATACAAAAGGAAGAGCTCTCTGGGAATGGAATGGACAGAAAAAGACAGCTTGGAGTGACAGAGACAGAGAGGCAAGTGATCTTGGACAGGCTCACGTCTGTGTCCAGCCAGGCTCAAAGCTCCATCTGGCCCTGTTCTGCTCAATGGTGTGAACCAGTACATGTACTTTTTTCTGCTCAGGACATATTGGAATATTTGACCTTTGCCACCGAAGGAAGCTAAAAGACAGAGGCCCAGGTAGTCATTAAATGAACATGTATAACTGCCATGTTCATTCTGAGCAAAACTAACAACACAAGCGGTCCCGAGGCACACTGACAGGCAAGGCTGAAGCACTCTCTGTCCCAGGTTCCCCCACCTATGTTCTGACCGCTTCTTCCATCTGATGCCTGTGGCCCCTGAGCATGAGCTAAGAGCTACAGCCTCTATGCAGCCAGGCGGGCTGGATTAGAATGTGGCTTGACCCACCAGCTATTGACAATGCAAGGCCTCTCAGCCCCCTGCTCAGGCTGTCTCCTCACCTGCAATGGGGGAGGATAAGGCTAACAGGATAACCCATGAGAAATCACAGAACAGTATCTGCCTGATCGTAATGGAGATGAAGAAAATGTCAGCTTTCAAATCTCATTCACCTTAGAGTTCTCATATTCATAATAAATGTACTGTATAAATTGACACTAATAGATATCAACCACAGGGACCAAGTTGTACATTTTTTAAAATTCACTTTCCTCGCGGCCGCCACCGTGAGTGAGGGAAGCCCACTGAGAGCTGAGCTCACTCTACACCGGGCCCAGGGAGTGGGCTGTGTCTCCCAGCCTGCCCGCCGTGGGAGCGAGAGAACCTACGACGAGCCTCAGCCGCACCTTCTGCTACTGCCCGAACGCCTTGAAGCACGGTCTCCACACCCGCAGCCATCTCAGCCCAGCCTCCAAGCCTGCAGCTGTCCCAGCCCGCCCGCCGTGAGCAGTGGGTCCTGGGGGACCCATGTGCCCCGGGAGAGCCATGTGCCCTAGGGGAGCCATGTGCCCAAAGGGAGCGGTGGGACCCAAGGAGCCGTGTACACCGGGAGAGCCATGTGCCCCAGGGAAGTGGTGGGACCCGGGGGGAGGGGGCAGTGTGAACTGGAGGAGGAGCGGATTCTATTCATGTGGTCCTGAGACATTTGGACAGTCTGCAGCCATTAGCTACAGAACACTCTGTTGTATTTCCCTACAAAAAACAAATGAGAGAGAGTGTCACACTTGAAATTCATACACAGAAAAAAGGAAAAGAGAAGGAAAAAAATCTGAATAACAGAATAAAGTGGTGAATATAATAGAATCAGGGGCAAAGAAGGGGAGTGGACTGATAATTATCAGGAGGATAAGGGGGTGGGGAAGCAGTGAGAGACTGGATTGAAATCGTATAACCAATGGTTGAAGACAATTGGGGGGAGAAGGGGTAAGGGCAGAGAGTGGGAAGGGAACTGGGTGGTAAGGAGCTTTGGGGGAGAAAAAGGAGAAACAATTGTAATAATCTGAGTAATAAAGATTTATTAAATTTTAAAAAATAAATAAAATTCACTTTCCTTTCTAATATCACCTCTTCCCTACTAGGCACCTACTGCTGTGTTGCTGCACATGGTCCCCCATGTATACTGACTCATACACATGTAAAAACAGTTGTAAGTAATGCAGTGAAGAGCATGCTCTAGCACAGAACAGGTCACTAACACACAGGTGTACAGTGGTATCTCTTTGCGGTCTTAATGGGAGCATCTTTTCTTATGCTTATTTGCCACCTACTCAGTTTACTTCCCCCTTTGGGATTGTTATAAACAACTAGAGGCCTGGCACACAAAATTCGTGTACGGGTACAGTCCCTAGGCCTGGCCTGTGATCAGGGCCATCTTCCCAGGCTGCCGGCCAGCCCCACCACCCACCCCCATTTTCCCGTTTGCCATCAGGAGATCAGAGCCTGCAGACTGGGAAAGGGATCAAGAGGCTGGTAGTCAGTGCACACTATAGCGACCAGTTGTTCTGCTGTTCAGGTGATTTGCATATTACCCTTTTATTATATAGGATGCTGCTAAAAACATTCAGTAAAAGTGTGTGTGGGTGTGTTTTCTTAATTCCACTTGGTATATACTAAAGAGCAGAATTGCTGGGTACTATGGAAACTCTGTGCTTTTTTTATTTTTTAACATTTTGAGAAACTACCAAACTGTTTCCAAAGTGGCAGGTACTTCCCCACTAGCAGTGTCTGGGTTTTAATTTGCCTGAACCCTCACCAAATCTTGGCATTGCCTGTCTTGGATTTCTATCTACTTTAGTGCATGGGCGGGGCACTTCTCTGTGGCTCTCATTTGCATTTTTCCTGTCACCATGATGTTGAGCAAATTTTCCTGTGCTCACTGCTCACTCAAGTATCTTCACTGGAAAAATGTCTTCAGATCCTTTGCCGATGTTTTCAGTGGGTTACCTGTCCTCTTATTACTGAGTTGTAAGAACTCATTATAGATTCCAGGGACCAGTACCTTAGATTACTGGTTTGTAAATATTTTCTTCCAATCTGTGGGTTCTTTTATTTCATGGTCTTGGTTTTAGTTTTTTTTTTTTTTTTAAAGGCAAACATTTTGAATTTTTATAAAACTTCACAGGTGTTTTTAAAAGAAAAATATGTAATTGAGAACATAACTACTTGGAAAAGATAAACCTAAGTAAAAACATGTGTTAGTCACAAACTCAGTGTAGGCTCACAGACAGGAAGAAAGCAAACAGAACACACAGCCACAAAGGATGCTATCACAATAGTGTCACCAAAGCGCCTCACTGTGAAACGGGGGCACCATTTACATAGGTCCGTGCCTCTGCTGTGATGCCATCGCCCTGCCAGCTACGTGAGGCCTGCCCAGTGAAAATGCCATCTTCTTCAGCTGACCAGAGAGTGGCATTAATGATGAGTATTAGAATATGACTAATAGTCAATATATCTGTATATACAGATGTAATTTGCTATAATTGAAACCCACTGAAAACTTTCTTATTAAAACTGAACTTTATTTTATCAGGAATCTTTTTAGTATCCCTTAGTTCATTTTTTTTTTAAAAAAGCTTTGTATGGCCAGTCCGGAACCAAGATGGCGGCCTAGGTAGTCTCCTAAGCTGCCGCCTCATCAACAATTTAATTTAAAAAACAACTAAAATCAAAAAGAGCTTCACCAAAACCTTAGGAAAGCTGGCAGAGTGGAATAGCTACAACCAGAAAGAAAGAGAGAGGTGCACGGATCGGACTGGGAGCCGCAAAGCGCTAAGGTAGGGAGAGGAAGTGTGGCCGCTGAATATCTCGCTGGCAGCAGGAGGGGAGGAATTCCTGATTTTGAGGAACCCTTTCTGACTGTACTGAACCCCAACCCCGGCTGAAATTCCGTGGTCCCAGGCTTATACGGGTGGAGTCTGGACTGTAGAGAAAGGCACCCAGAGACTCAGAGACTAGAAGACCAGGGACCAGGAGCTGCAGCCTGCAGGGTCTACAGTCGCGCACCAGTGAGTAAGCGCAGAGGTCTGACCCTGGAGGCTGCTGTTGCCCCGCCTCTCCGTAGCAGCGGAAGGAGTTAGAAGCTCCAGGTCTGACTGCAGAGGCTGCTGCCTCCTCTCCTTAGCTGACCGAGGTGGTGGCCTCTCTGTAGCGGAAGGAGTCAGAAGCTCCAGACTACAGAGACCAGCCCAAGTCCGGATGAGCCCCTGGGTCACCCATGCTCTTGCACGGGGAACCTGGGACAGTCAGGTGGAAACTCGGGGAAGCCGAGGAAGGCAGAGGTTAGGCAGAAACTCAGGCGAGTGCACAAGGGCACGGTGGAAGCCAAGACTGTCAGTTCAGCCCTGAGACTCCGCCCCATCCAAGCTGAGCAGAGGCTTCTGCAGTTTTTCAAGTCTGATCCTATAAGTCTGTCTCCAATACAGAAGTTATCCCAGAGTAGATACAGCTGATACCTACATCCAATTGGCCTGAAGGTCAATTCACAACAATAAAGACTTATCTACAACAAGGCTGTGCATGCAGTCCACAAAGGGGAGCACCAAGAGTGTCTACCTCAGGTAACTGAGGAGGCAGACCCACTGTGCCATATAGGACACCAAACACACAAAGCCATCCTACCAACTCTGAAAAACAGTGAAAATGCTGAGACAAGGACATAGATCTCAAATGAAAGAGATGGAGGATATAGAGTTCAGAACTACGGTTCTAAGGTTATGCAACAATATCCTAGAAAAGCTCGATAAACTTCATGAGACCCAACTAAAAAGTATACATAAACTGACTAAATTGGAAAATATTATGCAGAGATCCAACAGCAGAATGGAAGAACACAAGAATCAGGTCAAAGAGCCAAAAGACACTCCTCTAGGGAAGCAAGAAGAAAAGAGAATCCAGAAAGTTGAAGATAGTGTAAGGAGCCTCTGGGACAACTGCAAGCACACCAACATCAGAATTATGGGGGTGCCAGAAGAAGAGGGAGTGCAAAATTCTGAAAACATATTTGAAGAAATAATATCAGAAAACTTCCCTCACCTGGTGAAAGAAATAGACTTATACGTACAGGAAGCATACAGAACCCCAAACAAGAGGAATCCAAAGAAAAATACTCCGAGACACATCATCATCATCAATATGCCAAGGGCAAAAGACAAAAAGAAGATCTTACAAGCAGCAAGAGAAAAGCAGTTGGTTACCTATAAGGGAGCACCCATACGACTATCAGCTGATTTCTCAACAGAAACCATGCAGGCCAGAAGGGAGTGGCAAGAAATATTCAAAGTGATGAATAGCAAGAACCTACAACCAAGATTACTGTATCCCGCAAAGTTATCATTCAGAATTGAAGGGCAGATAAAGAGCTTCACAGATAAGAAAAAGTTAAAAGAGTTCATCACCACCAAACCAGTATTATATGAAATGCTGAAAGGTATTACTTAAGAAGAGGAAGAAGATCAAGTGAATTAAAAATCTGAGGAATAGAATAAACTGGTGAATATAATAGAATCAGGGGCAAAGAAAGGGAGTGGATTGATAATTATCAGGGTGAAAGGGGTGTGGGGGTGCAGAAAGAGACTGGATTAAAATCGTATAACCTATGGATGAGGACAATGGTGGGGGGAGGGGGTAAGGGCAGAGGGTGGGGTGGGAATCGGGTGGAAGGGAGCTATGGGGGAGAAAAAGGAGAAACAATTATAATAATCTGAGCAATCAAGATTTATTTTTTTTTAAAAAGCTTTGTATGAATTAAAAAAAAAATTCTCCCATCAAGGTATTAAATTAATTCAACCAAAGCTTTTAGCTACTGCTGTTCCAGATTATTTGAAAATTCATCCAGATGTGGAAACACATATCACAAATAAATGTTTGACCAATAAAAATTTATATTTCAAGTCCAATTTATGAAAGTCTCAACAGAGAAAATGTTATTTACTTTTTTTAAGTGATGCTTCAAATGCTTCACTTATTTTCAGAAAAGAACATGTATTTAAGAATATGAACATTGAAAATCACAGTAAGTGGGTGTTTAAAAAACACATTTAGATTCCGAAACCGGTTTGGCTCAGTGGATAAAGCGTAGGCCTGTGGACTGAAAGGTCCTGGGTTCGATTCCAGTCAAAGGCATGTACCTTAGTTGTACATGCCTTTCTCTTCCTCTCTATAAAAAATAAAGAAAAATATATTAAAAATGAATAAATAAATAAAAAACACATTTAGAGAATTAGGCTTTAAGTTATTATTTTTATTTATTTTATTTTTTTTACCTAGGAAGAAGCTATCAACAAAGGAACTACATCATAACTAATCTTTCTCTGGTACGTGGTACAGAGTTGGTTCTGTCTATGAGCCATGAAAAGCCAGTCGTTGGAGGAGAATCCCTTACCTATAGATGGCTTTATCTAGAAGGACACTGTGCCTGAAAAATGCAAGTCCAGCTAGCATTCCACTAGGAGAGTGTTAAAAGGACTCCATCAGTAATGTATGCACTGAGATGTTGAATGAAATAGTTTAACAAAGAACATTCAGAGTTGCATGTTTAATAAAGAGTGAGCATATTTGGATACATTATAAAAGGTTCCTCTGCATCGCCTTGCCTTTTTCTCTTTCAACAGTTATTAATAAATTATTGCGCTCCGTTAAACTGAACATCGCTTTATAAAGTCCCAATTATCGGAGTAATTATTCTGGGATAATCCCCGGATATTTGCTGACCTGGAAATTCAATATTTGTGCAGAGAGGCGCAGTGGTCTTGTCCTCGGGGATATCTTTTCAGCGTCTGTATTTTGAGATGAAGGCTTTCCGGTCAGACATGACTGGCTCTTGAGTGGCGGTTTCCACATGAAGCATGAGCCCGAACTGCCCCTCCTCCTTCATGAGCTCAACCAATGTGTGCCACGCTGTGTGCTGCAAGGCACACAGGGCGCTGGTACTTGCCGAGGCCTCCTAGGGCATTATGCTGCACACCGTGTGTGCTCACAGGATCGCCCTGTGGGAACAGGTAGCACTGTCACTACTTCACTCCCAGAGGTATCTGAGGCACAAAGGGAATCAGTAGCTTTCTCAAGGAGTCAGACGCAGTAAATGGTACATCAGAGCCCCACTCCTGACAACTATGCCAGACTATCTCCTTATTAAAAATGTAAGTGTTACACTGACAACGCCTCACCATACCAGCAGACAGCAGCTGCATGTTGCTGAAGGATGCCCAGGACCAAACCAGAGATGGTCGGACCTGCATCACCATCATTTGTCCACCAACCAGATCTGAAATATCATGGCTGACATGTACACATAAGGAACTGTTTGAATTGAAATTGGGACTCAAAAGAACTGTTGGCCCAGAAAGGAACTCACTACAGACTGATTCATTTGCCTCTCAGCATAACCATTATGGCTTGTCTCAGTTTCGGTTCTTATAAGGGTATTTCTTGGATCACATGATCTCACACACCTAGAGGGAATAATGAACAACATAAACTGATGAACAAAAACAGACCCAGAGAAAGAGAAGCAGCAATCAGACTCTCAAACCTCAGAGGGAAGGTAGGGGAGAGTGGGGGGGTGAGAGGGATAGATCAACCAAAGGACTTGTGTGCATACATATAAACCTAACCAGTGGCCATGGACAACAGGGGGGTGGGGGCATATGTGGGGAGGGGTTTGGGATGGGAATGGGGGGATGAGGACAATTATATGATACCATAATCAATTTTTAAAGAGACAAATAATTCAAATAAATAATGCAAAAAAAAGTGTTTCCAAGCAAATACTACAGCCTTTCATCTGAAACACGAGGTGCAGAATTTGAACCTGAACAGAGAATTCTTCAATTCCAGAAAAGTAACATCATCACCCCGGTAGTCCATCATCTTACAGTTCCGTCAGTCAAATGTAAGAATGAGGGCTACTGCTTTGCACAGACTCAGTGTAAGTGATGCCAATCACAGCAGTGTTGGCTACAATTTGACCAAAAACAAAAAGGCTGGTGTCCAGGACTTTCTGGGCTTGAGATCTGCAAGTGAGGGCCCTGTGGCTCTGTGCCTGAGCAAATCTGGTGCCAGCAGAGTGCCGCACGCTGTGCGCAGAAGCAGAGATGCACCTCTGGCCCTGGGGCTGACCCCCTGCACACCCGAGGGCCCTGCAGAGGTTCCTCCACAAACTCAGACTCTGAGCTCCACAGCCTCTTGAACAGCCTGGATCTTAGTCCCTCGGATTAGAGGCTTCTACAAAACATGAATTCAGTGAAGCAAATGCTATCATTAAATAATGTTTTGAAAGTAAAGGCTTCAAAACTTGAAAGAAAAATTTAGCTTGGACATAAAAAAGTGGCTTATACTTTTATACATAAATAATTACTCCCATCTAAATCTACAAGTATACTCTTTTTCTTTTTAAAAATATTTTTATTAATTTCAAAAAATAGGGGCAAGGGAGACAGAGATAGAAACATCAATGAGAGAGAATCACTGATCAGCTGCCTCCTGTACATCTCCTACTGGGGATTGAGCCCACAACCCAGGCTGGGAATCAAACTGTGACCTCATGGTTCTTAGGTTGATGCTTAACCTAGGGCTCAGTTTACCTTTCCACATACATTTTTATGCAGTTTTATACATGCATTTTCACTTATTTTCTCAATAAATATTTTGTGACCACTGATTCTGTGTTACTTATCACTCAATGAATAGATCGATGAATATGGAGTACCTGGGACATAATAGAAAGTTTCTGATTTCTGAATGTCCACAGCCTAGTAGAAACCCATGAATGAATTTGTTAATATATACAAAAAATGCAAATAGCATTTTAAAGTGGACTTACTAAAATCTCACCAAATTACTTAAATTAGGAGGAATAGAAAGATCAATATGAACTAATTTAAATGTATTGTTTCTTAAATAATACATTTAAATTAGATTTTTACAATTTCATAACTTTCAAAGGTGTCTACTAGTACTACTGAGGTGATAAAGGGAAAGAAAGCTAAGCATTTTGCCAAAGTTTTAGTGCATGCCAGGAATATAAAGCTATTGCACTGGGAAGTTTGTTAAAATTCACTCTTAGTCATTTAACTTAGTTCCATTATTAATTTCCTTTAAAAATCCCACTTTTCAAAATGGTACAAAGATATATCTCACCACAGACCTGAAACATGGAAGTTTTGAAAAGAAGAGGTTCCAAAGAATAGGAAACCCAGGGTCTGTGATCGACCTGATACTTAGTAAGTGGTCAATCCTGGAAAACCAGAGTGTAGTACACCAGGCAGCATGTGGTATAAAAAACGTGGCTGCAGAATATACGGTGCAGGATCCATCACAGAGCAGTGAGAGCGCACTACACGCAGCTAAATGACATGTGGAATACATCTCTTCAATAACAGTCCCTGGCCTACCCCAACATGCAGTCTCCCCAGGGGGGGGGGTGTCACAGTTTCACAACACCCCAGAGAAATTTTCAGTAAAAGCTCCATCTTTGATCTCAAACAAACAAACAAACAAAAAAATGTACTTAGAGTGATTGAGTCTCTTAATGACTGAACTGACCACTTGTTTAGGCTTGTGGTAAATTGCACAATAGAAAAGATTGGCTCAAATGATGAATTAACTGGAAAATGTGGATACAATTTCTTGTTTTCCTGAGCAATTATTATATGCCAGGAACTAATATAATATGACAGCAGATTCTTTCATTTAATCTACAATGCAAGTATTATACAACAGACACTATTATAAACCTTTTTTATAGTCCAGGAAGCCAAGATATATTGAGCTTACCAATAAATAATTTGCCCAAATGATATAGCCCATAAATTGTGGAGCTGGGATTAGATTATAAACAGAATAATTATAAGTAAATTGTTAACTTAATTTGTTAATCAACCAAGAAGAGTTGAAACAGAAAATTAAAATGAGTTTACTGTACTCATTTAAGAGGCCTGGCTAGGCATTCCATTCCAGAGATCTGCTTTTCTTATTTCTAAAGAGGATCAGCCTGAGACAGGCTTAACACAGTAAAATTCTCAAAAAAACCAAAGCTGGTAGAAAAATGTCAATTTGTCAAGTTCAGAGAAATATCCAATTGTCATACTTGGTTGGCAGGATACAAATATGTCCCCCTTGTGGCCATACAAAATCAAGCCTTAATCAGAAGACATTTGGTGAATATTCCATGAAAAACCACTCTTGAATAAACTGGAATTACTCAAAGGCCATTTGTTGAGTCTCTTAACAGAATACATAACATTTTTTATTAATATGCAACAAACGAGTAGAGCTTACTGAACCAAGAAGGCCTTAGCGTCAGCTGAGAGTCATTTAATTCCCTGAGCATCAGTCCAATTGCAACAGCAGGCCAGAGACTAGGCCACCGTAGTGAGTAAGACACACTGAACCTGACCCACATTGAAGCTGATGTCTGACAAAGACGTAAGCTGATGAACTCCTTCCACAGTCAGACAGCTTTACTTACTTAACAGCCACTTACATAAAATACATTGTACTAAGTGCTTTGCAAATATTAACTTGTTCGCCACCTCATCCCATGAGACAGTGCTAGAGACAACATTATCCTTGTTAGAATAGGATAATGCATTCTACTACTGTAGAACGGAGGGTACTCAGCCAAGTTTTGCAGTAAGAGAGAGACTGGACTCAATTTTGAATCCTACAACAGCAACAACAAAAATGGGAACTTATAGCCAAGACCAGAGTGGGGAAGAGGTTGGTGGAAATTACTGAAAGGTTTTCATGCTAAGTAACCTATCTGGCAAAGACAGGCCAGGATGGTAAGATATAACAAAATTCCCTGGGGGATGAGAATTTGGTCAAATATCCAGGGAGACCATATTTTAGGATAGGAAGATTTGGGCTAAACTGACTCAGCAGGATTTTTACCAAAACAGGACTATACAAGTATGGAGAACGAAGCTCAAGGTTGGATTTAACTGGGCAGAGGGCTTAGGGAAGACTCAGTAAAGTTAGGTCAAGGAGATAATACCATTTTATAGATGGGGAAACCAAGGCAAAATGTGGCTAAGTGACTAGCTTAATCTTACACAGTCAGCCAGGAAATCACTATCTATGCTATTTGAAGACTAGAGCTGCATATTCTCTTTGTTCTCTCTCTCTCTCTCTCTCTCTCTCTTACATCTCTCTCTCTCTCTCTCTCTCTCTCTCTCTCACACACACACACACACACACACACACACACACACACACTTACATCATAACTTCATATAAATGCTGAAATGGTGATACTTGGGATAGAAACTGCCAACATTTCTTAGAACCATGCTTTTACCATGCTTCCTCTACTTGTTGACATTTTATTTATTAAGTAAAATACATCAGAGGAGTAATGTGAAATGAGTTGGTGTTTTTTCCTGCCCCAATGAACATGTTGATTTTATATGTTAAGAAAACACTATCAGTTGTGAACAAGTATCTTGTCACTGAATTTGTTCTAAGTAGCAATATACTCAAATAAAAGCTTCACTTCCCCCACACTTCCTGGAAGCCAGGGTGGACCTGTGACCAAGACCTTATGTATAAAATGTAAGTGAGGATCTCCTGCATGGAAAGCTTGTTATTTTCCCCTAATAGGTAACAGACCTGCCTGGCACTTGCCTTTCAGCTTTGCCTTTCTCCCAGCCTGGAAAGCGCCTGTGATGGCAGGAGCTTCAGCAGCCATGCTGACACCATGGGTCGGCCCACATGGCCAGAAGGCAAAGCAGAACTACAGATGCAGCCTAGGTCCACACTAGCATCTTGGGGCTGCTGTTTCACTCTTGGGTTTTGTCTTCTGTCCATGTACTGTGTGAGAAAAATGCATGCTCACTTGGTTCCTCCTCTAAGGTAATATAAGCCTCATGCACCTAAAACCAATCATGAATAACAGACTAACTTTGGGAGGGAAATGATTAACATTAAGACCTCACTATAACTATGAAGTGTTCATAGTAAATGTCATCACTGACAAAATGTTATTGAATAAAAGCATGAGGTACATATTTTAAGCAATAACATGCAAAATAAAGAACCTGCTTTCCCTGCTGTTTCTAGTGTTCTTCCTTTGGTTACCCCCTCCCGTCACATTTTATCAAATGACGGCTGGAGAAATGCAAGATGCATTTTAAATTCAGGCACCTCTGATGTTTATCAGTGATTTGGAGCAATGGTGACCTAGAAATAAAAATGGAGGTGTGAAAGAAGAGTATTCTGAAATATCCAAGGAATAAAATGTAATTGTGCAAACTACATCTCAGTGAACTCAGAGATCCTGAACTGCTACTTAAATCCATTCCTTATCAAAAGGAGTGTGAGGTTTTCAAAACATAACACATTCAAGTATATTCTCAGGTTTCTGAAAACCCACTCCTCACTTTTCAGGCACCTAGGGCTCAAAACAAGCCATTTCCAGAAGCTAATCTGCATTTGCAAGTGATTTTGCAGTGATGGCCAAGGACAGCACACTCAATGGTCCCGATTATTAGGGGGGAAGAAGTGAGAAATGGGCGCTGGCATGTAATTTCACTTTTGAGAAAGAGAGAACCTATAGGGAAAATTCAGTCGCTGATATCTGAGCTGCCTCAGAGAGGAAAACAGTTCAGTGTGCCTGGCTATTGGCTGTGGCTCCTCCTACAAGCAGCAGAGTTCTTTGTTTGCAGACTAAGGTCAGCAGGAAGTAAACACCTCCAGCCAGGGCACAGGAGATCAGGAACATCCGGATTGTGACGACACCCCACGGGGCTTTGGGGAATCATCCCACTGATGTAGAAGACAGGAGGTAAAGTGGAGGAGAAGGAATTCTGGCAGTGGGGAAACAAAGGCAGAGGGGGTGCAGGGGAAGGCCGTGGACTGGAATGAAGGAGCTCCAGCCCAGCACAGCCACACACCCAGGCCTCACTGGAGCAAGGACTCATGGATCCTACTGCAGGGCCTTGAGTGTCTTCAGTGCTAATGGACCCGGGAAGCAGTGGCAATGCCACAGCTGAGCTTCTCCTCCTTCTTTCTCTCCCATCAGCTGCATCCCCTTCAGAGCACCCACAAGGGCGCAATTGACATTTAAGACTCTAGTGAATGGTAGAGAAAAGCTGGTCCCTGAAAAACTCAACCAACTCGAGGACGAGGAGGAGAAGGAGTAGGAGAAAGAAGAAGAGAAAGAAGAGGAAGAGGAAGAGGAGGAGGAGGAGGAGGTAGATAAGAGAGCCTTAAGTTTGGCTCAGTGGATAGATTGTCAGCTTGTGAACTGAAGGGTCCCAGTTTCTATTCCGGTCAAGGGCATGTACCCCTGGTGTGGGCACATCCCCAGTGGGGGATGTGCAAGAAGCAGCTGATCGATATTTCTTTCTCTTCAATGTTTCTAGCTCTCTATCCCTCTCCATTCCATTCTGTAAAAAAACAAAACAAAAAAACAAAAAAAAAAAACAACACAAAAAAAAACAATCAATAAAATATTTTTTTAAAGAAAAGAAAATGTGGCTTGAAGGTTTTGTTTGTTTTTCATTTTTGTCTCAGGCCCCAGTTACTCCCACTATGCTGGGTGAGCAGGGAACGCCTGGTTCACCTGGTTTATCCTGAAGGCAGAAGTGAATGTCCCTGAGGTGATGCTGAATCATGACCAAATGGTGACGTGACTTTGTTGACTCACATGTGAACGTACTGACTCCACAAATGTCTCTCCTGTTCTTCCCACTCGCAAAGCACTATTCTGGGTGGATGGTCAGAAATATTGCACTAGACACAGATCCTGCCACCAAGAGGTGCTGGACATGACCCAGGGAGAAAGAAACTCCTGTTTACAAGGAAATGTTGAGACTTTCCTGGGAAAACAGTACAGAAACATGTTCAGCTGTGATAAAGGGTGACTTTATGGACAGTTGTGAATTTGATATTTAAGTCTGTTTAGAATTTAGTTATGATGGCATAGTAGTAAGAAAGGAAACACACACACACACACACACACACATACACACACACACACACACACACACACACACACACAGTAAGCTAAGGCATTATAATTAGAGAGAGTATTGTTCCAATGGAGAAAGGCAAGCATATGTCTGAGAAGCAGCATTTATCAAAAGTCAGTAAGTCAGCCCTGGCTGGTTGGCATGTCAACCCTAACACCAAAGGGTGGGGGTTTGATCCCAGTCCAGGCTCATATGGGAGGTAACATTAATGTTTTGCTCTCACATCAAAGTTCTCTCTCTTTCCCTCTCTCTCACTCTCTCTCTAAAAAAGTCAGAAAGTGAAATCATATCCTAAGGTTGTCTTTCTCATTTTTAGTCATATCCATATTGCTGTCATGAAGTTTTCTTATCAACTCACTTTCACTGACAATAATTTTTGTTAACTGGAATCATTTTTAACAACTCTTTACATTTTACTGAAAAATAAACAAAATGCTATCATTTGACACAAATAGAAAGTAGACATAAAATGTAAATGAAAATAAAGCAATGTGGTTAAATTTTTCCCAGGCCTTGTTGTTGCTGGAAGTCTGTGGTTGACGTTAGAACAAAGATTAATGAGTGAGCCTGGGATTGACACCTACTGGGACCCAATGCAGAAGAAGCCAAATGAAAGGGACCACTGTGTTCTTGCTGGGTGCTATTTGGTGCTGTATCTGAGTTCCACAGGGACTCAGCTCAAATTACAAACATGCAAGGGGTGTATCTTTGGGAACCCGCTAAGAGCCAAGGAGGCTGGGACTCTAGTTGCAGCTCTAAAATAAAATACCTAGCAATTCTTTATGTGAAACTGTTCTGAAAAGACTTCTCTCTCTCTCGCCCTCCCTCCCTCTATCTATCTCTTGTTTTCCATTCTTTACTCCCTCCCACCTCCTTCTTCCACTCCCCCTCCCTGTCATATCCTATAATATAAAGAGGTTATATGCAAATTAACCTTCACCCCTCACAAGATGACTGCCTACAACCAGGCCAGCAGGGAGGCAGTAAGAACTGACCAGGCTGGAGGGGGGGGGGGGAGAGCAGCCAGTAAGAGGCACCCAGGCTTGCAGGGGGGTGCAGTTGGAGAAGACCAGGCCAACAGGGGGGGGGGCAGTTGGGGGCAATTAGGCTGGTGGGGAGGAGGGGTAGTGAGGGAAGACCAGGCTGGCAGAGGGGGGCAGTTAGGGGTGACCAGGCAGGCAGGCAGATAAGTGATTAGGAGGCAGTGGTCCAGGATTGTGAAATGGATGTCTGACTGCCAGTGTAGGCCTGATCCCAAGGATCAGACATCCCCTGAGGGGTCCTGGATTGGGGGGGTTCCCATCCACAAACTTCATGCAGCATGCTTCTAGTACATATATTAGATATTTATATACATATACAGTGAAATCTATGTCATATATGAATATATAAATATTTACGTATAGACACAGAAATATAGAGTGACACATTTCTAAATGCACATTTATATATTAACATCTATGTCAATATGTACATATATAGATAAAATCAGAGATAGAGACATAGAGAAAGATAAAAAAGAGACAGAGAGACCCTTAAAATGTACACCTGTCTGTCTTTCTACAGAGGGGCAGGTACTGATACATACTAGGCATGCAGTAAGGTATTGCACTCATAAAAATGAAGTTAGATAAAAGTTTAGGACTAAATCGTGGAACTTCAGACCAGATATCACTAAAAGTACATATTTCACAGAAGGAAATTTACATCAGAACACTGACATAGTGTCGGAAACATAAGTAAAACAATAAACTGATCTTGATTAGTGCTAAGTGGAATACAGAATGTCAGTTGAATTCATAATTTACCAAGATTCAAATGTAAGTGTTAATCAGTATGCATGCTTATAAGTATACGAATATATACATGTATTTTAATTTGAGAAGATTTAGAAATAGGTCATATATCTGTCTGATCAAAGGATCTTAGCTAGAGTCCTGTGATAGGGTTTTCCAAAAGAGAGCAATCTGCACACGGGCTGCCATCTGCGTACCTCATCCAGCAATGATTGCATCCTTTTGGGCAGAAGACTGCTACCCAGGGGTCCTCTAATCTCCTTTGTGTTTGGTGGGATTACTGACTATGTGAGCATTCCAGCAAAAGAACAGAAATGACTGTTGCTTACAGTCAAGACCCATGTGCAAATAATTTCCAATGTGTTCCCATCCCGGTCTGCCATCACCCTCCCGCCCAGCAGAGTTTTCTAGGCCAATTTTCCCCATTGCTACCTGGGACACACTTAGGAAATTCACAGTTGTTTCAGAATAAGCCTCAGCAACTCATAATTAGGTGTGTCTGCAGAAACAAAGCACAATTCAAACTACTGAATGCATCCCAAGGCCAAGAATCAATTACAATAGATGACATAAGGCTCTGGCTGCTGTCCACTGGCACGGAGAAATGAAAGCGACATTTCATCTTCATTCCACACTTGTGTCTGGATGGAAAGAGGTAGACGGAGCACTGGATTCTTACATCTGCCCTTCCTACCCAGGTATTCATGGGAAAAGGATAGTTAAGTAAGTATTTGCATGTCCAGGGAAAATGTCCCCTTCCGTGATGCTGAAAATCCTAATGTGCTATTCTTGTTCTCCTTTACCCTCTAATTAGGGAAGTCTTGCCATTCCTGCTTTCCCTTCTCCATCAGCTGCTTCTCAGGGGAAATAAAGGCAGAAGAGGAGGCATCCTACTGTGTTGATATGAGTTTATGACTCACATGTTAACCAGTGTTGGGCTTGTCCATCCAGTGTTTCTAATTGGAGACAAGTTGATGATGCCCTTAATTGGAATTGCACACAATCCTCTAATTATAGCAACTTTCATTTTCTAAGGATTGGCTGAGTATTTACTATGGGACAGACCCTTGACTAAGCACCGGTAACATCCGCTGCCTTACACAATAGGCACAACCCTGGGATTTTGGGACTGCAGATATCCCTATGTTACCGATGAGGACTCATTCAGATCAGAACTGGGTATGGGTATCCCCACTTTACCAAAGAGGAGACATTCAGAAGTGCTAAGTCTCCTGTCCAAAAACAGAGAAAAAGTGTCAGAGGCAGAACTCAAACCCTGTTCTGCCCTGTTCCCCTGGCTGCAGTGCCTGGGTTCTTCACCACTTACTCCCACCCCCTTTCCCATAACCCACCCATGAACATGACGACACTGAGCATCCCACTCCAGAAACATTGGACCAGCACCCGTGACAGTGAAGCTCAAGCTCACACGTCGATGCGATTTAGGCTTGGAATCCTCACAAGGCCAGGAAACAGAAGCTGGAATTCTCTGGTGGCCGGAGGACATGAAGTGAAGGTCAGAGGCCTGAAGGTCATATTATCCTTCACACAGATTTCTGTGTTGACAGTTTCAAGGTTGCTGCTTAAATTTATTGTATTTTCTAATTTATTTATTCAAAAAAGTTCATTTCAAACTCAAGGTCTTCTTGATGATGACACTGATTTTTATCAGAATTTCCAACTGGATTGTCTAACGCCTTAGGAGGTCCATGCAGTGAGTCAAGGGCTCTGGCCACACATATAGGATGGCGTTTGGCTCATGGCTTTTTGATCTTTCACTAATCACTCCCACTATTAGTTCAAGATTGTAGTTCACCAGACGAAATCCTTCATGTTAGGCTGGCCAATCAAAAGACTCAATGCTGCCAAAACCGGCTTGGCTCAGTGGATAGAGCATCAGGCTGTAGACTGAAAGGTCCTAGGTTCCATTCGGGTCAAGGGCATGTACCTTGGTTGCGGGCACATCAGTAGGGGGGATACAGGAGGCAGCTGATCAATGTTTTTCTCTCATTGATGTTTCTGACTATCTCTCTCCCTTCCTCTCTGTAAAAAATCAATAAAATATATATTTTTTAAAAGACTCAATGCCACTTCCAATCCAATGTCTCCTATAATCAAGTTTCAATTAAATAAAATGCATTGGGAAAGCAAAAACAAAACAAAAAAATCTGTCTTTTATATAAGAGGAATCTTGCACATCAAATTCATTTTTTAAAACTGACAAAGTATGTTTGACACATGCTGGTTAATCCTAAACTGGAGATAGGTCTGTGCCCACCAGAGGTTACACTGCAGAGAACAGCTCTTGGGGGCACAACCACTCCCCTTCCTGCTTCTGGCCACTGACAACACTGTTCTTGGGGGGTGGGCAGGAGGGAGCGCTGCCTCTCTGAGTCCACACGATTTGGCTCAACCCTGGCTGCCAAAGGGTAAAGAAGGATGAGGCACATGACCCAACCCTGGCCATACAGCACTGCCCATTCCATTAGCCATACTGAGGGGCTCCGAGATGGGCATATGAGTGAGGCAAATTCAATGCAATTGTAGGACTTTTCTAGAATTTGGCAAAGTGGCTGCTTGACAGGATGGTAGAATATGATCCTGAAGCAGTTGAAGGACATCCTAAAACCACATGGATAGTGACAACCAGAGAAAGAAGTAGCCAGCACCCTATATAGGTGCACATACATGCATGCACACACGTGCATGCACATGCACACACATGCATGCACATGCACAGAGCACAATAAAGAGGAAAAAATTCCTGTGATGCTATTCAAGGCCTAGATTCAGCTGAAGTTGTGCCTTGCCCTGCAGCTAAGTTATAGGATAGTTAATTTTCCTTTCATTTTTCTTTTTTTCTTCCTGGACTGGGTTAAGGTGGGATTCTGTTCAAGTATAAGCAGATGAATTCTGATTAATACGTCCAAGAATAGGTTTTGCTTTTGTCCTTTAAAAAAATATTTACAGGTGGGTTTTTTTGGGGAAATCAATTCCCAATGTTATTGATGGAAGAGGAGGAGAGGAGATTGGCTGTAATAGTTTTTGGATCTGAAACCACTCTGGAAGGAAGGGGATTTGAAATAAATAGCTGGCATCCATTTATTTCTAGCCATTTTCCATTTTGTATAAAAATCAAGGGACTGTGTGTTTATCCATACATCTGTGTAACTGATGGAGGCCTTTTATAATTGGCCGGGATGGAGGCATTTGGTACTAGGTCTTGGAAGCCTGTCCCCTGCTCCAGCAGAACTGGCCCTGCCAACTTGCCCCATGCCCTGAGAAGCACGCTTCCTCCGTGTCCCCAGTGCCCACAGCTGGAGAGCCCGGCATCCTGTCATTTGGTGAAAAGGGAACTGGAAGAAGACATAACACCGGCCAATCACCTGAGGTCTTAGAAAAGGATCTGAAATTGGTTTCCTCTAATCACATGATCAGCAAGAAAGACATAAGGAAGGAGCCAGCTGTCGGAGGGGACCATACAGATGTCTGCGCACAGAGAGGTTGCAGAGCCCAGGAATGGCCAGCCTCAGTGGCCTCGGACCATCAGCCAATGGCTTCCTCTATGTTCACTCCATACAGGCCAGTGTTCATGCAGCAGCAGAGAGATCTTCATAAAAGAAAAAGCCTGGCATGCGCCTATTGAAACGTCTCCAAGTCTTTCCAGCAGTGTTCAGGATAAGATTTAAAATCCTTAGCCTGCTCTCTCAGAGCACACACGTCCCGGTGCCAGTCCACCTGCCTGTCTGTAATGCCTTCCCTTCTGGTTTTCTCATTTCCTAACAGACACAGGCCTGTGTCCTTTGTTTCATCTGATCAATTCTCTTCACTTTTAACAAGAGTGATTCCAACTTTTCTCACAAGTTTCAGCTTGCATTCATTACTAAAATAATTATGACTGCTTGTTTAAATGTTAATTTGAGGCTTGATCTATCCTTTACAACATTTCTCATAACCTTTCAATATACAGTGAATGTGTAAATTTCCTTTAAATGTTTGCTTTACCACTAATCTTTAAGCTATGAGTTCAGGGAATATATGTTTTGTGGGGGTTTTTTTAGAATCCAACGGTACTGACATATAGCAAGTAATCAACAAATGTCTTCAAATAACAGGGACATGAGGGGGAATGTCTAGAGCAGGAAACAGCTCACCCTTACAACTGCGCATTTGCAGATGTCCCCATAGTTGTGACCTATAGACTCCAATAACTCTCTACCACTTCTTCATCATGGCAGTGAGATGTGAGCATATGTCAATAAATCAGACATCTGTATATACTTTGTTTTCAATTTTTGGTTAATTATTCAAAAATAAGTAGTAACAATAGCATACTGTGAAATAAAATATAAAGAAAACATAACTGAAATTATGTACCAAAGCGGATGTTATTTCATATACTAGTGTTTCCTGTAAAATATATATGTGTGTATATTTACATGCATACATGTGTGTATATACATACATGCAAATCCATACGTGTGTGGGTACAGTAAGTAACAATGTTTATAAATTTCTCATTAGAAACTGTAATTAAAGCTCTTGAAAATCACTACATTAGTCTTTCCAATGACAAGCTCTCATTAATTCTTCACTAGCATTTATTTTCTCTAGCTCACACTGCACTTTTAACAACTTCTTGTTTGGTATCCTATCTTTCATTTCATGTCATTCATTACCCAAAATGAGAGAATAAGCTGGGGATTCACATCATAGCCAGTAATTTTCCTGGGAAAAGGGCATGCATCCTAATTGTCTGACAATACCTTTCCTGAAACCACATCAAGATCAACAATTCAAAGCCCAGGTTCCCAAACCCATCCAAGTTAAAAGTTCTAACTTTCCTAGTTGTTATTTCAAAGAAATCATATACATGCATATGTATATGGGTGTATGCATATGGATGCATGTGTGTGTGCTGGATGTCTGTGTGTGTATTCCTTTCACATGTGAGCACATATGCATGTACACATACACACACACACACACACACACACACACACACACCACTATTTCCCCTCAAGCCCTCAGTGAAATGCTGTCCACAGAGAAACTAATTCATGGCCTATGCCCTGCAAAAAAAAATGGACATGTAAGTTCAGAAACAAGTTCTTCTTAAAGTGAATACTTGGGGAACTAAGAAAAGAATTCTAAATGAAAGAAGAACAAAATCTTGTGCTTAAAAATCTATTAGAAATATATTTCCAACTAGTCCAGGTATGCCAAAGGCAAAAATATATCTACTGTAGCACATTAAGGACCCTCATTCAGAGGCCCAGCTGTCTCTCCACACACAACACATCTGAATTACTAGCATATGGACATGGCACAATCCCATCCATTTCCCACTGATTCGTAATTTTGCCTCTGGGGTCCGACAAGTGTGGAGTTGGTTCCTCTCCCACCTCTCTCTGGCCAAGTGACCACATGCATGCAACTTGTGAAATTTTCTGAGCTTCAAGGTCCTCCAGAGCAAAACTGGGATAATAACAGTATCTCCCTCTCCTTCTCCCAGCAGCAGACCCTGAGACACAGAGTGAGTGCAGTTGGAAGGGAACCGTGTGGAGCACCAGTGGGGACAGGGAAATGCTCTGAAGGGAAGGAAGGGGAGGAGAAGGTGTGCTTTTAAACTCGCTCCCGCTGTGGGAAATGTGACCTGGCGCCCCCACCAGACATGTGCAAAACAAACGCCTCAAAATTACCCCACGAAAGGGGAAGGGGAGCTGGGGTATTTGTAAATCAGCTCCTGAGAGTCACTGTTCAAGGGCTGCTCTCTGGGACTGCTGACCCCTCCACATCTGCTGTGGACCATTGGGCAGCAAGACCTCCTGTAATTGAGTGTGGGGATGGAGATGGCTTGGCACAGGGACAGCTGGGATACACCAGAAGGTCCAGATATGTGCATGGGTGTGCGAGCCGGTGCCAGGGAGAGAAGACTGAAGGAGGTTTTAGGGATGAGTAGGTGAGGTGCTACACAAGAAGTACTTAGCATCATAAATGAGTGAAGTGTCTAGCACACAGTACGCCAGCAAGTAATGTTTGGCTCAAAAAGGTAGCAAAAGGAGGAGAGGTTTGGCCTCAGGTTTGGACCCATTTTCCTTTGAGGTAATATTATTTCTTTTTTGCATGCTCAGTGTAGGAACATTGTCTCACAAATCATGCCCAGTGAAAACAGTAAGAAAACCTGAAGGATGTTCTAAAGTTTACTGTTCAATAACTTTATAGAATAAGTCTCCAAAGAATAACAAAACAAACATTTCAATAATACCATCTTTCTGAACTAAAGTAAAGATCCCCTAATGTGTCATTGTATCTGCATGTTTAAACTTAATGTTGTAAGTCCCAATATACTGGTAGACCTAAGTCCCAATTCTATTCAATTCAACATCATATAGATTCGTTGAGGACCTATTATGTGCAGGGAAGTATGCTAGGTATTAGAGATACTAGGATGAAAATGACAAATGCCTGTTTTCTGAAAATTAACGTGAACACAGTATTCTCAAAACTTTTGGATATCCTTTCTTCTCTTTCAGAAAGACTGACTTACAGTAAACACCACTACAAATTTTAGCCATATAGTAATAGTATAATGATATTGATTAATTTAAAAATAAATTATTCTTTAGCTGCTGTTTAAGCAAAACTTTACCAAGCACAAAAGTACACATATTCTGTTATCAGAGCTTATTTTCTCAACATTATTAAAGCCAAATGAAAACAAAACATTTTTAGGTGCTCATGTGTTTGCTTTTATCAGATTAAAAAGAAATAAAACTTGATATCTGAATTAAATTCTACTAAGAAAGAGGACATCTGTTGACAATTTTGCCCATTATTTGATTTAGAAATAGCCCAAAGTTTATTACTGCTAATTTAAAAACTTTTTTATTTTTTTTTTTTTTTTTTTTTAATTTTTTTTTTTTAATAAATCTTTATTGCTCAGATTATTACAATTGTTTCTCCTTTTTCTCCCCTATAGCTCCCTTCCACCCGATTCCCACCCCACCCTCTGCCCTTACCCCCTCCCCCATCATTGTCCTCATCCATAGGTTATACAATTTTAATCCAGTCTCTTTCTGCACCCCACACCCCTTCACCCTGATAATTATCTATCCACTCCCTTTCTTTGCCCCTAATTCTATTCTTAAGTAATACCTTTCAGCATTTCATATAATACTGGTTTGGTGGTGATGAACTCCTTTAGCTTTTTCTTATCTGTGAAGCTCTTTATCTGCCCTTCAATTCTGAATGATAACTTTGCTGGATACAGTAATCTTGGTTGTAGGTTCTCCCTATTCATCACTTTGAATATTTCTTGCCACTCCCTTCTGGCCTGCATGGTTTCTGTTGAGAAATCAGCTGATAGTCGTATGGGTGCTCCCTTATAGGTAACCAACTGCTTTTCTCTTGCTGCTTGTAAGATCCTCTTTTTGTCTTTTACCCTTGGCATATTGATGATGATGTGTCGAGAAGAATTTTTCTTTGGATTCCTCTTGTTTGGGGTTCTGTAGGCTTCCTGTACTTGTAAGTCTATTTCTTTCACCAGGTGAGGGAAGTTTTCTGATATTATTTCTTCAAATATGTTTTCAGTATTTTGCACTCCCTCTTCTTCTGGCACCCCCATAATTCTGATGTTGGTGCGCTTGCAGTTGTCCCAGAGGCTCCTTACACTATCTTCAACTTTCTGGATCCTCTTTTCTTCATCCTTCTCTAGCGGAGTGTCTTTTGGCTCTTTGATCTGATTCTTGTGTTCTTCCATTCTGCTGTTGGATCTCTGCATAATATTTTCCAATTTAGTCAGTTTATCTATACTTTTTAGTTGGGTCTCATGGAGTTTATCGAGCTTTTCTAGGATATTGTTGCATAACCTTAGAACCGTAGTTCTGAACTCTATATCCTCCATCTCTTTTGTTTGAGATCTATTTCCTTGTCTCGGCATTATCACTATTTTTCAGAGTTGGTAGGATGGCTTTGTGTGTTTGGTGTCCTATATAGCACAGTGGATCAACCTCCTCAGTTACCTGAGGTAGACACTCTTGGTGATCCCCTTTGTGGACTGAGTGCACAGCCTTGTTGTAGCTAAGTCTCTATTGTTGTGAATTGACCTTCAGGCCAATTGGATGTGGGTATCAGCTGTGTCTACTCTGGGATAACTTCTGTATTGGAGACAGTCTTATAGGATCAGACTTGAAAAACTGCAGAAGCCTCTGCTCAGCTTGGATGGGGCGGAGTCTCAGGGCTGAACTGACAGTCTTGGCTTCTGCCCTGCCCTTGTGCACTCGCCTGAGTTTCCGCCTGACCGGCCCAGGTTCCCCAAGCAAGAGCGTGGGTGCCGCAGGGGCTCACCCGGACTTGGGCTGGTCTCTGTAGTCTGGAGCTTCTGACTCCTTCCTCTACAGAGAGGCCGCCATCTTGTACATAGAGGCAGCGGCAGCCTCCGTGGTCAGACTGGAGCTTCTGACTCCTTCCGCTACAGAGAGGCTGCCACCTTGTACAGAGAGGCGGCAGCAGCCTCAGCGGTCAGACCTGGAGCTTCTGACTCCTTCCGCTCCGGAGAGGGAGAGGCGGCGGTCAGACCTCAGCGCGTACTTGCTCACGCCCGCGAGTCTGTAGACCCTGCCGGCTGCGACTGCGACTCCCGGTCCCCGGTCTCTGAGTCTCTGAGTCTCTGGGTGCCTTTCTCTGCAGTCCAGACTCCACCCGTATGAGCCTGGGACCACGTAATTTCAGCCGGGGCTGGGGTTCAGTGCAGTCGGAAAGGGTTCCGTGCAATCGGGGATTCCTCCCCTCCCACCGCCAGGCAGGTATTCGGCGGCCGCGTGCGCGAGCGTCTCCTACCTCAGTGCTTTTCGGCTCCCAGTCCGATCCGTGAGCCTCTCTCTTTCTTTCTAGTTGTAGCTATTCCACTCCGCCAGCTTTCCTGAGGTTTTGGTGAAGTCCTTTTTGATTTTAGTTGTTTTTTTAATTAAATTGTTGATGAGGCGGCAGCTTAGGAGACTGCCTAGGCCGCCATCTTGGATGTTCCTCTAAAAACTTTTTTAGTATTTATGTAAGAAACCTTAACCAAAGATGTTATTCAGAGAGTCATTTGAACATACTGAGGTTTCCAGTAGCATGAAGCCGACCTGCTATGTTAAAAGCTGGATTGGTTCAGTAGATAGAGTGTCAGCCTGTGGACTGAAGGGCCCCAGGTTTGATTCTGGTCAAGGGTACATGCCTAGGTTGTGGGCTTAATCCCCAGTAGGAGACATGCAGGAGGCAGCCAATTAATGATTCTCTCTCATTATTAATGTTTCTATCTTTCTTTCCCTCTCCCTTCATCTCTGAAATCTATAAAGATACATTTAAAAAAAAGACTGAAACTTAGGATTAAATACATCATTTGTGTCTAGCAAAGATCAGAAATCTGTTCTCAATAATTCTCTGAACAAATAAGAGAAGTCAAAACAGGGAGATATGGGCCACTCAGATTCAGAACAGAGATGCTCATATTATAAATACAATACTTCACTTTGCTTTCAAAATCACACGTGGCATAACTGGGCCAAGTGTTCTTGAAAGGGAGGATGGAAGAACCACCTTAGAAATACCTGCCCTGCACCAGACTCAACAGGCAGCATCTCACCTTGTCAGCAAAACTGCTAGACAGGTCCAAAATGTCGGCCACCTCTCTGCATTTAAATGCTCAACATGCTTGGCCTACATTTTTTACTTAAAATAATCCACTGTCTTCCACTAATATAAATGAATTTTCTACACTCCATAGCAAGGCCTGACTCTTCTTGGGAGTAGTCATGAGCTGGGAAGATAACAAACTAAGGTAGAATTGGCCACAGTAAAAGTTATCTTCCCAGCTTATGACTCAGGGCAACTTAAAAAGCCCCTAGCCACAGAGATGCACTATCTTCCATATGAGGGTTTTCCCCACATGGCAAAGCCCCCATGGGAACAGATGGAGCCAAGACAGAACAAACCCTTGCATCTGCAACTAAACCCATTCCCTCTTGATTTCAGCCTTTGTCATCCACCTAAACTTCTTGCAAAATCCTCCCAACCTTCCTCCATCATGGTGTTAGCCAGAATACCAGTTGCTCTACCAAACTATAATTTACTTAATGTGCATGTGGCATTGCCCATGATCTTATTGACATGAAGGAAGGAGGGAAAGACACCCCATAACCTGGGCAAACGGAGAGCAGGCTGCACAGTCTGAGCTTCACTGGACCTTGTTCCAGTCAGCTAACCCCCTTCCCTCATCATCAGAAGACCAGGATTATTCTGCAGTCTCTTTCTCATCTTGTTTATTTTCCTCCCAGTGTTGCTCATGTTCTCTTTAATTCCCTGATTTATATTTCAGTCAATTAATATGCAAAAATCCCTAAGCACATTTAATCTCATAATTACAAAATCTCATAATTTACAAAACCCCTTGCCAAACACCTCTACTGAGAACCCTACATGACAGGAACTGCTTGGAAAGCATACATGTGTTCACACAATTTCATCTCACAACATTTCCACAAGGTAGTTACTGACATTATCCTTGCTTTGTGGACTAGGACACAGAGGCACAGAGAGGCTAAGCTAGTGAGTTTTGGTGTTGGGATGCAAACCAAGCACTTTGAATTGCAAGATCCACACCCATGATTATAATACTTACATTCCACATATTAAATCCCCCAATTCTAATACAAAGGAAAATTCTAAACAGCATTATTCATCAAGCAATAAGGACTGACATAAAAGGTGAGTCTTGGGATGACCTAAAATCACTTTCCTGCACAGGAACGTCTGGACAGGTGGGCCAGAGGCCGCCATGGTCTCCTGCACGGACCACCACCCCCTTTCAGTGGTCCCTGGGTGTGGGGACCTTCCTTCCTGTCCCCCATAAGTGCGGTGGGCATTCCCCCTGTGGGTGTGGAGGACATATACACACTCCACTTCCTCCCCAGCTAAGCTTATTTTCAACAGGTCCTTAGACGGAGCAGGAACCCACCTACCTCACTACCCAGCATCACCAGAGATCCAAGTTGGAGCCATCAGATTCCCTACCCCAGAGATTTTGGAATTGGGTGTAAGAGACTCACCTGGACTCAGAACTTGAAAAGGGATGTAGGTTGGAGCAGCCACTTTCTGTCAAGTACCTGGAAAAAGAGAAGAGAGCCAACTAGAGAGACAACAAATTACCTCTGCAGAGGCCCCAGAAACGAGGTCCCATTAGATGCTTGAGAAATAAAAAATAATAAGTTTAGTTTTTAAATGGGTAGTTTCCAGTTTCAGTTCCTCAAACCTCTATGTCCTGATCTGAGTTTTTAAGACACCCTGTTCTTCCCAACATAGTTACACACACACACACACACACACACACACACACACACACACTTTTTCCTAAAACTTAATCAAGTTTCACCAAATTTCTGTTGCTTGGAACCAAAAATTACTGGAAACAAGAATCAAAATGATAAGAATTGCAGCAAAGCCAGCTGCTCCATTGGGAACTGTGGTCCAGAACATCAGTGCAGTCACCAAAGATGACACACAAACATTAGACACCCTGCCACTGGCTTTGCTTCCTGGACTGGCCACACGTCCTGTGGACCCTTATTTCATAAACTGAGCAGATGCTTGTGTTTTGCTTGCAATGGTCCTCTGGGGTGAGACCTCTGATTGCAGAGATATGGACTGGGACCAGAATGCAACATGGAGGGCAGCAGACCATGTTCAAGTCATAACACTCAGGGTGCCAAGATCTGATAAGTCGAAAATCTGAAATCAGGAATCAAAAATCTTAAGATGACCAGGTTATTTCTCAAGAAAGACATGTTTCCCATCTACAGTAATAAAAGAGAAACATGCAAATTACCACCATTCTGCTATGCCCAACAGCCAATCAGAAAGAGTATGCAAATTAAACTTTAAAAAAATGGTGCAGCTCCACCCCCCACTGCTTTGGGCCTGTAGGAGTTGGAAAAGTCAGGCACCAGTGCCTGAGGCTGGGTGTGGCCCAGGAGACAAAGAAGCAACCTGTCCAGTGATCCCAGGCCACAGCCAGCTGAAGAAGTTGCCCACCCCACATCCTGGGGGAAACAAGAAACTGGGTTCCAATGCCCGAGGCTGGCTGCAGCCCAGAGATGAAAAAGCTGCCTGCCCTGTGATCCCAGGCCACAACCAGCAGGAGAAGTAGCCTCCATTGCATCCAAGGGAAGATGGAGAAGCCACCAGCCTACAATACAGGTGCCAGTACCTGCAGTTAGCTACAGCCTGGTAGATGGAGAAGCCGCCCTCTCCATGGTCCCAGGCACCAGTACCTGTGGCTGGATATGGCCTGGGAGACAGAGAAGCCATCCACCCTTTGGTCACAGGCACCAGCACTTACAGATGCAGCACAGGTGAAGCCATCTGCCACCATCTCCTGAGGCTGCAGCCAGCCTGGGCACCTATGGCTGACCAGAGGGAGGGAAGCCTGGACCCTGGGTGCCTGTGGTCAACTGGAGGATGGAATCCTGGGTCCCAGGTGCAGGGCCAAGTCAAAGGTGGTTAGGGACAATCAAGCCAGCAGGGGAGCAGTTAGAGATGATCGGCTGGCATGCAAAAGCAGTTAGGGGCAATCAGGCAGGCAGGCGAGCAGTTAGGAGCCAGCAGTTCTGGATTGTGAGAAGGATGTCTGACTGCCAGTTATCCCACGAGGGGGCCCAGATTGGAGAGGGTGCAGGGCATGCTGAGGGACACCCTCCTCATTGCCCCCTGTGGACGAATTCGTGCACCAGGCCTCTCATAAAAATATATATAAACTTCTGTTAAAGCCAAATTTTTTTTTCAGTCAGTAAATGACTCAGATCCTTGAATATTTGCCCCCATGCTAATAAAACATAAAGTCACCAGGACTGATTTGCAGGTCAGAGCGGAGTTCTTGGGGGGGGGGGCGCGAGGGGAGGGCGCTGAGATATGGACAATGCCGCGCCTTTGTGGTGGTGCAACCTCAGCAAGTGGCTGAACTCCTCTGAGCCCGAGTGTCACGGCTGCAAGTTGATCACCCCTGTGGCACCCCATTTGAGAAGGTTGTCACCAAGAAGAAATGAGATGATGCTTTGAACGTGCCTAGAGAAGCCACAAGCACAGAGTAAGTCTCCTAATGTGAGTCAGCATCACCAACCGCCTATTAGGAGCCTCCCAGATCCCACTTTTCCTCGTAGCTTGTTAGTTCATGGACTAAAAAGCATCCCCTTTCTGCTGTTAATCCACTGCATCCATTTACCTGTTCAGCAAGCATTTCAAACTCGTACATGGTTTATGTGAGAGTTACAGTAGTGTATTTTCTCAATCTACACCTTTAAGACCAAAGGTTTCCTTTTGTAGCTCATTGGTTATGCAAATCCTATTTCCTACCCCCTCAAATCCTAGATTCCTAGAATCTGGGCCCAGCAAGGTCAAGAATTACTGGAGGGCAGAGATGGAAGTACACAGGCTCCCTGCTTCTTCTGAGAATGCCTCTTGCCATGAGAGAGCTGCTGGACCCCAGAGCGTCACCCAAGCAAACGCTGCCTGATGAGGTGAGCACACTGAACGCAGGAGGTGCAGGGTGAGCCCTGAACGAGGAACCCCAACCACTGTGCTCTGGAGACCAACTCCGACTCAGTTCCAGCTGCCCCTGGGACCACAAAACGTACCTCAGGACAGGAGGCCCCAGAGCAGAAAAACACACCGTTCCAGAGACTAAACCTGCCAACGTGGAACTTCCTTACAGAGCAGCTCCCTGCGCGTCCCCGTGAGCAGACCCTGGCGAATGCTGTCTAGTTTGTTGTTGTTCTAAACAGCAGGTGTGAGGTCGTGGGGCAGTCATACAAGGACATTTTCGGCTTTGAGCTCCAGCGTATCCCCTAATTAGCATGAAATGCTTGGTACGTGAGAGGATATTTTCTAAACCAAACTAGTGATCATCGCTCCAGAGACCCATTCTGAAAGCGCATTTGCTTGATCTCTTCCGAATTAGCTATCTGCTCTTTCTCCCGGTATTGTTGCAAAACAAAACTCATCTCCTGGATTTGGCGCAGAGGCCGGTGCTTTCTCCCTGTGAAGCTGCGCTGTTCATGTGCTACAGGAATATTAACCGCATCGCCTTGTAGTGCCCACCATTCAGCATTCCTTTGCCTGCAACTGCTTAATCACAGGTGCCTCCTGAAAGGTGGGAAATTACAGGGGAAGAAATGGACCAACATCAACGCGGCAGAGCGCCAGTGGAATAATTCCATTTCTGAAAAACAAATGACCCAATTTCTTAACGTATCTCATTCCTCACTTCCATTTCCATTTGGGCATAAATAGAAAACAGCTAAGTCCTATTACCATTCCGAAGCAGTTTATGTTTATGCATAGAAATAAGCCAACTGCAGAGTTACACCCACGAACAAGCCATGCTGTGACCCTTGCTAAGGCGCACCTTTAAGAAGTATTAGTAGGTTTGGTGTCTCATCTCATTAAACAGAGTGAGTCTGAGGTGCCACGGAGAAGATTCACGGAAGGTGGGAATTTAGGGTTGGTGACAAGCTCCATGAAGAATGGGAGCTGGAAAGTAGGACTAAATCTTGCCTGGAAGTGAGAGAGGAACAGAACTTTAATCTCAGACATGAAGAAAATGAAAGACAATCACTATTAGCTTTATAGTTGCTGCTACTGAACCTAATAGGGCAAGATTTTTAAAACAGCTTTGGCCGTGGGCCCAGAATGCTTCACGGTTATTTTTAAACGCAATGAATGGCGCATGGGACAGAAAGTGTTTGCCACAGAGCATGCCTGCAATCTTTTCTCCCGTTTATCGCGGACCAGTCACAACAGAAAGGAAAGTGATCCAGTCACATCTCCCTGAAAATATGCTAACAACAGACCCGCTGACAAACTCACAAATGGCATTTCCCAGTAGGAGAATCCTTCCCTTCCCTACGAAATGCTTTCAATAGAATGTGCCTGGTCAGTCTGGGTTGCTAGTGGGAAAGTCATCTGGACCCCATGGGTTGATGGGACATGGCTCCCTGGAAAATGCTGCACAAGTTCTGTAAGTATCAGAGTGTAAACCAGTGATGTCTGTATGAGTGGGGTACCTGGGCATCATTCTTGGGCCCCCTGTATGTTCACGTTCGCTGGAGCATGCCCAAATGCAGCGGGAAAGGACCTGCCTCGGGTGCTTCTTCAGCAGTCCTTGGCTTCTCCCCGACGGTGCCTGGGCCTGGGACTATTTCCATCCTTGAATTAGTTAGGAATCTTGATACTGAGTAAGAGCTTTGTGTCTGTGCTTGCTTAACGATTTGGTCAATGCCTCAATATGCAAAACAATGAAGTAGTATTTATAGTAGAAATATAACTGCTACACATTAGTTAATTATTTTACATATAAACTCAAAGTGAAACACTCAATTTATTAAACCACAGAGTTGAGTATAAAATGCTACTTGTTAGAAAATTCTGTGTCAAATAGCAGTTCCATTTTTAATTTTTTGAGGAAACTCCATACTGTTTTCCACAAAGGCTGCATCAGTTTGCATTCCCACCAGCAATGCACAAGGATTCCTTTTTCTCCACAGCCTCGCCAGCACTTATGCTTTGTTGATTTGTTGATGGTAGCCATTCTGACAGGTATGAGATGGTATCTCATTGTCATTTTGATTAGCAACTATTTTACCAGGTAATCCCACTTCTAGGAATATATCCCAAGAAATCAGAAACACCAATCAGAAAGAATATATGCACCCCTATGTTCATAGCAGCACAATTTACAATAGCTAAGATTTGGAAACAGCCTAGTTGCCCAACAGCAGATGAGTGGATTAAAAATCTGTAATATATATACACAATGGGAATACTAGGCTGCTGTAAAAAAGAAGGAGAAGAAGAAGAAGAAGAAGAAGAAGAAGAAGAAGAAGAAGAAGAAGAAGAAGAAGAAGAAAAAGAAGAAGGAACTCTTACCATTCACAACAGCATAGATGGAACTGAAGAGCATCATTCTAAGCAATAAATACCACAAGATCTTACTTATTTGCGATATATAATAAATAACATAAACTGATAATCAAAAATAGATCCAGAGACAGAGGGGCAGGGGAGAATAGATAAACCAAATGACTTGTATGCATGCATATAAGCATAACCAATGATACAGACAGTAGAGGTGTTGAGGGCATGTTCTGGGAGAGGGAGTAGCCAGGGAGAGGTCTATGGGGGAAAAGAAGACATATGTTATACTTTAAGCAATAAAAAATAAAAAAGAAAGTATACACACACACACACACACACACACACACACACACACACACTTGCGCGCGCGCGCATGCGTGCACACTCACGCATGCACACACACATGTAAATACTTAGGAAATAATATGAAAGACGATAAATACCGAACAGTCATATGCTGTAGTTGTTGTAGATTAAAACTAAGTGGAGGAGATTCAAGAGACTTTCTAATCTTCCCTTACATGCTTTTCAAATATAATTCTGTATTATCAAAATAAAAATCTAACATAGACATTTAAAGTAAAAGGGTTAGTATTTTATATGCAATGCAATGGCTTTGAAGAGCATACCATAGTCACACTGCTGAATAGAAATGATAGCTCCAGTTTCCTATGATCCTCGTCATCCAATTTATTCCTGCTTTTTTAGCTTTCATGCCCTACAGTGTCAAGTAAATCCTGGGTCAGACAGATAAGCAGCTCCAACTGCTAAGCATTTTTCAGTCTTCCAACCAAACATCAGTCTTCAATTGATTCATGCAAAAGCTGGAGTTTGTGGTATTAATTATATTTGTTTCAAACTGAAAATTAAGAATGTCTAAAGAGTGCTTGGGTATTAATATACAAAATGGCTCAGAGGTTGAGCATTGACCTATAAACCAGGAGGTCACAGTTCAGTTCCCAGTCAGGGCACATGCCTGTGTTGCAGGCTTTATTCCTGGTATGGAATGTGCAGGAGGCTGCTGATCAATTATTCTCTCTCATCATTGATATTTTCTATCTCTCTCTCCTTCTCCCTTCTTTTCTGAAATCAAAAATATATTTAAACACACACACACACACACACACACACACACACACGGTATATAGAAGTGAGACAAGGAATTAGAGCCTAGAGCTTGCTCTCTCCCATGCACACCCTGGAGAAGCTCTTGCAAATTTGCACCAGGGCACAGCCATATACACTGCACCATCTCTTGTCAAAGTGAAAGAGTGTAAACAGATTTTATATACATCAATGGAGGGATGAGACATTCACTGAGACATGTTCTCACAACAGTATTACTGAGCAGCAATTAAAGTAATGAAATAGGGATCACTTATCAGCATGAATAAATCTCAAAACAGAAGTTGAATGAATAGAGAAAGTTGCAAAAATACATTTAGAAAAATATTATTTACATTGATTTTTAACAACAAAAAACACTATATTGTACTTTAAATTTTGGCCTGTGAAAGATCCATTTGTGTTAAAATATCAGATATGTAAGGTACATGGCAGCTTCAGAATAGGATTAATGGGAGGTGGGGAGAAGATGTGGTGAATAGGAAAGGAAATGGAACAGAGAGTGGATGTGTCTATAGTGTTTTATTTCTTTAAACATTTAAGTAAGATTTTAAGTTGATATCTACTACCTCTAGGTAATAGATACATAGGTATTGATTATACTATCATCTGTACCTTTCTCTAGTTTGAGATATTTTATTATATAAATATAAAATATCTTATATAATATACACAAAATACATGCACCTAAATGTACCTATAAATGCATATATTATAAAACTATAAATATATTATAGATGTTCATTTATAAATATATAAGTGTGCATTTATAAAGTACATTTGTGAAAGATATTTTACATACAAAATATGTAACATACTAGAGGCCCAGTGCATGAAATTCTTGCAAGAGTAGGCCTTCGTTCCCCCAGCTACTGGTACCAGCTTCCCTCCAGCACCGGGGACCTCTGGCTTCCCTGGAAGAGGGTGGCCCCACCCTCCTGCCACAGCCTGCCAGTAGGTGGCCTGTGGTTCCCTCTATGGGGCCACCAAGGGGCAATGGCCAAGCCCCCAACCAATTGCATCCCCCTCACCTTGGCTGGCCTGGCACCAGTGGATGTCATAGTGTGGTCACAGTCCCCCTTATGCAACAGGCAGACCCGAGACCTGAAAGAACTCTGTATACCAGCAAACCATTAGCATATAATGCCTGCCACAAGGCAAAGACAAATGTGGCTTAGCGGAGGGTCCTCAGCTGGAATGCTGGCTGGCCACTGTCCAGGGAAAGGGCAAACCCATTAGTCAACAGAGCCAAATATCCACCGTACAACAATTGAAATTTCTTTTGAGAGCCAAATTTTTTAAACTTAAACTTCTTCTAACGCCACTTCTTCAAAACAGACTTGCCCAGGCCATGGTATTTTGTGGAAGAGCCACACTCAAGGGGCTAAAGAGCTGCATGTGGCTCACGAGCTGCAGTTTGCCAACCACTGCGGTATTATGTGCCTTTGTCCAGGTTGCCCAGGCTTGTCCCAGTTCTTAGTAGTAATCGAGCCCTTTTCACTCTTGATACAAACCTAGCTTTGACCATAATGATCTGGGTGTTCCATCTATGTCCATCTTATAGATATTTACTTTTAGATCAGATGACAACCTCCAATACAGAGTGCAATAGCATGGTGTCAAAGTCCCATAGCTCAAAGTGCGGCTGGCAGGGTCCCGGGAGCCCTGCTTTGTGTCCCCAGGCAGTTTTGTGTTGGGGAGTTAGTGACTAGTCACGTAAGATTCTTGTTCTCAGAAGGTTCAGTGTGACAGAGAGGGACATAAAAACAAATGCCATGTGGGTGTAACAGATTCTCCACACACAACAGACTCCTCTCTGTGACCCCCATGAGTACTATAAAACACTAATACCCATCCTCAAAGAACAAGCATTTTCTATAGAGAAGGAACAAAACTGCACTTATCCCATAGAACACATAATTTAGTACATTTTCCCTTTTTAATCCCTTAACTTTTTTACTAACACCAAAAATAGGTAGCCTTGGTTTCTCTTGGTCGGCCTGTAAAACTACAAAGCATGGCTGTGTTCTCTTGTCTTTCTGATACTTCAGCTCTGGCTCTCCCTAAGGCAGCGCTAAGATCCAGGTGACCTTTCTCCTGACCCTAGGCTTCCATAGACTGAGCATGTAAGACATCAAAAGCAGAGTACAACATGTAACTTGACAATCTCTCCATGCAAAATGCTGAGAGTACTCTAAGTGGCTTTTCAACTGCTAAGGGCTCAGGAATTCCAAATGGCCAGCTGTGTGCAAGGCCGTCTCGTTAGACACTTAGCTTACCACAGTCCTTTGGGTCAAAGGAAGGTTCCAAAGGAAGATCAGCAAAGTCCGTGGCTTCCTGCCAAGATTCAAGATACCAGATGAACAGAACCACCTGAACCTCCTTACTGAACTGGGGGAACTGACAGGTACATCTGTTGTCTAGAATTTATTAAACTGCATACACATATAGAGAGCCTTGGTGTTTATTTTTCTCGTGACTGACACATGCTATAATGATAGCTTACGTTTAATAGAATACAAGAGCTGTGCTCACATACACCTCAAATGAATTTCACATACCAGAAAAATTTCTGGGACAGGGGAGTATAGACAAGTCCTGGAAGAGAGTATGCAGCAGCTAAAAGAGCTGCTAAGATAATTGAAAGGGGATATTTTTATGTGTCTTGAAAGAAGTATTGAAAGCTCTATGCATTATTTATTTTTTAAATGGAATATTTTTTGTGTCAGCTGAAAACATTTTCTTCATACTGCTGAAAAATAACAAGCAGCACAACAAAAATGATGCTTCACAAATCAAAGACAGAAGGAACAGAAAAGTCTGATTGTGGTGTCTGGCTTTCAAACTCTCACTTGAAGATTGCACTGCTTGGTACATTCGCATGATCTATGTTCAAGTGAATAGAAACCAAATACAAAGAACTGGAAAAGCTGGCTTTCAACCATTTGTTTAGAAACTTTGAGATCCAGCCCCTTTCTGTGTTAATTGTATAGGCCTTGAAGAATTCAAGTTAATATTATATCTGAGGGCGAAATTAAAGAGGATGACGAAGTTTTTGAGAGCAAGATGCTTAAAGAGATGGTTCCTGCACTCTTGAGGATACTATTTAAGTTCTTGAAAAGATACCCAAAATAGAAGTAGCTAGCACACACACACTTGGTTATTTATTTCTCCCTTGTGTGTCCAAATTTCCTTCTCTTATAAGGACACCAGCCAGACTGGATGGGGGGTCCACCCTAATGATCTTATTTTAACTTAATTCATATCTCAAACACAGTCACATTCTGAGGTACTGGGGGTGAGGGCTTCAACATATGAATTTTGGGGGCAGAGGGCACAATTCATCTCAAAATAGGTACAATAGATACAGTGGGCCTCCTGTTCTTCATCAAAACAATGGATTTTCATTTGTAGCCTATTTTCTGCTGCTTGCTGTCTACCCGGATTGGGCATACCTCTTTCTCCACGCTACTTAACAGGTTCGGGAACTAATTCAATCAGATCTCAGAAATGCCATAGGAATGAATAAAATGGGAGCTTTCTGTTTCTGGGTAGACTTTAATCCATGAGGTTGTGCTGCAGCCAACTTACCATTATTGGGAGAGACCCTGAAAAAGACTGGTAGGAGACATGGAACGCCACCTGGACCCTAACCATGGCATTGATCCCACAGAAGTTAGCGACAAGAGTTGGAGAGAAAGAAAGTTCTGTTGAGATCCTGTGAATCCAAAATCTAGCCATATTCCCAAAACCAGGATGCCCTCAGACTTTTCAGCGATGCCTGTTTTCTAATGTAAATTTGGGCTGTTTTTCTCCTCTTGCAGCTGAAAAAGTCCTAAGCAACCTAACAAATATGCTACATTGTGATGATGTTTAAATTCAGTTATTGCTCTGACATCTCCTTTCTTAGAAACAAGAGGGAAAAAATAATAACAAACCCATAGCATAGAGCAAGTGTAGGCATGAGAAGTGATGCTAAAAGTTTACTGTAAGAGTTGCCTTGACTTCTTTGAAGCCAGGTGAGATCCAGACCTCCATCTTTCCAATAGGTAGCAAACATCCCACTTGCCAAACATTAAAACATTTATGATTCATGATAGTAAGACATCCCAACAGCCATTTTTGCACCACCAGCCCCACTATTCAGTATTTCCGTCATTCTCCTTAGAGAAGTCTTCAGTTCTCTGCAGAGCACAGCATCATGTTATTCTCTCATCTAAGGCAACGTTTTAGGCAAGGCTCTTCAAATAAATAAAAGCCACCATTCCTGAAACCTCAGAATCAATGATACCTCCTGTAAGAATGAATCTGTAGTGCTGTGTCCAGATTATGAGTCAATTGCTTTGGAAACTTAATGAAGATAAATGTCAATGACATCTTTATATGGTACTGAACAAGCAGGACAAGCCACTCTCGTACAAAACAAGCCCTAAATGTACGTTATAAGAGCAGGTTTGTATATGATGCCTTTTCACCAGTCAGAATGTCACCTTGGTACTGCCAGAGTCTCTAAGAGAAAGAGATCCTAATACAGTTGGCTTCCACAGACTCAAAAACAAAGTAAAACAAAAATGAAATCCTAGGGTTTCTACATATGTATGTGTGTTAGAGAGAAAACATACCCATTAAGCTGAAGCCTTCCAGAGAATGATGTCACAAGTCAGATCCTATTAAAGGAAGCAGAAGATGAATGTGCGCTCCAGGCAGCTAGAAGGAGGCGGAAAGAAAATACACTGTAAATCTTCCCACTGCGTGTCTAAATTGTAAAAGATGACTTTGGGCATCACACAGACTCCTTCCAGTAAAACACTTCTTCCTTAATAAGACATTCCAGGAAGTCAGTAAACACAAGACATGTACATAGTCCCATTAACAGAGGGGGACTTGTGTGATATAGCTATTCCTCCAGATGGAAACTTGACTGAATTTGGAAATCTGGGGAATAAGATAATATATAGGGAGTTACCAGGAAAGTACTGGAATCCCCATCAGGCAAAGGGGATGAAGAGAGAATTCAGGAGAATAAATTGATCCATATAAGGTACATAACCAAACACGTGATTTTCTTTAAGAGTGGGGTGCACTGGATATTTCCCCCATTCCCCAATTCACTTAGACAGCTCTTTAGACCCAGAAACTTGGTCCCATTATCTGGAACTGATGTTAATGACATTTTATCTGGGAAATCCTCAAACAGATTTAAATTAAGAATGACATGGGAACCCCCACCACCACTACCACCACCACAATGCCATAGTCTCACAGAGATAAAACATGTCCCAAAGGAAAGAATGACCTTCAATTCCTAAGATACGGAGGATGGAAACCCCCATTGGACTAAATCCAAGGACCAAAAATCAAAGCTACTGTGTAATTTCAAAATATTGCTAAATGTCTCTTGTATATTATATAAACAGACATCTGTACACATCTGTGCAGACAGCCACAGCATATGTCTTTATTTTCATGAATGCACCACAGTGATATCTGCCACAAAGTAGCCTTGGTGACTGAGAAGCAAAAGGAACACAAAAAAAAGAGTGGGAACAGGAAGAAGAGAAACACAAAGACCCAAAGTGAAGAGGAAACACATGGGGGAGGGCAGTGTTGAGAAGGAATATGGATGAAAAATGGCAGGGTTGTAGGAGACTTTGCATGGCTCCAATTTAGAGACCCACCTCTATTGACTTGAAACTAATGTATGACTGCCATATTGAATTGCAGAGATATTGAGTATTGGACAGAAGGTTAGTGTGAATTTAGAGTGGGAAATTAATGTTCCAATTCACCATCCTAAGGTAACAGAATTATCCTCATCCCCTGGATATATTGATTGACCTTGGCATCTCTTGGGAGGAGGAATTCTGCACTAAAGGTTTCATACAACATTAACTACAGATATCAGTCTTCAAATTTTGGAATGGCTGTCACAAGAAGAGACTCAGAGGGTCTAATTTTAGCAAAACTCCCAACAATTTTCCTAACAAATCCAGAAGTAATTTTTGGAGCAATATTAATATTAAAACATTGATGAACTATAAGGATTTCCTGGATAATATTTGATAAAAAGTGACATAGATGAGGAGATATCAAAAAACAAAATTGTTCCAGGTCCTATGTGGCTCAGTGGTTGAGCATCAACCCATGAACCAAGAGGTCACAGCTCCATTCACAGCCAGGGCACTTGTCCAGGTTGCAGGCTAGATCCCTAGTATGGGTAATGCAAGAGGCAGTCAATAGATGATTCTCTCTTATGATTGTTGTTTCTATATCTTTCTCCCTCTCTCTTCCTTTCTCTGAAATCAGTAAAAACATATTTTTTTAAATAAAATACTGAAACCTCCAAATTTGGAAACGGTGTACAGACTCGGGTCAGAAGGAACTCCATAAGCTATCTCACCAGGTCTTCAAATTCTATACGTAATCTACTTGATTCTAAGTCAGTATCTTTGTTGAGAAGGCTTCTGAGGCTAAAAGAAAAAATAGTTTTTTTCTTTGCTCACACCATTTCTGACACCAAACATGTGGGTTTTTGCCCCAGATTGACCAATTCTCCAATACCAGCTGGGTATGCTATAATCCAATGCAATTATGACACTAGCTATCTGAAATTAACATCAGATCCCACAATTTAAGGGCTTAATCCCAAAAGATTGTCCCTATTTCAGATGTCAATTGCTTCTGACAGACAATCTATAAATCAGGAGATCCCTCCTCACTGACCCCCTTCTCAGGTTCAATGATTTGCTACAACAGCTCACAAAACTCAGGGAAACCTTCACTTACATTTACCAGTTTACAGTATAATAAAGGATGTCATAAAGCAGTGTTTCCCAAACTTTTGACATATGTGTACCCCTTCTATAATTTTTGTAACGCTGAGTACCCCTCATCAAAAAAAGGATGTATTTTAATAACAATCAAAATATATTTATTTTTTATTTTTTTGGTACACACACAAAATAATAATAAATGAAAAATAAAATTATTCATAATAAAATATAAATAAAAGTTATATTATAAATAACATTTATTTGCACACCAGACTATCTCATGCCTCATAAGACTGTCTTGACTTGACTCATGAGAACGTAGAATTAGGCGCAGCTAAGCACGGTGCAGTGCATATCCCCATCAAACTCTGGTGCAACACGTACCCCCACCAAACTCTTCCCGTACCCCTGGGGGTACGTGTACCACACTTTGGGAAACACTGTCATAAAGGATAGAGATGAACAGCCAGATGAAGATGTACATAAGGCAAGGTCAAAAAGGGTCCCAAGCGCAGGCACTCCTGGCCCTGTAGAGTTGGGGTGCATCACCCTCCTGGCATGTGGATGTGTTCACCAACTTGGAAACTCTCTGAAGCCTGCACGTGAGGAATTGTTATAGAAGCTTCATCACCTTGTCATAATTAATTACTAACCCAATCTCCAATATTCTCCCCTCCCCACAGGAGTGGTGGGCTGAATGCTTGGTCTTTCTGGTGAGCAGCCTCATCCTGAAACTATTCAGTAATCACCTCATTAGAATAAGAAAGGCTCCTATCACTCAGGAACTTCCAAGAGATTTAAGACTTCATTCCTCATCATTCAGGAAATTACAAGAGTTTATAGGAGCTCTGAGTCAAGAATCATAGTCAAAGCCAAATATTAGAACAAAATATCTCCTAAATACTCCTGTCCCTCAAAGATTAGGAAACCTATGTCAGGAACTGGAGACAGAGAAGCTCAGGAGGAAAGAATGAATATAGGAAAGGTGACACCCCTGCCTTATCCCCAATTACACACATATTTCTGTTAAAGATGAAGCTGAAGCTCATATCCTCAAAGGCAGAAAGTAATTTGCACAGTTCTGCAAAATGACTTACTAGAATCTCCATTACAAGATCTTAAGTTTTCTCAATATTCTTACTATCATCTGTATCTCCAAGACATGCTGCCTCCTACATTGATGGTCTAAATCAAAAATAAAATCAACTGAACACATAAAACAGCAGATAGCCCATTATAAGTAACCTAGTGGGTTATGAAAATTTGATCCAACCAAATTGTCTGAAACATAATTTCACTAGACAAAGTGGTTACCAAGAATCTTCCCAAATTATGATGAAGGAAATTCCAAAACTACAGAGGAAGACAAGTGTCCCTTTACTTTGTAGTTTCCCAGATTGCAACACAAGGATGAGAGAGAGAGAGAAAGAGAGAGAGAGAGAGAGAGAGAGAGAGAGAGAGAGAGATTTATGTAGAGAAAAGTCAGATCATTGGCTAATTGCCAGTTCATAATTAACCAAAGCTCCTCCTTATTTTTGGAAAAATACACATTCTCTCTCTCTCTCTCTCTCTCTCTCTCTCTCTCTCTCTCTCTCTCTCTCTCTCCCCAAAACAAACAAACAAACAAACAAAAAAACACAGTTACACTGAACACTTTACCATCTACACTTGCTAATGAAGGGTTTTAACCTACCTGATCCTTTGCTCTTATGCTTGTTCCACATTTTCTTCTTGGCTTGGATCTATCATTACATAGTCCGACATATTTCAGTGTGATTCTATTGGAAGCCCTTAGTAATCGTGGATCATTTGAAAATTTGGGGAGTCTGGCATTAGTATTCAAGCTGACATGCAGGTGAAAGGCAATTTGGAATGCTCAGCTGGCACTGAGGTATACAACTGAGCATTTAGCTACACAAGATAAAAGGCTTTATCTTACACAGCAAACCCAAGATGGACTCATCAGTTAGTCCAGCTTGACACTGTGAAAATAATCACAACCCTATCAAGGTATGCTATTGTATAGCTTATTTCTTCCTTTGGCCCGGTAGTTGAAAGATTTTGCCAAATGTTTTCCTGCCCTCTCAGTATATCCTCTATGTGTGCCATTCATCTGTTTTAATTGGATCTACAAATTTTTTCTAAGTTTGATATTTATTTTTGTTAACTCACACTAGGGGGTAATCAATTCTGAGTGCACCTGCCTGTTTAATAATGTGTCCGATATATGTCAGTGATTGATCTCCAACATTCTGGCGTATGGTTCCCAGAAGTGATCATTTACTGCCATTTAGAAAATTATTCCATGTGTCTGTCTCCAAATTTGATCCTTCACTCAGCCAATACCATCTGTTATGGATGGGTAGCAATAGTTCCTTAGTCATATCTCCAAGTTTTTCAGTATATTATTGTATTTCATTTAAGTGTAGAGATCACCATCATCATTAAAGTGACTGAGGGATCTCTTATTTCAAGGTGGGCAAATGATTTCTTCAAGCCAACTCTATGCCCACACATATTTTGATAGGATTCAAGAAATTTAACATTGTTATAAACATTTTTAAATGATTGAAAAAAATCAAAAGTACAATCGTATTGCATGACATGAAAATCCCATGAGATTCAAATTACAGTGTCCATAAATTAAGTTCTGTTAGAATATCACCACACCCATTCTTTTGTGTATTACATGTGGCTGATTTTGTGTTATAGTGGCATAATGAATAGTTGCTATGGACACAAGAAGGCTCCCAAAGCCAACAATAATGCAGGGTACTTTACAGAAAAATTTGCCCACCCCTGCTTACTTTAGTGTTGCAATGTTTCCCTTTCTCCCCTTCATGATGTGTGCTCTACACTTGCAGGTTGAAGACTGGATTTCATGGGAAAGAAGATTAAGAGAAAATGAGGATTCCTTGGCTTCAACAATATTTAACTTCTTACTTTGCCCCAAGCAGACAAGCCACTTCTTCCCAGTTTGTCTTGTCTGACTTATTGCTAGAAGGCCTTTTTTCCTTTAGATAATATTTCCACAAGCATTAATGCATCATGGCCTTTTGGCTTCCTAAAAATAACCCCGTGGGTCTGGGCCATTTTATCTTGTGCATTTGTCCTTGCTTATGTTCTTCTACATTACATCAGAAATTTACCTCCCAGACACCTTGGCTTTTGCAGATACTTCTTTCCATGTGACCTGACAGAAATTCACATATAAAGTTTCAATAACTGATCACCTTCTTTTAGCGCCAGTATGCTTTAGTCTCTTTTCAAGTGATGTTACTATTTGCACTCTTTTTAAACATGATTTTGTAAAGGCAGGTGTGACCCCAGCCCTCCACTCTGTAATTTTCCATTCATTTCAGACTTTGCTGAAAAGTGATGTGTCATTCATCCAGCCCCAGCCCAATGTGAACTCAGACCTCTGACTGAGTAGATCAAGCAGCCAACCAGGGTCTGGAATGACTCCTGGGTTCATATCATAGTCTAAGAAGCAGAAATTCCTCCTTCAGAACTGAACCCCAACCCTTTCCTTCTGTGAAGAGACTGATATTGTCTATGGAAAGTTGCAAAGTTTCTAAATTACACATCTCACTCACTAAAAGTCTATATCCTCAAGATAGATAGATATGAAATGCCTACTCAGTATTTGCTAGGTAGTCAGTGGAGATTTTAAAAGTCAAAATGTAATTTGTTAGAAATACCTCCTTTATCTCTCATTGTAAGAACATGAGAAAACGAATTCTGATAAGAGACTTCTCCCAGATTGCTTATGTATTTTCTGATAAAGAAGAGAGAAGATGTTTGAGGAAGAATTGATCTAGCTTCTCAAGTCATTGCTGAGGAAAGGAGCCACCCAGCTACCCACCTGAGGAGTGAGGAGGGTCCATTGGTCCTGTAGGACATCTAGGAAAGAAGGCATGAGAGAGCTTTCTTATTCCTTTTGTTAAAGTGTCTGCTGTAAATAGAGGTGCAATACAGTCACTAAACAGTACATATAGCAAAAATGTTATCTTGAACATCTGGAATTGCTGAATTTTACAATTTTTGACTGTCACAAACTATAAGTTTATATGTTGTTAACTGTAATATTTCAGAATCAACCAAGTCTTATATGTAAACTACATCAAAATTTTTAAAAAGCAAAAGATGGACTTGAGAAGGCTTAGAGTTTGAAATGCAATCAAACCCAAGATCATGGTAGCTAGAGCTCCCAGACATCCCGAAGATGGAAACACTGAAATGGATTTTTAGCCAAAGAAGAACTAGGAAGCTCTGCTTGCTACCTATATTTTTTCAAAAATCCCACTTTAGTACTCATTAGTACTAAACAGATCCCTTCTCTCTGTCAGTTCAATTACTCCAAATAACAGCTTTTAACAATTAGAAGGATTTATGTTTAGTGGGAAGCCCCTGTTTCGGTTCTTTGAAATGTATCCTAAAAAAAAAAGTGATAGCAGGCTTTTCAATAAGATTCCATCCTAATGACAAGCAGCAGTCATTCTCCTGAAATGATTCTCCAAGGAACGAGAGCCAAGGGAAGCTTCAGAATTAGAAATAAAGAAGTTTGTCATCGAAATCCAGAGTTCCCAGAAATGACTATGAGAGAGTTTGTGGAATAAACTACAGGAGCCTTAGAAAACTATTCCCCTTCTGTGAAAGAGGATATTTCCTCAGTTATACTAGGAGAACCTGTAAGAACCCCACTGTCATAAAGTTACATCAGATGTGTGCTGAAATGCACAGTATAACTTCATCTGGATAGAAGGTGGAGAGTGAGAGGGAGAAAGAGAGAATGGTACACAGAGAGAAAGGAAAAAGCTAAATGAATGAATCATAACACCGAAAGGAACGAAAACACAGAGGGTAACATAATGTAAGATCTCTCCATTAAACACTACTAAAGGTTATAGAAAATATCAAAGTTCTAAATACATGAATAGATATGCCATTATTGGGTTAGATAAGTCAATAATAGTACCACAATCCCAATTCTATTAAACTTTTGGTAGAAATTGAGAAGCTGATTCAAAATTTTACATGGACATGCACAAGACTTGGAATATCCAAAGAAATCTTTGAAATGAACAAAGTTAGAGAACTTATACTACCTGACTTCAAGGCTTACTGCAACGCAAGAGTACACAAGTCAGTGCAGCACAGGCAATGGGTAGACAAGCAGACATTCACTGGATGGTGGTCCACTTGGACATCAAGTCATCTATCCATCCACACATTTATCATTTATTACAATCCACGCACAGAATTGGGCATTAGATGTACAAAGAGGAATTAGACATGATCTAATTGTCAAAAAAATTCTCAGTTGAAATGGTGCCTTAACCATGCACAAAATAATTAAAATACAAGTAAAAAACTCACATTGTGTTTTTGGAATATAGAGGAAGTAAGAGAAATGTCTTAAAGTATGTCTGGGGAACTGAATAGGTGTATAGGCATATAGGATGTGGCTAACGGAGACAGGTACTTGCAGAGAAATTGGTATGGGCAAAGTGGCAGAGGCCTGAGACAGCCTTGCTCATGAAGCAGTGAAGAGTCTGCAAAATCATAGAGTAGACAGAAAGGAGACAAGAGTAGCAGGTAGGATGGGTTAAGATACAAATGACTTTATTGTCCTCAAAGAAGCTTTATGCAACAGTGAACCAATGTTTAGTTTGCTATTGTTTTTTATACAAAAAAAAAAAGTGGTGCAGCCTGGCTGGCATGGTTCAGTGGTTGAGCATAAACCTATGAACCAAGAGGTCATGATTTGATTCCCAGTCACGGCACATGCCTGGGTTGCAGGCTGGATCCCCAGTGTGGGAGTGCAGGAGGCAACCGATCAATGATTCTCTCTCATCATTGATCTTTCTCTCTCTCCTTCTCCCTTCCTCCCTGGAATTAATAAAAACATATATTTAAAAAAGGAATAAAATGGTAATACAATACAGTTTTGTACAGAGGTAACTCAGTTGAAAATGGGGAAGATGAATCAGAACATCTGCATGGAATGTTTAGAAGTAGGAAACCAATTATTTCATTTATTATGTAAAAATATTTCCAGATATATTTTCTCACTTGGACACTGACAAGACAACTCATAACCACATAACTTGGCAAGAGTTTTCATTTTCCTAAAATGTATTAATGTGTCTTGCTATCAGTGATGAAATCCTATAAAATAATCCTACATAATAAAAGGGTAATATGCAAATTGACCCTAATGGGGAAACTACCTGGAACAACCAGTTGCTATGACCACCAGGGGGCAGATGCTCAATGCAGGAGCTGCCCCTGGTGGTCAGTGCGCTCCCGCAGGGGAGCTCCCCTCAGCCACAAGCCCGGCTGATGGCTGTAAGCACAGCAGCATTGGCAGGAACCTCTCCTGCCTCCTCTACAGTGCTAAGGATGTCCGACTGCGGCTTAGGCTTGCTCCCCTGGGGAGTGGACCTAGCAAGCAGGTGGACATCCCCTGAGAGGTCCCAGACTGTGAAAGGGTGCAGGCCAGCTGAGAAACCACCGCCCCCAGTGCACCAATTTTCATGCACCAGGCCTCTAGTATTAAATAAACAACTGTATTCATAAGTCGTTTTGCCATTGTGCAGCCATCAGAAGACACTTCGGAACCATATTCCCACTGGGGTCTCAGAACAAATGCTTCATGTGTCAGCATGCCTGGAAGCCACTTCTTCCCCAGGCTCCAGCAAAATCTGTGTGAGCAGCATCAATACTTAGAAACCGATGCCAGGAGTGAAATACAGCATGAAAATGTAAAAACATTCAGAAAATAAGTTCAAAATAATCCAATTAATGTTTCCCATTTGCCTTCTGGACCCACATTTTGTATTTGTCTTTCTTTTTCAATGAAAACTTACATAAATAACCACTGAAATATCAAAGATGACTTGGCACATAGCCATTCACATAGCACGTGATCAGATATTCACACACTAAGTTTAAAGAGCAGAGCCTCCTGTGCCTGGCTGAGCCACCTCAGTCTGACTGTAACTCTTCCTGCGAGAATGCTCTGGAGTTCTCATTAACATCATTCCTTATGGGCAAGAAAGTGAGGCCTCCGTACAGTTAAGACAGCTGGCCAGTCACCCTGCTAATCCAGCTTGAAGCCTGGGTTAAAACCCCACATCTCACTCTGAATTCCAGCCCTTAAGCATCTCTGTTCTTTGCAGGAAAACATGCTCCAGATTCAGCAGTGGGGTCTCTGAAGATGTGAACATGGTAATAGCAAGAGACTGCAGAAATAATGTCAGTCATGGTCTCGTGAGCCAGATATCCCCGAAAATGGGAGCAAAGAGCTCAGAAAAAGCAGTGCATTTATTTCTTCCAGTGAAGACAGGAGAGAAAGTGGACCAGCGATGGTCCATGAGCAAAGGCTGCATCACACAAAACGGAGGCTCTGTGAGTTAGCATTTACAGTCAGTGTCCTGGGATGCCTGCTTCTCATCTCTCAGCGTTTAAAAGCCGACTCAGTTGAAAGGCTCTGAAACTGGACACTGAAGTTTACAGATTATGCAACAGAGAAAATTCAATCCCATGGCAGAGATTTGGTCTTGGTTTCAGAATAAGCCTGCATAATTCTAGAAATTTCTGGAAAGTTTGTGGACCACAGACTCTTCCATCTAGAGACATCCACAAGAAGAGGGTTGGTCTTCCTCTCACAGCACTCATGGCTGTAGTGCTGGGACAGTGGGCTGCATGGCGGCCCCCTCAAAGAGGTCATGTCCCAGGCCCCAAAAGCTTTTCATTTTGCTACTTCATATGGCAAAGGGGACTTTGCAGATGCGATCACGTGATCTTCAGGTGAAGACACTATCCTGGAGTATCCAGGTGGGTCTAATGCCAGGTCAGAGGCAAAGGCATTGCAACCGAAGCAGAAATCAGAGATAGGGAGACTTGAAGATTTGAAGTTGCTGCTTTTGAAGATGGAGAGGTGGCTACAAGCCAAGGAATGCAGGAGGCCCAGCCACTAGAAAAGACAAGGAACCGGATTCTCCCCAGAGCCTCCGGAAGGAGCTCAGCTCTGCTGACACATTGATGCCAGGACTTCTGAGTCCAGGAGGAAACATGACAGATCTGCATTGTTTTAGGTCACTAACCCGGGGGCAATGTTTATAGCAGGGACAGCAGCACCTGGTAAGACACCTGAGGAGGCTTCTCTCAGCCTCCATTTCCCCCTTCATTATGGGGAGATATTCCTCCTCCACAGGATAATCATGAAGATAAAACAGACAAAGCAGGCATCAACAGAAGTCCACCCCCTCCCCTGACTGTCCCAGCGGACACTCATTACAAAGAGCCCCTGCCTCTCTGGGCACCTTTGCTTTCTTCTCTGCAGCCGGGCTTCTAGTGAAAGTGCAGACAACTCTGCTGAACTGTGTCTCATTTATTGGAACCGTTTCCATGGAGCCTGCCCACTTAGTTTTCATTTGGGCAACCCTACGCGGGGAACCCATGTGAGAAAGTTGGATAGGTTTGTGCAAATAAAATAATGGGAAACTAACAGCTTATTCCACGTAAGAGAACACTCATGCCCCATAAAAACCAGCAGCTGGGCACTGAATGCCGGTGCAAAGCCCCGAGACTTCACTCAGCAGCTGGATACCAGGCAGCTTGCTGGGCAGCACAATGCCTGTCTGGAGCAGAAGCTACGCAAAGACAAGGCTTTGCCAGCAGTGGCCCTTTGGAGGCCTGGGGACCTCTTCCTGCACCCGCAGGTCCTCGGGCGACCGCGTCTGCGCTGAGTCTTCGGGATCCATTTAGGTTGCATGGCTTTTTGTTCGTGCCTCCAATTTATGGTCCCCCATGAGCCAGTTTCACAAGCAGCTCAGGTCTGGTGGCTACAGCCTCACACAGGTGAAAGCTGACAAACAGCCGCGGAAACTTCCTTGCTGCTAAGCCATTCACTCCTGAAGGCTTTGAGCACCCACCGCGCTGCTATTCCAAACAGGCACGCAGCCCAAGGTCTGCGGAACACCATTCTTCGGCTCTTCTCTCTGATAACCGCTTTTGAGGTCTATTAGGCAGATGCAGGCAGGCTGTGAAGCCATCTCACAATGTTGTACCCTTGCATCTTCTATTTGTTAAAACAGTTTTTACTCCCTTGGCATGTGTGTGAGGGTGGGGGTAGGGGAAGGGGTTGTATTAGGGATTAAGACACCTCCATAGCAAATATGGAAAGAGGCCACAATTGGACGTCAGGGCGGGATAGTAATGCCATGTGGAAGTAACAGATAAAAAGTAGCCCATAACATCATGGATAAGGAGCTGGGGTTGCAAATCTTGGGCTGGAGGGAAGCCAGGACTCGATCCTCCCCGGGTGGCATTTCCAGCTGCTTTGATTTGGGCTGTCAGGTGATAACAAAAGCCTTGCCATTTCAAAGCAGTGAAATTCTCAGAGGGGAGGACCTGGGAAGCCGCAACCTCAGATCTGATCCTGTTACAAACAAGTTCGCTCTCAAAAAAGGCAGCCAGAGCCCAGATGCTGCCAATGCCCACGGACCTGCCCAGTCCCTGCTCAACTTCCAGCTGCAGCATAATGAAGCTGTAATTAAATGCGCGGCCCCACTCCCAGCAATGGATCACGCAGCTCAAACACGCTCCGCTGGGACTGGCAGTCACGTGTCCTGGGGGGAAAAACGGATTTGGATTGATTTTGATTCACTGTGTAAACAAGTAAATGAAATAATCCACTTGAGAAGAAAACTGGCAGAAGGAACCAACAGCGCTGCTCTGCCCCAAACCGGGTCTCAATGACATTTGCATCGCGTGTGGCTGCTGAAAATCAAGTCCACACATAAAGGATAGGGTGCCATAGAGGAAACTGATAGATTAAATAGAGAAGGTAGCCGGAGACTGGGATGGCAGGACACACACAGGCTTTTTGGAGGGAAGGGTACCCCAGCAGGCTGCTTCCATGGAGAGGAGCGGAAGAGAGTGAGGGCTGGGGGTTACAAGCACCTTTAAGGATGGGAGAAGGGGCTTAGGGCACTCAGCACACGCTGATTGGTGATTAGGGACCTAGGGACTTAGGAATCAGGGGGCTTAGGGGATTTGGCAGGTGCTGATTGGTGGTTCAGAGCTCAGGAATGTCTGGCCGCAGGTGCAGTTTACGTCTGTCCATCAACTGGAGGAAAGGAGATCTATCAGAAACACCCCCTGAGAACAGGATCTCAGAGTCTCAAGAAATTGATGGTGAAGAAGAGCAGGTTTTGAACTCACAGATTTAGGACCACAGCAACTTCTCCCTGTGCCAAGGAACCTACTTACAGGTGTGCACCTGCATTCGAGTGTGCATATGCGTGTGTGTGCCTCGGCTCCCTTCCGGCTCAGAGAGCTTGGGATGAGCTTGGGATTTGGCTTGGAGTCCCACTGCCCAGGTCTGGAAATCAAGCTTCCTCTCCCTGACCTCCTATTTTGGCTCACACATTCATATCTCAATGTCCCCATGCCGGCTTCTTCTAGCTCCAAAATGCAAGTGTTTTTGGAAACACCATATGAACAGATTTGTGTCATTAATTATAAAAGGACACAGTAATAGGAGCGATCATTCCAGGCATTAGGTGCCAGCTTCTGTTCTGAAGGCTTCGTGTGCACAATTAATCCTCATAACCACCTGACAAGGCAGGTCGGCCTCCGGCTGCACCTCCTCCAAGCCCTAGCCTGTGTAGCTCTCTAAACGCTCTGCTCCCAGCGTGCCGTCCACCCCCACTTACCAGGGTTGGCACTAGGTTTTACCAGTACCTGCCATTTCTTTATTGTCTTGTCTCTCTCTGCTGGTGACACCAAAGTTCCTGGATGCCACAGACTTCTTTTATCTACTGAGTATTTGTCGACTCTTGTGGCTCCAAAATGCATAGTTAACTTGCCAAGGGTGGGCTTGTTCACAGCAGATCAAGGATCCGAATTTCAGTCCATCTGAACAGAGGCCTGAATCCTCAGCCAAGGCCTTCTCTCTGCCACCACTGTGCGCAGGTAGGCTCTTAATAAATACGGCTGTTAAAACAGTCAAGAAGCAAGATTTCAAAAGGCCATGTTCTGTATTCAGCTGGTCTTCTCCACCTCTCTCTCTCTCTCTCTCTCTCTCTCTCTCTCTCTCTCTAGCTAGATCCATGGATAATGAGAAAGAAATACATACGTTTCTTATTCCATCTTTTGCCATTTTCACCTCCTGCCCATATAAAACTCAAACCAGTGAATCATAGATTGTCGGAAGACTAGAAAGGGTATCCCAACTACCGTCAAGTTTCCTCCAAGATTCAGTCTAGGACATTTATTCCAGATAACGAACCAGCAAGACCGGTCCACAAACTCACTGAAAGACTCCCTCCCCGGGGACTCAGAGGGATTGTGATAATAGAGGGGCAAATTGATTTTTTAAATGAAAATAGAGAAACAATGCTTAATGTGTGTGGAGAAATTCAAGACCCTTTGATGGGGAGAAGGGCTTCTCAATATCACCAGATACAAAAGCGTTTTAAAGCCAGTCTTTAAAAATACCACAAAATAGCCTCCTCAGGACAGTTTGCACTTAAGGGACATATATAATCATGTAATAGAGAGTGGTACCTCCGAGTGCTTAGACCCCATCAACAGATATTGGAGGCCTGAGAGGACCAGACACTCACATTGGTTAAGAAGCTGTCGCCTACATGTTGGTAGGATGCTGAAGGTCCTTCTGCCTCTAGGGATGGACCAGCCATCACAGTAACCATCCAGAAACTTTAGAGCAGCTTGCCAGGCACTGGGTTAAGTCTTTTACATGCACCATATCATTAAGTCAGGCCACCAATGTTATGTCACACACCTCAGAACTGGAAACAGAATTTCGTTCTTGCAAATGTTGTCTCTGCGTTTCCTGGCAGTCACACGGAATTATGTGATTCTGAATGGCAAGCAACTAAAAGAGCTATTCGTCATATGTCACTATTTCTGATAAATGTATAATTTTTGAGAGTGGTGTTTTTTAAATTAAAAAAAGAAAAACAGGAATAAGTGCCACCCCAGGGAATGTTTAGCTAGCCCTTTTCCTAATCCACAGACTTTCCAGGACTGCCACAGGAGACTGAGCACAGCAGTGTGGGTTGTTTTAGGAAATGAGAGGAAGGGGGCAGCCCTGTGGCTTAAAAACAGACCTCTTGAGGCCCACTTTTTCCATTGCCTTGTTTCCTCCCTGGGCTCACAGGAAGGATGGGTTTGTACTGTGTCCTCAGAGAAATGTTGTTTGACTAATGGATGCCCTGTACATGGCTGATTAAGATCACATTGAGGGTCAATTGGAAAAGTAACCGGCTAAGCAAATCTGATTTATAACGCATTTGAGTCTGGATGAACTTGATCAATGAACCCTGGGGTTGAACCCTTAACTGAAAGATTTCAAAGAGAATCTCCAAAAACATCTCCAACAGCTATAAAACCACTTTAATGGGAACCCAGCATCACCAGTAAGTTAGTGTCAACTTTTAGCGAAGGCTCACTAACAGGATAGCAATGAGGGAGCAGCTAGATCTGCAGCCACCACGCCTTTGCATTTTTGGCCAAAGTACCAGGGGAGATCCTTGACTTGGACAAAACACGCTCCACGGACTCTTACTCCAGAGGCAGCATCAGATTAGTTATAGGGGACCTGCAAATCTATGTTTGATGGGAGCTCTTTTTGAGGAAACCTTGATTTAAAGCACGTTACATTCACCTGCTCACACACAGTCCACCTGAGACCTTCCTGTGCTCTCATTGAGATTCACCCATTTCAATTTTCTAAACACACACACACACACACACACACACACACACACACACACTACTTTGTTATCACCAGAAGGCTCTCTCTTGGCTCTTTTGTGGAGAATCAGGCATTCTGTGTCATGCGAACACCAGCCGTGCCCAGTGTCATCTCACAGAGCCATATGGCCATCCAAGGCATCAATCAATCATCTCCCTCGCTTGGGTTTCACATTTCTTCTCCGGACTTCCCCCAGTATCTCGAACACCTCTGCTTCCAGGTACAGCTGCGGAAAGGGGGCTGTGGGTCACCACTCTACAAGCCCTACCCAGGGGCATATGGAGTGTGGCAGACTCCAAAGGAGCTCCTGGGCTCCCACTTTCTCTTCCAGAATGAGTTCTCTACTCTAGAGGCAAATGCATGAAGGAGCAGGGGTCTGTGTGCAGTGGACGTTTGGCAGAAAGGGGGTTTACAGACACACTCTAATTATTTCAAGTTGTCTGCACTGCATAGGTACACAACTATGTATGTGTGTACATCTGTGGCTATACATGGGCATATACATACAGATAACTTTATGATTTTTCATACAGATAATTTTATACATACACATTTCCCTTTAGAAAAATGAAGAAAATGCATGAGCCTTTTAACGTGTTGGAAGTCATAGTCGATAACATCTCTGCTCAGCACCCTCAGGAAACCTTACATTTCATTCAGAATGAAATTCAAAATTCAGGGTTCACCAAGTCCTATATGGACCTGGCAATCCCCACCTTTACCTCACCTACCTCAGACCTTTTGCACATGCTGCTCCCTGGAATGTGCTTTCTCCAGAGGAATGCCTGGCTCACACCCTCCACTCCCTGCCAAGTATTTCTATCGCACTGGTTCCCCTGGCCATCTCACCTCATCTTCTGAATTTTCCTGCCTCGCCTGTAACCACCTGACACATTGTTTGTGTGTCATTTACTCCCCGTATCTATCTCATTCTAATGATTTCTCCACAACTGCAGGAACTGTTCCTTCCTCACCTCAGAGCCATCATGCCCAGAACAGTGTGAGCAGGCTCTGACATGTTGGCCGAATGAATGAGGCTAGTCTAATCCCAGTGGACTTGGACTGCTGCCCATCACAAAGCTTAGAACTGGGAGGGACTTAGAAATGGTGATTCTTCAATCCTTCCTCCCCACTAGCCAGGGGACAAGACCACACCCAACACACCACACAAGTGAACCCAACCCCTGAAATCCAAGTCAGGAGAAGCAACTAAGGCCAGGGTGGGCAGCTCAGAACCAGCCTCTGGTAAGGGGCCCTGTTAGCACAGCTAGTGGGGAAGATTTTAGATGCCAGATCTGTAGCAAGCAGGGCAGTGAGGTGGTCAGAGCTGAGACCAGGGCCCCAGTGCCTAGTGAGGAGGAGCAAGGAGGGCAGGTGGAAGCTCTGAAATGGAAACTTACTCTTGCTTCTCAGGCTTGGCATATCTCTGGATGAAACCTCCAGAATCTGGATCATCTACACTAATAAAAGAGAAATATGCAAATTGACCATACTTCCATGATACCAACCAACCAATCAGGATTGAGCATGCAAACTAACTCAACAAAGATGGTGGGCTAATTTGCATATGCAAGTCAGGAGTGGAAAGGCAGGGCAGGACACCTACTATGAAGGGAAGGATAGGGGGTGGAGAGAGCTACAGGAGCAATGTTCTGGCAGGAGTGGAGAAGATTGAAGGCTCCAGCCCGAGCAAAGATTCTGGCTGGAGCAAAGATAAAAGGCAGCAGCCAAAGCAAAGGCCTGGATCCTGGGTGCCAAGGGAAACCAGTGCCAGCAGCCAGAGGAAGGAAGGCTTATTCATGCAATGTGCCTTTAGTTAATAAAATTCTAGAACCTAGAAGTCAACATCCACCAGCTACTTGCAGACCAGTTGGCATATCTCAGACAAAGCCCATGGCAAAGCCATACAGGCCATGTTAAAGCTCACAGGGCAGAACATGGCCAGAGGGGACATCTCCACCTGGGCCCCAGCTGACTGCCCAGCAAGACCTGTTGGGAAGAGGACTAGCAGGCAGGCTTCTGTGGAGCTGATGCTCAAAGTGGGTCCCCTACCCTGTCCCTCTTGCCCTCCCACATTTCTCTAGCCCACCCATGGCCCAGGAACAAGTTTTCCCCCCCTTGAGGGCGACATCCAGAAGGTTTACCAGCAACAAGTGCACAGCATCGCCTCCAGGAATCGGCAGGGAGAGTGGAGAAATGGAGAGATGGAGCCAGTGAGTAGCCAGAGAAGGGAGGGAAAGGTGCTTGTTCCTGAGAGATGAGGGGGATTCTGAAAGCACAGGCAGAGGAAACAGGACTGGACCAGAGGTAAGAAGGAGGAACCGAATGAGGGGAAAGACCTAAAACTCCAGCCGCACTGACAAGGAGCTCCCAATGCTGGGTCCCCGTTCAACATTGGCTTTGGGGGTGGGGAAATCTACCTGGAGACACCCTCTGTGGGGTCAAAGGAATAAGTGAAAATTGTAAACCCTGCCCATGGGTAGCCCCTGCTCGCCTCCCTTCCCAATCCCTCTCAGCCCTGGGGTGTCCCTGTGACTGTCCGCCAACAGCCACCCACCTCTGGGGACAGGCTACAGGAAGGATTGTGGACATGGCTCCGCATCCTATTCCTTCCAGCAGGTTCTTCTCCCTAAATGCCATGTCTTGGAAGGCTGGAGTGGGAGCCACTGCTTAGTTTTCCTGCTCTCTCCCTGCAGTCAGTCCTCCACCATCTGACGGTCGCTGCGTCTCTAGCTCTCTGTCGCCGGAGGCTCTGCCTGTAGAGAGGACCTTGGGACCCCTGCGTACAGTTTGCATAGCAATTGCCACGAAATTAAATGTTGTGGGATCCACATGGCTGAAGCAATGGCAAGTGCCACAGATAAATAAAAATGAAAGGCATGCATGCCTTTATTTTGTTTGTGATAAACCCAGGCTTGGACAGGAGTCAGAGAACCCAGCAGCCATCAGGAAACAAAAAGTTGCTCTATTCTTGGGTGTCCCTTTCCTTTTTTTCCCGAATGAGTATTTCGCCACCTGGTGGGAAATCTCTGAATCGCCACCAGCAATTTCAGAAATAATCCAGAGATGGAATTTACCTGGTAAACCCAAGCCTGGCCACAGGAAGAACTGGATAACAGAAGGAGCACAGCCTTCGGATCACCTGCTGACCTTCCAGAGTCCCTCACCTATGACTTGCTCCCAAGAGACCAAACGTTTACACCTCCTCCTTTGTTTCAGCACATCTGCCCTGACCTGGTGTTCTGAGTTCCCCAAACTCCTTACTGCTGCTCACTCAGACTGCACCCATTGTTTACTTGGTTATTAATTAGTTAGTGAGGATTCCCCTTCTCAGGGAAGCTCTTCTTTCTGCTTCCTGAGGCCTCCCAATGCACCTCCTGTGACCCGGAATACCCCCACTGATCACACCTCAGCTCGCTGCTCCCCCACTCCCCCAGCCCTGCACACTTTCTCCTCCACCAGCACCTCAGCCCTGGGTCTGTGCCGCGGTCCCAGCCGGAAGCCACAGTGACAGTCCGGCCAGAGAAAGGGTTGGTTTGCATGAACACCATGAAGACAAAACAAACGCCATTGGTCCGACATCAGATTTCACACAAAAGCTTGGATTTCCCAAATTTCTGAGAACAAGGGGCAGAAGGTCCTCTGGATACGAGAGGCAATCGTTAGAGATGAGCTGACTGGCACAGCTATGCTCAGGGCGAGTGGAAATCCTTTAGGGGTCAGGGCTGGGGACCAGCACCTCCCAGCTGCCTGCTCGGCGATTCTGGACTGAGTCAACAACTCACAAGATGCCCATCGTCCTCCCCCCAGGTCTCTGCCCATGCCATTCCCAGCCCAGAGGAATCCTCTGCACCCTGACCTGCTCTGCCCAACAAACTCACTCTGCCCAGCATCACAGTGCCCGCTTATTCTTCAGCATCCCTGTCTGACAGCTTTTATTCTCACTGTGCCCTTCTAGAATGCTCCCCCACCCCACTCCCAGATTCCGTGAGGCTGGCCCACCAGGCTTTTCCCTCCAAGTCACAGTATCATTGCGACCTCCTTGACCTTGACTTCCCAGACTTAAAATTACAGCATCCCACCCAGAACTCCCTACAACCCCCCTGCCCGGTTTTCTCAGCAGCACCGTCCACAGCAGGCACGACACAAATGCTATCTACTCTTTACTTCCCTGACAGAATATTCCTACCAGGAGGGCAAAGACCTTTGTCTGTTGTATTTACTTCTGTGTCTCCAATGCCTAAAACACATAATAGGTGCTCAATGGACATTTGGTGAGTGGGCAAATGAGCAAATGGCCATCAGGAAACATGCATCATTATACAAAGTTGTCTCTTTCATGCCCTATCATAGCATCTGCTCTTTATGGGTGGAAAAAAAGGAAGAAGAAGAAGAAGAAGAAGAAGAAGAAGAAGAAGAAGAAGAAGAAGGGAAGAAGAGGAGGAGGAGGAGGAAGAAGAGGAAATAAAAATCAAGAGGCCTGGTCAGTAGTCACTGGAAATGGGGAACGGGAGAAGGCAGTATGCAAGAAGAAGCAGGCAGGCACCCAGTATACCACTCCAAAAAGGTGGCATTCCGAGACACCAATTGTCTGCCAGGCTGGGCTCTCCCACCCTAAAGCAAAATAGCTAGGCCTACCAATTGTCTTCATCACCTCCTTTTCTTTCCATCACTTTCACTTTTTCCTTCTCTTTCATGGGCTTGTGGTGTCCCCTGTCTTCTTACATATTGGTCCTTCTTCCTCTACTGTACCTGCCTGCCTGGAGAACAATGCCTATTTAAGTTTCTACATTCTTCTTAGTCATTCTTCAGGCATCACCTCTTCCAGAGAGCCCTCCAGGATTATTCCAGTTAGGAATAGGTCCTCCTCCTCTGGGCTTCCAAACATTCAGGACTCAGCTGTCATCACAGCCCTGTCATCACATTGAACTCGCATCTCTGTCCTCTCAAGCTCTCCCACCCAGTGCCAAACTGCTTGAGAAAAATCACTTCTATGTCCAAATCCTCACGTCCTTTAGTGTCTGGGTCCCCACATTCCCTAGTGTCTGAGTCCTCATGTCGCCTAGTGCCCAGTTCCTCATGTCCCCTAGTGCCCCGGTCCTCACATTCCCTAGTGTCTCATGTCCCCTAGTGTCCAGGTCCTCACACAGGTGCTCCAGTGACCAGGGCAGCACCCTGAGGTCGCATCTTGGGCTACTGCCTCTCCACCCCACAGGAGAAGGGATGAGGTTTGGAGTCATCGGGTTAACTAGCTCCAGACTCCAGGCCCCAGACCCCAGGGTGGACTATATCAGACACACCATTCCTATTTGGAATCCTGGAGCAGGTGGACATGAGGAGGGCAAACATGTCAAAAACGGGCACATTTGCCGACAGAGAAAATGGAATGTGGAGTCCCTTCTCCTGGGGGAGCCACACGCTGCCATTTCTTACTGGAACCTGAGTAAGCTGAGAGAGGACATTTCCTTTCCTCTCCATGGGACGCTTTCTTATCACAGCAGGCCTCGCATGTGTTGTCTCAAATTCAGCTGGTGTACTTTTCTGCAGTGGGAAAATATAAACTCAAAATAATCCCAGAGGGTATTTGCATACAAATTATAGTTGGCGCTTTTATAACATACTACGCAGTCTTCAATGCATTTTGATGCGGCAGGGTATGGTATAAGGGAATACATGGTTTACTAATAACCGATTGCTTTTTTCACAGATGAATCTGTAAGGGAGTTATAAGAAGGTGGGGGTAGGGGAGAGTGGGAAAAATTCCACAACAAAAAGATAAACCAGGTCTGAAATGCTGGGAGCATCTTCCAAAGAAAGGTGGTTAACAGGTTTTTGAATTATCCAAGTCCACGCTGCTGCCTGAATCGTGTGCTTGGAGAATGAGTTCTACGAAAACTTAGAGAAGAGGTGCTGGGCTGCAGTGGAAATGCTTCTAGAAAGAACTTGAGACCTTCATTCATTCACGTGGGATGCCTGGCTCTCTGGCCAAAGGTGGAAGTGTCCACTCTTGAGAAGAAACCACTTTCCTGATCCCAGGACTCCACCCAGCAAAACCAAATGTCATAACAGGCTTGGAGCTCACAGCCAGGGGAGGGACTAAAGGTGGTGTTGATGCCCGATATGTTCATGTTTCATACGTATTGACTTCTACCATCCTTGGACTATCACTGCCCTACAGAAGCACCTGCCATTCCCTGGGCATGCAAATCGTGGTTGGGTAGCACACACATCAGCCAACCTGTTCTGCACACCTGGTACTGAGAGAAACGGGGAGCTTGCCGCAGGCTCGCCGGAGTGAAGCCCCACTCTGTGGGACAGGGAGGTCCCAGGGCCCCTTGCTTCCTCCGCTGCATGGGGGCATGAGTTCCTCCAACTTTACAGGGAAAGCCTTGGGGCAGGAAAGGGTCAAGAAGAAATGAGAGCCATTCCTCTCCCAGATGAGGTGTTCAGGCCAGCCACCTAAGGGCCTAAGGACGTTTGCAGCCATCAATTTGCCTTCACAGCTTGCTCCTTTGTAAAATGGTACTGAGAATTACACACACACACACACACACACACACACACACACACACACAACTTAATTTGTTTGCGGGCCAATATAATTCAAAGTGGGTTTTTCTTCTAAATTTAAAAGAAAGTAAAAGATTCTTATGAGCCTCTCGAAGTATCCTGTGTTGCAGCCATCACACCTGTGCCAGGAAGACTATAGCCCTGATAGTATCATGTACAAATTCATCAACTAGAAATGTTCACAAAAAAGTCCACATGTCTTCAAGGTTCTGATGCTCACAGCATTCACCAAGCACTATTGAAATAAGTACTTAACTGTTTAATTAGGATTGCCTTTGGCTGCTTACCCCGGAGGCCCATCTCTGGTGGTTTACCCAAATAGAAACTTTTCATATGAAATAGGCTCAGACTGGGCAGCTGGTCCAGCTACTCATGGGGAGTTCTAAGGACCCAGGCTCCTTCGCACTTCCTCTCCCACATCCTCACCCAGTGTCTGCTCCTCACGGAAGCAATCTGGCTTCTCCATCTCCAGCCATCACATCCACAGTCCAGGCACGGAGGAGGGAGAGTGCCAAGTGGAAGGACAAAGGCCTTCCCTGCTTTCTTGTGGGAAGAAAGCCTTCTGCAGGGGCTTCTGCTTACATCTCGTTGGCCAGACTGGATGCCAAGACCTGGCAGAGGACCTGGGGAAGTGGGCAGTTTCACATAGAGCCAGTGCTTTATCCAAACACAACCAGGTTGTTAGGAAGGAAAAAAAAAATTAATATGGAGTAGGCAATCAGTGCTGTCTGCTCCAATAGCCATCATTTCTATAAACTGAACTGACAGCTTAGTCCCTAAGCATGACCAACGCTTTGAGACTATGGCTCAGTTGAGGAAGTGCCAACCCACCAGCACACTGGGAGAGCTCTTGGTTGTCACCTGGGATGACCTCCAAGCCACCTGCCCTCCATTAGCACCTCCACAAACTGAGGAGTAGACTGAGCATCAGGCTGCTTGCTAACATGCCTGCGCTTCCCAAGGTGGAATGCATTTTTATAGATCTCATTTCTTAGTACAAAACACCAGCGTTGTCTTTCTAGGCCAACAAAAAGAGGTGTGTCTTCACATTCACTGCCTGGATAAGGATTTTTAACTCAGGTGCTTGTTTCTGGATAGAAACTGCTGGTGCACCCAGCGAATGGCCTCTCCTTTCCTCTCTGCCATGGCCCAGCCACCGGAACGGGATGGGAGCTGCATGAAACCTAGCTACTGAGCACAGTTGTTGGTGTCTAAAGCAAACAGTGTCTATAGACTAAACTATGAACATGACAACAAAACCTTCAGCTGTTCCACGGGATGTGACAGGGTGACCAGCTGCCCAGGTTTGCCAGGGACCCTGGGGCTTCCCAGAACGTGGGATTTTGTGTGTTAACATGCGAGAAGTCCAGGGCAAGGCAAGCCGGGACAAGCTGGTCATGGAGGTGCAATGCCCATGCAGCATTGGCTGAGAACTGATCTCAAGTAAATCATCATGACTAACAAATATCACATTAAGTGACAAGTGCACCTGGGCCTCTGTTAAGCATTTCATTTTGACCTCAGAGGGAAGGGCCATGGTTATTTGAATTTTATGGATGGGAAAAGGGGGCACTGGCACCTGAGGATCTAGTCAGAAGCAGAGCATGCTCCCAGAAACCCCTGCTCCTGCCTACAGCCCCTACCACCCCCTGGGCTCCCTCTTAAATTCTGGGCCACATGAGCTGAGGCCCATTTTCTGCACAGGTGGGGGGCTCACTGTCTTGCTGTGAACATGCCGAGGATTTCTGTTTTACAACTGGGAGTGGAACAAGGGTCTATGAGCAGGGATATCTGTCCACGCTTGATTTTAGGGGTTCGCCACTGGAGGCAATTTTCTCTCAGGGGACCTTTAGCATTGACTGAGACAATTTTGGTTGGGATAGCAGTGTTACTAGCATCAAATGAGTAGAGGTCAGGATGATGCCAAACACCCTACAGTGCCCAGGACAGCCCCACCACTAAATGATCCAGCCCAATTGTCTGAAGGGCCAAGTTGGAGAAAGCCTGCTTTCCTGGAATCCTCACCCATCTTGGGAAGCAGGGATTGTGACCTATTTGACAAGGTGGGAACCTCAGAGAGGCTAAGGGTCCTGCTGAGGGCCAAGGAACTAGTGAGGAGCACAGCAGGTTCTGGAATCTGGGTATGGCTCCAGAGTCCATGTGCCAAGTCACCTTCACATCCTGCTTATGAGCCAAAGGCACTGCTTTGCTTGCTCTTACTCCCAGCATCCTGCCTAGCACTGGCATTTAGGATTTCCTGTTTGTCCATCCCCAATAACATTCAGAATTTTTTTTTTCATTTATATTTTTATTTCTATTCTTTTTGGCTAGTCCTATCAGCTGCCTAACCACACTCAGGAATCCCCCCTGGTTTGGATTTTAATTCCTCTTCTTGCCAGCTGTGAAGGTTTGACATCTTCAGAACATTTCACCCCAAAGCCACAGAATATATATTCTTCTCAAGTGCACATGGGACATTTTCAAAGATAGACCACATATTGAGTCACAGGCAAAGTCTCTCCCAATTCAAGATTGAAATCATATCAAGCATCTTCTCAGATCACAATGGCATATTAGAAATAAACTACAATTAGAAAAACGCAGACACTTGGAATCTGAATAGCATGCTATTAAACAATGATTGGGTTACCAAAGAGATCAAAGAAGAAATTAAAATCATCCAGGAAATGAATGACAATGAAAACACAACAATCCAAAATCTATGGGACACAGGGAAAGCAGTCCTAAGAGGGAAGTTTGTAGCTCTACAGGCCTATCTAAAAAAAAAAAAAAAAAAAAGGTAATAAATCATCTAACACTACAAATCAAAGAATTAGGAGAGCCACAAGAAAAGCCCAGAGTGAGCAGAAGGAATGAGATAATAAAGATGAGAGCAGAAGTAAATCACATAGAGACCAAAAAAAAACCAAAAACAACAACAACAAAAAATCCGCCAAAACCGGTTTAGCTCAGTGGTAGAGCATCAGTCTGCGGACTGAAAGGTCCCAGGTTCGATTCCAGTCAAGGGCATGTGCCTTGGTTGCGGGCACATCCCCGGTAGGGGGTGTGCAAGAGGCAGCTGGTCGATGTTTCTCTCTCATCGACATTTCTAGCTCTCTATCTCTCTCCCTTCCTCTCTGTAAAATATCAATAAACTATATTTTTTTTAAAAAACCAATACAAAAGATCAATGAAACCAAGACCTGGTTCTTTGAAAGGGTAAATAAGATTGATGAACCTCTAGCCAGGCTCAGCAAGAAGGAAAGAGAGAGGACCCAAATAAATAAAATCAGAAATGAAAGAGGCAAAATAGCAACAGACCCCACAGAAATACAAAGGAATGTTAAAAAAATAAAACAAAACCTTCCAAAACTTAATCAGGAATGATTTTTTAAAAATCTCAATAGGCCAATAACTATAATAACTATGGAGGAAATCGAAGCAGTCATCAAAAAGCTTCCAGTAAACAAAAGTCTGGGGCCAGACAACTTCACAGGGGAGTCTTACCATACATTCAAGGAAGAACTAAAATTTATCTTCCTCAGACTATTCCAAAAACAAATTAAGAGGAAGAAACATTTTCAAGCTTATTCTATGAAGTTAGTATTACTCTAATATACCAAAACGATAAAGACAATACAATGAAAGAGAATTACAGGCAATTATCCCTCATGAACATATATGCCAAAATCCTCAACAGAATTCTAGCAAATCGGATCCTACAAAACATCAGAAAGATCATACACCATGACCAAGTAGGATTTATTCAAGGAATATAAGGATGGTATAATATCCACAAATCAATAAATGTGATACATCACATAAACAAACTGAAAGTTAAAAATCATATAGTCTTATTAACTGATGCAGAAAAAAGCATTTGATAAAATCCAACACCCTTTCCTGATAAAAACTCTCAACAAGATGGGAGTACAAGGATCATACCTCAACATGATAAAAGTTATATATGATAAACCCACAGCAAACATCATACTCAATGGGTAAAAACTAAAACCATTCCCTCTAAGAACAGGAACAAGACAGGGATGCCCACTCTCACCACTCCTGTTTGACATAGTACTGGAAGTACTAGCCACTGCAATTAGACAAGAAGAGGAAATAAAAGGCATCCAAATTGGAAAAGAACAAGTTAAGTTGTCCCTATTTGCAGATGACATGATTTTGTACATAAAAAAACCAAAATACTCCATCAAAAAACTAATAGACATAATAAATGAATTTGGCAATGTAGCAGGATACAAAATTAACACCAGGAAATCTATGGCATTTCTATACACCAACAGTGAACTTACAGAAACAGAGACTAAAAAAGCAATCCCATTTACCATTGCACCAAAAAAATTAAGATACCTAGGAATAAACTTAACTAAGGACGTAAAAGACCTATATGCAGAAAACTACACGACACTGTAAAAAGGAATAGAGGAAGATGTAAATAGATGGAAGAACATACCATGTTCATGGATTGGTAGAATCAACATCATCAAAATGCCCATACTTACTAAAGCAATTATAAGTTCAATGCACTCCCCATTGAAATACCAATGGCATACTTCACAGACCTAGAAAGAACTCTCCAAAAGTAAATTTGGAACAATAAAAGACCCCGAATAGCCTCAGCAATCTTGAGAAAGAAGAGTAAAATAGGAGGGATCTCAATAACAGATTTCAAGCTGTATAACAAAGCAACTGTTCTCAAAACAGCCTGGTGTTGGCACAAGAACAGACATATAGATCAATGGAATAGAATAGAGAATCCAGATATCAACCCAAATCAATATGCTCAATTAAAATTTGACAAAGGAGGCAGGAGCATACAATGGAGTCAAGACAGACTCTTCAATAAATGGTGTGGGGAAAATTCTAAAGATACATGCAAAAGAATGAAACTAGATCATCAACTTATACCATACACAAAAATAAATTCAAAATGGATACAGGACTTAAAGGTAAGACGGGAAACCATAAAAATACTAGAGACATCCACAGGCAGCAAAATCTCAGACATATGCCAAAAGAACTTCTTCACTGATACTAACCCTAGGGCAATGGAAGCTAAAGAGAAAACAATCAAATGGGACTACCTCAAAATAAAAAGCTTTTACACAGCAAAAGAAACTATCAACAAAACAACAAGAAAGCCCACTGCACGGAAGAACATATTTGCAAATGATATCACTGATAAAGGTTTAATCTCCAACATCTACAGACAGCTTATTAAACTCAATAAAAGGAAAATAAATGAATCAATTAAAAAATGAGCAATGGACCTAAATAGAATCCTCTCAAAAGAAGATAGAAGGAAGACCAAGAGGCACATGAAAACATGCTCAAAGTCACTAATTATTGGAGAGATGCAAATCAAAACAACAATGCAGTACCATCTCACACCTGTCAGAATGGCCAACATCAACAAATCAACAAATGACAAATGTTGGCGAGGTTGCGGAGAAAAAGGAACCCTCGTGCACTGCTGGTGGAATTGCAGGTTGGTGCAACCACTCTGGAGAACAGTATGGAGCTTCCTCAAAAAACTGAAAATGAAACTCCCATTTGACCCAGTAATCCCACTACTAGGAATATATCCCAAGAAACTAGAAACACTAATCAGAAAGGATATATGCACACTTATGTTCATAGCAGCACAATTTACAATAGCTAGGATTAGGAAACAGGTTAGGTGCCCATCAGCAGATGATTAGAGCAGAAAACTATGGTACATCTACACAATGGAATACTATGCTACCACAAAAAGAAGGAATTCTCATCATTAGCAGCAACCTGGATGGAAATGGAGAACATCATGCTGAATGAAAAGAGCCAGTCAATGAAAGAGAAACACCACGTGTCCTTGCTCATTTATGGATAATAAAGAACATTATAAACTAATGAACTGAAAGATAGATATAGTGACAGTAAAGCAACAAGCAGACTGTCAAATGACAGCTGGGAGGGTAGCGTGATCTGGGGGAGATAAGAGATCAACCGAAGGACTGGTATGCATGCATATAAGTTCAACCAATGTACACAAAACTCTGGGGAGAGAGGGCATGTATGGGAGGAGGTGGGAGGGGGCAATGGTAAGCAATGTACACATATAATACCTTAATAAAAAAAATGGTGGAGGGGGGGAAAGAAATATATCCCAAGAAACTAGAAACACCAATCAGAAAGGATATATGCATCCGTATGTTCATAGCAGCACAATTCATCATAGCTAAGATTTGAAAACAGCTTAAGTGCCCATCAGCAGATGAGTGGATTAAAAAACTGGTACATCTACACAATGGAATACTACACTGCAGTAAAGAAAAGAAGGAATTTTTACCATTTGCAACAGCGTGGATGGAACTGTAGAGTTTTATGCTAGCTAAGTGAAAGTCAGAGAAAGATAAATATCACATGATCTCACTCATTTGTAGAATATTATGAACAATATAAACTGATGAACAAAAACATATCCAGAGACAAAGAAGCATCAATCAGACCATCAAATCTCAGAGAAAAGGTAACAGAAGGTGTGGAAAGGGGGAGAGATCAACCAAAGGACTTATATGCATGTATATAAGCCTAAGCAATGGACACAGGCACCAGGGAGGTAGGGCATGAGTGGATGGGAGGATAGTGGGGGGGGGGGGGAGGAATAAGGACACATAAGTAATACCTTTATCAATAATAATAAAAAAAAGTGGAGACTAGATTATGATCCAGGACATTTGTACACACCCTTAACCCAAAACATTTATAGAAAATACTCACCATTACTAAACGTGATTCACTCTGAGGTTTTCTATTTTATTACTCTTTTTTTTAATGCTGGCTACAACACATTAAATTAAATTTACCCAAAATTAAAAAAAACACACCATATACTATACAATTTTATTTATATGAAATTCTAGAAAAGACAAACTATAGGGAGGAAGTAGATTAGTGGTTTCCCAAAGCCAAAAGGGCAGTTAATTGCAAAGGGCAAAAGGGAAATTGGGGTTGGGGGGCGGGTGATAAAGTGAAATCTTGATGGTGGTGGTGGGTATAAGATAGTGTCTATCAGTTAAAATTCATCAAACTACACAAGTAAAAAATGTAGATATTGTATTTTTTAAATATATTTTTATTGATTTCAGAGAAGGTGGGAAGAAAGGGATGGAGGAATAGAAACATCAATGCTGAGAGAGAATCATTGATCGGCTGCCTCCTGCATGCCCCCTACTGGGGATCTAGCCCAAAACCTGGGCATGTTCCCCAACTGGGAATCCTCCTGGTTCATAGGTTAATGCTCAATCACTGAACCACCTTAGCCAGGCTGGATATTGTGTTAATTAAAATCTTATGTAGCTGATTATTTCAAAGAAGAGTATTGTGACCCTTAGTAAAATACCAGTGTTTATTCTACCCAATTCAGGAGTTCCTCGTACTCAAATTACATTTGATATGAATATTCATATTAACCATTGAAGAATTCAAGAACCAGGTGCCTGTATTGGCCTGAAGCATCCACCTTGTATGAAAACTGCTGTTTGAAATTTTAACCCTGCTATTTGGCTTCTGTGGATTTAACCTTCCCCAGACAAGGTCATCAGTGCTGGTGCCAGGCCAGGCCTCTGGTTAAGGTCTCATGGCCCAGTACACACTGGCTCTTTGAGAACTTGCAAAAGGGGGCTGAAACACTCCATATTTGGGAGACAAAGAAGGTAGGATCATATAAATAGGGAGAATTCCTGCATGTTGGGGCCCAGAATTTGAGATACATTTTCCTCTGGACCCAAGAGTAATAAATGTAACTCCATCTCTCTAAGTATTGCTTTGTTTTTCTTTGGTGTTCTATAACAGGCCAACCATCAAAATTGGTAACCATTGTCTCCTAAGTGACAGCCATTTCTAAGACCTCCTCCTGGGAGGCCCTGTCCCAAGGCTTGAGCATTTCACAGCAGGATCACAATCACACTCTGAGTTAGGAGTTGGTGTAACAACTGTAGAGATGAGGAAACTGAGGCCTGGCCAGTTAACAGTCATTGTCCAAGTTTACCCAGCTAATAAACAGCAGACGGTGAGATGCAATGGTAGGGTTGTCGGTGATATAATAAGAAATATCTATTTGGTCTTCATCCAGCTTCCTGGCACTCAGCCACTGAAATCCTTAAAATGTGTATTGATAAGAGTGCCCTTTGTGTGCTTAGATGGCTTCAGGATAGGGGGTGGTGGCTAGAAATACTAAGCATGATTAGAACCTTGGAGCTCTCAGCTCTACCCACTGACCGAAGAGACTAGAAGCGGGATTGGAGATTGAGTTCAATCACCAGTGGCTAATTATTTAGCCAATGATACCTACATAATGAAACCTCTAGGAAAACTCCAAAATGACAGCACTGAGAAAGGGGTTGGTGAACATGCATAGGTGCTGGTAGGAGACAAGCTGTGAGAAGCAATTTTTCTTGGTGAAGAAAGGGAGTCCAAAAATATATGGAATACCCAGAAACACTGAAGGCATCCCCAGTTCCTTTGAAATTGGGTTGTAAGACTTCTGTGGACCCAGGAAGCTTCACCCTTCTCCTGGCATAGGGCCCCCTCATCGACTTGGGATTCCCACCAGCTACTTCTCTCTTCAGTCGATGGTGTGAAAACCCACTCCCCATCCCATTAGAACCTTAGCTTCGTCTTGCCACTAGAACATTGTCTTGCCTGACCCTGGGAAACCTTTCCCATATCCTAGTAACATAGTCAGGGCACCTGTGAGAATGGGGCCTGACATTCAGCCCATCTCACTGTTTTTGTATCTGCTGGCTAATCATTGTCAACAGGTATCTGGAAATTTGGTGTAATAGTATTGTCAACAACTGTCTGATGGCCTGTTTGAGGCCTGCTCTCTTCTGCCTTTAATCACTAGAAGCTACTCTTTCTATAACAACTGAAACCAAAATGTAGAAGGATATTGAGTCTGTGTTCATTGTTTCGTGACATTGAAGAATAAAGTCGAGTACAAAAACAGCGGGAGCAAAGTTTATTGAGAGCATCCAAAGTGAATTAAAGTCTATTAGTCCATATGTGGAGTTCCACATGGCCAGAAGCCACGTGGGCATAAGAGATGTGCTCCTCCTGGACCCCTCACAATGAGAGGAAGTCAATAGGAAGGGCATGCCTTTTAATTTAGGGAGTGAAGACAGTCTTGCTAGTTGACTGGTCTTTTCAAAGAATTATGCCTTAATAACATTCTTGGGATTGGTTACATGCCTCACTGTCTTGTGATTGGCTATCAAGCTGCCTGTCTTAGCAACATTCATACAATTTAAAGCTCATATCACTCACAGTCACCCTTCCTTGCCTGCCCAGTTGGGGTGCTTTAGTAACTCCGCCTAGTTGGGTTCCTGGTTCTATTTCCCCACCCTATGGTCCCTGTCCCTAACTACCAAGCTTCCTTCTGTCTCCTCACAACCACCAGCAACTAAACCATCTTCAGTCAGGTTGCAACAATGTGAAAAGCCACAGCCAGCATGGTTTTCGGGTTCAAAGGGTTGGAGAAAGAGCTGACTTGCAAATTAAAACATAAGACAAGAAATAATAATTTTGGAATTCTGGGGGGAAGTCAGGGAAAAGCTTAACTGTAACAGTCAAGTGCCACTGAGTCTCCTTTTATTTACTAGAATACACAATTGCCTTTTAGGAATGGAAACAGACATATCTAAGGTGATTGTTTAGTAAATAGTAAGATAATCAGGTTAGGGGGCAGTTTGCTTTAGACCATTGAGTCAGTAGTAGGTAATAGAATGCAAATTCACCCTGTGAATATCAAAGGAGCCCAGTTCAGCCTTCTGATGGACTTCTCACATTTATATGGGCTTACTGTTGGCAATTCCATTATGTTTACTGAAGGGAAGATTCCAAAAAGGCCTCAAAGTAAAGCAACTCATTGATTCAACATTGATCAAAAGTTCACTTAAGAATAAAACTGACTTAAAAAACAAAAACAAAAACAAAAAAAAAACCCTGAACTGGCATCTCCTGGAAGGTCCCTGGGAAATCCTGTCTGGCCCTCTGACCCTTCTCCGTCACTGCCATTTCCCAGAGCAAGCACTTGGCCTGGAATCAGACCTGGCTTTTTTGCCTTCAGAGCTCAGTTTCCCATTGTTGTTTCTCCTTTCTTCCTTCCCCAAGTAAATCTCAGAATCCTCAGGACCTCATTGAAGCCAGAGGCACTGTGATCTGTATCTTCAAAGCTATCCAGCTTGGCCTCTGGCTGGAATTTGCATGACAGCTAAAGGAAAGTAAATTGGGGGGCTGGCTTCCTTTGATAACCAAATGCTTTCTTTCTTTGTTCTGATGGTACACTTTGAAAGGAATTCTGCAATAAGGAAAATAATTCTACAGTGTTTAGCTCTGTGCAGTCACTGTGGCTGCTCAGGGCATTTGCTTCAAATAGGAAGCATGTGGCTTGTCTTCAATAGAAGTCAATTATTCAGTGTCTGGACTGGACGCTTTAAAAGATGAGCCACAGCCTTGGGAGGGAGCCATGTGTGAAAGCAGGAAAGAGGCAGAAGGAAAGTCAGCTACACCTGAATCCTTGGCCCACTCCCCTCACCTCCTCTTTCAGGAGCACCATCTAGGCCACACAGGATGGAGCCACAGAGGGTGGGAGACCCAGTATGGAGTTAAAATGTGGATGTGTGTTTGAAAGGCAGCAAAGAAGTATCTTTAGAGGAACTGAAGTCTAAAGAAGTTTTCTTCTTGCTCTCTCCCTCTCCCCCCTGTTTCTTCCCCCTCTGTCTCTTCTCTTCCTCTTGTTATGCCCAGACTTCGTAATCCCCAAGGACCACCAGGGAGCCGAGTCTGATGCAATAAACAAGAGAGCCTCTTCCATGCTAGCATGGGCTCTGTCCCACTCATGCCGACAGCATGGTGGAAGAGAGACCGAACTTAGACTAGTCAAGGGGTTTTATAAGGGTGGTGATGTTACTGCTTTGGCTGACCCTGATTGATTGGGTGAGGGCTAGGGTCGTTACACAAAAATGGAGGATAGCTCCACCCTATTCTGCCCTGCCCCACAGTACAAAATGGAGTCAGGAGTTAGCCTTGCCCTGTCCTGCCCTCTCACTCTCTTTCTCTACCTTTCTCCTTGCCAGTGTGTTTCCTATGGGGTAGTGATGCCATTATGTGGTAGGCAGTTAGACAGACAAGAGCCAAGCAAGGACAATGGGCCAGGTACAGAAGGTCACAAGTGCAGAAAACCCCGGGCACCCAGCAACAGGCCAGGCCATAACTAAGAAAATAAGGACCTTGCCCCCAGGGTGCTCTTTCTTCCCCTGACTATCACTGGTCATGGGTTTTAGGGTTGGAGAAGGAGGAACACAAGAGGCCACAGTGATAAGGGATTATGAATCTACTAGAGACCCAGTGCATGAAATTTATGTTCTGGGATGGTAGGAGGGTGATCCCTCAGCCCAGCCTGCATCCTCTTCAATCAGGAATCCCTCTCTCAATCCAGAACCACTGGCTCCTAACCACTCACCTGCCTGCCTACTTGATGCCTATAACTATTCTGGCAGCTTGCTGTCCCTAAGTGCTCTCCCCTCCTGGCCTGATCCCCCTAACTGCCTATCTGCTCTTCCTTTCTCTCTGCCCCCTTTGGACTCCCTCCCTCGCCCAGAGCTCTCTGCCATAGTCCCCCCCCCCCCCATCCTTATGGGTCATTATGTGATGGCATCCCAACTAATTTGCATATTCCTCTATTATTAGTATAGATTAAGTCATCTGGAGACCAGATAAGCTGAGCTCCTGAATGGTACCAGCCCAGGGAGGGGGAGTCGGAGATTTTAAAGAGCTCTAGGCCGTTGTTTTTTTTTTTTGGGGGGGGTGGGGGGCTGGGAGCTCTCTGGGCAGGTCTGGATCCTGGGAAAGTCCAGAGGAGAAATAATTGGTCTTAGCAAGTGGAATATGGTCTAAGTCAGTGTTTCCCAAACTTTTGACATATGTGTACCCCTTCTATAATTTTTGTAATGCTGAATACCCCTTGTCAAAAAAAAGGATGTATTTTAATAACAATCAAAATATATTTATTTTTTCTTTTTTTGGTACATGCAGAAAATGATAATAAACGAAAAATAAAATTATTCATAATAAAATATAAATAAGTTATATTATAAATAACATTTATTTGCTCACTGGACCATCTCACGCCTCTCAAAACTATCTTGACTTGACTCATGAGAATGTAGAATTAGGCGCAGCTAAGCACGGTGAAGTGCATATACCCACCAAACTCTGGTGCCACGAGTACCCCCACCAAACTCTTCCCATACCCCTGGGGGTACGCGTACCACACTTTGGGAAACACTGGTCTAAGTGAAAGTAAATGTCCATTGTGAAGTGGTCTAAAGATCAGTTCCCAGGGGAGAAGATATTGGATTATTTTATAAGAGCTAACAATGGGGTTTGCACCTTCTGACTGTTCCTCCCTAGAGATCACATCTGGGCCTCCATTGCCTTTCAGCTCCAGGCCCAGAAAAGCAACAACTGGGCTGGGCTGGTGATGCCTGGGCCAGTGGCATTGACTAATGACCCCCTCCCTGGCCACCAATCAGTGGAGAGGGAAACCTTAGGGCTCACTATCTTCCCTAACCTGGTGATTGCCCGGTGCACTTGTTGCTGCCTCTCTTTCCATGTATTTGCTTATAAAATGTTTATTGAATGAGCACCCCCAAAGTTAAGCGGGTATTTCATGTGGTGCTGGGGGTACAAAGCTTAGTCAAACAGGTACAAGTCCACACCCCCTCCAGAACCTTGAGAAGCACAGAGAAAGCAGACAAGCCACAGCCACATGGAAATGTCACAGTGAATAGTAATGAGCGCTGTGCACGAACTAGCCCCAGTACTTTAAATGTCTCTGACTGGCAGCTCCGCGGTCCTGGGGACAGGCAGATTGGGAAGGACAGAGGACAAGGACCCAGTGTTTAGGTTGGAGTCTGTCTACAGGAAGTTTCGGGTCTGCAAGAATGAAGAAAGGTAAGGTTTCTGGAGCAAACAGCAGAACGAGAAATCCTTGTGGTGAGAGGGAGCAGGACCTGCGTGGGGACCATAACCTTCCCCTCCAGGGTCACCTTCCATTCAATTCAAGGAGACGCTGCCACCAGGGAGGCTGCAGTGGCAGGAGCCAGGACTAGTGGCTGGTCCTTGGGTGGGGCTCACGCATTGCAGGACTGGCAAACCTTTCCTGTGGTCAGTCAACTAGTCTCCAAGGCGGTGCCCCCAGAGCAGGCATAGGTATAAAACAGACAACTGTGCCCCAATGAAATGCTAGTTACAAAGGCAGGAGCATCACGGGCTTCAGCAAACCTGCAGGCCCTGCTAGAGAAGGTGTCCGCCCACCTCATTGGTCCTTGGTCTCTTGGTTTCCCATATAAGCCAGCAACAAAACACAATACAGAGACGCTGAGAGGAGCAATCATGGTCGGTCACGACTCAGAGCAAAAGTCCTTTTTGTTACCCATCTCCAAAGGCTTTCAACCCACCCAAGCAACCTCTGCTTTTCAGGAGAGGAGGGAACATGAGATTGCCAAAGGTCAATTTCCATAAGGATGGGAGAAATGGGGAGGGAAGAAACAATTTTCATAAGGATGGGAGAACTTGGGAAGAGGGCAGGGTGGAGATAGGTGGGCAGCAGGAGCAGGCGCTGACTCATTAACTGGATCCTGGGCCTCTCCTGCCTCTGTGCCTGCCTTTCCCACCGGGCTCCCGGCTCCTGGCTGGCTTTTGCACTGCAAGCACCTCAGAGAAACAAAGGAGGTCAAACTGAATCTCCTTACTAGTTGTTATAGCAACAAAGAAAAATATTGCAGAGGCATTGAAAATGCCACTGGGAACCCACTTCCGGAGCTGCAATTACTTGGCCCCTTCCCGTGTGTAACCAGAACACAGAGTCACATTTGCACCTGTTTGTCTGGCGGCCCGAGCCTCCTAGCATCCCACCCACCCTGCTGACTCCAGAAGCTGTCTCACTTAAGAATACCTTACCGATTGCCTCTGGGTGCCAAGGCTCAGCTAATGGGAACTCTATTTCTATCTCCTGGAGGTTTCCCGAAATGGAGTGCATACCCACCTGCATGGAAAAACCTAAAGATGAGTATTAAAAATGTAGATTTATGGGTTCCCCTCCCTTCCCCCCCAACCTACTGAGTATCTTTTGCCAACATTTGATACCTAGAGTTCAGAGAGAAGAGTGTGGATGGCAATATCTCATTTAGCACAGATGTAACCACACTGATGTCACCAGGTCCTGCCTCCACTGAGTTAGATCACCAGATATTAAACCAAAAAGTTGCTTTAAAATCAGCTAACTCCCTGGCTGGTGTGGCTCAGCAGTTGAGCATCAACCAAAGCTCCAAGAGGTCACTGGTTCGATTTCCTGTCAGGGCATAGGCCAGGTTGCCTGTTCCATTGCCAGTGGTGAGTGTGCAGGAGGCAGCCAATCAATAATGCTCTCTCATCATTGATGTTTCTATCTCTTCCTCTCTCTTCCTCTCTGAAATCAATAAATATCTATATACTAGAGGCCTAGTGCACAAAATACATGCCCTGGGAGGGAGGGGAAGGGTTCCCTCAGCTTGGATTGCAAAAGGGTGCAGATCAGGCCCAGGGACCCCACCAGTGCACAGGGCCACGGGAGGGCTCCAGAACATGTCCAGCCCTTCTCACTGAGTCCTGATGGGCTGGACCTCAGCACCAAGCTAACCTACCGATATGAGCATCTGCTCCCTGGTGGTCAGTGCACATCATAGCAACTGGTCGACCAGTAGACTGTCTGCCCCTTGGTGGTCAGTGCACATCACAGCCAGCGGTTGAGTGGCCTATGCATATCATTAGCATATTATGCTTTGATTGTTTGAATGGCCTACCAGATGACCAGACTCTTAGCATATTTGGCTTTTATTATATAGGATATAAAAGGCTAAGTGACCATGCAACCGGTAGCTATGACATGCAATAACCACCAGGAGCAGACGCTTAACACAGGTGCTGTCGAGCTGCAGTGAACTTCTCTTTCCTTCTCTCGAAATCTGGGATCCCTCAGGGGAGGTTGGAGAGCTAGTTTAGGCCCAGTCTCCACAGGCCAGGCTGAGGGACCCCACCTGCTGAAGAGACCCTGCTCACTCTGCAGGAGTTTGGCTCCAGGGCATGTCCGGCCTGTCTCACCCAGTGCCACCCTTTCGGCCACCTTCTAATTAATTCCTTTCAATGTGCATGAATCCATGCACTGGGGATCTAGTATATATATATATATATATATATATATATATATATATATATATATTAATCAGCTAACTGATTGACTTTCATCAGATGGTCAGCCTTACCTTCAATCTTGTACCAAAAGAATTTAAAACCTCTAAGTGAGTGAAAAACATTGAGTTTGCCATCTTCATTAAAATCTGAAAATGGATATATTTTATTCTGGAACTACAGCAAAGAAGATTTTGTTAAGAGTTGGTGCAGCCCTGGTCACTGTGGATCAGTTAAGCATTCTCCTAAGCATGGAAAGGTCGCTGGTTTGATTCCATGTCAGAACATATGCCCAGGCTGTAGGTTCAATCCCAGGTAGGGGGCGTGCAGGAAGCAACTGATCAATGTTTTTACATTGCCCATTTTTCTCAGTGTATAATTAAAACAGAAACAACAACTATGTCTAAGAAAAAATCCCATAGTTTGATTCCCAGATTTCAGTGTATTTGCAATGTTAGCCTAAGAGCATTAGGATGTAGTTTGTGTACAAATCCACCACAGCTTTGAAAAATCCCTCTTTCTCACACTTGTGTGTTCACCACTTAGTTTAGGGATTAGCAAAAGAAAGACGACATCATTGCCAACCAGCTTCCCCTCTGGGAAGGCCAGAAATGGAAGTGTTGACATTTCTCCTGGCCTCTACCAAAAACCTGGAATAAAAGATAGCATTGAGGTGCTATCCTGTGGCGTAGGGATTGGATTTGTGGGCCAACCCAGCCAGCCACCCCTATGGGTTTATGTATTGTCTGTGGCTGCTCTTGTGATACAAAAGCAACAGACACCAGTTGACACCCCCAGCCTAAAATATTTATTTTCTGGAGTCAAAATGCCTGGGTACAATCGTGAGTCTATTCAGCAGTAACGGGGGAGGAAAGTAATTAAACAAGGAGGCTATTAGACTGGGTGGCGCCAATGCATTGTTAGCGCTTGAGCTAACAGAAAGGTAATCCAAGGAAAGGAAACTTAAGAACAATTGATCGCAAACATAACCATTAAATCCTCACCTGTGCTTTGCTTTCATCCACATCTTCTCTCTGGAGATCTCTTCCCAAACCCATCTTTGGAGCACCAACCAGCTTTTGTTTGGCACTGCCCATATCAAGTCGGTGTATACTCAAATAAACTCTTACAGTTTTTTAATGTGCCGCAGTTTACCTTCGAACAGAGCTCAGAAATGTTGGGCACATTCTTCAGGTTATTAAATACCCTTAAGGCTATGTTTCCTCATCTGTAAAATGGGAATAATTATATTGACCTTCTAGAGCTGTGTGGGGATCCAAGCAAGGCACCTGGAATAACACTGAACGGAACATAGACGCAATGTGGATAATCTAATAGAACCCCAGCTCGTGTGTGTGTGTGTGTGTGTGTGTGTGTGTGTGTGTGTGTGTCTTTTTTAAAAGTCCTAAAAAAGGTTCGACTTGTAGTTAACCATACACAGCATCATGTCTTTACACATTCATTAGCTTTAGACTTGCTTAGGCAATTCTGACTTTCATTAAAATTATCATTATTTCTTTAATTCCATTTTGTTTATCTACTTCTTCAACTTAATCCCCCACATGGGGTGCCAAGGCCCTGGACTCAGGAAGGACCTCTTAAGAGATGCTTTTAGAAGGAAAGAAGAGCCAGGCAGAGCCAGGAAAAGGAAGAGTGAGCGAACTATTAGATGTGTGTGGAGAACCACATTTTTGCAAGATGAATAGGTATGCACCTGGGAGGAGTAGGAGAAGCAAAATGATGTGAAAAGTTGCTAAATCACAAATGCGTTCCAGCCAAGCCACTGGCACCAAACCGTTTCCATCTCCTTACTCTACCAATGAATTCTGAGCTCAGTGCAACCCCCAAAAAACACATCCTGATCACAGTGTTCTTGGAAGCCCCGGTAACTCCGATCCAGGAGGATGTCCGCTGGGCATGCTCAGATTTTAGCAGGGCTTCATAGGTCAATCTCTAGTTCGGGAAGTTGTATTCTTTTTGGAAAAGGCACAAATGAAAACAATCTTCTTACCCTGGTTGGATGCTCAGCGGTTAGGGTGTTGTTCCGATACACCAAGGTTGTGCGCTTGATCCCCAGTGAGGACACATACAAGAAGCAACAAATGAATGCATAAATAAATGGAACAGCAAATCTATCTCTCTCTCAAATCAATTAAAAAATAGAAAAGAAACATTTTTACAACCCTTTATTGAAACTAACAAACTAATTTATTTTTTCTAGAAAACACAAGATAATATTTCCTGTTGAAAAATCACCATTTTGGAAGGGCCTAGCCCTGTGCCTGGTGTTGAGAAAATATATAATCACTATTAATTTGCCTACTTTAGAAAGAAATCTATACTCAGAATGGAAATTGATTCATCTATACATTCATTCAACATGTATTTCTCAAGCATGAGCTGAGCCAGGCACCGTCCTACGGCCAGGAAACAGGCACGGGAGCTGTAGAAGGAAAAGTGGAGCCCACCCAGTCCACCTTGACCTTGAGAGATACCACGAGCACTCTTAAAAAACAGAATGTTCCATGCAACACACTTAACTAAAACTATCCGTTGTGAATCTGAAACTCAAACATAAAGGGTGTCCTCTATTAACTGGCAAGGCCGCTGTGAACAGAGGAGACAGATCCCTGCCCTTCGCTCTGTCCAGCCTGAGCGCCCACAAGAATCAACTCCCGTGGGAAAGCCTGGGGGAGAGCAAGGCCTTCTTTTTAGAAGTGTATCCCCCTGGGCCATGCAGCAGCCGCCCTGAATGGTCAGGGCAACCTTATTTCCCTGTGGAACTCTGCAGGTAAGGTCCTGGGAGACAGGTCCCGGGCTCCAGCCAGCACAGCCCTGAGCTGCCCGGTGCTCAGACCAGTTTAAGGAAGGAGAGTAATGTCCCACCGTGCTCAGGGTAAAGAATGAGCTTCTGTTTTGAAAAGTGTGACACAGGTACTTCAAACAAAATAAAGGCTTCGAAAAAGGCAAGAGGGGCCATTGTGTGAGACACGGTCCCTCCAGGGCCCTTTGAAAAGTTATTTCTTCACAGAGTAAGTGACAGTGAGTCGAAGCCCTGGTCTAAACTAACTGGCGATATAATGAAACGCAGAGGCTGGTAGCTAACCAGACTGACCAGGTATGAGTAACCAAGACAGCGAGGGCACACCGGTAACAAATAATGAAGGGCATTTTATTGTCAGTGCCAACCATGATACAACTGAGACACAGAGGGGATCACAAGAACCACAAGGACTGAGAAGTGCAGGGGATGGGTATGGACCATAGAAAACCACGCGTGGCGCTGACTCCTTTCTGTCCGGCTGTAAAAGAAGTCGGTAACTTTAGAGCATGTTTCCATTACGCTAAGGGGTTTTGATTTTTTTACAAAAGAAAAGAACCAAAGGGAAAGAAAGACAAATATAGTATTGCAGTTTCCCAGTGACCACACGACTAGCCAGGACCCGGAGCTTCCTTCATCCTTCTCGCCGAGGTCCCGTGTCCTCCGGTGTATCCATGTGGATGCCTCCCACGCGTGTCACACATGTGCTGGACAGTCCCTGTCAGTGCTCGGGGCGGTAGGCGGGGAAGGTCTCTGTCCGATGAAGCTTCAGAGGACTGGCCACATCTTTTCCAAAAAGAATGTGAGAACAGCGGTTACATACATGTCCAGAAAGCCCACCTCCAGATTAGCTAGCAACAGGCTTCTAAGGAAGTGATTTGCAAATAAGACCTAGGGGAGATTGTGTAATTAACATATCATTTGCATGTGGCCTTTGCCCGGGGCTATAATCAGATCACTGATCATTTTTCTTTCTTTTCAGTAACTCACAGGGGATTTAGGAAAAATGAGACAGAATCGTAGGACTGTGGAAACTTGACTAGGACAGGCTTTGCAAACCTGACCAGAAATAAGACGAGTTTTTGCTTTTAACTAGGAAAACTTGCTGCAAAGGGAGACTTCTTGAAATCCATGTGGTCTTTAGGATTTTAGGGTGAGGTTCCAACCAAGAAATAAGGAAGTCAGGAAGTTAGACACACAAGCCCCTCCCCCTCCCCAGTCTGCCCTCTGTGACAGCTGGGCGTGGCAGACTTCTTCCAGGAAGACCCAGGGGCTACAGCTTTAGATTTCACAGAATGTGCAGGGTCTCCTGCAGCTCTGCTGCCTGTATGGGAAGACAGCCACAACTAACAGGGATGGAAGGAGTGGGCATCGATGTTCCATACACCTCTGGTCCCCTAAACCAGTGGTCGGCAAACTGTGGCTTGTGAGCCACATGCAGTTTGCCGTTCTGTTGATTAATGAGTTTGCTGATCACTGCCCCAAGCAAAGCGCCCCCTCACCCCCCAAGACCCCAGCAAGCCCTAGTGTGCTGCAGAGATAACTGGATTTTATAAAAAAAAATGAGAGGTTGTACTGCCACCTGCTGGTTAAGGTTACCAGGAGCCAGGAGATGGACACTGTGCAGGTAAAGGTCAACCTGAGCAGAGCAAGCCTGGCCTGGAGCAGCCCACTCCAGGAAGCCAAAGGTAGGGGTCAAGTCCGCAGCTCCACGGGCTCACTGCCTGCCAGGTCACACTCAGAACCACGCTGTGTTCAAACACAGGGCCAAATAGGAACATTGCTGGAGCCCTGGCCCTTGCTCATTCCCCGTTTATTCCATGACCATAAACAGCCCTGCCTCTGGCAGACCTCATGCCAAGTCTGTTTGGGCCTCCTCCCGACACAGCCCAGGATGAAAGGAAACACCTCAGGTCTGCTGAGCGGCGAGGCCAGGCCGCAACCCCCAAACAAGAAGGAAACAGAGATCTCGGAGGCGGTATCCGCAGGCCTCCTGTCTGCACCGGGAGAAAGTTACAGGCCCGGCCAGGTAGCCCCTGGCACTGGGCAGCAGGGAGTGGTACAGAACCCCTGAACATTAGCACATCCTACACCACTCCTTCCAGCCTCCCAGCCATCATGAATGCGAATTCTATTTCCTCTGCCTTCCTATTTCCTCTTTATTCATGTACACACATAAAAGAGGAGATACACGGCATTCATGAGTGTCACAAGTAAAAATCCAGGTCTGGCTTTGTAACCGCCTGGGAACATTTCCCACGGGAAGCAGCCAGCGTGCAGCAGCATTGACGCAACAGCCGAGTCCTCGCTCAGTACATGTCTCTGTACTCAGAGTCTGGAGGACCGTGACCGATGGCATCCACCTGGGGTCAAGCCGAACTGAACGCACCTGCAGTCTCTGCCCTGGGCTCCCGGGGTCCCTCCAGCTGCTTTGAACACTGCTCTTAGCTCAAAGCCAGGGAACGGATGGAAAGTGCCTCTCCATTCTTTGCAGTTCACGGAAAGGTCTCAGGCTGGCACTTCCCTGTGCCTCACCTGGGTGCAGCCCCATTCTCTGGCTTGCATGGGCCATGGCACCTTGGGTGTGCTTGCCACTGTTCACATCACTGGGGCTTCCCACGAAGGGGCTCACGTCCTCGCCCTGCTGGAAGATGGAGGTGATGCTGGCCTGGAATCTGCCCCAGTGCACAGCATGGGGGGCCAGAGGGCACGCAGGTGCCTTTGTAAAGGAGGCATGCAGGTCACCAGGGCCCTTGGCTCCCCTTCTGCCCTGCCCCCTCTTGGTGCCTACAGACAGGCAGGTTTCAGACCCTGGTTTCTCTGTCATCTTCTCAGGATGGCTCAAGTCTTAATCTATGTCTTCTGTCTTAACTGCTGCATGCACGATGTCGGCGAAGGAGCTAGAACTGATTGAAACCCAACTTCTCCAAAGTAGCCACATACTCCAAGAACCTATGGTCCTTAAGGGTCGGACCTGCATTGCTACCATCTGTCCATCATCCAGATATCATTGCTGACATGTACACTTAAGGAACTATTTGACATTGAAACTGGGTCTTAGAACTGTTGGACATTGAAATTGGGATTCAAATGTGTGTTGTTGTTTTTTTTGTTTGTTATTATATGTTTATTTCTAGTCTGCAGTTGCAAGATTTTTCAAAGAAAAGAAATTAGAAAAAATAGTTACAGAGATAAAGAACCATTGAACAGACTGTCAAACTACAGCGGGAAGGCAAGGGAGGTTGGGCGGGCGCTGTAAGAGACCAACCGAAGGACTTGTATGCATGCATATAAACATAACCAATGGACACAAGACACTGGGGGGGGAGGGGCAGGTGAAGGCATATTCGAGGGGGGTAGGGGAGGCTGGGGGGAGGTCAAGGGGGGGGAAGAGACATATGTACTACTATTTATAATGCTTCAAACAATAAAAAGTTAAAAATAAACAAAAAACAAAAAAAACCACAACACATATGTAAATCACGTGGCGGAGCCAGTCCTGTGGAGGTGCTATTTCCATAGCATGCACATCCATGCGTGGGGAACATCCATAGTGGCAGAACTTATACCCACAGACAAGGCTCCCTGGTAAAAGAAGTAGCCTGAACTAGGTGTCAGAACCCTGGAGTTCAGGGCCACCCCCTCCACGCGCTAGTTATGTGATCATGAGCAACTACTTAAACTCCAGGCATCCCGGTTTCTGCCTTCATTGGAACATAGAGGTTAGTCCCGTGCTTGCCAACTTGAACTGTCGCTGGGAGAACCTAATAGCACCCAGCTGTCTGCCAGCGCCCCCCTGCACCAGCCTCACTGCCCGCTTTCGGTTCTTTGGACCCTCAGCAGGTTTCTGCCACAGGGCCTTTGTACTTGCTGCTGTGGCTAGGGAGCCTGATTCTCCCTCACCCCCAGTACGGCTGCCTCTTGCCAGACGTCAGATCTTGGGGTAAATGCCACAGCCTCCTGTGACCACTTGGTCTAAAGAGGTCCCTTTAGCATCACCCCTCCCCTAATATCAACAACAACTCCACTTCACTATTCTGTTTCAAACACCTTCTTTCCAAAGTGACATGTGCCAAAATTCAAATTAAATCTATTTAATTATTAGCAATGATATTTTTTGGACTATAAGCTCTAGGAGGGTGGAAACATACTATCTAGTCACCTCAGAGTAGCTCCACCACCTTGCTCAGTGCTTGGCATGAAGTAGATGCTCAATAAATACTGACTAAATGAATGAGTGAGTGAATGAATGGACAGGTGAAAACCACAACTATTTACTAGATTGGGGGTCTCGGACAGGTTAGTAACCCTTCCGATTTTCAGGTTCTTCCCTACAAGTGGGAATAACGTGCTCTCGGGGTCTGTTTTAAGGACGAAATTAGATCATGTGTTTTAAATGCTTCATGCATCACAGTAGGTCTTCGAGAAAGGGTTGCTTTCATAAAGATACTCATGGAGTATGTCTTGTCTTCCTTGTAAGGAGCCCTTCCCTAGTGGCATGCTAATGTTTGTTTATGGAAAAAGGGAAAGAGGGGGCTTGGCGCTCAATAAATGTGCACCCTCTGCTTTGAACAAGGCTAAACAGAGTCTTCACTGCAAGACATCACAGAACCCTGAAAATGCTGACCTGCATGCTGAATCTTGGGAAAGGGAATGAACACATAGCACGTCCCCCAAACTTATCTGGCATCCATACTGCTAGGGGGGAGGGTGAAGCTGACACAGAACACAACTGGCAAAAGCAAGTCTGGGGTTACTTTGTGCAAAGCATTCCTAAAAGAATCTCCAGAAAGCAGTTTCATGATACACCTCCTTGACATGTTGATTCAGTGTATTCTGAAACGTAGAGGAGAATTTCTACATGAACCCTGGAAAATGGGGTGAGAGAGGGTGTGATAGTGGATTAAATATACCTCACTGTGTGCCGCATGCCTCAGAAACAGCAATAATAAAGTGACAATTCCCAGGCCAACCAGAAGGTGGCACCGAAGGACTAGATTTAGGGAGGAAATGAAATATTTCTCAAATCAGATAAATTTCCCCCAAAAGGGTTTGTATAATCTCCAAGATTACACCAGCCAGAGAAATTACAACTCACAAATACCAGCAAAACAAGAGAAACTATGTGCCACGCAACTTTACCATGTGGCACACACAGAGACCTGATGTCATTACCGTAATTTCTCTAATTCATGATATCATTAACTTTTTTCCAGGGGTTGAGGAAGGGAAGGAAGAAAGTAAATGGCATAGCTGGAAAATAGAGAAACTTATTCCATTTATTTTCAATGGAAATTTACCACCCCTAATAACCGAGACAATTGTAGTCTGTGGACAATATATGTATTTTTTAAGAAAGAGGAAGAGAGATTTGTTGTTCCACTTATTTATGCTTTCATTGGTTGATTCTTGTATGTGCCCTGACCCCAGGTAACCTGCAACATTGGGGTATCAGGACAACACTCTAACCAACTGAGCTTCGTGGCCAGGGCAATGAGCAATGTTTTTAAATGGAACGAATTACTCGTAAATTGTGTTCCATTCCACACAGGCCATACGCTGACACTGTCTCAAGGAACACCAGCAACTAAAGGGCATTCCACGAGGAAAAATAAAAGGATCAAATCCACACAGAACATACAGATGAGGACTACTTCAGCAAACATGGGTACAAATTAAATAGCAGCATGAAACACATTTGTGTGAATTCCTACACCAGTAGGAGGAGAAGTGTGTGAAAACTGGTCATTGGAGGAAAGAACCAATACAAAACCCAAAGCAAAAATACACCTGTGAGGCAGTCCAGCACTGTCCTCACGCACAGAAGCAAGCCGAGAGCAGAGGCAATTTCGGGGAGTGTTGCTGGGCAGACAACACAGGAGAATGGTAAGAATCCTAATAAAAAGCTCTATGTTCAGTGAAAGCACCATCTGCAGCAAAAAAGCGCCAACAGTAAAAGTTTTAATTATCTTCAAAACCAGGACGTAATTATCTCCAGAGCCTTGCAGCCCTGCAGTGGTGCCCCCAGGGCCTGAGAAGCAGCGTCTCTGCTGGATTCCAGACATTTACTGCCCCTCTCCCCGCTGACTCCACCAGAAGCACAGCCACCCTCCCTCCAAATGACTGTTCTGTAAGCGCTACCACTGTGCTCCTTCGAAAAGCCTGTTCCCATGAACTTGAACCTGGTGTTACAGGAAGAGCTCATTACTTTTGAGTGATGGGTGAAAGGATAATAAAACATAAACCTAACTCGACAGGGATGAAACCCAGACTTCACTGTGCCTGGCTGGGTGGTTTGTGGCTTGTATCTTTGATAAAAACAATGCTGGGCCTAAACTGGTTTGGCTCGGTGGATAGAGCATGGGCCTGTGGACTGAAGGTCCCAGGTTCAATTCCAGTCAGGGGTATGTGCCTTGGTTGTGGGCACATCCCCGGTAGGGGATGTGCAGGAGGCAGCTGATGGATGTTTCTCTCTCATTGATGTTTCTAACTCTCTATCCCTCTCCCTTCCTCTCTGTAAAGAATCAATAAAATATATTTACAAAAATGAAACAATGTCGGAAGAGTGTGCATTACTCTCTTGGCCGTGACGGTTTGCATCTAGGCTCCATTCCTTCTCTCGTCTTGGAATTCATACATTACGAGTCTTCGAGGTTCACCCCAGACCCATCCACTATGCAAGGGCCTCCCAACCACCATTGGTGGCTCTGTGTGTGCAGGAACATTTGCAAGTTGTGTTGTTGTTAAAAAACTGTGACAGTGTGCTGCCAAATAGATGCATCCAGATGTGAACCCTGTCGGGGGTAGCCATAGATACCCTGGGCGCACATAAGCCATATGCTTACAGCACCTAAAACATCCTCCTTCAATTTAAAAAAGGTTTTAAAAACATTATTACACATTCAGAGACCTGAGAAGACCCTTTGCTGAGATGACTGCTCGGGAATGTGCACTGCGTTGGTGAAGGGCAGCTGGGTTAGTCAGAGATGGGAGAGTGAGCGTGCTCATCATACGGCATTTTCTGTCCAGATGGTCCCGAGGATTTCAGAACTCTGGGATATTGGCTAATAAATTCAGAAACTGCAACTTATGGAAGTGCTCCCTCACTCTCAGGGCATCTCTGCAGACACTATGTTCTAGGGTCGTGGTCAGCAAACTCATTAGTCAACAGAGCCAAGTATTAACAGTACAACAATTGAAATTTCCTTTGAGAGCCAAATTTTTTAAACTTAAACTTCTTCTAATGCCACTTCTTCAAAACAGATTCGCCCAGGCCGTGGTATTTTGTGGAAGAGCCACACTCGAGGGGCCAAAGAGCCGCATGTGGCTTGAGGGCCACAGTCTGCCAACCACTATTCTAGGGAAATGATTCCTGCACACTGTACCTCAGGACATAAGGCAATTCCTCAGTTTCCTCTCTGATGCCTATGTCACGCTGGTTCTCCACTTTCTTCTGCCTTCCAGACACCTGGACTCTAAAAAGGTGTTTCCTGCCGAAACCAATTTGGCTCAGTGGTAGAGCGTCAGTCTGTGGACTGAAAGGTCCAGGGTTCGATTCCGATCAGGGGCATGTACATTGGTTGTGGGCACATCCCCGGTAGGAGGTGTGCAAGAGGCAGCTGGTCGGTGTTTCTCTCTCATCGACATTTCTAGCTCTCTATCTCTCTCCCTTCCTCTGTAAAATATCAATATATTTTTTTAAAAAATAAAATAAAAAGGTGTTTCTTTTCTATGAAGATTGTGTAGGTACACGTACAGCCATTCAATAGGTTTATGTGAGTATTAGTCCGTATGCTTTATCTTAATGCACACTGGAAAATATAATTATTATAATAGCTTAAAGACCATGAAATACACTTAAAACAGATGTATTAAGTAGATGAAACTGAACAAAATGGAGCGAATAGTGGAAGTGGCACACACAGGGCAATGCTGTGATGATGCCATTCAGACACGGAGCGTCTCTGAGGATGACACAGAACAGACGGCAGTTGTGCGTTTTGCACATCTCCCAGGTACCGGCTCTCTGCTAGTGACGGAGCCTAACGTCATCAAAACCAAACCGTAACCGCCTCGGCGCCCTCCTCACATCACATGGCCGCTCCGTGCCAGGGACGGGGGAACAGGTGGTGATGGCGAAGGGAGGCCCGCTCCCCTGCCCTGGGCACACTGCCTCCCGCAGGCGCTGGCCTCTGGCCCAGAGGCCTCAATGGCACATAGAGTGGACTCTGGTGAGGGCGCTAAGGACAGCGAGTGCCCTGTCCGCAACTGGAGTCACGTACCAGATGCCGGGCTGGTGATGATCAAGCTGGGACCCTGGAGAGAGACCAGGAAGAGCTCCCGGGAGGCATGGCCACGGGAGGGGTGGGTAGCCGGTGACCAAGCCCGGGAGCGGGCATTGGGGCTAAGCCCACCGTTGCTCGAGGTCACCGCTCATTGTGAACTCAGGGGTTCCCCATGAGCCTCCTCTGAGTGAGGCACCATCCAGCACGTGCCCTCTGGGTTCTGGCCTCTGTTCCCCATCCAAGTCCTCCTTCAGGGTCCCCCAGGCCTCCCTATTCACAAGCTGCACATGCACAGCCATTCTTGCAGACCGTCCACAGAAAGCTGTTCTTGCAGACCGTCCACAAAAGCTGCATCTGAGGGAGGGAGAACACGCTGACGTGGGATTTCTAACAGCTCCGGGGACCCTCCTGCACCTGGTTCGGAGACCCCAGCTTTGGAAGAAGGGCGTCTCAGGATCTGCTTAGAGGTGCAGAGAGTCTGCACCCAGGACTCTGCCCTCCAGCAGGCTCCTAAGCTGAGGGCCACCTGGAGGCTTGTTGATAACAAGAGGACAGCCCCCATCCTCAGAGGCCCCGACTCCTCAGGTCTGGGAGGAGGAGGGGAGCAGAAATCTAAGCTTTCTGCAGGTTCCCCAGTAATGCTGGCTCTGTCAGTGCTCCACCCACTGGACTATTTCTGAGGCGGGGACCCCAGATCTGCCCAGACCGCCTGGGCACCTGATGACGTGCCCTCTGCTCAGCCACAGCCTCCCGCTCAGTCTCTGCCCTGTAAATAGTCTCCCCCAGGCATCACGGCAGGCACTGCGCCGTGGGAGTGAGGCCTGATGGGTCCTGGCCCGGGGGGAAGGAGCTAACCAGCCTGGCACCCAGCAGCCATGAGCAGAGCGGAGCCCCCTCCGCAGGACTGCCCGTGCTGGCACCCTCACCACAGCGGTCCCGCGCCCACACAGTCTCCCTCCCGCACAGTCATCCACACACCGGCTCCCGCACACTGGTTCCCACCACAGCTGCCATGCACAGGCTCCCGCACTCACCCTGCAGGCGGTAGAGCTGGCCCGTGCTGTGCTGCCGGGTGATGTGCTGCCAGTACGCGCTGCGGGGCAGGGGCACCATGGTGCTCAGCGAGGCGGCCCGCTCACTCATCTTCATCTGCAGCTGTCAAGGCAAGAACGGGGGTGTCAGCGACGTGGCTGAGAGGGACCTGACCCCGTGGGAACACAGACCCCGGGAGGCGACTTACTCCATCACTCAGCACCTGGTCAGCCGTACACACATGTACACACACTGGATGTGTGGCCACTACACACCAGAGGAAGGCAGATTTAGTCCATGGAAAGGGAAGCCTACATGCTGTGTCCCTGCACACTGCTGTGTCTGGCGAAAGCCATCAGTGCTCACTTCAGAGAGCACAGGGCTGTGGAGGGCTCCGGGAGATGGACTCGCTTAGCATTTGCCAGCACAGACCAGGTACAGGACCAGATGAGGATATTATTATTGTTACTACTAATTGCATTACTCACTTGAAGATTTTTTTTTAAAAAAGAACTCCCTGCTTATCACGAGGCATCAGCACAGTAGTTCCAGGTATGATATCTGTACTGCGAGGGAAGCCCTGGTCCCAGGTGCCAGAAGAAGCCAGGCCCAGCAGTCGGGAGGAGGAAGACCTACTTCTGCACAAATTGCAGGCATTGGGCCTCTGGTATATGTATGTACGAAAGGCTAAGTGACTGTGTGACTGTTAGACCGGCTGGTACCTATGATGTGAACCGACCACCAGGGGGCAGATGCTCAACGCGGGAGCTGCCAAGCTGAGGCGACTTGGCAGCAGTGGTTCTCTGGTGAGGAACCTGGAACCAGAGAGGAGGGAGCCCCATTCCTCGCAGCGCCCAGAGATTCCAGCACCTTCGGCCTTGGGTTATGTTGTTGCTGGGGCACTGTCAGTCCTGAATCGGGTTTACTGCACACTTGCGTTTCCGTTCCACACCCTGTAGACATCAACATTACAGAGTGCCTTCTCGCACTCCGGGACCCTTCGGGGGATGTTAGAGAACTGATTTCAGCCCGATCCCACAGCCAGGCCAAGGGACCCCACCTGCCAGGGGGACCCCGCTCACTCCGCAGATGTGTTGCCTTTCTAGCCATGGCACCACCCCAAGTGCACCACCCTGAGGAGGGATGGTGGGAGTTTTGCTGCAGTGCGTGTCTGGCTGCCTCGCCCAGTCCTACCCTGCCAGCCACCACCCAGAACTGCCGGCATTAGTCGCTGCACCGGAGCCAGCACCATGAGCTGGAAGACCCGAGTGTGAGCTTTCTTTTTCTGCCCCCCGGCCCCTCACTCTGCAAGCACCCTTCGAGCCATGGTGCCACCCCAGAAATTCTAATTAATTTCCTTTCAATGGAGAAGAATCGGTGCACTGGGCCACTAATAAAGAGGTAATATTTAATAGAATAAGAAATGTAATATAGGAAGAACACTTGGGAAAGAGCCACCACTTCGAATTACTCACGACCTGACCTCAGATGTGTGTGCAGCCCAGCGCTCTGGCTGTGTTTTCAGAAAGCTTGTTTAGGAGGAAGTGGCAACAACATCATGTTTCAGAGAGGCCCTGACGAGGCCTGGTACTCTATTTCTCCTCAGCCCTTTGAACAGCTCATTTTATGAAAAGGTGACTTCTGTCTTTGGAGAAAAAATGATGAAAAGTCTTATTTCATGCAAGAATGTCTGAGTTCTCAAGGGTGAGAAGCCTCAGGAAGTGAAGTGGTGACACGCTGAGGAGGACAGCGTCCGGCCTCATCTTACTTTATAGTTGCAAGTAGCTTTAGTGCAGGATACCAACAGCTACCCCAGGGGCTCGCACATGCCACTGGCGGGAGTAGCAATTAACACTCCATTTGGGAGAAGTTAAAGTTGGGTAACCTGGGGTATCTCCTCCATTTTTTTTTTAACCTGGTACGCTTTTAAATAGTTTGCTTTTCCTTTTAAGTAAATATATTGCTTTCACATTCAAAAGGGAAAAAAAATTACCCCAACCATAATATGGTTAAATAGAGGTATTCCTGCTTAATTAAAAACATTCCTGGAAAAATTTTCCACTTTAAAAATTGTTGAGGGAATCGGGTTATGGGAAGATCATTCTAAACATATGCCCATTTATTACCAAAGTCACCATCAATTGGGGAGGCAGCCGGAGGATGGGAGATCCCAGGAACTGTAGAAAATGCAGGAAAATATTTGGTTGAAAATGCTGGCTGAGAAGTCCAGGCTATAGAGACAGGAGGGACTCTACCCAGAAAGTGGGTGCTGGAGCCCGTGTGGCCACATGAAGGAAGGCTCCCCCAGGCTACCTCTGACCCCAGCAGGCTGCGGGTGCTAGAGGGCACACCACTGTCCACGGCTGCTGCTTCTAAGTGTCGAACAGTCAGATGCGCACGCCCAGGAGTGGAGGGGAGCCATTCACAGGGAGCCACAGGGTGGTCCGCGGAAGGGAGGCAGTGTATGAGTTGGAGCAGTTGGTGGAAACATGTAGGAATAAGACTGGTAGAACAATGGGGGGCTAACAAGCACACATCTCTAGACCTAGGAAGCAATGTTGTTGAATGTTTTGTTCACCCATGTGTTCTCAAGCTCCCAGAGCCTGGTAGACAGTAGATACTCAATAAATATTTGTGAGTGAAAGAGTGAATCCAGCCAATGGTGTGGGAGAGCTTCTCAAACAGCTTGCAAAAGCCAACTGGTCCATGTTTCAGGAATTTTGTGAGTGCAGGCTGTTAAATACAGCCATCATTAAATAATAAGTTATGTAAACTTAAAGTTAAATAAATATATATACCCATGTATGTACCCATGTGCATATACCCACAAAACTCACTTCCTAGTTCTCTTACTAGCTTATACTCCTGAGGTTATGATGTTGAGCATGGCCTCATGTGCTCTTCTGTCCCCATTGGGGTCTGTGGTCTCACACCCCAAAATTGTCATCATTTATGTCAACTGCCTGGTCCTGCAAACAATGAATTTGCGATTCTTCCTCTAACCCAGTTCTCCCACTTATAGAGACAAGGGAATCAAGAGGGAAGATTATGAATCTGCTGAGTTGGACTCTAAGATTTAGGACTCCCTAGTCTGGGGCAAGCAACCAACATAGAAAACACATACAGGAGCCACTGCCTGCAGAACCTGGGCCAAGTCCCCTCAGCCTACAGCCTCCTCCTTCCCCGGCCCCCCTAACATCCTTCTGTGGCTCCCAGCACCCTCAGGCTCCCAGCCAAAGCTTCCTAGGATGGGGTCCTCCGATCCTGCTACCTCTCCAGTCTCATGGCCCAAAACACATCCAGGGCCAGCCAGCTTCTGCACCGTGACACCCACTCCCACACCTCCATGCTATTGAAAACGCTGCTCCCAAGCCTGAGAGCCATCCCCACTGGTCACCTGGCCACACCCACCTCCCCTTGGGGTCAGCTCAGGGAGCATCTCCGCCAGACGCTTTCCTGACATCTCTCCTCCTTTGATGGCATCAGGTGCTCCTAGCAGACCCCACAGAGAGCTGTTCTTATTCTGACCACTGTCTTGTGATGGTGCTACACCAGCCTGCATCCTACAACAGGCCATGAGGTCCTGGCAGGCAGGGACCATACCTCTACTCTGTGTGTCCCCAGCACCTACTGAGGGCCTCCAGAGGCATGACAAACAGGGGATGGATGGATGGATGGATGGATGGATGGATGGATGGATGGATGAATGGATGAGCAAATGGACCCAGCCTTTGCCCAGGCAGCAGGGCATACTTTTTGGAAATAAATCCTAATGAGCCTGGTTCATGAGAAGTCCTGCGAGCCCAGGGCTGAATCCCTGCTGGAGCCTCAGGTCCAGGTTAAGCACACTCGGCCAGCCCTGGCTTCACGGACGTGGGAATAAGGCTCTACCTCGTTCTATGTTGCCATTCGAGTGCTGAGCAGCAGTGAGCCTTGGGGAGACCTGCTCTGTGCACAGGCACGTGGGGTAGGACAGTCCCCAGCAGGGAGGGCAGCTCTGCATTCACCTATTCCATTAGCAGTGTCAATGCAATCCACCAGGGAGGAGAGGCAAGGCTTCCTGCAAGTCTAATACTCAGACGGCCCCCAACCAGCGATGCACACAGGCCTTTTCCTAACCAGCATGGCTCCTGATCTGCCCACGGGCCTAAATCAACAGAGCTAACTGATCGGGTTTTTGACTTAAAAAATATATATTTTATTGGTTTTCACAGAGAGGAAGGAAGATGGATAGAGAGCTAGAAACATCAATGAGAGAGAAATATCGACCAGCTGCCTCCTGCACACCTTGCACTGGGGATGTGCCCACAACCAATGTATGTGCCCTTGACCGGAATCGAATCTGGGACCTTTCAGTCCGCAGACCGACACTCCATCCACTGAGCCAAACCGGTTCTGGCTGATCAGGTTGTTTTTATTGATTAATTGACAAGAGAGACAGAGGCACAGAAAAAGAGGGAGTTTGTTGTTCCACTTATTTATGCATTCATTGGTTGATTCTTGTTTGTGGCCTGATTAGGGATGGAAGCCATAACCTCAGCATATTAGGAGGACTCTTTAACCCACTGGGCTACCCAGCCAGAGCTGACTGACTGGGGTTTGAGGCACAAAGATCGCTGTGCTAGCAGGCAGGGAACATGACCACAGGGACGGAGACTCAACTTCCTGTTTAGGTTTTTCTCCATGAGCTGTGACAGGGGACCCATCCACCCTTCTTTGAGCCTCAAAGTCTCCTTTCTCACTGCATCTCCCTTCTAATGAGACAGATAATTAAACTAAGCAAATTAAAGTGATCAGATTAGCATAAATAGGAGCATGGTCCTGACCCATGCTATAGCACCTGTGAATCAAAAGCATGATGCTGAGTGAGGAAACCACACACAAAAGGCCACATGTGTGATTCCATGTATAGAAATGTCCAAAGGGCAAATCCAGGGAGAGAGGCTAAGTCGGAGGCTGCCTAAGGCAGGTGATGGTGAAAGGGAACGAGGTGATGAAATGTTCTGGAACTGACTATGGGGGTGCTTTCATCACTCTGAATATAGGCCAGTGCTCTAACCACTTAGCAACACCAGCCAGGACATAACATTTACACTTGAGTGACAACTGACCAAAGCATGGTCCCCATCATTATCACCATCAACAATACAGACAGAGCCTTTCTAAGATGTCCCAATCCACAGTGAGGGGAGTGCTGATCACCAATAAAAAATCCTAATGAGCATGTGCAGAGCTTCTGAGTGAGACAAGGAAAACAAGCGTGCACCACCCATCACGTGCCACGCACCGCTGGCCTGGCTGACACTATGGGTCGGAGACCAGGGCTACAGAGCAGTGCAGAGTCCCAGCCGCAGCACCACACCACATTGTCCTCTGGAACCCAACTGGTTCCAACTGGTTCTGCGGCAGAGACTGTGTTTATGGAAGCTGATCAGCACGACGGGATGTAATGGTTTGCCGCTGCAGTCAATCCTGAGCACCATATGGCGCGTTCGTGATGTGGGTCTGGATCCATTCGGGAGCAAGCATCCATCATCAACTCAGCAATGCCTCAAGACCTAATTCCAGCTTCTGATTCCAACTTCCACAGGCCAGGCCGCTCCTTCAATGTGACTCAAGAGAAGGGAGGGTGTCTCTGCCACAGCAACTTTGCATATGCAAATCACATCCTCATTTCCCATCCACTCAACCTGCTGAACAAGCACATGGCCCATGCAGCGGGAGCCAACCCGTGGTCTGCAGACCACTGGTGGCCCGTGAGGTCCTAAAGGCTGGCAACTGCTGGCTCGGGGAGGAGCTATGAGTCAAAGCTACACCCACACCTGGATGTCTGCTCAACCTGGGAGATTTCCAAAGCTCACCCACGTCTGAGAGTCCTCTCAGAGAGTACATACAAACCAACTTACTCGCTATGAGGCCTATGGGTCGGTAGAGTACAAAATGTGGGCAAGGGTGAGTCAGAAGGGACAATTCAGTCCAAGAGAGAAGAAATCAAACTGAGCTTCAAAGACACTAGTCTCTTGATGTCTGTCTCTCTTTCTGCCCAGAACTCAGCTGTCTCATTCATACCACCCTCCAGTTTTGTGGACAGTGTCCATTTGGCTTCCTGAGCTATGTCCTTATGGTCCGCCTACGTGTTCTCCTGTGGGAATACTATTTGAAAATATCCTCTACCTGTGCTTTCTGCCTCTGAGTTGGTGGTTCTTCAGCTTCAGCCAGCCTAGGAGTCGCCTGGAGGGCCCATGGCCCTGCTCTGGGGTGGGCCAGGAATCTGTATTCCTACCAAGTTTCCAGACGATTCCAATCTCACGGGTTCCGGGGCCACACTTTGAGAACCACTGTCCTATGTCCTTTATCTCCTTTGGACCCATCGTTCTGGGAATAAAGATTTCCACTATGGTAAGAGCCCAAACTTGGCCAAAAATTCCAGGGTTCAAGCCTGGAATCTGACACTAATAGCTGAATGACTCTAGGCTGGTTATTCAACCTCCTCTACTTCTTAGTATCTTGTCAGTAAAAAAGGGAGAGAGAGAGAGAGAGAGAGAGAGAGAGAGAGAGAGAGAGAAACTAGTTCCTAATTGGCAACCAATTCCAAGAAGGGATCTGAGTCACTGGGGGAGTGGAGGGAGGTTCCATCAATGTTAGCAACATTTACAATGAGCCCATATCCATCAAAACACTGTCTTCAGCAAGAGCATCTGAGTGGGGTCCTAATGCAACATTCACGTTTTCTTTTTAAACCTAAATATTTGAAATTGGACTTTATTTCTGAATTCAGGCAAAACAAAACAAAATATCCACACATCAAATAAAATACACAAATGTGTTTAGTGACTAGACAAGTCATGTGGTTCCAGGTGGTATGCGATGCATTCAGTGAACAGGCAGGAAGGAAGCTCTTCCTGGAGCAACTGTAGAAACAGAAGAAAATCCAACAAACTGAAGGCCCCCTGAGACAACCCTACCCCCCGCTGAGTTCATTTTCTTCAGGGGCTCTCTCTTTGAATCTAGTAGCATTTTGCCTGGAGGGAGGGAGATCCACATTTTTGTGGCATTTATTATCTATTTTTTAAGACTTGTAATAGATTGTATTCCTTCTTTCTTAGTATTGATATATCTCTACTGTGTTCAGGAAATGCAGAAAGAATATAAGATAAATCTGAAATAAACCCTATACCCATCACCTAGGACAGTGGTAAGCAAACTCATTAGTCAGCAGAGCCAAATATCAACAGTACAAGGATTGAAATTTCTTTTGAGAGCCAAATTTTTTAAACTTAAATTTCTTCTTAACACCACTTCTTCAGAATAGACTCGCCCAGGCCGTGGTATTTTGTGGAAGAGCCACACTCAAGGGGCCAAAGAGCCGCGTGTGGCTCGTGAGCCTCAGTTTGCCAACCACGGACCTAGGAAAAGCAAAGAGAATTTTTAACAGGTTAATATGCTAGTATTTCCTTCCAATCTTTTTTTAAGATGTGCAGACACAACATGTATTTTATACAAACTGCATGATAGTGTACACTCTCTAAGCCCTACTCTGTTTCATTTAGTACATGACGAACATGACATACCTGATGTTCCTAAATACTGGCCTCTCCTACCGCGTCACCGTTATGTCTGCATCCCAGGGCCTCCTCTGGCTGTGCCGGACTTCCCTCATTCATTTCCCCAACCATTTACAATTTACCAAGTGAGATCATGGAATTAAATTCAGAACTGATCTCCTTCACCACATGTTTTTTTCCAGCTAGCTATGATTTTTATTCTGGGGCTCACTCTATCAACAACTATACAAATAATAATTTTTTTTAAAGAGTTGCTAACCTTAAATTAATTTACACATCAAGTAGTGTTTTAGATTGACTCAAAAATTACTTTTAAATGCAACTACATCAGATAAGGAGATGAGCTGGTAATTTCATTTTCATTCTTAAAGTAATCTTCCCTTCACAGTACTCTGCATGTATACAGCACACTGATTTGTGGGCAGTGAGAAGAAGGAGGCAGGTCTGAGACGTGATGGAAAACAATTCACACACTGTAGTTCTCGGGGCCCTCCCCTGAGCCCCGACCTCGTGGTCTGCTCCAGGGGACAATAGCAAAGGCAGACCAGGGAGTTTATAGGAGACGAGAAAAGTGTTTTCAATGAAGTTAAACCTCATTGAGAGCTCTAATCAAGAGAAGTACTCCAAATATCGCATAAATAGTAAATGCGTTTTGAACCAAATCTTAAAATATTCGCTTTATTTGCACAAAATCCAGACCCAATGTCTTCCTTAAAAGAAAATAGTAACATAGACAATAGCTTCGAAGAAGATAGAAAATTAAGTGTGTTTGTAGACCACGCAATCCAAGGAATCTATGCTTCAGAGGGTTATCAGACACCCAGGTAAAGTGCTAGCAAGTAGAGCTAGTGTGGTCCGGAGCTGGGAGTAAATGGTTGGGGAAATGAATTTATGCCAGAACTACGCTGGCTGCACTTGGGGTCCTTGCCGCCTGATGAAGCAGGCTCCCTGGATCAATACACACCGCTCACAATGCTAACTGCTGCGCTAAGCAGCAGGAGCCAATTCCTGGCACAGCCAGGCTGCTGTCCTGGACGGAACTTTGTAATCATCCTGGGGCAGCGCGGGGGTGAGAGTCAGTCCCAAGTGCAGGAGCTCCGCTGGCAGCTCTGCGCCCTCCTGGGCCCCTGCTGGGCAGTGTGCCCTGCATGTGAGAGGAGGAAGGACGTCCTGAAAGGATGGAGTTTTCTCCCTGAGAGCTTCCCAGGTCCCTGCCTCCCTAACCGCAGGAAACCTGTGCACACATCCTGCTGAACACTGCACAGCCCGGTCAGCGTCCCACAGAACCGGCTGGGGCCGGGATCCGGCTGCACTGACACTGCTCTGGGCACCAGGTGGTGCTGGGTGCTGGGTAGAAGTCTCGCTGTGACCTGTGTGCATAGAAAGGGCACCGAGGCTTGGGGTCCCGGGCTGGGCTCTCCCTAGCCCTGTTCCCTTTCTCCCAGGGACCCAGGTGCCAGGTCTCAGCCACTTCAGAGCCATGGTTCTCAGAGCGTAGCCCCTGGACCAGGGACATCAGAGAGTTTGTTAGACATGCAAATTCCAGCGTTCCACCCAGGCCTGCTGGGACACGGGCATGGGCCCAGCGATGATGGTGGAGACCCAATGTCCCTGAGTGTCCCTGTCCTGTTCCCTCCTCCGTCACCCCTGCCCAGCCCGAAAACACTACACTCAGGCCCTGGGCGCCCCGTGTTCTTCCTCCAAATTGGTTCCCACTGAGTCCAAGTCCTGGGCTTTACGTCCCTGTCCTGACTCCTCACTTGCTAATTCTAAGCCATGGAGCCTCCGTTTCCCCCTCTATCAAACGAAACTAATAATACTGCCAATAAGATGCAAAGTGTTCCAGTATTTTGGAAGGCAATGTACTTGAATTAAAAAAAAAAAAGTAGCCCCTTTCGTTCAGAAAATAAATAAAGTTTTTAGAAACTCAATTAAATAAACAGTATATAAAGGCACATGTGTCTGTCTACTGCAGTATTGTTTATTAGTGGCAAAAGATGCCGATATTCCCATAGATAGGCTTAATAAATTAATGTTCCATTGAGACTCAGGAATATCACATGCAGCTATGAAAAAGGATGAAGAAGACCAAGGTTGGCAGACTTTTCTGTCAAGATAAGAAGTGGCTTTGCAGGCCGAATAGACTCTTTGGCCAACTAACAACTCTTTTGCTCCACTGTGACAGTAGCCATAGCAATATGTCAACGAGTGGGCATGAGTGTGTTCCAACTTTACTTAGAAAGCACACGTGACCCTATTTCCACCGGATATTGACTACCGAGTGAGAAAATCAGGGGTTAGTTGTTAAAAACGTTAAAGTGTGTAGAACAATCAGACTTTTGTAAAACCAACCATGACCCTCAAATACCCATCCTGTGTATGTGTCCACGTGTGTTTGTCTGTAGCTATGTGTATGGCATGTAAATACCTTTCTACACAGAGGAAAACCTGGCAAGAAAAGTGTAAACTTCTTGATAAGATTCAGGAGTCACTGAAAAGGGGAAATGAGGGGAAACACATGGGAACAAATAATGAAAAATGAAAAGAAAAATCAAGTATAATCATCACCAATATGGTCATATTTTTGCAGTCAGTTAAATTTTACATACATGCATCTATGTAAAAATGAATTACATAGGATTCAAAACCCAACCCCTACCTCCAAGGAGAGCTGTGAAAATTAAAGGAAGTAAAGCATGCAGACACTCAGCACAGGCCAGATGGAGCTGCTAGCTCCAACTTTAATTATCCCTCAATTAGACGAAGCCTCCTAGCGCGGTTTTCTGCTCACAGGCTCCCTAACAGCCCTGCCTTCCCCTCCCCCTTAAATGAATTCTGCCCTCAGGTCTTGAGCACATTTGTTCACCGATTCCATCCATTTGTGTGCTCTGGGCATCATCTCTAAGCCACACGCTGCGCTGAAAACCTAGAAATGAGTCAGAGACAGCTCCCCTCGATCCAGAATGAACAGTGGACAACAGAGAGCTGGTCCACACCGGCTTCGGAAGCTTTGCTACCTGCCTCCACGGTGGTGCTCCCTCCTGACAAAAGGGCAGACCCTCTTCTCAGCAGAGTGCTCCTTCCCAGGGGTGCAGAAGACTCACTGCACGTGCTCGCGGACCTGGTGCCTGGTGATTCCTGGCACAGAGTAGGCCCTTTACAAAAAGCAGGTGAACGGCCCTAGCTGGTTTGGCTCAGTGGATAGAGTGTCAGTCTGTGGATTGAAGGATCTAGGGCTTGATTCTTGTCAAGGGCATATGCCCGGGTTGTGGGTTCGATCCCTGGTAGGGGGTGTGCAGGAGGCAGCTGATCAATGATTTTCTATCATCATTGATGTTTCTATCTCTCTCTCCCTTCCTCTCTGAAATCAATAAAAGTATATTTAAATAAATAAAAAGCAGTCAAATGACTCAATCCCTGATGGATGGGTTGAGTGATCTGACGGAATAAGTAAACCATGAAGTGACTGAGAACCCTCTGTCACTGCAAGTCCATGATGATGATAGCTCAGGTGACTTGTCGGTAGGTGCCAGGCGCTGTGTCAAGGTACTTGTTTTATGCCACCTGACATAGCATGTGCTGATATAACCCCTGTACAGAGGGTGGCAAGGGTGGTGAAGAGATCTGCCTAAGGACACTGGGCTGGTGATGATGCCCAGGCAAAGCCGAAGGCCAAGCACTTCCTCCAGAATTCGAAGTTCACGTCATAATCCTGTGTGCTTCTCAGAGGAAGTACTGAGTTGTCGAGGAAGACCTCAAAGGATGAGCTTGTGTCCTGGTCATAATGACAGAAGAAGACACCCAAATTTTATGCCCAAAGCTTAGAGAAATGACAGCTGGCCAAGTGTCTGGGCTGTAAGGAGACAGGACCCCTGGGCACCTTAAGGAACAGAATCGACCAGTGACTGGGACACGGGCTTCTAGATCCTGCGGCTCCAGGGCCTTCTCTCCTGTGGACACTGACTACCTGCCACACGTGGTCTTTCTTGGCTTCCTACTGGAAACCTTTCTCGTGGGTTGCCTGGTCCCGACTCCAGCTCTGAGCCACTTTGGCATGAAACACCCAAAGCGCTCTTTCCTTTCTCCAACTCCTCTCCGTATTCTGACATTCGCAGGAAAAGCAATGGGTATTGCTGTCATCAAAATGCTACCGATATATCACAGAATATTACTGAACTCCGGAGGAACTACAGTGAGCCGGGGCTTACTTCTTGAACGGGTACCCAGAGAAAACACAGCAGCCAGGAGGTGAGCAGGACTCTGGCTGGAACAACACCTCCATTGTGGTTGTGGCTTCGAGGAAGCAGACTGCTCATGAAATCAGGCATGTGGGGCCAAATTTCCAAGTGCAGCATTTTGCTGAGTACCAGATGCACTCAAATGGTTATTTTCATGGGGATGGAAAGTGATTTGCATCTATTTATTCAGAGCCATTTGAATTCCCAGCCACTCGCATAAAACAAAACCACTGCTCCCTTTGCTTCTGGTAACTTTTTATGCCTCCCGCTCAGGAGACCCTCCCCCACCTGCACATGGAGGCTGACACCGCAGGGACTGTTCCCACGGCCTCATGAGGCTGACATCCTGGAGCCTGGGCATGGTGGGCATGGGAAGGGAGCTGCAGTTTGTATTCTGGCTTCATTGTTCTTTTTCTCTACACTCACAAAATTACCTAGCTTATCCCCAGTTTGTTCATTCCACAAACCTTTGGAAAGTCCTGTGTCTATCTAGCTTTAAGTTTCTTACAGACATGGCGGGTGGGGGGGAGGGGGAGACCTGTCGTTCCCCTCCCCCCCCCCCCCCCCCCCCCCCCGCAGACTAAGCCACTCAGAGGTCAGCTTTTGTTGCAGCAAATGCAAAGGCTAAGACCTCCTATGGGCAGATTGAACCTTTCAACCCAATGGCTCACACTCACTAAGAGTAGATGTTTGGGGACAGGATGCCACGCATGCGCCAGAACTGAGAGCAGTGGATGGGGTCCTGTTACCTGTCCAGTACTCACTCTGGGCACAAGCTCAGAGTGAGGGGGGCTGGTGCGCACAGTGCCCCTGGCCCCAGAGATGGCTGCAGAGCCGGTACAGCTGGCTCTGCCTCTGCGTGTTTTGGAGGTCCTGCGGGAGCCCCAACCAACAGGTGGAGCCTCAGCTCAGTGGCCAGTGCTGTCATGCCTGTATAAACACCACCAGTGTCTTAAGAAAACAGCAAACAAGGGCGCTCAGCCCAGGCACCTGAATTCCTAGTGCTACCTGTTTACATCTCATTGCTGCAAGGTGAGTCTCTTTCCCATGCACCCCCCCCCAACAAAAACAAAAACAAAAATAAACAAACAAACAAACAAACAAAACCCAGTGGTGCCCTGCAGGTAGCACAAATGAATAAAACCATCTGGTTGTTAAGACAACAAGAAATGACAAGAACTATGAAACACTGAAGAGCATTCACCATCTCAAATGGTAGTGGCTGCTCTACTTTAAGTCAAGCAATGTCAACAGATATTCCTATTTTATAAAAAATATCATCTGTGACAATATTTTGCAGACACACAAAAAAGTGGTCAGCATAAGCCTGCTCATTCCTACCCTCTAATCTCTGTCATCTGCCTCGCTTTCCCTGGCCTGGCCAATATAGATGTTTCCCAGAGCTTCCTTGCTGCCTAGAGGTGAACCAATAGATAGCTCTTCCCTCCCCCTTGCTACTCACAAAGTCACAAAATGAGGGAGGATTTTCATTTCACACTTGGACATGTCAATGGACCATTGGGTAGAGACCTAGTAAGCAGTCAGTTTCTAATTTCGCAGACAGGATTGGATCTGCCCTGAATGTTGAAACTTCCAAAGTTGGTGACAGTCATCCATGTTGGCACCACCTCTGGTACCTTCCCAGTTCTGCCTTCTGGTGGTCAGATTCTGGTCACACAAAACACTTTAATATCCTGGGAAAAAAGACATACAAGGCAAAGCATGTGTCTGCTGGGCACCCAAAAGCTGAATCCCTATTCGATGATGCAATGGCTTCTCTAAAAATGATTGCTTCTGGTTAAAACCACAAGTGACTTCTTATTTCACTGAAGGGACTTAGGGTTATTGCTTTTGCCTCTGGCAAATTCCTTTGAGAAAAAGTAAGTCCAGTGGCTCAGAGGGGAGCGTGTGGTTAAATAAGCACATCTGTACCTACTGCCTCAAACCTGGGATTCAGAGTCAGGGTCAGTGAAATACAGCCTGCCTGCAGGCCAAGTCCTGATGGTCTGTTTTTATATGGTCCAGAACCAAGAACAGTTTTTACATTTTTAAAGTTAAAAAAAGAAAGAAAAAAGAGGAGAAAAAGGAAGTGAAGTAGCAGCAGCAACTCTAGGTGGTCCCAAAAGCCTCAAGGAGTTACCCTGGCCCTTTCCAGAAAAGACTGGCCCACCTGTGGCGGAGATGGATAAATCACTTCCCACTTTCTCAAAATCCATTAAAATGGCATCGAACTGATCCTATTTATCTCAGTCCTCGTCACCATCCCTGTTTCTGGCCTCTTTGCCATGACTGATGCTGGGAAGTGGGAAAACAATATTGCTCACCATGTCCATCTGGTCAACCAGATGCTTTCTGCTCTCACATGAGCATCTTCCATTCAGGTCATAACCTCTAGTCTTGCCATTATCAGGCTTTCAATTTTCTCTCTACTTAGGGGGCCACGATTTTAAGCATCACTATTAGTTTTAGAGTCATAAACAAAGCTACAACCTGTTAGCAACATTCCGTGTGTTTCCTTTTCCTGCAGAGGCACAGCTGCCGGCTAAGCAATGACCACAGCAAAGTTACAGGAGTGGACAGCTCTGGGGAGAAATTGGATGAGGTAGGACAGCACTTCAGAATCAGGTGAAAGCATTATTAAAACCCAGCATCGCACATTATTGTGTTGTTATAAGAGATTGAAAGGGGCATGCTCAGAAAATTACATTTTTCCCAATGTACAGGAACAAAAGTCACAGCAGCTGTAAGGAAGGAGCCCGAATTGTATCTGCATCTATACGGTCTGAAGAAACAACGTCTATTACTAAACATAGGTTCATTCCGCTTAGCCTCTTTCAATTTCTAATGGATTCGGCAAGAGTGCTTGGTGATGTAATTCAATTATTTTTTAAAATATATTTTTTATTGATTTCAGAAAGGAAGGGAGAAGGAGAGATAGAAATATCAATGAGGAGAGAGAATCATTGATGGGCTGCCTCCTGCACACCCCCGCCTACTGGGAATCGAGCCCACAATCTGGGCATGTGCCCTGACAAGGAATTGAATCATAATCTCCTGGTTCATAGGTTGATGATCAACCACTGAGCCACACTGGCAGGACCAATTAATTTAATTTTTGCTCAGTGAGGTCTGGGCACTGCTGCCTGGAATTAAACATTGGCTCCCTCCACTTTTAGCTGCATGACCACACTTCAAACTTCTTTTTAAAAAATATATATATTCTATTGATTTTTTACAGAGAGGAAGAGAGAGGGATAGAGAATTAGAAACATCGATGAGAGAGAATCATCAATCAGCTGCCTCCTGCACACTCCCCACTGGGGATGTGCCCACAACCAAGATACATGCCCTTGACCAGAATCGAACCTGGGACCTTTCAGTCCGCAGGCCAACGCTCTATCCGCTGAGCCAAACCAGTTTCGGCACTTCAAACTTCTTAACCTTAAAAATAGGAGGACGCATGAATATAAGCATAACCAATGGACTAAAAACTCTGGGGAGGGAGGACATGTATGGGAGTGGGTGGGGTGGGGATTGGTAAGGTATGTACACTGGTAATACCTTAATAAAAAAAAGTGAGGGGAAAAAAGGAAAAAAAAAGAGATAAGAACAAATAAACAAACAACAGGAGGACGGTGCCCACATCAACAGAGTCACGTCGGTTGAAGGTTAAAAGTTAATAGATGTCTAGTGTTTGGAAGTACACTTGGTATATAGTAAGTTCTCAATAAAAGTCAGGTATCATCATCAGTAGCAGCATGTAGCGAACTGTTGTTCATCCTAAAACGCAGCTCAGGCATAACCTTCTCCAACAAGATGATCCTCCCTCTTAATGGAGCCCTTATTTCTAGCACCTGAAAATTTACCTACTAAGCTTTTAGCTTCAATCACTACCTCTTATCACACAGCGTTTATACAATCCTAAAACCTCCCTCTCCCTCATCGGAGGTATCAATTCAGTTTGCCATGTGCCAGAAGCTCAATACTGTTTCTGTTCCTATAAATATAATTATGTAGCAATGACTTTAAAGAAATTTAAATGAAGAAGAAAGGCATACGGTGAAATATATAACGCCCTGCCCAGACCCTCACACTTTCATCCTGCTCCCCAAAGGTAACCAACCTTACCAGTTACCTTTGCATCCTCCGGAAGTTGTGTTTGCAGACCAGGTGTGAGCATGTCTGCTCTGCCTATCACCCCGCCTCCGGCTCACTCATGCCCTCCACACGCCTTTGCTATTACCAAGTGAGATTCGTTCTGTGCTTTTCACAGCCTGGTAAAATTCCTGTGACAGCATAGACCACAATTTTTCTAACTATGCTCTTTTGATAGACACATAGGCTGTTTCCACTTATGTCTCTTAATACAATAAGCTGCCCAAGAATGTGAACTTCACCTTCCTTGGTCATTCCAGCACCTCGAAAGCAAGGCTCAGCAAACACTTGCTAAATGGCAGAATGTAAGGACAAAGGCATCTCTGTTTCTGCTAGGGTATCTGCAGAGTAAATTCCTACAAGTACTATTGCTGGGTAAAGAGATGTACCAATTTAATTTTGATAAATAAGGGCAAGATGCTCTCCAGAGTGATGGTAGCCAAGTGAATTCACAGGCCTATATTGTTGCATGATTTGAGGAATACAAATCGTGACTCCTTATCTAAATTTTAAGCTCCTTTTAAAGATGCAAAAGCTTTTTCATACTTTAATTTGTATTGTCCATAAGGCCTACCCTATTGCTTTGCAAGTAGTAGTAGATAGGTGTTTGGTAAAAGGTTTTTGAATAATTAATACACCAGAATATAAAAAGCATTTAATTCAGGAAAAGGAAAAAGCTTATAATAGCTTTAAGCAATACACTTTTCAAAAATTCCAATCAGAGCCCATAAACAGAAAAAAAGGTTAAAAAAATTTTTTTTCTCCTTTGAGGGGTGTCAGGAGAAGAGGGGATATAAAACCCTAGCAGGCAAGTCTCTGTTTTGGTGTCCGAATAGTAATGACATGGATGCTGTAATTTTTTGGATGCCCTCTCTCTATATATTTTTTAATGTGTGGCCTATTGCTTTTTAAATGAGGTTGACTATAAATTACTTTGGCTTCCAGAATTGTGTAAGAATTCCACTTGAATTCTACAAACTCATTAGCAAATTTTATTTGCAGAACCTAGTGTGGAGGAAAACCTGTCAATTAAACCCACCAACAAAAAAGAGGGAACCAAGTGAGAGCCATTCAGGTTCCACGCACACACCTGTGTGCAGGGAGCCGTCACCGGGGCCCACGTGTCACCTCCCGTCCCGCCGCCGGGAAAGCCTGCCAAATCGCAGGCATTCTCCACCCTGTCGCTCTCGCTTTAAGGAAATTCTAGAAATGACAGGCCCATCGTGGAATGAGGACCATCCCACACTCCGCCACTCCTTGTTCCAAAATTAGACTCCGTCACAGACACTGATCTCCAAGGTGGCAAAAATAGCGGCTGCTCAGGGAGTCCCGAGCTGTGCCCCAGACTCCCGGCGGCTCCTCCAGCCAGGCAGCGGCAGCTGGGCCATCTCATTCCACAGGAGGGTCTCCCCTAATCCAGGCCCACCCCCCTCATGAAGCACCCCCGTCAGAGCAGTAATAATAACACACTGGTTTAAAAAACAAAGACAGATGAGAGAATTATGAGATTGCTTTCTGGTGCCAAAACTACCAAAAGAAATAGGGTGTCATGGAACAGTGATTTTTTAAAAAATATTTGAAGATGATATTTCTGAAAGGTTTTCAGGATAATTTGAGAATGCTGAGGGGGGATATAAGAGGGATGCAGGGCTTTCACACTCTCCAAGGGGGTGAGGCACTGTGGCTGCAGGTAGAGGCTCAGGACCAAATGCAAGGATCCTGCATTCCTGGCTCTAACAATAGGAACCCTACTGAGCTCTATGGCTGAAGGCAAGTGACTCAGCCACTCTGCACATCAGTTCTTCTTGCATATATGACAAGGGCAGCTATTCCTTCCAGGCCAAGAGTCATGAGTAATATTCTCTTGAATTGTAAGCCCCAGGGGAGCATGGGCCTCACCTGTCAATCACCACTACATCCCACAGCACATAACAGCATCTATGTCCTCAATGAGCATTTGGAATGAACAAATGAATGAGAATGTGTGAATGCATCTACTTCACAAAGATATTGTGGTGATCAGAGAAAAAGCAAGTAGAGTGTCTGGCATATTGCAGGAGGCTTAATGAGCTGTGGTGACTATTATTACTAAGGAGCCTGGCCTACAGGAGATGTCCAATAAATAAATGACATCATAGCAAAACACCATAAAGGAGAAAAAGTATCAAAAAGGTAAAATCAAAACACTAAATGAACAGGACCCCAGAAGTTTGTGTGGTGTGGGGACAGACAGTAAGGTGGCCCCATGATCTTCTCACCCAGGTCTACATGCCCCCGGTGCTCCCCTTCTCTGATGGAGTTAAGGACTTGTGACTTGCTTTTAATTAACAGACTATGACAGGGTGATGAGATGTTTCCATGATTATGATACTTAGGATTGTGACCCCCACTTAGCAAGGAGACTCTCTCTCTTGCTGGCTTTGATGAAGTAAGTGGGTGTGTTGGTCCATGTGGTAAGGCTGGCTTTCATCCAACAGTGAAGAAGAAACAGAGGCCCTCTATCCTACAGCCACAAGGAATTTAATCCTGCCAATCACCAAAACAGCTTGGAAATGGATTCTTCCCCCGTCTGACCTTCAGGTGTGACTGGAGCCCCTGTGGACACCAGTGCCACAGCCTTGGGAGAAACCAAAGCTGGTTGCCGAACAGCAGCAAGGAGATAATACGTGGGTGTGTTTTTTGGTGCACAGTTTGTGGGACTCTGTTACACAGCAATAGAAAATGAACACATGTAGTAACATAGGCAAGACACCCATTGCCACAGCATGGCATAAACGCCCAGAGAAGGACCGGTTGCTGAGTGATGCAGAGCATGGTAGGAACTGGAAGAACTGAAGATGCCATTCTACTAAAGGGCAGATGTTATTGGGCAGAGCTGATGGTTGCCATGTGGGGATGTGAGACCAGTGTTACCCAACCTTTTCACTTTTCAAGATGTACAGAAACCTGATTTTTATGTGAAACCTTCATTTCTGAGTGCTGGCCATTAATTTGGAATTTTTAGAACAGCAGTGAGATCTCATGCAGGCAAAGAAAACATGTATTAGGGGCTTGATTCAGACATAAAGCGTAATTTGGGGTTTCCCCAGCAGGTGACCCCTGCTCCAAATTTGAGCCCACTGATTCCAAGCTGGTGCCCTTAGGCCTCCAATCCAAGGGCCATCTTGAGGGTTAGAAAGTACACAGAAAGTTCTTAACATGTTGTCTGCCACAGGGGAAAGACATGGTATATTCCCATTATTTTTTATCTTATTATTGCATTCATTTCCTATGGCTGTTGTAACAAATTACCAGATGTGGTGGCTTTAAACAAAAGCAATTTACTCTTGTACGTTCTGGAAGTCAGAAGTCTGAAATCAGTTTCACTAGGTTAAGGTCAAGGTGTTGGCAGGGCTGGTTCCTTTTGAAGGCTCCAAGGGAAAATCGGTCCCTTGGCTTTTTCACCTTCTCGAGACCATGACCTTCTTGAGGCCGCCTACATCCTTCAGTGAACATCTCCTTCTTCCACCTTCAAAGCCTTCAGCATAGAATCTTCCACTGTCTCTCCTTCTGTCCCACGGCTTCCAACATCACATTGCCTCCTGTCTGACTCTGACTCCTCCTGTTTCTTCCTTATTAGGACCTGTGATTAGCATGGGCCCACCTAGAGAATCCAGGGCACCCTCCCCATCTCAAGAGGCTTAGCTTGATCACTTTGGCAAATCCCTTTTGCCAAATAAGGAAACATGCACAGGCTCCGGGGACTAGAATATAGATGTCTTCCGGGAGCCATTATTCAGCCGACCACAATAGTAACACTTGCTATTATCGTCCAACCCACAAGCTTCTTCTTTATGACCTCTGGGACACAAGGCCATAAGTCTGACCAATTCACTCCAGGCTGCAATGTCCAACTGGCATTCCCACAGTGCTGGGTTCTGTCTGGGGGTGAAGGCAGCAGGCAGTGGGTCCGGGCTTCCTAATAATGGGGCTAAGCCTAGAGGTTAGCTTCGCTATCTCTCTCCATTTATGACCTTAGCTATCTCAGGGAAGCAAGCCAACAGTGACATAAAGACAATTCCTAGTTGAGAGAGAATAGAGCCAGCTCTGTGCGAATCCATTTCCAAAATTGTAGCCCAGGAAGGGTGGCCGGTCATGTTGTCATCGTTTGCTTCATGTTAGCACCGCATCTCTTTTCTCCCCTAATCAGAAATTGATTCAAGTACATTGTTTTTAAGCCTTCTGCAATCCTGTTTAACTCCCCTGGAATTCAGATCCCATTTTGACACTCATTTCCATCTAAAACAGAATGCTGTTGCTTTAAAATCACATTCATTTTATAAAACCCCTTCAGCATACAGCGAATTAAGAACGACTGTGATTTTCCAGTTAAATTTGCAAGGGGATAATCTGAAGGCATTAGTCATAATCCTGATTAATTTTAGCAGAAGTAATGAGACGGTTGTAAATACAGCAACTTGTGTGTGTGCAGAACTTGCCTTCCAATCACACAACAATTTATGCTAAGTGATGGCTTCACAAACAAGGTAATCTTAGAAAAACCTGCTCTGATGTTTGAAGGCATCTAATGGATAGCTATACAACTTTAATGCAATCACATGTTGCCCTGTAAATTCAAAGTGACTTGAATTCGACTGCACAGCTGACTAGCTAATGTCTATCCATCTACCCACCATCCAATTCAGCCAGCCAGCCAGCTATCCACCCATCTATCCACTTATCTATCTCTATTGTGATATCTAGAATTGGTAAGCATATGGGGAAATGGATATAAAGTCTGCATTAATCCAAAAAGAACAGTTTTAAATGATGAAGGAGAAAATATTTCATGATATGTGAAAATTACATGAAGTTTGAATTAAAGTATTTGGAAACACACCGCACCCATTTGATGATGTTTTACAGATGATTGCTTTACCTAAGGAGTTGACATAGAGACTATCTTAGACCACAAAACCTACAGCATTTATTTCAGAAAAAAGCTTTGCTGATTCCTGCTCTGAAATCCTGAAGCTATGCATGCACAAGTCATTTGGGAATAACTCAGGACCACTCTGTGACAGATCATATTACTAACATGCTTTCCCTTCTTCTTTAAATCCAACCAGCCCACATATTTACATCAGCAGTTTGTAAACTACCTTAGTGCTAGCATGCCCACACTGGGCCTTTGGTTTTGCAGATTTCCTTCCAGATGGGTAGCCCTGCATGTTTTGGCAGCCACGATGCATGATTTGCATTAACTCTTCTGCCTTTTATTACAGTTTCATGTTATTCTTCTCAAAGAAAAAACTCAAGAATCACAGTTCTCGGTAAGAGTGACAGTTCCTAATACAAAGCAACGAACATGGTAGGTGCCCCGAGAGAGTGTCTATTGATGCTCATGTGTGTTTGTGTTTCTGGAGTCTCTATCCTGGAAGACTATGAAGGTTTAGCAACCAGCGATGGCAAATGCATGGCTATGGGCAAAAAGGAGTCTATGGACAAGTCTTCTTTGGCCTACAAATTGGGACAGTTTTGTTGTTGGCTTTAATTAGAATGAATTTCCAACAGTTGCAGACTGGGAGGTAGTATGTACAGACTCAAATCCTTGGATTCTCTGGGGGGAAAAAATCAAGAGATCTCCTCCAGGGAGCCTGAAGTCTCATGTCAACAGCTGTCCAGTCTTCAGCTTTTGAGATTTCATTCCAGTTTCCTCTTAGCCCGCTTCACTCCCTTATATTTTTCCCTGACCCCTGTTGACATTGGAAATTACATCTGATACAGCTATCAACATGTATCTATAGGAAGATAACCTACATAGTTGTGTCCATAGGTATCCATACACCCCAAATTGCCTCTAATGTATATACTTCCCTATAATTATGTCCCAATAATAATGTCCCACCCAAATCCATACATTGAAATCTTAACCCCAAAATGGATGGTATTAGAAGGCGGAGCCCTTGGGACATGATTAGGTCCTGAGGACAAGGCATCCTATATTCCAAGGGATGCCTCATCCCTTCTGTGAATAAGACAGAGAGAAAAGACAGCCAGCTATGAGCCAGGGAGTGGGCCCTCCCCACAGACAGTGAGTCTGAGAACAACTTGCCCTGGAGCTTCCCAGTATCCCAGGGAGAAACAAATGTCTGTTGTTTATAAGCCATCTATCTAGTCAATGGCATTGGTTACAGGAGCCCGAACTGATGAAGGTACACACATAAAGTAACTGAGGCAGGAAGGAGGTAAGGAGGAACTGCCTTAGCTAAGGGCTACTCTGGGCCATCCCAGGGTGACAGTGAATCCTAGGAATAGCTGGGTGAGGACACAGTAAATCCCTGCTCTCCTCACTGGCTGTGGTTTCCAGCACAGGGATCCCAGGTCCCAGCCGATGACAGTGCCCACGGGGACCTGAGGAAGGAACCCCAACGTACCATGGAGTTTTTCACGCTCTGCAGCAGGCGCTCGTGCTGCTCGGCGATGGCCAGGGCGGCAGAGTGCACCTTCTGGTAGATGGCCTCCCCGTCTCGCGTCTGGAAGATAAACAGCCCCTCGCCAGTCTCACACATCCTGTGGGAACAAGAACAGAGCTGCTGAGAGCCCCGCCCCAGGAGCCAAGAGACCAGACCCATGGATGTTGCCTGAGGCGAGGGCTCTCATGCCCATCTGCTAAACAGAGTTAAGTGAGAACCCACATTTCCAGTGAGCCGCTGTTACTCCAGGCAGGGAACAATCTCTCTTGGCTAACATGGTGATTTTTCCCCCTCAAGAAACAAAGCAGAAAGTTAATAAAATAAAAATGCCATTTCTTTATTTTTAGCATAATCCTTGTACTCTGCTTTCCTGCTGTCAAAGCAAAGACCGGCGAGACTGCTTTCCCCTGCAGTCCAGGAATCAGGCCCGTCAGTGCCCTCAGCATCCAGCTCAGAGGTGAACTGAGGGTTCCATGATTCCCAGGCTAGGTTCTAACTTCCCTTACAAACCATGCCTTAAAGATGGCTTCATTTCCAAAGTCAGAGATCCAAACTGACTCCAGCTTCCACTCAGTGTGAGGAATCACATGCAGCTGAGAGTTTTGTTGGGGATCATGATGGTGCTGCATTAACGTGGCCAACAGAAGAGCAAGCCCCCCAGGGAGGCTCTGTGGTCTAATGGTTAGTGTTAATGACTCCAAGGAGGATCATCTTCACCTCAGACTGTTAAACCAGAATGAAGTCCATTCCAAGGGGAGACTGGTACACAGGAGAAAAGCTAAAAAATGTGATTTAATTGCTAAGTATACTTTAGTGTATGTGTGTGTGTGTATACATACATGATATGTAGAATTACCAATATATTTACTCTAAATATTTTTAAAGGATGTGGGCAAAAATACATGCAAGGATATTTTTAAAGTTCTGATTTTGATCTATACATCTAAGATGTTGCTCTCATGTCTTTATTTTAAAGGCCATAATTATTCAAAGGCACAATGCCACTCCCTCCATCTCAGAATCTCCTGCTGAAAAATTGAATCCTGGTTGAGGGCCGAGTTTCACTCACATCTGAAGAACTGCTTAACAAAACATGGAAATCAAGCATTTTCCACCCGAACCATTGTTAATTGCTTTATCTAGCCCAGTCTATGCAATTAATGTAATAAAAATAGAAAGATTCCTCCCTATCTAATTTCCCACACTTTGCCTGACACCATGGCCATATGGCAGTTTTCAGCACATATAGCATGGTGTACGTAATCCATCAAAACCTGCCTCGCTTGGATTTCACTGAAATGGGCTTAGGTGAGAAGGGAAAGAATGAACGGGTGGCTCTTTCAGGAAGCTAAACTAATGAACTACCTCAGGGGGTTGTCTGTGTGATTGTAATTATTAAGCCATGCCAATCCAATGAGGAATGAAAACTAAGAATGGATGCATTTCAGTCACATCCCAGCTCTTCCCGGAAGACTCACTCACCGCCCAGCACTCACTGCCCTTCCCTTCTCATTGATGACGTCATACAAATGTGACACCTAATTGTGCAAGGCCTTCATTTTTCACAGCCCCTTTTCCCATCAAATATGGAACTATAATTCCCGAAGAGGAGGAAGTAGCCTCAGTCAACTCTTTAAGAGGAAGAAGTGGCCTTTGTCTTCCCCTATGACCAATGTTATTGTTTACTTACTTGTGTATATGCCAATCTTGGTTCTAAAAAGAATGAACATACCTGTTACCTAGAAACAGTGATAGTTTGTTGCTTAATATCAAACCCTGTTTCTCAAACTTGACAATCCAATTGCTCTTAAAGTTCTTGTGACTGCAACCACAGTAATAAGTGCAGTTCAGATTGGGAGCCAGTATATCTACCTTGCTATTTATGTATCATCAATTATAACATGCTGATGTTTTCTACTCCATTTTATTTGAACACTGCTGATGAAATCTGCCATCTATATTATGACCTGCTTGTTGGCAAGACCTCCGCTTTGGCAATCCCTCTTTTATCCAATGTCTGCTTTTGCTCAACATAATGAGTATAACCTTCCTTTAAGGACATCTACATCTCTAAGTAATTATTGTGATAAACAAGTGAAGTCACAACCACTGGAGCATCAGGTATTCTTTAAGGTACAGCAAAAACAGACTGCCTGTCTCCACCCAAGAATTTAGAAGACACGCACCTCACAAACACACACACACACACACACACACACACACACACATACACACACACACTAAACACACCACCTTGCCACATACAGAAAGGACCAGGGGTCACAGTATCAGACCCAATCAGGTTTACACCAGGTGAATGGATGCAGAGCTCACACCCACTTCAATGTAGAGCAGACAGAGTGGCTCCCAGACAGCAGCGCCAAGCAGCCCTAGTCACGTGGGGACATCAGAGCCCAATGGGGCCACAGCTTCTGATTATTGGGAAGACAGAACACCTGATTTCTATGAGAAATAACCTGAATGTTTAATGTTGGCAACTTATTCCTTTTCTTTAAGCTGGAGGGGGGATGGGAATTCCCGTTAACCTGATCTGCCAGGAGGCCAGCGTTTGCTCTGAAAGGCTCTCCACAGAACAGCAGCGAGGCCTGGGTTTGCCCTGTCGGGCTTTCGTCCACCCTGTTCACAGGCATGTGTCCTTCAGAGGGACAGTGAGACCCAGAAGGGTGATATGAACCAATGGTCCTTCAGATGCTCTTCCGTCAGCCTCTTCTAACCTCTGCCTCCCTCCAGGTAGATCTGTGTGCTGTTTCATAAGCAGCTTTAAATCCATTAAATTGTTACTGCACGCCTTTGTCAAAACAATACAATGGGCAAACTCCCCAAGGCAAATAAGAGGAAAATGGGGGGAAAAAGAAAAGAAGAAAGGGAAGGAAGGAGAAAGAACACACATCAAGCAGGCTAATGGCCTTATGTCTGTGGCTCATCTCGGAGAAGCAGCCCAGAACGTAGATGCTCTAATGGCTCCAGCCAGACAGCACTGCAAACACACTTCACTCTCATGGCCCGACTCCTTTCTCTTACCCACTGACTTCCCCTCGGACACCGGCCCAGCAGTGCTCTTCCCTGTGGCCTAACAGGTAGCCGGATGGAAACCTAGAGACGGTGAAGTAATGAGTAAGTTTGCCTTCTTCCGTGTCCTTTCTGGAGATAGGATTCAGATAGGACAGTGTGGCCATGTCAATGCACTTCGAGTTTTGAATTTCTCAGATAATTACTTTGCCTGAATGATATGCCAGTCACTCCAAACCATGGGTTGTGCAACTGGCCAAGAAGAAAAACAAGAGCTCCGAAAAAAGTGAGAAGTTCATTCATCCATGCCCAGAAGTACCATGGCAACGTGACATGAAGGGTGGGTGGGACTGGGGATCTGGTCACCTCCCTGAGTTGGCTCTCACTTGCTCTGTGACCTGGTGCACATTATCTAACCCCCCCCCTCAGCCTGCCTTTCTTTTGGAAAGTCAATATAATGACAGTCACTGTCACCCAGTTTTACTGAAAGCACCGGCCATGGCATGTAGGGTGCACAGAGCACATTTTCAATTAGATGCACTTCCACCACTGCACTGAAATGCGAGGGCCATGCAGACAGCTCTGTTCTGATTTTCCAGCTCTCCCACCAGTGCCTGCACTGGGCGTGCCTCAATATCTGGTGCTCAGTGAAGAACCATATAATGCACTGTGCTGGAGAAAGCATAATTGGGGACTTGACCCAGCCTCCTCCAGCAAGGCTTCTGAAACAGATTCACTGAGACGCTGCAGGGGGGGATGGTTTGGAAGAGGAAGCTGGGAGAACAGTCCCAGCAGAAATCACTGTGCACTGAACATCTTGAGAGGGAGAGGTACAGTGATTTCAACATGGTGGGGAGGAGATGGGGAGGGTGGCCAGGTGCCTGGCCCCGGTGAACTGAGTGGTGAACTGAGCGTGAGTGTTGGGAGGCCACGGTCTTCACTATTCCGAAGTCGTCACCTGAATGCAGTAGTCCTCAAGAGCACTGAAGGCCCAACTGGAGAAACTCCTCTTTGTCAATGACATTTCACACCATTATCTGTTACTTTTTTAAAATATGCTTTTAAATTTTATTTTAGAGAGAGAAGAAGGGAGAGGGAAAGAGAAACAACAATGATGGGAGAGAAAAATCAATCAGCTGCCTCTTGCATACACACTCTACCTCCCACCCCACTGGGGATTGACCCTGCAACTGGGGCATGTGCCCTGACTGACTGGGAATCGAACAGGCGACCTCTTGGTGCATAGGACAATGCCCACCCCACTGAGCCACACTAGCTGGGCTCAACATCCCTTATTAGAAAAATACAAATATACTGAAATTATATAAACCAAAACAAGTGATCTAATGCCAAGCAGTGTTAATAAGAAAACTCGTAAAATCAGTAGGCCAATCAGTTTCATTACTTTAGAGATGATTCATGTGCATGGGTGTGTAGGTTTGTTAAATATGTAGCTGTGTGTCTAGAATATTTGGACACTGCTCAAAGCTTATACTCAACATGTATGTGACCATACTCTTCTCTCTACTCCTGCAAAAGCAGTTTACTAACTCAACATTGAATTTTACATTTGTAATTACATATAATTTAAAGAATCGATACTTGTTGGGCAAACATACGGCAAATCATAATAGTGGCTGTGATGGGTACAAACAAAGGTAAAGGCACAGCTTTTACAGGTGAAGGGGCTGAGAAATACAGACTGCCAGCTACCAACAGAACACAGCATATGTACAGTCAACAACATCATACTGGCCATGTGTGGTGGCAGGAGGGTACCGAGCTTATCGGGGGATCACTGTGTAAATCATATGATTATCTAACCATAATGCTATACACCTGAAGCTAATACAAAATAATATCAAATGCCAACTGTCATTGAAAAATAAGATTAATAAAGAAAACATGGCTTTTCCTTTATGGTGGTTACAATTTACTTGGTTAGATAAGCTCTATATATGTGCATGCTTCAAGAATAACATGTGGCATGAGCCATGGGGGTCATAGAGGGGATAAGTGAGGAAAGGCACAGCTGGGGAGAGAGGTGGGCATCAGCATTAGATGGGAAACAAAATTCGGAAGCCCCAGCCCTGAGAGAACCAATCAGAAGCACCCAGCAGAGAACCACACAAAGTTAGGAGCAAAAGACTGCGGCATGTTTCATTCTTGTGTTCATGGAAGGGAGGTGGGGTGAACAAACACAGTGCCCTCCTCGAGGCCCTCTGACCGGGAAATACACACAGAGAAACACCCAGTGAAGTGAATGAGAGGCTCAGCCACATGGCCCAGTAGCCAGGCTCGGAGGGAACCCTGGCAGGCCTTGGGGGCTTGCGCAGGAAGCAGGTTTCTCCAGCTGGGACTGAAGGTTTGACAGCAGTGATGCTGACACATGGCCAGTTTGTAAGCAGCGGGGAGAAATCAAAGTGCTTCTCACAGTTCCCACATCCCAGCCTGGTGTCTGGCTTTACTACCCCCGCCGGAGTGAAAAGCCAGCAGTCAGAGGCAGTCACAAGCCATAGGCCCAACATGGAGGCCAGCCCTCCTCAGTTCTGGCCGCACCCCTTTCCCTGCAGTGTTAGCTGCTCCTCGGGTCACAAACACCTCCCTTTAGTTTGGCTGAGGTTCTAGCTACACAGGAACAGTGGCTTAGGGTGGGTCTTTTGGTCTCGTGGTATTAGTGGGACTGAGATCAATCATGTGGGAAACCAGTAATCAATCATGCATGCGTGCCATGGAGCCCCCAAAACACCCTGAGCTCTGTGACCGGGAGAGCGCCTCTGGCTGGCCATACTGAGATCACCGTCATATTGAGGGAGGAGGCCATGCTGCGCTGAATCACAGGGGGAGAGGCAGAAGGTCCTTCCGGCTACTTCTCTGGGCTTCACTCCCCCACCCCAACACACACACACACACACACACACACACACTTCTTCCCTCGGCAGATGCCATCTGCATCCTTCACCGTCATAAAGTTTAACCTTGAATTTCACAGGTTTCCGTGAGTCACTTTAACATATTATTCAACCTCGGGACTTGCAATTGGCGTCAGAGGTGAGGAAGGCCTTGGGAACTTTCCTGCAAACGCTGCAGGTGCCAATTCCATGCAGCCCCAATGGCCATTCATCTGGCTAAGACCAAAGGCGAACAAACCTTTACAAGGGCTTCAAGCCCCACATAGTCTGCCAGAGCACCTCCCCCTTTACCACGTATTGCCCCTCTCCCCCCATTCTGCTCCGGCACAGTCACATTGCAGGCACACTCCCTTCAGCACCTTCCCCAGTCCCCCTCCTTCCACCGGGGTGCTCTTCCCCCAGGACCCCCGTGGCTCACCCTCTCCCCTCTACTCCATCTTTCCGTCCCTGACACAGCAAAGCCAGCCCTGCCCAGCCTATAGCAAACTGCTCCCTTCTTTGGCACTTCCTCCCAAACAACTTTATTGTTTCTGTGTGACTTACCCAATCTGACATCTATTTCACATGTTTAAATGGGCTGTGCTTCTGATTGGTTGTCTTCCTCTCTTCTAGCGAGTGACTTTCAAAATGAGAAGGCCTGGACTTGTACTCACGGCCTCGTCCCCATTGCCTGGGCCACACCCGGCTACCAGGATGCGCTCAGTGAATGTCTAATGGAAGAAGGGTTGCCTCACTTTTGCCAGATGTTTCTGGAACTCTGCGGTACCATCACATATAAAGTGGTACCCACACGAGGGAGCCATCGCTTACTGTGAGATGGTCACAAAGCAGGTTCAGGTACATGAAAAGATGCCCAGAATCACTCATCAGCAGGGAAATCAGACCACTTCACACGGAGAGAATGGCTACTGGAAACACAAAAAGTAATGGTGTTGGCAAAGACGGGAAAAAGGAAAGCCGTGTGCACTGCTGGTGGGAATATTAATTGGTGCAGCCACTGAGGAAAACATATGGAGATTCTTTAAAAAAAAAATTTAAAAATAGAACTACCTCCTGATGCAGCAATCCTATTTCTGGGTATATATCCAAAGGAAATGAAAACACTATCTCAAAGCGATATGTGAACCCCATGTGCATTGCAGCATTATTCATAATGGCCAGGCCTGGGAGACACCCTGTGTCCGCAGGTGGTGGATGGTAAAGAAAATGTGGCTCAGAGCACATTACTCAGCCAAAAGGGAGGAAGGAAAGGCTGCCACTTGTCACCATGGATGGAATGCGAGGCCACTGTGGCAGGTGAAGTACGCTGGACAGAGAAAGCAGACACTATGATCTCACTGACACGTGGGTCTAGAACCCTCACCTCGTGGAAACAGATGGTAGAATGTGGTTACCAGGGGCTGGAGGTGGGGGGGGGGGGATTGGGGAGATGTTGGTTAAAGGTACAAACTTACAGTTAGAAGATGAGTAAGTTCTGGGGCTATGATGGAAAATATGGTCCCCATCCTTTAAAAAGGCTGTATTATATACTTGAAAGTTGCTGAACGTAAAGCTTAAATGTTCTCACCACAGAAAAACAGTAATTCTGTGAGCTGGTGAAGGTATTCACTAACCTTATTATAGCAATCATTTTGCAATATATGCAATTATCAAATTACATTGTACATCTTAAACAATGTTATATGTCACTTATATTAATAAATATGGAAAAATAGATAAATAATACACATTAAAATAAACTTCTGAAAGATGGCCATCAGACAGGATGCACTGAGGGGTGTCTGATTTTCCCCAAAGATCTTAAGAGAATCACCATTTCCTTTAGGGGTTCATGTGCTGTGCTCACAGGAGCTTGGAGGACCCGCTAAGCCTGTGATGGTGACCTTGGGGTCTGACTTCACACCCCACACCTAACAGCATCTGGCAGAGAGCAGGGACACGATGATGAGGCACCTATGAATGGTGGCCATTAATGAGGTTATTCTGTGAGTAGAGGGGATTCTTCCTCCTATTCATTTGTAATACATGTGTACTACTTTTATAATTAAAACTAAAGGCCCAGTGCACAGATTAGTGCATCGGTGGGGTCCCTCAGCTTGGCCTGCACCCTCTTCCAATCCAGGACCCCTAAGGGGATGTTGCCCTGCCAGCCTGTGGGGAACCAGGCCAAAACCGGCAGTCTGACACCCCCTGAGGGATATAGTAGTACCCAAGTGGCAGGTAGCTAGGAGGAGCCCATGCCCGGGTGCTGTGCCACTGCCACAGAGGCAGGAAAGGCTGAACTGCCTCAGTGGTGCTCACAGCCATGAGCCCGGTGGCACTCCCACTGTGGGAGTGCACTGACCACCAGGGGCAGCTGCTACATTCGGCATCTTCCCCCTGGTGGTCAGTGCATTGTCATAGCGACTAGTCAATAGGTCATTTGGTCAACTGGCCATAATGGTCGCTTAGGCTTTTATATATATACTAGAGGCCCGGGGCATGAAATTCCTGCATGGGGGTGGAAGGATCCCTCAGCCTAGCCTGCACCCTCTCCATTCGAGGACTCCTTGGGGGCTGTCCAACTGCTGGTTTAGGCCCGATCCTGGCAGTTGGACATGTCTCTAGCAATCTGGGACCACTGGCTCCTAACTGCTTGCCTGCCTGCCTGATCACCCCTAACCACCTCTGCCTTGGCCTCTCACCTGGGACCCAGGATTCCCTCCCTCTGGCCGGCCGAAGGCACCCAGGACCTGGGCTGGCCACAGCTGCAAGGGACCATGGGTAGGCAGCTTCACCTGGGACCACAGAGTGGGTGGCTTCACCCTCTCCCGGGCTGCAGCCGCAGGCCCTGGCTCCTGGGACCACAGTCTGATGGCTTCGCCTGGGCCCAGTTTTGTCAGGAAGGACATACGGATGGTTGTCTGGAAGATGTCCAGTCTAATTAGCATATTACCCTTTTATTAGTATAGATAATTTGGGGATAAGTGCTATTCTAGAACAAATGGTGCAATAGCAGGTTCTGCTTTATTTGCAGAAGAAGTGATTACACTTCTGAGCAAGTTCGTGTGTGAGATTCTGTTCACCTCCAGTCATTCCATCTCCTCAGCATAGTGGGGAGAAGTGGGCACTTGCCATTTGTTAATTTGCTTTCAATCTCTTAACAAGAATGAGGATATCTCTATAAAATATTCAGAGATCAGAGACAATTAATAGCTTAGAATCAAGAAGACGAATAGAGAACATTCAAAGATTTCTCTCAGAACAATTGTCCTTTCAGCTGTAAATTCAACAATTAGAAGAGGAAACAATTTTCTTTTCTAATGAAAAGTCCTTTCACCAACTGGACTTGTCTTCAGAGTGATATACAAAGGAATCAGATTATTTCTTTTCCAAGGTTGTTCAGATGTCTTTCGATCCAGAACAAGCTTTTTCACACAGGTGTGCTCTCCGTGTAAGGAAAAGCACCCGGGAGTGCATATTGTTGGCACGCCCAGAAGTTCCCTGAAAGCAGTGTCGAAAGCTCCAGAGCCCAGCTGGGATAGAGAGCTGAGCATGGTAATTATTCAGTGCTGCGTTTGCCAAATGTCACCTCAGCGGCTCTCCCTCTGGGGGTGCTAAACCCCGAGTTCATTGCCGGCAGTGCGGAGGCGAGGCTGGCCGAGGGAGCTCGCTAACTCAGCAGCGGGTCTTAAATGAACAGGGTACCTGTGGGCACTTGCCACCTTGCTCTGAAAAATAAACACTCCAGAATGGCTCCACGGGGGATGGCACACAGTCAGCCTTCATGTCACTGGATCTTCCCAGAAACATCGAAGCCCTGCCCACCCCAGGGCTTCCCTGAGGTCCCAGAGCCACCAGGTGGAAAGAGACAAACAAAAGACAAGAGGAAGCTCTAATAAAAGCAAGCTGTGCCTCAGTCTCCCAAATATACGAAATGTTCTTTCTCTCCAGGGGCAACTAATTCTGCAACTGCACTTTACCAAAAGTTTTATATGTTCACTCTGAATTTCTTCCAGGGAAGAAGCTGAGATATGGTCAGCTTTGCTTGTGGGGAGAATGGGGAGCAGGGGGAGAAATAGCATCTGGAAAACCCTACTGGCCTATAGCCACGACACTGCTGCCTGGAGAGGTGACCAATCCCAGTTGTACGTGCCTACACTGAACAAAGAGAGGCTTTCAGAATTAAACCAAGAAAGTGTAAGTCAGAGGGAATCTCAGGAGGCCTATTCAAATGAGTAATATCTGTTGCTTATTAATGGACAGCCTTCCTCCTGGTGAGCAGCTTAGATAACAGTGGGGCATTTTGACAAGCTACCCCCCTGGTGTCGGGGCTGGCTGTGGGAGGGTGCCCTCTCTCCCTCAACCCTGAGGAGTCAATGAAGAACGAGGCTTCCTCCATGGAAGGAGGCTTGGCTTGGGTGGTGAACACTACCTAAACAGGTGATGTATCATGCAATTGCACACCAGAAACCTATATAATTATATTAACCAATATCCCCCAATAAGTTCAATTTTAAAAAGAAAGAAAGAAAAAAAAAGAACTAGGCTAACTGCCCACAGAATGGTAATACTTAGCCTTTTTGGAAATCAACAGGTTTGGAAGAAGAGCTGAGTGTGACTCCTGAATCTTCTATTGGACCAACCACGCAGATGCCCACCTTTTAAGATGGGAATAGTGCCCTGCCCAGGTGGCACAGCTGGTTAGAGCTTCATCCTAATGCATCAAGGTTGCAGGTCCGATCCTCAGCCAGGGCACATACAAGTATCAACCAATGAATGCATAAATAAATGTTGTATTGGGCACATTGTCAGTGTATGTTTTTTTAAACCTCACATCCATTCCCCTCAGAAGGCATCGGTACCCCCTTCTTGACCTGCGAGAACCACCCCATTCAATTCACACCCTGTGGGTTTTGCACGCAGTGCTCAGTGCGGCGCCTGACACACTGTAAATGTAATGGTCAGCTCAGAGCAAGGATCTCTCTTGTACAGGCTGATGGTGTCTGAGCAGCCCAAAGCTCCCAGCAGCCACCAGGTGGAGCCAGAGGGAAGCCATCCTGGAAGAAATGGAGCTGAGAGATGACACCTAAGGCGGTCATTGACCCTGAGATAAGCCAAGCCTGAAGCCATCCCTACTCCCTGGGCTTTGGGCTATGCAAGCCTATGAATTCCTTTCCTGCTCTTATCAGTTTGGGTTGCTACAACTGCCTACTGGGTGTGGACCTTAAGAAACCTGTTTGTCCATGTAACTTGACCAATCTCCAAGGCGATCTTGTGACTATGTGTTATATTATACCCGTGTCCCAGGTGGCCAATGGAAGCTCAGGAAGTTAGAGGACTCACTCCAGTTCCCACAACCAGTATGCAGTAGAATTATAATTTAATCCATTTTGTCTGACTCCCAGTCCAGTTTATCACATGTGCCCGTGGTCGGTCCGTCTGGGTGGGAGGAATGGGGTCACTTTGCAAGATTAACACTCAGCTCCATGGACAGAGGCTGAGGAGGAGCAGAAATCTTCCCAAGGCCATTCCGTGGGTTCCCAACAGAAACTGTGTGAAGTCTGTGCGGAAGCATGTTGGATGTGTGAGAATGACTGGCCTAGAGGGACTTCACTCCTCTTCGTTTAGTGCAGTGAGACAGGGAGGAAATTATGTTACTTAATATGAAACGGCCTTGTTTTGAACACATCCAAAAATAGCCCAGGAAAAAGTTATCTTCACTAATAAAGCAAGGCAGATATGAAACCGTCACGCTTGGGGGACCAAGGATGGTCTTATTATCCGAGCGTCTTGATGGTAACTGTAAAAATTCATCTTCATTTGAGTTTCAGGCAAAATATAAAATAGTAATAGTACCTTGTGCTCCACACTGTCTGCATCCTGTGAAGCCAGCCTTGCCCTAAGGGGAATCGTAACAAAACAGCAAAGCTGCTCCTCGGGAGAAGCCCCGAACCTTCTAGGCCTTCTGCATGCACTGCTGCTTTTCCCTGCAAGAAAGCTACTCCTTGTATAAACTTACAAGGGAAGGTAAGCATGCTGACCAAGGTAAACAGCTAATAACGAACATAGATTAGCAGCCAGTCTCTCCGATTCCTAAGCCAGGGTCCCTCAACAACACCATGCGGGCTGAGAAGTGAGTGAGATCCCAAGAACACAGTCCCAGTATTTGTCCTTTGGATCATCATTCTCCAGTCTGCACAGCCTCACAGCATGGCATGAATAAGAATGCTGCTCAAGCCCTAACCGGTTTGGCTCAGTGGATAGAGCGTCGGCCTGCAGACTGAAGGGTCCCAGGTTCGATTCCAGTCAAGGGCATGTACCTTGGTTGCGGGCACATCCCCACTAGGGAGTGTGCAGGAGGCAGCTGATCAATGTTTCTCTTTCATCAATATTCCTAACTCTCTATCCCTCTCCCTATTGATATAAAAAAAATCAATAAAATATATTTTTTTAAAAGAATGCTGCTCAAGATTACAAGCATCCGAAGCCCCTGCACAATATGAGATTCAAGACTCTTGCTCAGTAGATAGGGCATCGGCTTATGAACTCAAGGGTCCCAGGTTTGATGCCAGCCAAGGAAATGTACCTTGGTTGTGGGCTCATACCCTGTAAGGGGTGTGCAGGAGGCAACTGATGGATGTTTCTCTTTCATTGATGTTTCTGACTCTCTATCCCTCTCCCTTCCTCTTTGTAAAAAATAAGTAAAATATATTTTTTTAAAAAGACTCTGTGGAAAGGGTTGTTGGTATTATAATCACCTAAGTGCTGGAGTTCCTGGAGGAAATGCCCAAAAGGTCAGACCATAATGAAACCAAGGACATGGAGTAAAACTCTTCCATTTTCCAAGACAGCGCTTCACAGCTTTCCATCAAAGGTCACTGGGTAATTGTGAAATGTATGCCTCCAATTCATCCACACTTGTACCCACCGCTTCTTCCACCTGAACTATTTCAGCAACTCTCCACTCTTTCACCTGTGCCCTGTATCCTGTTGTTTACAAATGAACATGATTTCATACACACACACACACACACACACACACGCACACACCTGCTTTAAAACAGCTCTGGTTTCTGCACTACTTAGAAGAAATATAAGCCTTTAGAATAATTTTAGGACCTTGGAAGCTCAACCAGATTTCAATCTGAATAATTAATCTTGAAGAAGGTATTAGGAATAGTAAAACCTAGAACATTAATATATTTTCAAAAAGAAGTTTCAAATACTCAGGAGATACTTATGAATATTTGCTAAGGTTTAAAAAGCTTCAGAAGTTATAATAAAAAAGCCATACACTTTTCCTATCCTTGTTTCCTACAGAGAGTGAACAAAGAACTGAGAAATATTCCTGTTTGAATGAGTGCTGCCCGAGATGGGCCCCAAATGTCCCAATGGCTGCGGAATTCTCCTGTGCGCCATCAGTAACAGCGGGGAGGGTGTGTGTTTACGGCCAATAGGAAAGTCTATTATAAAATTTGTTACACCTGGATTTCACTGGCTAGGATGAATACATAAGTAACATCTGAGACCCAAACAGGAAAATATACCCACCTTCCCAAACAAATTCTTAATTTCCTATGTAGAGGTTTTCCCACGAGGATGACAAATAAGTAATTCTGGCAAAGGAAGAACATTGCTCTGAAGGTTAAAGTTTTATTTTCTAAGGTGAGGACGTTTGCCGTCTCGGGGAGATTCACTGGCTCGTTTATAGCATTTCATACCGGAGGTGAAACTGTCCTCCACCTGACATGCCCTTTCAGAACTTGAAAATAAATGGACTGGAGAAGAGCGGTATGGGAGAGAAAGATCTTACTTTCCAGAATGGTTGTAAGAGCACTGAATGATCATCTTTCTGAAAAGCAAATTTTAACTAATTGGCTTTGTTTGGAATAAATGAACAAAGTAACTTGAGGAGAGCATTACTATCATAGACTCGGGTGGGTGAGGGTCTCGGGTGGTCAGAATTCTGTGTTTACTCTCCTTATCTCAAATACATCTCTGTCCACTCTGACAGACAATTTTTGATGTTGTTTGTTTTTAGTTACTTTTGTATGTTTTGTCTCCCTTTTATTTTATTTTTATTTTTTTACACAATTTTTTAAAGTTGTAAGTTGTTTCTAACTTTAATGCAATGCCAGGCCATATACAGAAGGACTTGTATTTCTTAAAATTCAGTCATTTACAGATCTGAAATGTAAAATTGGCATGCAGTGTTTCAAAAATAGAGCCTAAATTTGATGGAGGGAGGATAGGGAGAAGGAAAAGGAACACTGATTAGGCTGATCTCTTTGCAGCTAATGATCAACCCAAATGCTAGGGTGCCATGAACTCTCTCCTCATGAACGCCCAGCAGGAAAGTGGGGGAGAGCTCCGGGGTGTGGCAAGGAGCGCGTTTGGAACCGGCCTCCTCGGGACCAGCGCCCTCACTGCCCTGCGAGCAGAGTGGGTAGAACTCACAGCTGCAGCTCCCACAGGTGCCACCTCGCCTGGCTGAGGGACCATCAGCCCAGAGGAGGAAGCATAAATAGAATAACAACAGGGAAGTTTTCCAAATCCAAGGAGCTGGCCCCTGTTGGGCTTGACCAGTGAAGTGCACATTTGGACCTCATTCAACTGCAGTGTGTGGAATGAAATCAAGCCCTGCAATGAAAATTCGTATCACATTCATGGAACATTAGAATTGCCCATGGAAAAGGAAGCCATGTTTAATGTATGAGTGTTTTACCGCACACCCCCTAAGGTTATGGTCTATGCAGTCCCTCAGGGGTGGTGCAAGGCGGGTCTTGTACGAAACCCAGGCCTCCGAGGACGCGCACCTGGGGAAAAACATGGAAAAGCAATCAGCGCACTCACCTCCCTGCCTCAAAAGTGAACCAAGCAGCATCTCGCCCGTACCGCCGCAGGGCGCTTAGCGGCCAAGAGATGAGTTTGACTCTGGGATTCTGGACGTCCCAAAGACAGATGTGCTCATATGTAATCTGCAAGGCACATTCGCCATGTACATCTAAGTTAGGAGATGGCATCAAATACACATTGAATCTCTCTGGGAGAAAAACAAAAGGTTAGTCTAAAATCCCCAGGAATAAAACAGCAAAGACACTGTAGGAACAAAGAGGCATTTCAACATCATTCAGGCTCACTGTCTAGCTTTTGACTGAATACTCAGGGAGATAAATCTTTCCCACCCGTTCAACAGTCCCAGAAAATGATTTTCAAAATGAAGACCACGTTAAATCACATAATAATGATACAATCTGGCTGACAACATACTCTAAACACTATTTAAATGAGCAAAGAGTGTTTTTTTAATTTTTAATTTGCATAATAAAAAAACATGTAGGCCAATAAAAGACCAAAGTGATGAAACCATTAAAACATCTTCCCCTGCCAAGCACACGCTTATTACGCCCACACTTTTGTGTTCACAAAAGATGCAGGTGCGAAATAACTGTCGACTTATCATTTTCATAACTAGATGAATAAAACGGTCTCCCAAACTGTCTGAATAAAACTCAACACAAACATCGTGCACTTCACAGACCAGCAGTTTGAGAAGAAGTCAATGGCTATATCTGAACTAGTTTTAACAGTGAGCTGTCTTCAGCCAAATACTGGAAAGAAATATTAATTTGCTTGCTGGGATGACTATTAAAATTTAAGATTACTCTAATATTACAGCTCTTGACTTATTTTACTGCAACCAAATTTCATCTCTACAGGCAAAATCATGGTATTTCCATTATATTTTAGAAAATTCATTAGTTTAAGAATTTACTGAGTCAAAAACCTTTAAGTGAAATCTGAGCATCTCTACAGCAAGCACATTTTCACCTACCCATCATTGTTGATTGAGCACATCTGACAAAACAGAGTGGCACTAGTAAGACTGATGCCATTCTAAGCTAATTATTTTATAGTAAATATGTTATTAGGATTTTCATATATTTTATTTGAATTTAGTAAGTAGGAGTGTCAAGAATGTGCAATGTATTAATGCATCTTTTACTGAAATTTTCCAAGTTATTTCAAACTCCCTCTAACCAAATATTTGCTGGAACAAAGACTGTCATCATTGATTAGAAAGTAAGAGAGACCATGACCAGTTTATATGCTTAAAGGTCCCTTATAACTACTTTGCTTGAGAATGGCAACAGCAAATATTGGCTAGAGGAACTATTTCTATTACAATTCCTTGCAATCATGCAAATTAATATTGTGAAGTGCCTTAAAAGACCTAGTTGAGTTCCATAATCATCCCTAGTATGTAACTACCGGAGAATGTGCTCCCATTCCCATTTGATAGAAGAGGAAACTGAGGCATGGGACATTGGTACAGGAAAGGTCACTCCCAGTTACAGCCTACCCTGACTTCAGCCTATAGCGCTGTCAGGATGCAGCCCCACACATAGAAATGTGTGGGAAATAGTGCTGATCGGAGCACCCTGAATGTAACACCATTACAATCTGTCATGCTTCCTCTCTGTGTTTGGGTTCACATGCACCTGCCTGTGAGGCATGGTGGGTGGGTTCTCACAGCCCGGGCATATCCTGACGTGGCGGCCACAGAAGGAGCCTGGGCCTGCTGCATGACCCTGGCACATGACCTCCTCCCTGCAGCTCAGCTTCCTGGCCTATAAGAGGCGCCTTCGAATTAACCAACACTTCCAGGTCCCCATCAATAGAGTATCTGCCTCCACTGGGGGAGGATTAGGGCAGTTAAGGTACTTCCCTCCCAAGTAGTCCCCGGCTGTGACTGTGTCATGAAGACATAGTTCCCGTCGGAAGGGAGGACATATTTTACGGACAGTGGCGTGTGCGTCCACAGAAGAGGTCATCCCTGTCCCTGGTTGAGCCAGGTGACTCACACCCCCTGGGCTGTGGCATAGCCTCAGAGCTCGATGCAATGAACTAAAACAGAACTCTGGGACCCAATCTGCCTGTCACAGGCTCAGCTAATTGGAGACAAAGAAATGATTCTCACCTCCAGGCTAGCACTGTAAACCAAGATTGACTTTTTTCTGAAGTGTCATGAATATTTTGGTCATGATTACTTGTAATGATTTATTCCCAGGTTGGATGTTGAGCTCCAAGAGTTGGCTCAAGTGTTTCAGTAGAAAGAAAGAAAAAATCACATATACCAGTGGGTTTAAATTTGATGAAGTATTTGTAAAGTTCAAATTCTATTAAAAAAAAAACACACATTGGAAGTCTTTCAATAAAAGTGAAAAAGGCAAGGCATAGATCCATGCCACTGTTTGCCTGAACATTCTAAATACAGGACCACCAACAGTCCGGAATCAAACACTAGCTATTGGAACCGGAGCAAGACCATTAGCTCTTCTAAGCCTCAGTTTCCTCGCCTGTAAAATGGGAAAGTAATATGGCCTATGTCATAGGGCTGCTGGGAAGATAATCCAATCCACCTTCCTCAGAAACAGGCACAGAGCAGGCTTCAATTTCTAGCTGATGTTATTAATGTAGATATATTCATATCATGCAACAAAAACATTCTAAGAAAAGAAATACGCTGACATATTAACACAGGTTTTAGGTGAAATAAAAGCTTATTTTGCATCTATATACATTTTGTATAACTCTAAAAAGTTTACATAATGAAGATATATTATGTTTTCTTATATGTGGACAAAACAGTTTTACAAAAGAGCAAAGCAGAGAATTTTCTTTACGTACCACTCTGCTCTCTCTCAACCCCCGTCGCCAGCAGGTCGGGCTCTCCGAGGCTGATGTCATTGATCCGCGTTCCCACGCACTCCATCTGGAGCACCTTGCACCACTCATCAGCCTCGAGATCTGCGGAAATGCCCAAGAGCAGCCTGTGAGCCCAGCGCCCGGCCCTGGCTGGAAGCAGCCTGCCCTGCCGCACGCACCTGATTCACAAGCAAAGGTCTTGGAGGTGTCATCACTGAAGTAGATCCCTATGGCGTGCTTCTTGGTGCTCTTGGGCAATCGAGCTACATTCTTCACGTTGTTGAGTTCTGTCACCTGGAAAGTGGACAATCACAAGTCTGATCACACTTCCCAGGTGGTGCTTCCCACCAACAACCCCCAACCAAGGGCAGACACAGGGAGGAGGATGAACATAGCTCCACAATGTCATCAAAGCTCAGACTCACTCCAGTATCATCCTTAACACAGAGCAAGGAAGGTTAACAGGTTACCTTCATTTTCTAAATGTTCTGAGATATGTTATGTGACAAGATTCTCCTTACTAGAGGTAGAAAGCTAGTTTTATTTAGTCTTTCTCTACCCTCCCCCCAAAGACTTCCTTCTCCACATTTCTCATGTTCATCTCCATCACTGTGGACAGCTACTCTGAGTGGAAGCATCTTAAACCCAGGGACCCCAAGGAAGAAGAAGCAAAGCTGGTCCAGTGCCTACTGAATGATCCCACTCTTTGCCATCCAGAGATGGAGTGCCAGGACTCCGGAAACGCCCCCCGCTCAGGTTCAAGTCCTCTGTCCAGCACAGAAAGCTGGTCTGTGAAACGTTTCCATCTCCTAGCTTCTCTCTCTGAACTTCTAGCTTCTCTCTCTGAAATCCTAGCTGCTCCTTCTGAACTGCTAGCTTCCCAGTAGTGATGGACGCTGTCTGAGAGCTGGGGACTCTGCACTGGTATCCCCTGGCTGCTGTCAGCAGGGAAAGCTCTCCCACTGAACACTCTCTCTCTCCTGCCTCTCCCCCAGGATTCCTCCTCCCTTCAACACATTTGTAAGCCCCTCCCCTTATTGTGTTTCTAAATTGCTGCCCCTGCTGGGGATCTGTCCAGGTCCCCGCTGCCTTCCAGGGGTGTGAGCATTGGGCCCGCCTAACAGAAGGTTTACAGGGCTTCAGAGTGGAGTATTTACAAGATAAACCACTCTTCTGCACTGACAAGGGTAACCCCCTTCCTTTACCTCTTTTGTGTTACACAAAAGAATGTGCTCTCATCGACCTTGTCTTCAGAGCCATGCACCATTTCTCCCACCCGTTACTCAAAATTCAATACATGTCTGGCTCAAGAAGTAGGTGAAGAGAGAAAGAAACACCCTCCATGAGCGTGCTAACCTGGATGGTCTTTTCAAAATACAGGTCCGATGCGAGCATGTCTGTGCATAAAACACTTCAATGACTTCCTGTGGAACATGGGACAAAGGCCCACCTCCTCCGAATGACCATCGAGACCCTCCGTGGCCTTCCCCATAGTTATCTCCCAGCCTCCTCTCTGACCCTTCACCACGTGTCCTTGTCCCAGCCACACAGGGCTTTCTTTACTTCTGAGAAGGGACCTGATTCTCATGGCAGAGCCTTCCCCACTCTGTCCTAATGTTGCTCCCACTCACCCTTTGAGTCTTCGTTTAACTCTCAGTTACCTGCAGAGCCTAAAGGACAACCTCACCCCCTTCCCAGCCTATCGGAGTCGCAAGACTCTTCCATCTAATGACATCTTTGCCCTCAAGCCCTCTGATGCCACATGGGCGATGGTTTGGTGCCTGGCTTGCCTGTGGAGGGTCGGGACAGCATGCATTGCCCACCACTATGCCCCCTGAATCTAACACAGAGCCTGCTGCACAGTGGAAACCCAGTCAGCACACGTGGACTTGAACAAAAGGACAAGCCCACCCACAGGATGCCTCTCCAGAGCAGACGCGCCCTCTCCTGCCTCTTCTCTCTAGGGAAATGTTTCTTTTCTGCTTCCCCTGAGAAACCTGCCCTGACCTTAGTGGGAATTATTGCTCCCCTCACATGCACGCTACATGAAGCTGTATCTATTACTCCAGCTCCCAGCTAGACACCAGTCACCTAGCAATTCCTGATGGACTCCATCAATGAAAAACAGCCATTTGAGAGTCAACATTTATAAAGCCTGGCACTGTGCTTAGGCTATTCTTAACAGGATGTCTCTTTTTATCATCACCAAAATGCTGTGAGGCAGCTATTACTCTCAGTATTTTCAAAATCAAGAAACTGCAGCTGAGAAAGGTCAAAGTCATGTGCTCAAGCTCACAGCTAACAACCCAAGTTTGGAATGAGGCAAACCACCCCTGAACCCTGTCCTCTTCAGCTGCCTGGATGGATGCTAACGACCAGCTCTAAACTTTCAGCACAGAATCCATCTCCTCCTTGAGGGCTTTTTCTTTCCCCAGGACGCAGGGTATGAGTGTGACGTGAGTGCCCCAGGCTGTATATGAGTCATTATGAAAAAGCAGCCTACCCTGGCCTGAAACACAGCAACGACCGACGTTGACATGTGTCGTTTCATTACACAGGCAGAGGAAGAAATAAGTCACCCAACAAGTCAGGAAATGCAGGGAGAACTGCGTGAGTCAAAACACAGTTACTCATTCTGGAAATTGGTTTAGATAATAACTACCCAACACCCCCGCTCAGGGGACGTGAGTGAGTGTTCACAGACCTGGCAGAATTTCGTTTCATTTGTGGAAGGCTATTCAAGTTCCAAAACAGCAGCTTCTGTCCCCAAATCAGAGCTACATCTCAGTGAGCATGTGTGTGCACACACCCACAAACCCCCCCACAGGCATGCACGTGCGCACACACACACACACACACACACACACAGACTCCCACAAGCACACTCACACATTCCTTACTTTAAAAAAAATTGCCATCTACCCTAATCCATATATATCTTCTTCAAAATACAAGGTAAAGTGATAATTATGAGAACTAACATTTGCAGATATATTTATCTCACATAAAACTTTCATAAGATGCATTGAACGCCACTGTCACTCCATTTTGTAACAGAGAAAACCAAGACAGGATGTATTTTTTAAATATTCCTTTAACAAAAAAAACAATTTGGTGCTAAAGAACCCCTTTTAAAGCAAACACAGATTTTGATACAGTATCGGGTTCTCATTGAATATGGACCCTCATTGCTACCTCCAACAGGAGGAGCACCCAGGACCAGGGACATGCAGTCACTCCACTCACCGGACATGTGAAGTTCTTGTCCTTTCCTTATGTCTCAGATCAACTGGAAGTAACTTCCTGCCAAGCTCAGAACTCGTTAGGAGAACTCCCCCTTGAGCCTCTGCAGTGATCATTTTAATTTTAGCTCACAGCACAAGAGCATAAGCTCTACCTGAAGTATGATGTCCTTCATACAGATGCACAGCTAAAATGCAGCAGCACCCAACCGTCACTGTTCTGGGACCACATCCCCTTAAGAATCTCCTTGCATTCATTCATTCACTCATTCATTCAGCACAAATGTAAATCCATGGTTAAAAAAAACAACAACAAACAATCCAGGTGACAATCAATGGGCCTCACGGTCATGGCCTCACCCAGAGCAACTCCCATTTGCTTGGCCCAAGCATGACACTAGATTTCAGTAGAAACTTGGTCATGATTTGGTTCCCACATGAGGTCCCAAAGGTCCCTTCTGCAAAGGGTCATTTGCTTGTTGTTTCTTTTCTTGTGGGTTTGCTTGGGTAAGCTGCTAGATTTATTTTTAAAATAAATCTGTGACCCCTCAATGTGTAACTTTCCTCTTTCTTTTCCAAGATATATTTAAGCTTACTGAATCCAGCTACACAATCAAACAAGACCAGAAACATCTGTATGGCTTACCAAAAATGTCAATATTAGGACCTTTGAAATACTTGATTTCCTCGAGAAATTGAGTGTGTACTTTCTAAAACCCAAGTCAACTTCAGGCTTAATCTAATTTTGTACATCCTGGGGCCAACACAATCCTTGGACTAATTGAAAATTCATAGAAGACAGCAGCTCTTTGAAAAATCCGCTGGTAAAAGATAATGAGCAGAACTAGATAGGAAGTTCTCTGATGCAAAAGGTGCATTTCAGAGCATGGAGGCAGGAAATGATGAGGTAAAGATAAGACTTGGCAAGACTGATTCTCTCTAGAATTTGGAGCTATTTCAAGTCAGACCAAAGGCAAATTCTGCAGCTCACAGCAACCTTTCATTCCTTTTCTAGACTGAATTACCTGTTCTCGGTCATCCATTCCTCTCAGCCCTTGTGGCTCTTTCCTGATGAGCTTGGACTTGGTCATGCAACTTGCTTTGGCCCGTGCCACGTCCATGGAGATGTCACCGATGTTTGTATAACTAGGTCAGATCCTTTCCTCCTGAGTGCCACCCCTCCACCTCACCAATGCTTTCCTCCTTTCTTCCTGGGTCTCTGAATGCATGGACAGATGGATCAGGATACTGACATTTTGGGAATTATTTCAGTTCTCTTTATTCTTTCTAATTCATTACAAAAAAAAAAAAAAAAAAAAAACTTGGATGTGTGTGTTTTTCTCCCTTCTGCTTTGTGCTCCAGGAATTTTGTGTTCATTATTTTCTTTTCCAAAATTTTATTTTGAAGAGTTTCAAACACAGAAGACCTGAAAGAATACTACTGTCCTATACCATTTTCCAGGGGACTTGTGTGGATTGTGGTGTCTAGAGGGGTCCCTGAACCAGTCCTTGAGGGACAGCCATACAAGCACCCAGGATGGACAGTTATTAACACTTTACCACCTTTCTTTTATGAGCTTTATCTCTCTATGCACATAAAGAGGTAGTGCTTGTGTGAGTGCCCATACACACACGCATCCACACTTGGTTTGGGCCGAACTACCTGCAAGAAAATTGCTGGCAGAGACACAAGTCATCCCTACAACTTTCGCAAATATTTCTTACAAATAAAAATGATTCTTACACATTATCTCAATGTCATTGTCACAAGGAAATAGGAATTCCTCATGTCTTCTAATTCCTTCTCAAATTCAAAATCCCCTGAAAGTCTCCAAAAGTATTTCAGCGCTGTGCCCTCACCTGTCCGCTACCAGCCACTCCCAGGGCCAATGACGCTGCATGCATTGTGTCTCTTCTTATTCTGAACCACTCTTAATTTAGAAGAGTCCCTGCATTTTGCAAATGGTACTGCTATTTTGAAAAGATCTTGTCAGTGAAATGTTCCATGTTCTAGATATGTTTACTGATCCTCGATGCCCTTAATTTTCTATCCCCTGTACTTCTTCTGAAATGAAAGTTACATCGCAAAGCTTGATGAGATTTCAGATAATGTTTTTGTTAAGAATGCTTTGCAAGGGCCTGGTCGATGCTGCTCAATGGTTAGAGCGCCAGGCCCACCCACCTAAGGGTCCAGATTTGATTCCCGATCAAGGGCTCATGCCTGGGTTGAGGGTTTACTCCCCGTTCCCAGTCAGGGAAAGTGCGGGAGGCAGTCAATGTGTCTCTCTCTCTTTCTCTTCCCATCTCCCTTCCTTCAAATATCCTCAAGTGAGGATTACCACACACACACACACACACACACACACACACACACAGGAATGCTTTGAAGGGAAGTAGTGGGCATGCCCTGCATCGTATCAGAGGACAGAGCACCCTGGGCTGGTGCAGCTCAGTAGATCACTTGGTGGTAGCTGCAGTATCCCTCTAGAGTAAAATAGCAATTTTACTGCTGATTTCTCAATGATACTACAGTAGTTTAAATACCCTATTCCCCAACCATATTGCAGGGAATCATCTTGGCATCCACATCAAGGTCCTATTCTTTTTAATCCAACTGGCTGTCAGCCCAAACCCATCCCGGAGTAACTGCCGGGCTCAAGGTAAATACCGACTGAGCATACTTTCCCTGCTCCCACCTGGACTACTGTTTATGAAATGACATGGAAACACAGATCACGAATGTTACTAGAATCACTATTGTTATGCCTTTATTACTTCAAACATGTAGCTTGGTCCCAGTGGCTCTGTTGGTTGAGTGTCTGAAGAAAACCACATGCAGGTGGATCTAGGCCCCATTTAGGCTTCACTTCCAGCGCCTGTTCTCCGCTTCTGAAGCTGCCGGGTGGCGTCTGCACAGCATATTACTGGGCCTTCAAATCCCCCCTTCCTTCCAGGCACCTTCCTTCCGCAGAGAGGAGAGGCAGATGGTGAAGGCGGTCCCACCGCCCTCCCTGGACAGCGCGGGAGATGTCAGGACACCTTGTGGGAAGGTGCCTGTGGCTCCGGCGTGCTGATTCTGCTGGATGGTGCGGCCTGAGAACCAGTCTGAACAATTGGCGCTTCGCTTTTCTCAAGATGAGTTTCACCGTGCACCCCCCACCCTCTCTCTGGTCCCTCTGCTTTCTCTCTTCAGCGGGGAGAAACTGCTGCACGCCGAGTCTCCACGTGCCCTGCTCATTGGGGGACAGCTCGTTGGCACATCCAGAATGTTCCTCTGGAATACAGCCCGCAGCCATGCTCTGGCCATGGCACTGGCGAGACACTGCAACAGAGGCAGGACAGTCGTTGCTTCCTTAGCTCCAAGCCTCAGGGAGGCATCCTGAGGCCATGGAGCAGCCTTCTCCCACGTTTCCTCTTCTTTGGCTAGAAACTCTCTTCCTCTAGAGTCGCCCATACGCCCATACTCAGCGACTCACACGTCCTGCTCTCAACGACACCAGTCCTGATCACTCCACCGAGAACTGCCACCCTATTCCGCCCTCTCCGAACCGCCCCCGCCTTTACTCCCTCCCGAGCACTGGCCGGCACGCCAACCACAGCACCTTGGCCCACGTGTTCCCGCAGGTCTGTCCCTTCCCCGGCAGCAGGGACGGGAGCCACCCGCTCTGTTTCCACTGCATCTCTAGGGCCAAGGCCGGTGCCTCACACCGTGTGGCCCCTCTGTGAGCACTTTGTGGGATGAAAGCTCCTCGTGCTGCCATCACAGCCACCCCTGCCCTGCAAACAGGGAGACGGAGGCACAGCAATGTCATTAACGTGCCTGGGTTGGACAACCCCCAACACCGGCAAAGGCAGGTTTGACTCCAGGCAGGCAGACTCTTGTCCATGTGCCAAATGTTGGGTTGTGCACTTCACACCCACCGTGTCGTTCAATTTTTCACGTTTCTAACCACTGGCACTGCTCCCTGCCCACGGGCTGTGGAAGAATGCTGAGGCCTCCAGAGGTTAGCTTGTTCACACAACTGGCCAACAGCGAACTGGGATCCAAACACAGTCAACCTGACCCTACCTCACCAAACCTACAAACGTGGAAGGGCGTATGCCTCTTCGTTTTTAGTAGGATAATGACTTTAATTTTTAAAAAACGAATATGCAGAGGTTTGGAGAGGCCACCATTGTTGAGTGAGGCCTTGTTATTGCTCAGGTGGGTCATGACGGATATGCAAGGACTTATGAGATAGACAGACAGACCAGTTTCCAGGCAGAAGAAATGACAAGGGCACAGTCATGGGACCGCAGCTGGGTGGATAAAAACCTGGAGCAGTTGGGCCAGGACCAGCTCCTAGAGAGCTGATGTGCTGCCTCCATTCATGTGAATCGTGAAGTCTGAAGGGCAGAGATTTAAAGGTTTGAAGCAGATAAATGAAGGGGCCGTATCTGTGTATTAGAAAGACTGTAGGGCAGTGGAGTGAGATCTGGGGGAGATTCTGCACCCCTCTTCCCTCCACAGGGAAATATGTAGCCATGTCTAGAGACATACTAGATTGTCACAAGGGGGAGCTACTGGCTCCAACTGGGTGGAGGCCAGAGGTGCTGCTAAGCTTCTAATGCACAGGACTGTCCCCACAGAATGTGAGTGGCGCTGGGTGAGAAGCCCTGGGGTGGAAGTGGAGAACGGACAAGGCTGACAGAAGCATCGGGTCACTATTAGTCAGTTCCCCACTAATCATGGGGAACTGATGATAGTGGCGCCCCTTGGAGTTCAGCAGTGAGCAGCTGGCGTGGACATACACGGCAGCCTTAACCTTGGGAAGAATGGAACCGCACCTGAGGGGGAGCTAAAGCCTGGAGAAGCCGCAGACAAGCAGTGAGTAGGTGGATTCAGCTTAAGTCAGGACAGGAGGAACAAAAAGACAGAGATTTAAGTTACTTCATGACTATGCAGTTCCCGGCTTCTAGTTTTCTGATTATCAAAAGCACAGAGTCTCATAACTCCATCAAAGGAAAAAAATTATCCAACACTCCTAAATTGTTGATGAATCTTTAAGTACGCCACCCAATTAGGAATTCCCAAATAAAGACCACCAAATTCTTCTGGCTGTTTAAAGCCAGATTCCAGATGTCTGATTCATCCTATGTGACCGTGTTCACTGACTTGAATGCTTAGCAGCCAGCAATTAACACAGTAGCCATACTTTCCAAGTTCAATTTGCTACTGACACAGTTTTACAAAAAACAATTACACATTTCACGATTCCATTTTCCAAATGGATTATTTTGTAACTATATGGAGAAACCTATGAAATTTCTTCTGTTTCATGAGAAGATTAGACCATCGGATTTTAAAGCGTACATTCCCTTGAGGAACTGGTATACTCCTGGGAGGATTGTGCCATTAGCAGGCACTGTGTGGGGATTGTAAGTGTGATTCTGGTGTGCTGCAAGGTCAATCTCCATCTAGAAAAACAAGGATCTGATTTCCAGTTGTTCTCCCTCCTTTGCTGATAGGAGCAGAGGGCTGATGATTTATTTACATTACAGAGTGAGAAGGAGGCCGCTACCTAAAAGGCAATTTGCCGCCTTGCTTTTTGTAGGCAGTATCCTAATTATTTTTCTCCTTATGGGACTGAATGAATTAAGTGAGCAATTCACTTTGTATATGCAAATTGCAAATCTCTGCAGAAGCTTCAAATTGCTTTATTCTTTTTTTTAAAAAATTAAAGCCATTATCCTATTGAAAATGAAGAGGCATAAGCCCTTTCACTTTTAAGGTTGTCTCTGAAAATAAAAGTAAAATGAAAGCAATCTATTTTGGGGCCCATAATGTTTTCTCAAGTATTAGCAAAATAATCAATTACACTATTCTTCTTATTGCTGCTTTTGCTGTAACACTTGTTTTTATATTATTATTATTATTATTATTATGTGCCGAAATTTCAGAGTACTCCAAAATACTCCGTTAAATATTTCTGTTTAAAAAAATTTTCCAGATTTCTTACAGTGTTCCAAGCCTTTAAATGTTTCCGTATTGTCTTTCCTAAAAAAAAAAAGGCATCAATGGCTTTAAGACACTGTGTCAGTAAGAGGGACAGAGATGGGCTCCATTCCCATCGCAAATGTCACCACAAAGCACTTCTCTCCACCGTCTCCCCTGGGGCTCCGCACACAGCAATTGAGCAAACAGCTTATGAAAGGTTTCCTCAGAAAGAACCAGTCTAGACAGTGCCACCCCCCCCCCAGAGAGATGGTTCCATTCTTTCCCCAAATAGCCACAGGCCGCTGGTCACTAAAATAAACTAGCCAGAGCCTGCCTGAGTCATCCATCCAGTCTCCCTGAACAGTGACCTTTATTTGCACATGTGAAATGACGTAAATAACCCGTCCACCATATCTTCCTTAAAATTGAAAGGCGCTTAAACTGAGAAACCTGCATCTGAAATGTATGCAGAGAATGGAGTCTGGATCTCCACGGGCAGGGGGACTTGCTTTTGAATCACCTATCTGGACACAATTTGGCAGGAATTACAAAAAGTTGAAAGGTGTGGGATATTCCCTGACAATTTCACAGCTTTTTCTTCCAAAAAGATTAGCATGAGCACATCAAAGACAGAGGCACAAGTTTTTCATTTTAATTAAATTTATATTAGCAACAAATTAGAAACCATTTTGTCCTCCAATTTGGGCATTTCTTAAACAGATCACAGTATATCAAATATTAAAGAGTACTCTAGAACTGTGAAATTAATGAGGTGTCATTAATAAGCCACTGATTATTGGCTTAGAGGGAAAGGGGACTGGTATAATTGATGTGACCATTTAATGTATCTCATGAACTTTAATTTATCCCCTGACTGTGAAAGAAATTACTACTACAAGTTACGTAAGAACTACAGACCCACCCAAATATCCCGGAGAAATCTGTAATTATGGTCTTGTTACACAAGAACGTACAGTCTGCCATGAATTACTTCATTCCTGCTCTAAAAGTAGGAGCTATATCTGAGTGAGACTGATTCTATTTGTATAAACAGAGAAAATAGCCTGAAAAGTGCACATCGATCTAATTTTCTGGATTTCTTGAAGCAGATAAAGGAAAGGGCCGTATCTGTGTGTGAGATGACCCAGGGCCAGGGTCATCATTTCCTTTCGCTTTACTCCATACACTTCAGAACTGTTTAAGCTGGATAAAAGGCACAGATATGATGTTTGTAATTTAAAGAGTAAAAAGAGTGAAGAGGAAAAAAAAAGCCCTGTAAAATATTTTAAAATTAGGTGAGTGGATCTCCATTCTTTGTCAACACAACTCCCTGACCAGTAACTCATTTGGCCAACAGTACTCTGTGATTTCTCTCAAAGACAGAAACCATTAACTAATTTCTCACTGACTTCCCTTTGACATCACTTACAGAAAGCTTCTGTGTGCACCTGGATTATAGCCAAGTGTTTCCACACAAAAGTAAGATAGTGTAGTAGAAAAAGCCCTGGAGACACAGGGTCTTAAAGTCATGTAAGAAATAAGTGTAAAAAGTAAACTAAATAAAATAATTAGGTATAATCTTAAAACATGTACAGGATACGGAGACTAAACATTACAAATGCTGATGAAAGAAATCAAATATTGAAATGAATGAAGTGATATACCATGTTCATGAGTTTAAACACTCAACAGAGACAGAACGTCAGTTCTACCACTTTTTGATCTATAGTTTTAATGTAATTCTTTTCTTTTCAAAAGCCTAACATGGGTTTCCTGTAGACATACAAGCTTATTTTAGAATTTTATGGAAAGGGAGGCACTAAAATAATTAAAACAACCTTTAAAAAGAGAATAAAATGAAAGAAATCATTCTACCCAATATTAAGGATTGTATACACAGTAGCCAAGAGAGTATGATATCAGTAGAAAAACAGGTAGATAGTTCAATGGGAAAGAACAGAGAATCTAGGGATAGACCCAAGATAATATGTCCCAATAATTTTTGATATAGGTACAAAAGCAATTCAATGGGGAAAGAATAACTCTTTTTCAACAAGTGGTATTAGAATAATGAGACATTCATAGGTAAAAACAGTAAAACTCATTCCTCATCTCACATCCTGTACAAAAAAGTAAACTCAAAATGATTCATGGACTTCATTGTTTATAAAACAATGTTGTTCAATGTTTATAAAACTATAAACATTTAAACGTGTTTTTTTTTAATAATAAAACTTGGAGAACCCACCCAGTGTTGCTAGGTGGTTGAGTATCAACCCGTGAACCAGGAGGTCACCGTTTGATTCCCGGTCAGGGCACATGCTGGGGTTGTGGGTTCGATCCCTGGTCAGGGGCATGAGGAGGGCAGCCAACCGGTGGTTTTCTCTCATCACTAATGTTCCTATTTCTCTTTCCTTCTCCCTTCCTCTTTGAAATCAATAAAAACATAATTTTTAAAAACTGGGAGAAATTATTCAAGACCCAAGGCTAAGCAAAGAGTGCTTCGAGTTGGCATCAAAAGCATGATTCATAAAAGTAACCATTCAAATACAGGATCACAGCAAAATTAAAACTTTTGTTCTGCAAAATACCCTGTTAAAATAAAGATAAGCTATAGAATGGGAGAAAATATTTGCAACAACATATCTGACAAAACACTAGTATATAATTTTTTTTTTAAATCTGCCAAACTTAATAGTAAAAAATACAGTTAAAAATGGGTAAAGAATATATTTCACCGAAAAAGAGATAAAGATGGCAAATAAGTACATGAGAATATGTCCAATATCATCAGCCAGCCATTAAGGAATGCAAATTAAAATCCCAATGAGATCTCAATATCAACAAGACTAAAGTAAAAAAAATAAAAAAGTGACAGCACCAAAAGCTGGCGAAGATGTGGAGAAGCTGGATCCCCGAGCACTGCTGGTGGGAATGTAAAACGGCGCAGCGCCTTGTAACAGCCTGACACTTCCTCGTAAAAGCAAGCATGGGACCACCGTGTGACCCAGCAATTTCACTCTTGGGATTTCATCCCAGAGAAATAAAAATTTATATTCATACAACAATATGAACACGAATGTTCACAGCAGCTTTGTCCATAATAATAAAATAACCAAAGTACTGGGAGTCATTCAAAGAAGAGGCGATGCTATATTTCAAGATTTTGAAAAGGTGGAGACAGCTACCTCCAACGAGGACATGTCTTAGCGGAGGGAGAAACATGTAAAAAAAAGAACGAGCCACTGGGAAAGATAAGCTGGCAGAATTCTTGAGAAATGACGCTAGGAAGCTGGCTCACTGGGAGGAATGGAATCCGACTTTTGCAGAAACAAGAACAACGTGTGAAGCCTGGGATACCGGAGAGTGCCCTGGCCGCTCAGGAAGATGAACCCACAGAACCACGAGCCTGAAAGGTCGGGCAGAACGACAAAGGTCTTCATGGCCACTCCCCCCGCAGTCAGAGGAACTTCCCATTTACAAAGCCATTCACTCTGATCCCATCCGTGTACAAGTCCACCTCTGATTTCGGTGGAGCGGGAAGATCCCTCCTATTTGCTCACTGCTGAAATAACCAGGGCTTCAGCAAACAAGGGGGCCCCAAAGCAGCACTCAGCACTGGGTTCCTTAGAGTGATGTGCTTGTTCCCCAGAATATGTGCCTTAATAAAATGGGTGGCTCCACATGCATAGCTTTTGGAAGTGCTGCCTTATGGTGGCTCTGCTGTCCTAACGGCAGGACTCCCAGAGTCTCCATAATCTCCCCACACCGCCAGCCCCTGGCATCTCAGGATAGGAAGGAAAAGCAGCCCTTGCTAAACCGTGGCCACAGAACCCTGGTCCTTCCAGAACTCCCTCTGCCGCACCCTCCAGCGCACAATTAGGGAAATGCTTATCTTATATTAGAGAACTGTTGGGTGCTTCTTCTAGTCCATGGTGAACTGGATTTCACAGTGACATGAAGAAGCTATGATGTGACCTGCCCTGGAGGGCACGTTACACAGAAGCTAAGACGCTTGAAGGAGCAAAGACGGGGTGAGAAAAGCAGGGTTCCAAACCCGGGCCCAGCAAACGCCCCACGCCATGTGCCTCGGTCTTCCTTCCACTCAGAGCCCTTCCCCACTGTCACTCAGCACAAAAAAGCAAACTACGCAGAGGAACGCTCACCCCTTCGGGTGAGTGTAGACGACTTTTGATTTCCTGAGTGAGAACAGTGGACTTGTGTCTAACGTAAGGAACTATATTTAAAGCCACTGGCGCCTTCCCACGGTTGCAATTACACTTCATCAAACTCACAGCCCCTCTGACAGCTGAGTGCTGGCGGGCGCTTTGGGAAGAGGTAAAGAAATGGAAAATGAACTGCTCTGTATGTGCATTATTCATATATTTATTTCCCATTTTTGCACGAGAGCACCGTTAGCTACATGTGCAGTGAGAAAGGCACCAACTTTTAAAAGTCTACTGTCGATTACTTGTTTTAAAACTTCTAAAAAGGATCCTATGCATAACTGGCATTTTTTTCCTTAGTAATATCTTTTAAAAGGAAACAAACGCAGCACCATGTTCTCAGAAACGCTACCTATTTCCTAGAGCCCTGGTCAGCAAACTGCGGCTCTCGAGCCACATGCGGCATTTTGGCCCCTTGAGTGTGGCTCTTCCACAAAATATCATGGCCTGGGCAAGTCTATTTTGAAGAAGTGGCATTAGAAGAAGTTTAAGTTTTAAAAATGTGGCTCTAAAAAGAAATTTCAATCGTTGTACTGTTGATATTTGGCTCTGTTGGCTAATGAGTTTGCCGACCACTGTCCTAGAGGAAAGTGATGTCGGCCGAAGTCCCACAGCCTCTGCACTGACCAAACAGCAATGTATGGGCCCCCATTTCTCTTGGAAATTGCTTCATTTACAGCCGAATGAACTCTGAAATCTGGTCACGGTGTGCTATGCATAACCCCCAGCCTATTATTATCAAGATTCATAAATTACACAGCATTTAGGTTTTAAAAAATGCATATCTCAGAATCACTTCAGCGTTTGTATGCCCCTGAGAGATGAATACTGAATGTATCAGATCTGAAAGAACAGGAAGGATGGATCGGTTGCAGGAACTCATCAAGGGCTTGGAGGCTTGATGTAGATAATTCTTCCCTCTAATGCTTTGAACTTTGGTTAATGGTTGTTAGAGATGAAAAGGAATTGGCTTGCCAAGTTCCTCGCGGATTTACATATTAAAGTCCACAGCCAGCAGGTAGAAGTCTGAAATAGGGCAAGCTAGTCCTCAAACTCCCCTCGCTTGTTCCACATTCAAAGAGGAACTACCAGTCCGCTTCAGTCTTCCCTTTGAGGCTGTCCCAGGCCTGGCTTCCCCACCCTTGTCATCACTCATCCCATTTCCTCCAAAGCAAAACTCCTGTTCCTGGCTTCACATGTCTTAAGTACAGATTTTTTATTTTTTCTGGAAAGTGAAATAAAAGTTTAACACAAAGGCATCTATTGTATTCCCTGAGTTGACAATGCTCATTGCTTCCCAACCAATATGTACAAAGTGTGTTAGGCTCTGATAACTAATAGTGAACCACGCCTAACCCCACCCCAAAAATCCCTACCCTTGTGGACCTTACTTTAGGGTGGTTCAGTGGCAAAGACAATAAGAAACAAACCAAGTAAACACGTGCGTAGTGATAAGTGCCCAAGAGAAAGATGAAGGGAGATGGGGGCAGGGATCCAAGGACCCCCATTTAAATAATGGAGTCAAGAAATGGCTTCACTTTGAGACAATGTAAGCAATGGCCTGAACAAAGTAAAGCAATGAGCCCTGTGGATATTTGTGGGGACAGTATTCCAAGAAAGGGAAAAACAAGTTCAAAGGCAGGACTGTGCCTGGCCTACCCCAGGGAAAGCACAGTGTTCCCAGAGCTGAGGCAAGTGGGATTGGGGAAGCTGAGCCGGTGAGGTCAACCGGCCACAGGGAGTCAGATTGTGAGTGTGAGTCCATTAGAAGGACTCGTTGAGGGTTTGGAGCTGGGTATTATAATGTGATTGACGTATGTTTCTAGGCCGAGAATTAGGCAGCCCAGGGGCTGGGACCATGGCAATAGTAACAGAGAGTGTGAGAAGTGTTTGGAGTCACTGTGCATATTGACCACAGAGCCAACACCACATGCTGATGGGTTGTGTTGGGAAGTTTCTCTGCAGTATTCCTTGCTAGTCCTCTTTTTTCTCTTGGGCATGTGTAGGTCTGCAAGCAAAGCAGAGCCCATTTATTGTTCTACATCCTGAAAGGCAGGCAGAGGGGACTGTGAAGACTCAGGTGTTTCCAGATGTATGCAGGGCCCAGCGATAACAAAGAAGGACTGACAGGACTGACAGACATCAGTGACCAGACAGGACAAGAGTCTGCTGGTATCTTAGTCTATTCAGGCTGCTATGACACATTACCATAGTAATTTATTGTATAAACCAAGGTGTCAATATGGGCCTTAACCAGATGTTATGAGGTTGCCACTATGAAAGGAGAGATTACTCATTTTTCCTCACTTAGCAAGATTTCCATGCTGATGGACCTACTGGTTTCAGAAAACATCTTACATGGTAAGCAGAACCCTGGTAATTTCTCATCAAATGAGTATCAAAGTCTTCAATATGGAAAACCAACACAATCAAAATGTTCTATCATACACATAAGCATGTTCCTCCGCAGTCAAAAGAGTAGTATTTTCCCAGCATGGAAATAGCTGGAGCCTTGGGGAAAAGAAGTGATTTCCACGCGCTTTCATACATTTTCAATGGAAAGGGAAAACATGAAGGCTGTCGATAACGAGGACTATAAAAACCATCACTACGTGGAGGGAAGGAGGTGCCCCATTTGTGAACCCAGTAAGTAAGTATACCTTGTATTACCGTAACTTTCTACTTCTGAATGAAGCATTTTAACACACAAACATTTATTATTTTTAGTGAGGAAGTCTCACTACTACTGCTAGGAAAACTGGACGTTTGAATTAATTTTAGTCATCAAACTTAAAGAAATAGATGAATGGGTGGGACTTCCTCCTCCTCTACCTATCACCTGTGTTCCAGCCCTCCAAGCCCCCCAAACCCTATCCTATCACCGTCTCTTCTCCTAACACTCCAAGCTGGCATGAGGATCTATTCTGTATCAGGCACTGGGCTACGTTCCATGGGATCCAATCCTGACTCTCAAGGCTCTGTTGTTGGAAATAGGGTCTACATGCAAGTTGAAAATTTACAAAACAACATGGTAAGTTCTTACACTGGAGATTGGGAAACAACAATTACTTTAAACAATTAGTAAGTGGATATTACTTTAGAGAGACTTTGTGCCTGGAAAAAGATTACTTATACCTTGGTCAAATAATCAGGATAAGTTTTCAGAGTCAATGAAATTGAGTTGCCTACTTGTGAACAGATGAACTGGAAAGCCAGAGCAATCGGTCTTACCTTATGGTAACACCTAAAATATGCAGCGCGTTCATCGGAAAATTTCTCCAGTCTCTTGGGGCCTTTGCTCGAGGCCTTCTTGAACACTAACCAGCATCGCTGATAAATCTGGAAGAAAATACAGAGGCTGGGTTCAGTGTCACCACGGACTCAGGTATGATGTAATGACATTTGCATTTAAAGGTTTCCTTATTGATGTTTTCACCTGTGAAATGACCAGAATCCATAAAAGTGATGTTGCACTGAAAAATAAAATTAAAAAGGAGAAAACAACTGTTTCCACAATGGGCTCATTATTTCATTCTGACAATTACTGGAATCAAAAGAAAATAAGTATTTGAAGGCAAATTTCTTCATGTTTTGATAATAGTATCAGTAGAAATATTTAGCAAAAAGTCCCAGAGATAAAAATCTCAAACCACTTCAAATAATAGAAGCATTCAGGGTGCATGCTCTAATTTCAAATGCAATTAAATATGGGAATCATGGGTCTGATACAGTCTAAAGACCTCATTGGTAGTTGAAAAAGAGAGAGCCTCTTAAATATATTTTATTAGGTATCATAAAACAATATAGTAATTAAAATAAGTTCTTTTGGCTTTCACCTTGCACAGTCATTGGCCTATCAAAGGCTATAACATGGAAACAAAAGTGGAAAAATAACTCAATGGAGAAAGGTAGTTTTTTATACAAATGATATTAGAATAATTGATCACCCATAGGGGAAAACAAATACATTAATCTAAAACACCTATCTTGCCAAAACCGGTTGGGCTCAATGGATGGAGCATTGGCCTGCAGACTGAAAGGTCCCGGGTTCGATTTTGGTCAAGGGCATGTTCCTTAGTTGTGGGCATATCCCCAGAAGAGGGTGTGCAAGAGGCAGCTGATCGATGATTCTCTCTTATCGATGTTTCTCTCTATCCCTCTCTCTTCCTCTCTGTAAAAAAATCAATAAAATATATTATTTTAAAATAAATAAATAAATAAAACACCTATCTTATACAAAAACAAAATTAACTCAAAGTGGACTTAAATATAAAACAAAACTATACAACTTTTCAGGAAGGAAAGGAGAAAATGCTTGGGATTAAGGTCTGGACAAAGAGTTCTTGGACTTCATATCAAAAGCACTACCCATAAAAGACAAACTTGCCCAGTGGAACCTGATCAAAACTGAAGACTTGTGCTCTGTGAAAAGCCCTGTCAAGCAGCTAAAAAGATAAGCTACAGTCCTGGCTGGTTTGGTTCAGTGGATGGAGCATCGCCCTGCGGACTGAAGGGTCCCAGGTTTTATTCCGGTCAAGGGCATATACCTTGGCTGAGGGCACATACTCAGTGGGGAGTGAGCAGGAAGCAGTTGATTGATGTTTCTAACTCTCTATCCCTCTCCCTTCCTCTCTGTAAAGAATCAATTTATATATATATATATATATATATATATATATATATATATATATATATAGAGAGAGAGAGAGAGAGAGAGAGAGAAGAATCAATTATATATATAAAGATAAGAATCAATTATATATATATATATATATATATATATATATATATATATATATGTAAAGATAAGCTACAGACTGGCAGAAAGTATCTGCAAACCACATATCTGACTGAGGACTAGAACCTACAGTGTAGAAGGAGCTCACAAATCTCAACAGTAATGAAACACTCCAGGCCAGTTGGCAAGGCTCAGACCTATGAACCAGGAAGTCAGGATTAGATTACTAGTCAGAGCACTTGCCATGGTAACGAGAGCTCAATCTCCAGTAGGGGGCATGCAGGAGGCAGATGATCAATGATTCTCTCTCAACTTTGATGTTCTATCTCTCTCTGAAATCAATATATATAAAATTTTTTTTAAAAAAAACCACTCCATTGACAAAATGGACCAAAAAGCTTGAACAGACATTTCACCAAAGAGGAGACACAGCTGATTGAGTAGCTCATTAAAAGACATTCCACATCATTAGACATCACAGAAATGTTAACTAAAACCACAATGACATAGCATTATACCCCAATCAGACTAGATAAAATAAATAACAACAATAATAATAATACCACCACCACCAAATGCTGACATGGGTGCACAGAAATTGGATCACTCATACATGTAAACTGGGACAGCCACTCTGAAACACAGCTTGGCTATTTCTTTAAAAACTAATTAAAGCAATGTACGACCAACAGTAGCACTCTTAGGAATCAATCCCAGAGAAACACAAACTCCCCACAACTCTGAACAGGAGGAATGTTCTTAGATGCTTTATTTCTATCCATGCAAAACTGGAAGCAACACACATACCTTTTAATAGGAAAGTGGTTTATATCCATATCATGCATTATTATCTATATATATAAAAAGTCAGCAACCAGAAAGTCATAATGACCAGAACATTGAACAACTGGTGGCTAGGATGCCCACTGCAGCTAGCAAACCACCTGATTGGGGTGGGGCCCGCTGGCCAACCTCCTGCAGCCAACCCCCAACCCCGGCAGGCTCCACCCACAATGGCCCTCCACCCCCACCCCAGCCAGCTCTGTCCCTAAATGGCCTTCCCACATCATTCGGGGGTGGGACTGGCTGGCCAATCTCCCATGGCTCCTCCCCTGGCAGCTGACTCTTACTCATCCCCCTTACCCAGGGGTAGGGCCAGCTGGCTCACTGCCCACAGCCTCTCCCCACAGCCAGCCCCACCCCCAATTGGCCCTCCAACCCAATTGGGGGTAGGGCTCACTGGCCAATTACCTTCAGCCCCTCTCCCCAGTGGCCTGGCCCTGATCAAGCCCCAACGGGGGTGAGCCAGTCTGCCAACCTACCACCATCTCCTTCTCCCAACAGGCCCAGCCCCAGTCTGCCCCGACTGGGGCCAGGCTGGCCGGACCCCACCCATGCATGAATTTGTGGACTGGGCCTCTAGTCTATATATATAAAACCCTAATATGCTAACAGACCAAACTGGGGACCAACTGAACAACAGGTCATTATGATGTGTGTTGACCACCAGGGGTCTTGCAGGGAACATGGTAGGCATTGGCGGCAGCAGGAGAGCATTGAACATGGCCAGCATCGGCCGAGGCAGGATGGTGCAACAAGTGAGCAGGGGCATCAGACCAAGGTGGGGCACCAGTCGTTTTCATTGGGGCGAGCCTCTGATGGTTACTGAAAATTCTTTGCTCTTCCCAAAACCGGTTTGGCTCAGTGGATAGAGCATTGGCCTGTGGACTGAAAGGTCCTGGGTTTGATTCCGGTCAGGGGCATGTACCTTGGTTGCAGGCACATCCCCGGTAGGGGGTGTGCAAGAGGCAGCTGGTCGATGTTTCTCTCTCGTCGATGTTTCTAGCTCTCTATCCCTCTTCCTTCCTCTCTGTAAAAAAATCAATAAAATATATTTTTTTAAAATTAAAAAAAATAAAATTCTTTGCTCCTGAATGCCATGGTCCTATCGGGCATTCACATCTGTTACCAGCACCAGCCCCGCTCACACCCACTGCTGTCACCTGGCGCCAGCCCAGATTGCTTGGCACCTTCAGCAGGCATGAGCGATGGCTGCAGCTCCAATCACCCCTGAGGGCTTTTCTACCTCCCTCTGCTCCTGAGGGCAATCTGGGCAGTTGCTGCTGCAGCTTGCACCTGCTGATGGCGCTAGCCCCAATTGCTCCACAATATCAGTGGGTGTGAGCGGGGCCGGCACTATCAGCCTGTGGGAGCAGGGTTGCTAGCAAATAGGGGACTAAGAGCTGTGGCAGGCTAGGGCATGGAGGATGGGCCAAGACCTGTCCCTATGCCCACTGCAGCCTTGTGGCCCACATTTCCTTTCAAGGTGCATGAATTGATACACTGGGGCCCTAGCTTAGCTATAAAAACAAATGAACTATTAATACTGCAGCAATTCCAATGAGTCTTCAGAGAACTATGCTGGGGGGGGGTAAAGGAAAGCTGCTTACTGTATGTATACATGCATTTATAGAATTCTTAAAATGACAGAAGTGTAGAAAGCAGAATAGTGGTTATTAGGAGTTTTGAATTGGGGGGCAGAAGGATGTGTCTATAAAAGGGTAACATGAGGAATCCTTGCGGTGAGGGGATTGTCCTGGATCTTGACTGTTTTGTTTTTCTTATTTTTTTAAATATTGTTATTGGTTTCAGAGAGGAAGGGAGAGAGAGAAACATCAATGATGAGAGAGAATCATTGATTGGCTGCCAATGGGGATCAAGCCCACAACCTGGGCATATGCTCTGATGGGGAACTGAACCATGACCTCCTGGTTCATAGGTCGATGCTCAACCACTGAGCCACTACAGTTGGACTACCTTGACTGTTTTAATGCCAATATCTGGGTAAAGTTTCAGAATCTTTGGGTGATATTGATTACCATTGAATGTGAATCTACAGTTACCTCAAAATAAAACACTCAAAAACAAATTAGGTGAAAAATGTAGAGAAATGTAACCAGGATCTTAAAATTAGAACCAACGCTAATGACAGTCATCTACACTCTTCACCAGCCCTACTCGTCCTGCTGTCAGACTAGTCTAATTAGCCACTAGACTAAGTAACTTCAAGAAGTCAAGTTGCAAGAACCATGGGTAAGAGTTCAATCACCCCTTTTAGAATGAAGACTCAACCACGAAAAGGAACCTTCTCAGTACTGTGGTTGGCAAAAAGAAGTCTTACCAACATCTCGCTTATGTCTGAATAACAGGCTCCTTTAAAAGCTGACAATCACAGGACTGCAATTACAGTGGGAATGACTGTCACTCTGATTGTCCAAATAAAAGGTGTGGAAATGGGTTTTTTCACTGTCATTCTATTATTGGCAACTACTTTCTTTTGTACATGCCCCAGAAAATGTGTTAGAAATCGAGCAAGCTAAAGGTGTGCAAAAAATATGCTACTACTGAAAAAAAATATTGTCACTGAGTTAGGTAGTTTAAATTTGCAAATTATGCTTCAATTTTTAGACTCAATCTTGAATAGCATTTCTAACCTTTCTGGTTGTTTTCATTTTCTCTACAATTAAACCAGTATTTGCCTGGCTTATGTCCAAAAGCTGTTGAGTGCAAGCTGACAATTGCTCAATTTCAGTAAGTCTAATGATTTCTATCTATTCATCTGTATTAAGTTTAGGGTTTTTTTTGTTTCTCTTTTTGGTTTGTGTTTCTTTTGGTGTATTTTTTTAAAGTAGTGGGACAAAACTGCAATGTTATAATACAATAACTGTAAATGTACTATCGTACACATTCACATGCAGCATTGCTTGTAATCATTGGTTGGGAAGTCAACATGGAGAAGTTGAAAACATTAGTTCATCAGGAGATAAAGCAAACCAAAATATGGGTTATGGGAATGCAGTTCAAAACATACAAGCACATGGTACAAAATCCGACAGTGCAAAGTTCAGAGAAATGACTGCTGTCAGCGCATCCCTTTATTCTGTCCTACTTCACACATCAGTGACTCTCGAAGTTGGCCCCATATCACTCAAGGTAATCATACAATATGCTTATTCCTAGAGATGAGCCAAGTCTACTGAATCACAGCCTCTTGGGGTGGAGCCAGACACGTTGGCTCTTGAACTCATTCCCCAAGTGTTCTGTTTGTAATTTGCAAGCCCACCCATAAATATTCATAAAGACTTTCAGACAATACAATGCTCCCCTCTGGGGCTTCCCACACAGAGCTCCTGAACCTAACAACACTTCAGAATGAGGGCCTCCAGGGTGTGCTTTCCCACAAGTGGCCCCAGGGGCAGATGAGGGGCGGCCTGAGTTTGAGAGAGGCATCAGTGGTGAAACGTTAATCTGCTCTGTAGAATAAACTCCCAATATCGACTGCCATGCACTTTCTGTCCTAAGAACACGAGAAAACCCACGCAGGACCAAAGGATTAAAAATGTATCCAGATGTGAGCTACAGGACTGAAACTCAAAGACACAGATATTCAACAGAGTGGTGGTTACTGAAAGGTTATCTCAGTTACCAAAGGGAAGGTGGGGCGGGGGAGGTTAGTAAAGGATAGAGGGGGGCAAACATAGGTGATGAAAGATGACTTAACTTTGGGTGGTGGGCACACAATGCAGTATATAGGTCTGTACTCGAAATGTACACTCAAACTTACATGACCCTGTTAACCAATGTCATCCCATTAAGTTTAATATCTTAAAAATCATAAGTATGTCAGGAGCGTTTAGAGAAAATGAAACAGGACAAAGGTCTCAGTGAACACGGTAACACATGGAGACTAGATGGTTAACGCTAACATTGTTAAAAGGTTAAAAGGATGACAATTTGAGAATAATGCCATTCACTTAATTGTTCAGCACAGTACTTTTTCTTAAAATTCATTCATTCATCTTCTTCCTGTTTTAAACAACTGGTGATTTTTCAATCAACAATTTCCTTTCAATAGAGTTTTTAACTGAAGTTTTTAAATCCTAGATAATAGGAAAGAGCAGTGTCACTGCCACAAAGAGTAGACCCTCACAATAAATACGCTGCTAGAGAGTTTGATGAGAATCATTTTTATGATGAGAATCCCCCTCCTCCTATGCACCAGGGTTTCTCAGTCTTAGCACTACTGACATTTTAGGCAATATAATTTTGTGTAGTGGGGGGCTGTCCTGTGCACTGTGGGATGCAGGATGCTCACTAGCTCATGGCCTCTACCCCGAATGCCAGGAACAAGCTCCCCCAACTTCACTGACAACCAAGATTGTCTGCAGACACTCCCAAGCATCCCTCATAGGCAAAGTCGGAACCCCTGCTGAAGGTGAATGCACCATCAGGTAGCTGAGGTTGTGCATTTCAAGAACATGAAGCTTTTATGAAGACCTTCCAAGGCCCAGATTCGGATAAGCCCATCCACACAAGCCACTGGAGAAGCTAAGACGGATAAGCTCATCACTAGTCCTGACATCCTAGTGGGTAATGCCAGCTTAATGCTTACGTGAAAATGTGCCTATGGCTGAAACCGATTTGGCTCAGTGGATAGAGTGTTGGCCTGCAGACTCAAGGGTCCTGGGTTCGATTCCAGTCAAGGGCATGTACCTTGGTTGCGGGCACATCCCCAGTGGGGGATGTGCAGGAAGCAGCTGATCGATGATTCTCTCTCATCGATGTTTCTAACTCTATCTCTTTCCCTTCCTCTCTGTAAAAAATCAATAAAATATAATTTTTTAAAAAAGAAAAGAAAAGAAAATGTGTCTATAGCCCTGGCTGGCTTGGCTCAATGGATAGGCCTGAAGGGTCCCAGGTTCAATTCTGGTCAAGGGCACGTACCAGTTGTGGCTTTCAGGCTCTGGTCGGGGGCTCATGTGGGAGAAAACCAATTGATGTCTCTCACTCATACTGTTTCTCTGTCTCTCCCCCTCCTTTCCTAAAAATCAATGGAAAAATATCCTCAGATGAGGATTAACAAAACAAAACAAAACAAAACAAAACAAAAAAGAATGCTCCTTATGTATGTACTGGAGGCCTGCTGCACAAAGATTCATGCAATAGGCCTTCCTTCCCCTAGCTGCTGGCACCGATTTTCCTCCAACACCTGGGACCCAGGCCTTCTCTGTTCACTCTGGCCAGAGCCTTCAGTCTTCTCAACTCCAGCTGGAGCACCACTCTTGTAGCTCCCTACACCCCCTGTACTCTCATAGCAAGCATCCCGCCCCCTCCCAGCCACTATGTGCCTGCATATGCAAATTAATCCACTATCTTTGTTGGGTTAATTTGCACACTCACTCTTGATTGGCTGGTGGGTATTGTGGATGTACAGTCAATTTGAATATTTCTCTTTTATTAGCGTAAATTCTGTTGCTGCTGGTGGTGGTTTTATTATACCTCAGTTTTTCAGCCTTGTCACCAATTGTCACCAATCTTTAAATGATTCAACTATTTTTTCACTGTCTTTCCTTTCTTTAAAACTTGATATCCTGAATACTTGATTAGCTCTGGTTTCAAATGTCTGACATTTTTACTAGCTGCTTTTCCTCACAAAGAATATTGTGGTAAATTCACCAAGATTTCCGGTGCCAAGAAGCAGCTGGAACCATTGAGAATTTGTTTAAAGTTGCTAATTTTATTAACAGTGCACACCAATATGAACAACAGTCACAAATTAAACTTCCAGAGTGTACATGACAGTTATGAAGGCAATAGGAAGCAAGTTTTTAAAAATATATATATTTTTGATATTTTACAGAGAGGAAGGTAAAGAGATAGAGAGCTAGAAACGTCGATGAGAAAGAAACATCGACGAGCTGCCTCTTGCACACTCCCTATCGGGGATGTGCCCACAACCAATGTACATGCCCTTTACTGGAATCAAACCCAGAACCTTTCAGTCCACAGACCAATGCTCTACCACCGAGCCAAACCGGTTTTGGCAGGAAGCAAGTTTTAATCACAAAACTCTTGCTAAAAGAAAATTACATACTGTCTCTACGTCAGCTCAAGAAAAGAGGAAAGCTAAGTAAGATGTGACCATTTAGGTCTTTCAATCTATTGCAAGAGTCAGCACACTTTTTCTGTAAAGAGCCAGATACTAAATATTTTATCTATGATGACACTTGTCTTTGTTGCAACTACCAAACTTATGGAAGCAGCTATAGAATGCATGTGTGTGTGAATGCTGTGCCTATCTTCTAAGAAAACTATTTAAAATCTGGCACCGGGCCAGAGGTAGGCCAGAGATTACAATTTGCCGACCTGTGGTCTAAAGTCTTAAGTCTCAACTGTTTAAACTCAGTTCACCTTTTGATGAACATAAAAATCAGTGTGACATGTCCTTCAGAGGGAGGGATGAGGTGGGTGAAGAGGAAGAAATAGACTCCAGGTGAAAATCCCACATCTTCCCACAAGTTGTACTTCAATAAAATTATATTAAAACTAGAGGCCCAGTGCATGATATTTGTGCACAGGGGAGGGGGGTTCCCTCAGCCCAGCCTGCACCCTCTCCAATCCAGGACCCCTCAGAGAATGTCCAACTGCTGGTTTCAGCCCAATCACAGTGATCGTGCCAAAACCAGCAGTTGGACATCCCTCTCACAATCCTTGACCACTGGCTCCTAACTGCTCACCTGCCTGCCTGCCTGCCTGATCACCCCTAACTGCCCCCACCCCTGCCAGCCTGATCACCCCTAACAGCCTCTGCCTGCCTGCCTGATTGCCCCTAACTGGCCTCCCTGCCTGCCTGGTTGCCCCACACAGCTGGCCTGGTGGGCCCACGCAGCCTGCTGGTCAGTCATTTGGTTTTCCCTCGCTAACCTTCCTGCCAGCCTTGTTGTCCTACACAGCCTGCTGTTCAGTTGTTACTATGAGGGCATGGTAATCAATTTGCATATCACCCTTTTATTAGTATAGATGTTGGCCCTGGATGGTTTTTCTCAGTAGTTAGAGTGTCAGCCTCAGGACAGAAGGGCCAAGGGTTGGATTTCAGATCAAGGGCACGTACCTCTGTTGCAAGTATCATCCCCTGCCCCAGTCAGGGTGCCTATGGGAGGCAACTAGTTGTGTCGCTATCACATGGATGGATTTATCTCTCACTCCTCCTCCTCCCTCCCTTTCACTCTCAGGTCAACGAAAAAAAAATATCCTCGGGTGAGGATTAAAATAAATGTTGGCCTACACCTTGTAGCATCTCCACGGCATTTTGCTGCACTCCCACCCCCAACCCCATCCCCACTGCGGAGAATCGCTGCTCCACCCCAATGCTGATGCTTTCCTGAGGAGCTCATGCATCTGCAGACATCAGCATCCCACCTGTGCCCTTGGATATAATTAGCTTTTTAGAGCTGTCTTATTCTCCAAAGTCAAGGTGCACTTGGAAGAAAGGGGAGCTCGGGACTGTTTCCATTTAGTCGGCATCCCCTTTCTCTACTCAGAAAGTAGGAGATACACTCTAAAGATACCCCCTCAGCCATACACTAGCAATGCTGTTAGCCTCGCTTCTCACACCCTCCCTTCACCTACTCATAAACGTCATACTCGCCTCAGCTGGGCAGGAAGAATGCTGAGCCCTGAGGTGTCTTAGCTCATGAACCCTGCCAACAACCCTAGGGGGCAGGCGCCACCATTATCCCCGCTTTCCAATGAGGAAATACAGCCAGCCACAGGGAGGTTGTTCACCAAGCAGGACTCAAGGGCATGAAGCTTGGGGGAATGGGCCAGGACTCCGACCTCGGACTGCCTGGCTCTGGGGAGCAAGCTCTTAGCCATCATCCCAGGATTTTCCCAGAAAACTGGGCTGCCAGGGATGTACACAGATACGCTGAGCACCGAGCTGTCTGTAAGAGCTTTATTTTCATGCTTAACATAATCTAAAAAGAGGCATTTCATTGTAACCATATGTTCTTTCATCTGGACAATGGCTTACAGCCAAGCCAGTTCAATGTGACATTTCCATTTGTGAGTTTGGTTCCCTGGCACCACAAGCCCACTGCACGGGAGGGGTTAGTGGAGGATTTCTGAAAGTGTTTGAGTCTGAAGACCCCGTCCAGGACTGCAGGGCGTCTCAGCAATCTGCAAGGAGTGTCTGCATTCACAACAGTTCCACACTCTGTCCTTAAGTGACGGAGTATTCAGTGTCCTGCCTTCGGGTCCAGAAACCCAATCGTGCTGTGTTTGAACAGCATCGGGAGATAGCTCCTGCAACTTGGATTTGCTTGGCCTGTCCCGGGACCTGCAGCCTCTTGTTCTTATTTGTTATGACTGCAGTAAAGTCTGGCTACTGTCTGCCTGCTGGCATGGGCGGGGGGTAGAGGAGAGGTGGACTGGTCACTTCTCCGGAACACACAGCCGACCTTGGCTCCCAGTGCCCGGCCAGAGCTCCAGCGCCTCCCATAGGTGTGCGTTCCTCTATTACTCTGAGACCCTCACCTCAGCCAGGGCACTGGGTGACGAGGGCTGGAAGTAAAGGGCAGAAGACTAACAGGAATGGGAGATAAAATGAGCCCAGAAGTTAGTTCCCCTCTGTCTACCACCGTCTGCACATGCCTCCCTTCACAGTTTCAGAATCTTCCCTGGTTGACCTCTGAGACGGAGAGGCTAGAACTCTCTGTTTATAAGAGTGACTCTGTCATTGTGGGGTTTTATAAGGCGACAGATGGAGAATAGAAAAGGAGGAGACCTTGGGCATCCTTGAATCGTAACTTGTCGGCTGCTACCAACTGCACTTATCAAAATAATGAGCTGGTTCAGAATCTATATTTTATGAAGGAAAAAAAAATTTTAATGAGCCAACAACATGATTCCAGGCCCATCATTTACATAGTATACCTTTCATTTGCAAGGAAAGAAATGCTAATTTGAGGAAGGGTTCATAAATAGGTAGCAAGGTGCATTTTAAACTCATTGCAGGTAAAACACACCAGGAAAAAATGGGATAATTAATCATAAAATAAAATTTTAATAAAGAGGATTAAAAATTCGTAAAAGCCCCCACAGGCAATAAAGTGGCTATGTCAGTCTTTTGCTGATGGTGAAGTAAATTAGGACAACCTTTCTTGAGGCAGAATTATGTCTACCCTTTGACCTGGAAATATTAATTCTTAGAAACTTGCCCCTGAGGGAATAATTAAGGAACTATGCAAACATATGGGGAAAGAGTTTTTCAGCATAAAAACTGGAAATACTCTAAATGTTCCAGGCAACTAGTTTAATTAATTCTGGCATACCTGAACACTGGAAATTGCCATCATTAAAAATGACGTTGTAAAATAATATTTATACCACAGAAAATGCTACTGGTAAATTATCAAGCATAAAAAGTAGGTTGTCCCATTTTTAAATCAGTTTTTACTTCATTATAAACTAGAGGCCTGGTGCACGAAATGCATGCACAAGGGGGGTAGAAGTGGGGGAGGGGTTTCCTCAGCCCTGCCTGCACCCTCTCACAGTCCAGGACCCCTTGGAGGATGTCCATCTGCTGGCGTAGGCCTGCTCCTGGGGATCAGGCCTAAACTGGCAGGCAGACATCCCTCTCACAGTCCAAGACCCCTTGCTCCTTACCACCACCTGCTCGCTGCTCCTTAGCACTGCCATGGAGGCGGGAGAGGCTCCCACCACTGCCACTGCGCTCGCTCGCCAGCCATGAGCCCGGCTTCTGGCTGAGCAGCGCTCCCCCTGTGGGAGCACACTGTCCACCAAGCGGCAGCTCCTGAGTTAAGCGTCTGTCCCCTAGTGGTCAGTGCACATCATAGTGGCTGATCATTCTGCCGTAATGGTCACTTGGGCTTTTATTATATAAATGTTCACTCAATAGATGTAGCTCACTCAGTAGCTCATATAAAGGGTGTGAGCTATATTCCATCCTTCCACACCGGCCCTTATTCACACAGACACACACATGCGCATAGACTTGTGGGTGAAATCTGTGCTTTAACTGGAAAACTATGCATTCTCTAGCATATACTGCCGAGGTGATCTGCCTCTGACTTGTAGGAGCTATTCTCAGGTCTAAATTGTTAATAACTCCTAAAAATGCAAAATGATTCTGGTCCATAAAGATGCAATTCTGTTCCTTTCAGTAGAGGTTCCCTGGACTTTCCTCCCCATGGAGCTCTTCCGCCTCCTTTGGGCAGAACCTATGAGCATGGGTCCCTCCGATTGCCCTTTGACCTGGTGATAGCATTCTGCTCTGTTCTCTCATTTAACCAATAAGTTAAGTAGAGTCTTTGACATGTGCATTTTACATCTTTATGTCATGATTTTACCTGTTTTTGAAAATTCTCTTTTAACACGTGCAACTATCCCCAAAGCCTGTGTTTTCTACCATCTAGTTAAGCCTGAAGCATCCTTCCTTCTTTTCTGGGGACTGGCACCCTAATCTGAGCCACCTCCTGACTTTCAGAGTGTTCCTGCCTTCAATCTATGTCCATCAGTACACATGGGGTGATGTTTACAATCTGACCAGCATCAGTCCACTGTTTAAGACATGTCTGCGGCAGTCTTTTGCCTTTAGGGTAAAAACTAAAGCCACGAGAAGACATTCCAGAACCTGCAAGGACGTGTCCCTCCCCACTATCTTATCCTTGTTTTGCTGCTTTCTCCATTTCTAAATACACAAGCATGCATCGGTTAGTAAGGCTCAAACAAGGCATGTGTTATTGTGCAAAATTCCCACGGAATCAATATCTTTCAAGGACTGTTGTTGCTGCCGTTAGGGCTAAACACAGCACTTTTCCTTCCGCTGTGTGAGTTCTTCTAACTGGACTAACAGTCCAACTAACAGACAAGGATTAACAGGAGAAAACTACGTTTCAAATGTGTGTATGGGGCATGCGCATAAGCAGGAAAAGTACAACGACAATGAGGCAACACAGAATATATGTCATTTTGGACAAAGAAAGGGAAGGGGGTGATGAGATTTCAAAGGAAATGGGCCTTTTGCAGGTAGCTGAACATATATGGCAGGCAAATGCTTGCCTCAATGGGCCATCCAGGAGCCAGGCCCCTGCCTGGTACCCTCCTGTCTACCATCCTAAACTCAGGTCAGGCTAAAGGGAATAAGCTAAGATTTCTTTCCTGGAGCAGGTCTTTCAAACTGAATCTCTTAAGCAAGAAAGGGGGAAGGTCAAAGATTCTGGGTTTTTTTTTTATTTCTTAAAAACCAGCTTATGATCAATATCTCAAAAGGCAGCTTGAGGGTTTGGGCCCACGCCAACACACACAGAAGATCCTTCTCTGGTCGGTACGAAGCTGACTGGCGTGGAGAGGGCACCCCACTGAAGAGAAGATATGATACGTGTCCACTCCTTTCTCTCTCCAATGCCCTCTGTTCTCCAGGTCTCCACACCAAAGGAGGAGGGGTGAGGGACAGGACTGTGTAAAGCAGCCCTAGCCTGTTTGGCTCAGTGGATAGAGCGTCAGCCTGCCCACTAAGGGGACCCAGGTTTGATTCTGGCCAAGGCACATGCTGGGGTTGCAGGCTCGATCCCTCCCAGGAAGGGAACGCGCAGGAGGCAGCCAATCAATGATTCTCTCTCATCATTGCTGTTTCTATCTCTATCTCTCTCCCTTCCTCTCTGAAATATATATATATATATATCTGCGTAAAGCAATAATATAGGGTGTCCCCCAAAATGTATACACACTTTCACAGCTGATTTTTCACAGCTGATAACTCAATTTTCACTCTTTTTCAGGTTTAAATGCTCTAGAATAATGGATGAAACCAGACTAAGCTTTGAACAAAGACTTTTATTCAGTAGATTTTTTTTTTGGCGATACATAAAAGATAATGCTTCGGTACAAAACTGGCAACAGTTGATGAATTGAGGGCACACAATTGTGAACAAAATGACTCATGATGTTGGAGATTCCATTGCTGCGCGTTATCAGCAGTGCCTGGACCAGAATGGTCATCAGTGTGAAAAAGGCATTGACAAAAAAGTATTCATTCCTACAGACTCTTTTACATTTTTAAAATGAACTGTGTGTTAATAAACATTGACTTTATAATCATTCAAAGTGTGTATACATTTTGGGGGGGACACCTGTATTTATTTAATTAGTTACTATGTCTAACCAACTTCATGGAAAAAAAACAAATACTCTATAGCAGTGTTTCCCAAACTTTTGACATATGTGCACCCCTTCTATAATTTTCGTAACCTTGAGTACCTCTCGTCAAAAAAAAGGATGTATTTTAATAGCAATCAAAATATATTTATTTTTTATTTTTTAGTACATACACAAAATAATAATAAATGAAAAATAAAATTATTCATAATAAAATATAAATAAAAGTTATATTATAAATAACATTTATTTGCACACCGGACCATCTCATGCCTCACAAGACTGTCTTGACTTGACTCATGAGAATGTAGAATTAGGCACAGCTAAGCACGGTGCAGTGCATATCCCCATCAAACTCCGGTGCAACGCGTACCCCCACCAAACTCTTCCCGTACCCCTGGGGGTACGAGTACCACACTTTGGGAAACACTGCTCTAGAGAAATGCCAGAGACATTTAACTACTGAATGAGCATTTTATTCAAACAGAAATTTGGGAGCAGATATCGCTCCTTCACTCACTCAACATGTATTCACTGGGTTCCTACACGTGCAGGCATTGTTAGGTATTGGGCTGCAGCTGTGGACTAAATGGGGAAAATCCACTCATTGCCTTTCCTAGCCTTGCAATCAGTAAGTTATTAAGATATACATTGAGTGACCAGATTATGAGGATCTCTTAATGTATAATAATCTGGCCACTCAGTGTATATCATAAATAATAAAAGGTTAGCCAAAAGTGGTTTGGCTCAGTGAATAGAGCGTAGGCCTGCGGACTGAAATGTCCCAGGTTTGAATCCGGTCAAGGGCATGTACCTTGGTTTCGGGCATATAACCAGTGAGGTGTGCAAGAGGCAGCTGATTGATGATTCTCTCTCATCAATGTTTCTAACTCTCTATCCCTCTCTCCTCCTCTCTGTAAAAAAAAAAATCTATAAAATATATATAAAATATAATAATAAAAAAAGGTTAATATGCAAATTGTCCCCTCAATCAGGAGTTGGACCAGCAGGCAGGCCGGCCAACCACCCATGTCCCCTCCCCCTGGCCAGGCTAAGGAAAAATATATGTACAGTACTTATTGAACAGCATCTGCTTATAAGTGGATCCATACAGTTCAAACCCGTGTTGTCCAAGGATCAACTATACAATCTTTGATGCATCTTATGCATATATGCATAGTCCATGGGCACAGAAGGCCTCAGGGAAGGGGGGTCAATGAGGAAAAAAAGGACATTTGTAACACTTTCAGCAATGAAGATACATTTAAAAAAAATTAATAACACTATCTTCCCTATAGAGCTGGAGTAAGCCTGGGATGAATTCGTGACTTAATGGACGCATATTGCCTGGGAAGCGCTCCACAGTGGTTGTTGGTTCGTACCATCCACCTAGGTGGTGATCTGCATGTGAAGAGACCAGCACACATTCTGATTCCTTCATTTACTTTGCAGATATTTACTGAGCATCTATTACGTGTGAGGCCTGTTCCCAGCACTGAAGACCTGGCAGTGAGCAAGTCAGCACACTCACTTTCCTGTGTGCAGAGACAGGCAAGAGCCTCTCCCAGCCCCGGGCCAGTGCCCGGCATGTGGAGGTAATGACCACTGGCAACACTGCAGAGCACCGCCGTTGGGTCACGTGCACTCAGTAAGTCTCCGGGGCAAACTGAAAAAGAAATGAACTCATGGTGGCTTCCAAAGGGACCCCAAAATGACCTCTGAGTGATCACCAAACCAAAGTCACCAAGATGACCTTGCAATTTCACGCCTGAAGAGGGCTAGAGGCAAAAGAATCAGACCCCTGCCTACTGGTCAGGTCCCACCTCCCGCCACTGCCTGCTTCGCTCATGACATACCAGCCTCCAAAATATTATATTCTCCGAGGAAGGATAAAAGAATCTGCCAGAGTGCTCTCCCTCTTACTGTTCACAGGGCTGCCTCCTTTGCATCCTTCAGGTCTCAGGTGAAACTTCTCTATCAATTAGCTACCCCGAATCACAAATCACTCTGGAGCTAGTGGCTTTAAGCAACAACCACTTCTCACGTCTCAGGGCTGTGACAGGTGAGCGGCAGTGCTGCTGATCAGATCTGGCTTCACTGGGCTCGTTCCTGCATGAGCAGCTGTATCTGGGTTGTCTTGAGTTCGCCTGGGTGACTCAGCTCTGCTCCACGAGACCTCAGATTCTCTAGCAGGTCAGCTAGGGCGTATCCTCCCGGAGCAAGCAGAAGTCGGAGAGAGAAAGCAGAAAAACCGTTGATGGGGGTGGGGGGGTCTTCATTACTGCTGGGTGGGGCAGGAGTTCTGTCTCCTCATGTCATCTCCACAGACACCCAGGGGGTGGGGTGGGCTCATTACCACTGGGCGAGGGTGGAAAACCTGGCTCTCCACTAGGCCTCCTCTGACACCTGCCCCACTGGGACAGGGATGGGCATCTCATTATGGCTGGGCGACAGTGCGACCACGTGGCCTCCTCTGACAGACACCACGTGGGGAGGGGTAACTACCCACTAGCAAGGTTGAGAGTCCTGGCTCCCTGCTTGGCCTTCATAGACATCACCCGGTGGGTGGAGCAGCATGGTGCATGCTGAACCCCTTCAAACATATAGGTTTGAAGGGGCTCAGCATGCACCATGCCCAAGTGTGCTACTTTGGCATGCGGGTTATTTTGAGCTGAAGGCAATTGAGAAACAGCAAGACACAGGAAGAGCCCTCTCCCCTCCCCTTTCTGCCTAAAAGCAAGGCATCCACTTCCTGTTAAGGGTGTAACCCAGACACACTTGCAAAGGTTTCCTTCTCTATACCAGGTAGGCCAGGTGAGTCTGTATAACCAGCCACACTACACAGCCCTGCCCTGCTCTGCATTTCTAATCACCTTCCCGTAATTTAATGCCCGAGGAGCTCAAACCCCTTTCCGTTGTCTAGTCCCTTCTCCACAATTGTACACCCTTTGTTAAAATGGTGTATATGACCCTGAACTTAACCAATGTTTGGATTTCCACATCTTTTCTGTGAAGCCCCCATGAAGGGAAAATTATCAGTGATGTGTGTATGCCTCTTCTCCTGTTGATCTGTCTTTTGTCGGTTTAATTTACAGTGCCCAGGTGCAGCGCCTGCGCTGGAAGAAGAAAGTATTTTGCTCACTGCAGTCTCAGGAATATTTTGCTCACTGTGGAAGCCCCGGCTCCTGCCTCAGTTGGGTTGACATTCAACAGTCATTTTCTGTATTACTAGACTGCCTCATTTCTGGTCTGTTGGTCAAAACATGGGGTTTTGGCCCGGCCAGTATGTCTCAGTGGTTGAGCATCAACCTATGAACCAGGAGGTCACGGTTTGATTCCAGGTCAAGGCATATGCCCCTGTTGCGAGCTCCATCTCCAGAAGGGGGCATGCAGGAGGCAACCAATCAATGATTCTCTCTCACTGATGTTTCTATCTCTCTCTCTCTCCCCCTCTCCTTTCCTCTCTGAAATTAAAAAAAAAAAAAAAAAAAAAAAAAAAACACACAAGAAAACAAAAAAACCATACTGGGTTTTGTTCAGACTTTTTTGTATCCATTGGTGTTTCGGAGTTGCTGGCTTCTTTAGCTACAAGTCTGGGATATATGAGGCCAAAAGAAAATGCAGAGAAATCACCACTGTGTTGTTCTTCAACCCTGAAGTCCCAAGGCAGCTTGGCTCCTGCGCCTTTCAGAGACTCCTGAGTTTGAATTAAATTGTATGGTTTACACTGATGGCCAGATTATTATGATCTCTGAACCCATAGTAATCTGGCCACTCAGTATATATATATATATATATATATATATATATATATATATATGGCTCAGTTCATGAATTTGTGCCTGGGTGGGGTCTGGCCAGCCTGGCCAGGGTAAGGGGACATGGGTGGTTGGCCGACCTTCCTGCTGGTCGAACTCCTGGTCAAGGGGACAATTTGCATATTAGCCTTTTATTATATAGGATATACACTGAGTGGCCAGCTTACTATGCGTTCAGAGATCATAATAATCTGGCCACTCAGTGTATATATGTGCCAGGCCCTGCATAGGTTATATATAATTTCCAGGGTGTTTCCTTGTACATGTCTGCTCACTAGTCCCAGAGTCAGAAGAGTGCCAATGCTTGTGTAAGCCTCAGCTTCGGTTCAGTTTTCTAATCTTCGGCTCACATGATCAAGCCCAGGGTCAGGGCAGAGGCGGGCAATAAAGTCCGGGGCGAAGCACATGGAAGTCATGGCCGTGTGACGCGATGGCCTCCCCATCACAGCTAATGCACCTCCAGCTCCCACACACTCCCTTAGAACCTGACATTAGCTTGCTCATTGATTGGTCTGCATATTTGTTTTCCCTTCCCCCCAAGGGGAAAAAAATCACATTTTATCTTAATCACCTGAGTCCTCAGGGTCTAGGCGAGCATTGGATTCTCACGTCTTTATTTGTGAATGCCTGCGTGAATCAATGAATGAGCAAATAAATAAATGGGGAAAAGTCATGCTTGGGACCCATGAGATTTCCAAAATTTCGTACCTTTTTGCCCTTGGATATCAAAGGACCTCAGCATGGGCCTGACATTTCCAAACAAGCCTTCATATCTTTACACAGGATTTTAAAAAATAAATCTAAGATATAGAGCACAAACATTCCATTTGTATTGAGAGTCATTCAAAAGAAACAGTTACATAACCTCACCTTGATTTTTCTTAAAAAGTGCTTTCTCCAAAATGCTGTTTCCTACACCACAGAGGAAGGTGCCCATGGCTATTGGTCACGTCAGTGTTTTCAAACATGAATGGGGTTTTGTTCTAAAACCACAGAACCTCAAGAAGACTGTATTTCCCTATGGCCTAAAATAAATACATCCCTCTAATTAGAAGCAGGCTCTACCCACATTAGAAAGACATTGATCTGCCCTGGGGAGAAAAAGAAAAGAAAAGAAATCCCAGATTTTCAGAAACGCCTATTCTGAAGCCGAGTCCCTGGAAGGATTTCAGAAGCAAACACTCAGCGTGGCGGCCCTCCACACCTCCGTGTTCATGGGCAACACGGAGTCAGAGTCGTTCCGGGAGAGGGTTTGGTACAGAAAATGAGAGTGTCACTCTCAAAGGATGGAAGAAAAATGAATTCCACGGTTGAGAAAGCACTCTTCACACACACACACACACACACACACACACACACACAGAGATGTCCCCCGGAAAGGGCAGAAGGGTGAAGAATAACAGTCACTAACAGTCACGTTGTAAAAACTACTAAGCCAAGGAGGCAAGAGAAGAGACCTGGGTGCCGGGGAGGGAACGGAGGCAGGTTTTCACGGGCAATTTACAACAAAGACTCCTGTTTCCAGAAATCATGCTTGCTGTGGAGAAGTGAAATGATGGGTGGTTGTTGGATTGGGGGAGGGGGGGCTTTTGGGCTTTGTTTGGTTTTATTGAAGAATGAGCAGAATTCAACACTAGCAACACGTTAACTACTCATAACGTATGGGCATCGCTGTGGTCCTCACCTGCACGGGGCGCTGACTGCAGGACAGACCCTGCCCAAGTATTTCTCAAGCAGCTTCTCATTGAAAGTGTGACATCGGGCCTAATGATGCCTACTTCATCAGGTGGAAAACGCAGGCAGACCCAGAGACCTCAGCAAAGTGCATGACCACATGGATATAATAGGTGTCACATTAACACAGGGCGTCCCCCTGACATGTGTACGCTCTGTAACAGCTCATAGCTCAATGGATATTCCTTTCCTTTGGCTCTAACCCAGTGGAATGAACAATTACCAGAGTGTGTATACATTTTGGGGACACCCTGACACCAGCTAACACAGTGCGATGTCCACGCTGGACATGGGGCCTGGCTGGTTCCCAGGCCATGCTCTCCACCTTGAGCTCAAATGCCCCGTGTCTGGCAAAAGCAAACCTCCAGGACTGCCCTCTTTTGGGGGGAATTGGTGGCCCCGCCATCCTGGCCTTTTCCTCTTGAATTCCTGTTTCAGGAATGAATTGACTCCTTACCAGAGTAAATTGTTGGCTCTACAAAGTCAACAGCAGAAGAGAAAAAAATTGAGACAATCCTCAAAAAAGGGGTTATACTACAGCAGCTGTCCATGGACATTGCTGCTTAAAAACAGCACCTGGGGACATATTTTTCTCTAAAATTACAGTATCAGTTCAAAGCTATCATTTCCACCTTTCCAGTTTGACATTTATTGAAAAGAAAAGTAATGATTTATCTTGTGAAATAAATCAAATAATAAAACCTGATAAAAATAAATAAAACATGATTTGCATTATCACACATTCTAATATTAAGAGAAGTATATGCCAAGCCCTAAAAAGGGGGAGCCTGGAACAAAATCAAGGTCAAAGAAAATAACATCGTCTACCTGACCCAGAAGCATCCCAAGGCTGGGGCTGTGAGGAGGCACAGTGTGTGCTGGGGGTGCGGGGGAGGGGGGGGCGAGGGCCTGAACCGGTGCCTGCTCCAGCCGCCTGGCTGCCCTGGAGCGGGTGGCTTCCCCGGGAGCCTCGGGGTCTCCCCTGGGAAATGGCGCTGACAGTCCTTACCCACGGGCTTGTGCGGAGGGGACCCCACGTTAGCGAGGGCTCCGTAAAGCTTAGCTATTGTTTTGTTCTTGACATGCCTTTCCCAGCTGTCTGTTTTCTTATGATATGACCATTCCCATTATTTAATTAGGAAGGTTAGAAAAAGCACGTCTAACCCCTAGGTCCGTGGTCGGCAAATTGCGACTTGCGAGCCACATGCAGCTCTTTGGCCCCTTGAGTGTGGCTCTTCCACAGAAGTACCACGGCCTGGGAGAGTCTATGTTGACGAAATGGCATTAGAAGAAGATTAAGTTTAAAGATATGGCTCTCAAAAGAAATTTCAATTGTTGTACTGTTGCTATTTGGCTCTTTTGATTAATGAGTTTGCCGACCACTGGACTAGGTTGTGGAGATGCTGTGACGTGGCCTCTTGCTGTCAATCACCCAGGTTATAGGAACAACCTGCCCTAGAAGGACAGAGGCCGCAGGTGCCGGCCCCACTCCTGTGTGGTTAGACGGGTAGCTCTCACCTGGGGCGACGCTGCCCGCAAGGGACATTCGATGATGACTGGAGAGAATATTTACTTGTCACAACTGGGCAGAAGCTGTCAGTGTGTTGTCTCAGAGCCCAGGGGTACTGCCACACATCCTACAGTGCGCCAGGCAGGCCCCACGACAAAGAAGCATCTGGCCCAGAATGTCAACAGCATCAAAATTGAGAAAAAGCAGATGTTAGATAAAGAAAAGTCTTCTCAAAATTAAAACCTTTATCCCAGATTTTAAAGGATTGCGGATCAAAGCCCGGCCTGTTCGATGAGGTGTCCGACTTTCACCCAAAGTGTTTTAAATACAGTGAAACCTAGCGTGTGCCTCTTTGGAGTGAGACGTCAGGATGAGCGGACACTCCTGTACCTCGGGGACGCTTTGGGGTCAGGGAGACGCAGGTCCCCACAGGCCGAGACATGCCCGAGTCCCAGGACAAGAGACTCATGCTTCAAAAAATTTTCTGTCAGATGACAGCAATCGGCTCTGGGCCAGAGGTCTAGACCAAGCCAGTAAACCAAGCCTGAGGCCCACAGGTTTCAGAGCCTCCTGGCATCTTGCCCCACACAGCCTGGGTAGAAAAGGTAACACCAACTGAGATCCCGAAAACAAGAGCCAACGGGCGTGGCAAGGGTTAATCCATGGGAAAGAAACACAGAGAAGGCTGGGCCTGCGGCAGTCCCTGTCCTCAAAGCCTCAAGTCTGTGTGCAACTTACATTTCGTGCCAACCGAGGCCCATCCCACCTACCGCCCTCCACACCTCCAGCCCTCCTTCCTTCTTGCACCTGGTGCAGCGCCTCTGTGTGGATCCAGCTTCCTAGTTCATACCCTTCACCGGCGTTACTTCCTCCAGAATGCCTTCCTCCCATGAGCCCTATGCCTACACACACAGACCGTACACAGCAGCACACACAGCACAAGTCAGGAACACTTCCTCCAGAGCCAAACTGCCAAAATGTGCACGCTGTGTGGCGTTGGGCAAGTTATTGACCTCTCTGAACATCATGGGATACCTGTAAGAGCACCTACCTCATTGGGCTGTCAAGAGGACCGGATGGATGGGTTACTACACCTAAAGCACTAACACAATGCCTGGCCCACAAGCATTTGACAAGTGATAGATACTCTTACCAGAAAGCAATCTCTAGGAGCAGGCGATAGTTGTCTACAATCATCACTATTTTATTCTCAGCTCCATCACAGGGCTTGCTGTGTTGTAGGGACTCAATAAACACTTGCCAAATAAATGAACTGTCAGAGGGCCCTCTTTGTTCACCAAGGGCAGCCTGGCCTTCCGGCATGATGTATAAAATGTACTGTATCACTGTTTCTGTGTGCGTTCAGTGAGGGTCAGTGCCTGCTTTGTGTACTCCCTTGATCATAGTAACTGGAGCATGGTGAATAGAACACAAGAAAGTTTTCAGATTGAATAAGAAATGCCTACCTTAACACTGTTATCTATCTTAAAGCCTCAACTTGTTCCCCCACATCCCTTTGCTACTCGATAACATTCATTTCTTTTTCAAATGCTCTCTCACTCTGGGAAATATATATAGACCCAGTGCATGAATTCATGCCCCAGTTGGGTCCCTTAGCCTGGCCTGCAGTATCAGGCCGAAACTGGCTCTCCGACATTCTCTGAGGGGTCCAGGACTGCAAGAGGGTGCAGGCCAGCCTGAGGGATCCCACCGTTCAGCAGGACCCCAGCAGCAAGCAAACATACGGGTATGAGAGTCTGCCTCCTGGTGGTCAGTGCATGTCATGACGAGTGGTTGAGTGGCCTTAGCATATCATTAGCATATTACGATTTGATTGGTTGAACGGCCTACCGGCTGACTGGACACTTAGCATATTAGGCTTCTATTATATAGGATTTTTCAACTCAGTTCCACTTTCCCATGCAATTGAGTTTGATTTTGCTTTTAGGGAAGCAACTCTGTCCCCAGGTTCCATTCTGGGAAACTAACAGAAAGCCCCTTGTAGTTAGCCTCCCCGAATGAGGACCCCCACGTGCTCCTGGTTTGAGTTCCATTATGGATGCTGTGACCACACGTGGTCGGTGAAAGAAAGGCGCTAAAGCAACCTTGGGCAAACTATGGCCCTCGGGCCGCATCCAGCTTGTTCGGCTGTTCTATCTGGCCTGCGGAGCCGAAAGAGCACAGGGTTCTCTTGCTCTCCCCTCCGCTCCTTCACCAGCAGCCCAAGATGAGAGTGCCAGCATGGTCAGGTTGCTTTTGTTCCGGCCCTCCGGTCCAGTTTAAGAACCCATTGTGACCCTCGAGTCAAAAAGTTTGCCCACCCCTGCACTAAAGGCAGTTTTCTTGGTCACGGCCAGGGAATTACAAGTGTAAAGAAGCTTCATGAGCCCTGGCCAGTGTGGCTCAGTTGGGTGAGTGTCGTTCTGTACATGGAAAGGTTGAGGGTTAGGGTTAGGTTACATTCCCTGTAGGGCACATATCTCAGTTGCAGGTTCAATCCCTGCTGGGGGCACTTATAGGAAGGAGGCAACCAATAGATATTTCTCCTCTTCCTCTCTCTCTCTCTCTCTCTCTCTCATCAGTAAAAAACAAACATATATCCTAGGGTGAGGATTAAAAAAAAACTTCATGAAATTCTAAGATAGGAGTATACATTTAACATGTACCTGCATTCAGCACACCACAAGATAAGCTAATAATTGTTGGAGGATAAAATAAAAGCCTTTTGAAGCTGCCATCTCCAGAGAGAAGGTGCATTCTGCCTCTCAGACCTGGGGCTTGCCATTGGACTCAGGACTGTGCAGTGCAGGTAGCCCTGCTCATGTCTCATCCAAACACCTGATCCCGGTTTGCAGGCGCCTCGCGCAGGCTTTCCATTTGAGAGAAAACGCTTAATGACAGAAAGCCTCCGGCGCGGCCTTCCCGTTGGAAGTGCAATCATTTCAGCATCCTTATCAGACGTCTACAGAAACCTCAGCTATTCTGAATCACTTCTCAGTAAAATAAAAGATTAGGTAAACAGCCCCTTCATAAACATTGCCCACGATAAATAAAAGCCCATTATTTCACAGGCATTGCTTTTTTTGTGGGGAGCAATTAATCTTCAAACATCTCCACGTCTGTCTAAGAAATCGCACACGCCTTCCACAGGGGCGCTCAGAGCGAGAGAAAGCAAAGGCGGCTTTCTGAGAACAAAGTCTACTGTTTGCTCTGGGAGTTCACACACAGCCAGGTGCAGGGAGCCTTCTCATCCTGGAAGACAGAGGTGCTCCAGGTATTTCTGGAAAATACTGAGTTTAATTTAATTACGTGGCTCTAGGAGGCATCCAGCGATTAGACATCTTCTTTGTGCCTTCAACTGTGTGTGTGAGAGAGTATGTGAGTGTGAGAGTGTGTGTTGTGAGTGTGTGTGTATGTTTGTGAGTGTGTATATGTGTGTGTGAGTATGAGTGTGAGTGTGAATGTTAGTGTGTGTGTGTGTGAGTGAGTGTGTGTATGTGTATGTATGTGTGAGTGTGTGTATGTGTGTGTGTGTGTGTTAAACCAAGCAGATACTCACTTGGCTTCTAATCAAACTAGGCATCTGCAGCAAGAAATGTTTGAATTCCAAGGAGACGGTCGTTGCTTCCAATATTCTTAACATCTGACCTGTCAGCCTCTCCATTTTCTTTCCCTTCCCAGCTGCATCCCTGGCAGCTGGGCGGATCAAAGGGAACAAACACATGTCTTTCCTGAATGCCCACCAGTCAGATAGCCGTGGATCTGGCGCCCCACTGTCTGACCCGAACCGGCCGCTGTCCGGCTCTGGGGCCTCGCCCTCCACAATGCAGAGAAGGGACCCCTCAGACAGAAAGCGCTCTCTGCACAGCCTGTCTTCACCCGAGTTGTCAACAGGAGGGGAAAGCTCCCAGGTGGGCCATTGTGAAATCTGACCTCATCAAGCCTCACAGAGAGGAATGCGGAAAAAATATTTTTTAAATTCTTGGTTTGCTTTGCCCCAGGCTTCGGGGCTGGAGATCAGAGGAGGTTGAACTTGAACTTGGAGGAGCCCCCAAATTTAAAGAGGAAAGCTTAGGGAGGGGACGAGGTGAGGGCGGAAGGTGAGGACCAGCCTGCGGCTGGGAACTGCCATGAAAAGTCGCCCACTCCCGCGCACACATCCCACATAAAAATGGGATTTGGCCCTAACCGATTTGGCTCTATTGGGCTGCAGACTCAAGGGTCTCAGGTTTGATTCCAGTCGAGGGCATTGTACCTTGGTTGCAGGGACATCCCCAGTAGGGGGTGGCAGGAGGCAGCTGATTGATGTTCCTCTCTCATTGATGTTTCTAGCTCTCTATCCCTCTTCCTTCCTCTCTGGAAAAGTCAATAAAATATTTTTTTAATGGGATTTGTTTCCTCGTGTTTGGCCCCACAACTTCAAAACAAATTGAACCACCAAGTGGGAAGCCTCAGAAGACCATTAGAGATGAAAGGGTCGCCTACTTTTTATAATAATGTGTAAGTTGTAAGAATAGGCAGCGCTACTTTTAAGTGGTTTACCTGCAAGTGGATAACAATGGTCAGGACCTCCAAAGCCTCCACTCCATTCTACATAATGGAGCCCATTGAACTGGCCCATCAAGGGGACCTGGTGATTGGCTCCATGTGGCCGAGAAAGAAACTCTCAGAAGGTTAAAGAACAGGGTCTGACATCCGGAAACTGATCTGCGTCTAGATTTCACCACATTCCCTCTCACCTCTCACAACGGTACCCACAAGGATATGAGGCCGGAAAAAAAAAAATAACGAAACCAACAGCAATACAATGCGCTACCTGCTCTGGAGGCATGTCAGCCAGGGCTTTCTCTGCGCGAGGTCATCCCTGCATAAGCATGCTCCCACGGCTCCCTCCGCTGTGTGATGCGGGGCACATCCATCCCGAACTCCCGGGTCTGTTTCCCACTGAACAACGGAGAAAACGCAGCCAGCACTCCCCTCGCGACTCCACAGCACAGTGAGAGCCGGGCCCAGGTTACAATGGTCTGCTTCAGTGTTGGTCACGGTAGCAGACCTTCCAAAAACCAGGTCACTTAGGAGAGTGCGCAGGCAGAAAGCAGAGCTGGGGTTTCTGGGGGCTGTGGGCTGGCAGGGGCGAGGCCTGTACATCCCCACTGCATCCTGATGAAAACACACATCGCAAATCCTGACTGAGCTGATGGTAGCTGGTGGGCCAGCCGGATGTATGAGGACCACGGACAGGGACACCCTCCCACCTGGCATCCTTCTGCACGGAGCTGCCCTTCGCTTCTTCCTATTTGGGCATGAATGCCACTCCTCTCTCTGGTCCTAACTTCCTTTCAGTCTTTTGTCCCCTTGGCCATCCCAATACTTCCTTCCTTTCAGCCCTCCACCAGCTCCAAAGGAGAAGCCACGGAAGTTGGGTTGGCCCTCGGAGGAGCAGGGGGCACCGTTGAGAGGTGAGTGAACCATGGCTAACCCATTTCACAAGCCTTTGGCTGCATCATTTTTAAAGATTAACACAACTGCATCTAAATGCTTCCCTTCTGCGGCCAGAACAAACATGGCCGGTGGTGCGAGCTTTGAACACAGTTATTTATTAGTCACATTTCTACTGGGGTTTGGATGTTAAGTGTCCTCTAAGAGACAGTGGCTGGTGAAAATAAGGGAAATCTTTATTGAGCATCTATTTCGTGCCAGGCAAGTTTCTTTTACTCATCCAAGCTCCTCAGGGCTGCGTTACCGGAGTACGTGGGTTTGCAGCAAATGAAAATCCCACTCAGCCGTGCTCCAGAAGAGAGGAGCTTATTTTTAGGAGGAACTCAGGCACGTTCCACTTGAAAACAAGGTGACAAAGGACTGACACCCCAAGCAGAAAGCGCCTCGGAACACCACTTTGTTCTCTCCCTCGAGTTCTGACTCTCACAGGGAGACTTCTCCCTGCCTCTCCCTGTGCTCTTCCTCCATTAACTGCTGAATTAATAAACGTTCCATTTAATTCAATTAAGTAACTCATTCAATAAATATTGATGGGAGTGTCTATGGTGCATCAGGCCCTGTTCCGGGTGCTGAATTGAATAGGAACAGTAACAAAACTAAACTGGCAAAAGCAGCTGCCGCTTGGGGATGTTAGTTCCAGCATGTGCACATTGACCAGCAGCATCGACGTACCACATGAAATAGGCGGGCACAGTAAGTAATAAGTATTCTGGCCCTGGCCAATGTGGGTCAGTGGTTAGAGCAAGCACGTCAAACTCGCTGCCCACAACGAATATTTTTTCTGGTCCAGTAAATATAAAGGTATGTAAGAAACATTTTAATAAAATTTCATTACTTAATTCGTACAATATCTTCTTATACAAAATGATTCATAGTGAACTATAACTTTCGCCAATGACTGATTGCTATAATCGTGTTGCATTCATTTCCCTTACGTGCCTTACATGCAGGCACACCACTTCTCTCCACTAATACTAGCAGTGAATATTTTAGCAGCTGATGACCATATCATTAGTCTTGGACTGACTTGTTTGGTGTGAGCAACAGGAAATATTTTGCTTTCGGTGAACAAGAAAAATAGGTTTATTTGCATTACGCTTCTTAATTTGTGCAGTTATTCAGTGTCGGCAAGTTAATGTTCAAGAAAAATATTAATTTTTATTAAAATGTTCTATCATTTTCTGTTAATGATTACTCATTTATTTCAGCCTTTTGTACTGAGCATGTCTCTATCGAAATAAACCTATGTCTCTATGAAAATTGAAGCTTTTGTTTTTTTGGAGGGCCCACTTAACTTAAACCTTTTTTCTTGGCCCGTGTCAGCCTCTGAGTGTGACATGCTTGGGTGAGGCCTTGCACCAAAGTGTCTAGGGTTGGATTCCCAGTAAAGGGCATGTACCCCCCATTGCAGGTTTGCTCCCTGCCCCAGTCAAGGGCACTTGTAAAAGGCAACCAATTGATGTATCTCTTTCATATTAATGTTTCTTTCTCTATTTCCTTTCCTCCTCTCTCCCTTCCACTCTCACTGAAAAGTGATGGAAAAAATCCTCTAGTACAGATTAAAAATAAAGTAATAACTGACCTGTATTTCTTTTGTGTCCCTGTTCCTGGCACAGAGCTCCCGAAACACTTGGAATATTCTGAGTGACAGGAAGGATAGAAGTTTCAGGAGCATCTTTCCTTATCTGTTAATGAGCCCTTTTCATCATGAGTTTATGCTAATGAGGTGATTCTGGATAGGCCAGGGGAACCAACCATGTGATCAGAGTTTCACCCCCACCCTCAAACTCCCAGTAAAGGAGAAGGGTTGGAGGTTAAATAAAGTCACCCTGGCCAGTGATTTAATCATGTCTTTGTAATGCCACCCTGGCCAAAAAATAAGATCTCCATAGGAACTTCTGAATGACAGCACTGGGGAGCCTCAGGAGTAGGAAACACAGCCAGGTGCTGGGAGCCGGGGGGGGGGGGGGGGGAAGGCATGGAAGTTCCCTGAAGACCTCCTCTCTGTGCTCTGTCCCATACATCTCTTCCCTCCAATTGGCTGGCCCTGAGTTCTCTTTTAAACAATGTGGTAAATGCAAGTTGAAGTGCCTTCCCGAGCTCTGTGAGTTACTACAGCAAATTATTGAACATGAGGAGAGAGTCGTGGGAGCCCCAAATTCATAGTCAGCCAGGCAGAAGTATGGGTAGCCCGGGGAACTTCGTTTGTGGCTGGGACTGGAAATCAGAGAAGTCTTGTGGGATTGAACCCTTAACCAATGGAGTCTGTGTTAACTCTAGGAATCAGCATTGGAGTTGGACTGAATTGTGGGACAGCCCGTTGGTGTCGGAGAATTGGAGAATGGGTGTGGAAAAAGTTGCACACATTTGATGCCAGAAGTTACGTCATAAAAGATAAAGACACCAAAGCTGGGAATAAGGGGCATGAAGCCAGAAAATGAAGGGCAGGTCCAAGGGGAGAAGGCACATGCTAGTTCAGAGGTGGCTCACAGAAGGACCTTCTAGCAGGTGTCATCCAACCAGACACCAGATGATGTAAGAAAGCAAGGTGAGCCACATGCAGGTAAAGAGCATTCCAATGAGGCAGACAGTTACAGGTCCTGAGAGAATGTGCCTACCACAAGCAAGGAAAAGCTTCGCAACCCACAGAGCAAATGCACACGTGGTAGTGTCAGCAGCAAACTAGGTCTTGGCTCTCGAGTTTGGCAAAGAAAGAATTCAGAGACAAGAACTCTAGTACAAGGGGATGTTTATGGAGCAAGTACAGAGAAAGTACACTTAGAAAAAATCAAGCCAGCCCTCAGAGAGTTAGTTGCCTTGTCCTTTTAAAGAGAAAGTCACAGAAGTAAGCCAGATGGGCTGTGTGGACTCAGGAAACAAGTTTTAGACGCAAAAGAAGGGTCCTTGGAGAAAGGAAAGCAAAGACACACGCCTGAGGAAAGAAGAGAGGGAAGGTGCAGGCATACTCCAGGGGCGTGCACCGGGTCCTTTGCCTGAAGGAGTTTTATCTGTTTTCTGAAGGGGGAATTTTTGGAGACATCTCAGGCTAGGATCTCAATAGAATACTCATCAGCTATCTAGGTGTGTTCTTTCAGGGTCATGTTCTCTACAAGGTCAGCACTAGGGAAGGGGACATTAGTCATTGCATCTGTCTTGATGTCAGCCATGGCATCACTTCGTCTGGTTTTGCTGCTTTTCTGGATAAGGAGCTGAAACACAACTGAGGCCTAGATGTTATCCCTAGTTATTGGTAGTGGACAGACCTAAGACTTTGTTCCTACGGTTATTGATGCTGATCAGAACTTCACTGTCCCGAAACCTTAATGCTTAGGGGAGTGACCAAGCGAGCATGAAGGAGGCAGGTGGGACAGGGTGCTGGACTGGGCCATTTTGGGCCAGCCACCTATTTCAGTGTCCTCATTCCACCTGCCAAGGAATTTTCATGGCTTCTTACTATTCTACTTCAGTATTAGGGAAGATTAGAGAATAAGCCAGAGGCACAATCATGTGGAATTTCAGAGGCTGTAGAACCGTACTACTCAGTACAATTTGAGACTTGTGGAATTCTGAGCACAATAGTGGCATGCTCTAACTTACAGGATCAAAAATCATCTCAACCAAAGATGGGCAAGGATAGAAGCAAGGAAGAAAGCTAGAAGGCTGTGGTAACAATCCAAGCGATAATGTAGGGAGTTCTGAACTATCCTGATAAAAGACTGGGTACAAGGAACTAAATCCTAGATGTATTTTGAGCACATAGCAGCGGAAGTTGCTAAGGAACTATTAAGTAAGTGTGAGGGAAGGAGAAGTCAAGGATCACTGACGGTTGATAGGCCAAGCAACTGAAAGGCTGGAGCTGCCTTTTACAGAGATGGGAAGGACTTTATGAGGGGCATTTGGAGAGCTGGATAACAAGTTTCTACAAAGATACCTTTGGTCCAATAAACTGGAAGTGGGGAGCAATGAAATGAACGTTGCAAGAAGAATCCAAGATTCAGAAGAAGCTGTAGGTCAAGGAGCATCAGTGAACAAGTACATGTACCACAGAAGTGCATGTACCACACTGGATTTCTAAGGACCAAAATGCTAAGATAACAGTCTTCTCTCTCCTGACAATTTGAAATGAGGTGTTGCTAAATGCCTACAAATCAGATTTGCCACAGATAATATGCAATTTCTAATGCATCACCTCTCCTTGAAGCCAAAACAAGTATTAATTCAAAGATAAAATCAGACAAATTGGTTATTTCATAGCACAGAGCCAAATCCACAAATACAGTGATTGAATGCATCATTCACTTTTAAATGAGCTGGTATAAACATCATGTTTAAACAGACCATTTCTCTCTTAACTGACTCATAAGGGGATGGTATTATAGATTTCATGATATTTGTTTAAAATAAAAGCTAGTTATTTGGGATAAAAAATAGTCCAAGTCATATTCAAATTTGGTACTTTGACCTTAAATGAAACATTTGTGCTTCAGTAGATGTTACAGAATTCTTGTCATTCCCTGAAATTGGAGATATGGACACTGGTAACTTTTACAGCTCGGAGAATATATAATGAGATCATTTCAGGATGGTTTTAAATGTTAAAGAAATGAAATAAATAAAGCTTATAATTTATAAATTAAAAATAGATGAAATGTTAACTAAATATCTAGTAGTTATATAGCATTTACTATGGAATGAATGCTAAACATTTAACATATATTACGGCATTACTTTGTTTCATGGAATTCCTACATAGTAGCATTTGATCCTTGCAAGAATCCCCACTTATACCCATTATGCAGGTAAATAAACTGAGGACAGTTTAGCCCAAATTTGGTGTTAACCAAATGCTAATAAGGCATTGGCAAGGGACACAGAGGGGTTAGATACTTAAATCTTCTAAGCTATAGTGGTTTGACACTGCACAAATGGTAAGAAGTTGTATTTCAAACAAATCAACCTGCTAATTCTACAGGGATTTTGTACACAGTAGCATATATTTTCAAATTCTCAAATAAATAAAAGACTTCGAAAGATTATTATAGAACAGAAAACACTGTTTCTGATGTGTTATACCTAAAAGTGAATGCATGGCTATGAAGGAACTTAATAATATGAGGAATTTTGAGCCCATGAGACAGTTTGTAAAACCAGAATTGCTTCTGAGAAAAACCTGCTTTAAATTCAAGGTTACAGAATAAAAATAAAGATGCTAAAGATTTAATTGCTGATATAGAAGTGCCCCCCCTATAAATTCTTTCAGGGAAGAAACCCAATCTAAGTTCCATATTTCTCAACCTAACAGAAATTTTGAGCTTTCACATTGTGATATCGTAAAGTAAGAAATATAAATTTATCTCCATCCTTATTTCCTGGTACAGAGCTCCTAAACCCCTTGTAATTTCCCGAGTGCTGACGCATCTTTTATTCTTCATAATAAGCCCCTTTCAACCATACCCGAGTTCACAGGAATGAGGTGACTGCTGGTGGGCGCCCAGAGAGCTTCAGGATGGGGCTGGTCATCAGAGAACCAACCAGGTGATTGAGGAGTTGGAACTTCAGCCCCATTTCCTGACCTCCAGGGAGGTGAGAGGAGCTATAGATTACATGTAATCAATCATGCCTACCTAATGGAACTGCCAAAGAAATCCTAGACAATGGGGTTGAGAGATCCTCCGGGTTTGTGGACACATCCATGGGCCAGGAGGGCAACACACCCCAACTCCACAGGGACAGACCCTCCTGGACCAGGACCCGTCCAGGTCACGCCCAATGCACCTCTTGGTGGGGCTGTTCATTTGTATCCTATACAAAATCCTTCATAACAAACCAGCCACAGAAGTAAAGCATTTCCTACAGTTCTATGAGCTGTTTTAGCAAACTAGCACACAGAAGAAGGGGGTCATGAGGACCCCCAATTTGTAGCCTAGTTGAACCAATGGGAAACCTTAGGGACCCACTACTTGTGATTGACATCTGAAATGGAGGGCAGTGTTGTGGGTGAGTCCTTCAGGATACCAGTGGGTGTCCAAAGTGACGGAGAACCCCACACACACATTGGGTGTCAGAAGCGTTTTGTGGATAGAAACTGATCATAGTTGGTCGTAATTAAATAAATGAATGAATACCTGTATCAATGTTTTCATCCTGTAGTGCTCCGTTAGATGTTGGGTCAGGGGAGAGCACACGGCAGGGGTCAAGCCATCTCAGGTGAGCCCATTTCTATCACTGGGACCGGAGCTTTGTGAAGGTACAGCTCTTAGCACAGGACGTTTCGCAGGGAAGATATAGCGCAGACACAATAGCGTACTCCACCCGACCCAAGAAAATAAAATGTCCCCGAAGCTAGAGCAGCTCTGAAGGGTGAAATTTAAATGATTTCTTCTCTCACTCATGTCTTTCCATCTGCTAGAAAAGCCTCTTTAAATAACACAGGACTATAGATACATACACACATACTGTCTCCTAAGAGGCAATCATTTCAACAACACTGCTCGGTTCTTTATAGGCTGAATTAGAACCTTAATTTGAATAAAATCAACCCCCACATCATATTCAAATTTTTTTCTTACAGTAATTAAATATGTATGTGCATCTGACAATGAGCTCTCCACATGCATAATTAAATATAGCTCCTCTTCCCACTGTAACGGGTTATATAACCAACACACTTCTGCCCACTTAAGGAATTCCAGGTGGGAAATGAGAGCCTGGGGCTGGATTCGGAGACACTGCCTACCTCCAGCCTAAAGGTGTATGAGGCGCTGTGAGTGAAGGCCTTACTGTTACACACACCATGCTCTTTGCACTCCTGTCTGCTTTAAGAGTTTATGTAAATAGAACCAAAAAGAGATAGATGTTATTCGGGGACTGCTGTCAGCTAATGTATTACCCAATTACTGCAGCGCCAAGAATTACATGAAAGCACGCTCTAGACCTGTATGCCATGGCCTGACAAATGGGATGACGGCGGCCATCTGACGTCTCTGTGTGGCTAACGTACATCCCTGGGCAGCTGGCATCTCGGGTGGCACAAAACCCTTTGTGGGTATGTCTCTTCGGCAGGGCCATGATTCCTCTCATTGGCAGCCAACGTAAGAAATTATCTGTGTCCTTCATAAGTAAGTTAACTTTCTGAAATGGGCTAAGCCACAGAGAACACAAGCTCAAAACTCTGCACATTTGCATCTCGAGTGACTTTGGTAGAATGTTCATTAGAAGATCTCAAAGATTTTGTAACCAAGAGCAATAAAATATAGGTGTCCTTTGAAATGTATACACACCCTTTCAATAACTATAAGGGTGGTGTTTATTAAAATGCGTTTCATTTTCAAAATTGAGCTATCAGCTATTAAGGTGTGTATATAGTTTTGGGACACCTATATGTGTACGTCATGTGATCTCTCCTTGATTCTTTTTAAATGGTATGGAATTCCACAGTAGGCACAATTAATCATTATCTGAGGGCTTCTCTGTCAGTGGGCATACGTGTTGTTTTTAATTGATGCCGCCAGAAACCATGATGCAACAGCCATCCTATTGTACCTGTTTATGTGTGTGTTTCTCTTTAGAAATGTAAATAACATTTCTTACAGAACACTCTGGAACACATATACCAAATAACTCTATTTCCTGGGATATGTATATTTATGCAAATGCTAGTTACCCTCTGAAATTATATTAGGTGAACCGGTAGCAATGGCTACCCCTGGTGAGGAGCTAAAATAAAGGCAGGAGGCTGTTGCCGAGGGATACTAACCATGGTGTCTGTAGTAATATTTAACTTCCTACCATGAAAATGTGCTATGCATTATTCACGCAATTAAAGTTAATCAAATACCACAGCAGCATACGTTCCCAAATCAGACTAAGGAGGTATCAGCCGGAAAAATCCAGGAAGAGTCAGAGAGACACAGAAAAGAGGAAGACCCCTGGTCAGGGTATGAGGCATGAAGGGACACACACAGAAGTCAGATGAAAAACCAGAAAGCCTGGACGGATGACTCACCACCTCCCCCAACTCCCCCACCTCCCATGGCTGTGTTCCCAACAAACTCCAAAGAGCATTTAGTAGAAAGAAGGAGGTCAGCGTCTCCCTGAAAGGTCTGGTGATCGCTGGCTTTCCCGGAAATGCACTGCGCCTCCCCCATCCCATCCTGGAAACGGGGCGCCAGCCCGCCGGCTGGGAAACATTCGTTCATTGTGCCTTCCCTGAAACCACTCCTTTCAAGGTTCAGTGAGTGCCCGTCTCCTTCTAGAAGGCTGCGACTTAATGACTGGGGAGGGCACGGTGTAGGGCAGGGACCTTGGTTGTCTTGTTCGTCATGTTATTCTGAGTACACATGCCTGGCTCGGAGATGGTGACTAACACATATTGCTTACCCGAGTCCAGTCTAGACTTCCTGTGTCACAGGTACTGACAGCTCCATGAACTTCAACTGCATTTTCCCTCCGTTTTCTTCTTTATGGATCAGAGAGAGAGAAACTGACAGAGAAACGGAGGAAGGGCTGGAGGGAGGGAGGGAGAACACAACCTGCCCTTGACCGTGGAAGGGCACACAGAGCCCTGTAAGTTCAGGCAGCTCCCACCACCCCCATCCCGCCCTGCGGAGTGCACGCCCCGCTCTCCTACAAGTCAGCTAAAAGCCAGGCCTGCTCAGGATGAACAGGTAACGGTTCCAACCAGAGTGTCACCCTGATCAGCGGTTCACTATCCCCCACTTGGTTAAAAGAAACAGGATTAAGAAAAGGAGTAAAATCAGTTATAAATTCAGTCATAATTAAATATATATTGGAGCTGGAAGTGTTTGTTATGCATTGAATTGTGCCCCCCCCCCCCCTGGGGACTGGCATGGAGACAGAGCCTCTAAGGAGGTGACTGAGAAGACCTTGGACTTCCCAGCCTCCAAAAGTGTGAGAAAATAGTTTCCTGTTGTTTAAACCAGTCTGTAGTATTCTGTTTTGATAGCCCAGGAAGAAAGGAAGGAAAGAAGGAAGAAGAGGGGAGAGAAGAGGAGTGGAGGGGGCATCTTCATAATTCAGCTCTTAAAAACTGAACTCGACTGGATACCCTTCACTCAGACTATGAGTCGAATACAATTTCCTTGGAACGATCTTCACTGTCTCACACTGGAGCCCAGTGTCACATGTTCCCTCCAACATCAGTCTTACGTGACCTCAAGCCCCAAAGAGACACCTGGTTTTCATTCATTTCTCCCTTGCACTTCCCTGACTGCCTTGCTGAAGCAAAAATAAAAAAGAAAGCAAGCTTCTCTTGCACAGCTAGTGAAGCTGCAGTTACTAGGCAACCCTCCATATGTTTTAAAATAACTCGAAGTTTTCCAGCAGAAGGAAAGAGAACATGTAAGACCCCGTTAGGCTTGACATTTTTAAAGCACGCCAGAACCGAAGTGAGGAGGAGAGGAAATGAGGAGAAGTGAGCAGGAGAAGAGACGGCTGTCATTCCAGAGTCCCTGGAATTCCACCTGGTCTGAGAGTCCAAGTCGGACCTGGACTCGAACTCCTGGCACCTCTGACCAGCGGCAGAGGTGAGACCTCGGCTCAGCACAGCCCGGGATAAGCAGGCTGCGCAGATTATTCAGAGTAACTAACGGAAGAGGAGGAAAATACGAGTTAGCATCTGTCAAGCTGGAGATGGGGCTTCCTGGAGGGACACTTCTTTTCTCTGTCTCCAAAAGGAGCCCGTGTTCAAAGCGCGTGTCCCGTAACTGGGGCTGCTGTGGCCTGTGAAGGTAATGGCTCTCAGTGATTATCAGAAGCCCAAGTCCAAGGACAACTGCTCAGCCCTTCCTTGTACTGCACCCTGCAGGGAGTCAGAAAGTGAGGTGCAGCCACTGAAGTCATCACAGCCTCAGAATTCCAGAAGGGGTCATTTCAAGGTCATCCAAACCATATAAAGAGATCCCTCTGAAAAACTGTCCTTTCAAAAATAAGTGTCCACACCTTTCCTACACCCTCGATTCTACCTAAAATTCCATCAATCCTTGTCCCTGTCCAGGAACTGTGCCTTATATTTATTCATAATTATTCTCCTTAAAAACGAACCCATTTTCTGTGTGTACTGTTCTCTGTAAGACAAAGAACAGTCAACACCAACTGTTTAAATTCCCTTCATGTATTTGAAAACTATTAACTAGCTCACAGCCCACCTTTCTCCACACTAATAATCTGTGTCTTTTCTCTTCCTTTGAAAGTCTTCTTCTCCAGTCCTTTGTGACTCACCTCTGAATTACCTTCAACCTTTCCATAGCTTGTTGAATGAATACATGAAATACATGAATGATCAATGCTGGCAAAGGGCAGCCCGTGAATGGCTAGGAAGGGGTAGTTGCCCACAGAGCATTTAAAAAAAATAAGTGAACCCACGCTTCGTCATCAAGTGTCATAAAATCAGAGTCCAGTCTTGCATTAGTAATTGGAAGAACTAACAGAGCTGGATCCCTAGACTGGATAAGAGACAGGGCAAAGGTCATTCCACCGCAATCTGTAACCAGCCCTCTTTTCCTTTTTAGTTGGCAACTTGTCCCAAAGGCACTTGAGGTTTTGACTCTTCTAAGTAATGCCTCCCATGATCACAGCTCATTTTAGAGCCCAACTCCATGGCCGTCATCTGGGATTAATGCTTGCTGATCTCCTATCTGTCAAATGCCCATTAATCCGGTAATCCTCACAACTGCGCTGCTGGCACGGTGCTCGGCTGCTCCCACCGTACAGACCTGAGCGTCCCAGGTGAGGCCTCAGTGAGAAAGAGAAGTGGCGGAGATGGGACCTGAGCATGTGTTTCTGAAACCAAAGCACGTATCTCATCTACACCGTGACACCTCTGCGATTGAAGTGCCTGTCAGTGACATGACGTGAAAGCACAGATTCAGAAGGTCAGCCAGTGCCCGGAAGGTCGTGATGAACAATAAAAAGGAGCAGATTCGTCCATTCCCAGTGCCTAGGTACTAGTCCACAGCCAGCAAAGTAGTGGTACGAGAGGGGTTAGACTTCCAAACCCTGCGGACCAAGCCTGACTTCAGATGCTGACCAATTTTAAGATTTTGGACAAAGGAATTTTACCAACTTCTCTCCTCTTTACTTTGTCAAATCGAATCTAAAATCGAGTACGACTATGAACATGTCCCAGGAGGCAGACTTCCTGCTTGTTGTTTTAACTTTTTATTTTGTTCCCTTTTACCTACCAATGGGGCATAAGCACATTATAAAAAGTCTATTTATACCTTCTTAATAGCAGAAGCTATGAGGCAGACTCTGATGTACATCACGGAAATGGAATTCATCTTTCGTAGCAAATTTCTTTTAAAAAGGAGTATTTGTTAAAATAGCAAAGAGCGGAATTTCAAATAAAAGAACACTATTTAAAATGCTACACTTTCTTAACAAACCAGTTTTTACTGCCCTCATGTCCCAAAGGTAAAGAATCAGCTAGGCCCTGGCTGGTTTGGCTTAGTAGATAGAGCGCCGGCCTGCAGAATGGAGGGTCCCAGATTTGATTTCAGCCGAGGGCACATGCCTGGGTTGAGGGCTCGATCGCCAGTAGGGGGTGTGCAAGAGGCAGCCAATCAATGATTCTCTCTCATCATTGATGTTTCTATTTCTCCCTCTCCCTTCCTCTCTGAAATCAATAAAAATATTTTAAATTAAAAGTTTTTAAAAGGAATTAGCTAGCCTATACTTAAAGCATTGGCTGCTATTACAATTGTTGGATAGTGTGTAAGTGGTATAATCAACTTCCCAAACTGACCCCCAAAACAAGGAAATTCACAATTCAGATCTTTCACAAACTCTAACTGTCCTGGTCAATCAGTTCCTTTTGAGTTTCTGGGGGGTCACCATGAACCATCATGATGGTCTGAATATAAGGGGTGTACACAATATTCAGGGGCCAGCAGAAAATGTACAACATTGCATTACAATTGGCTGTTTCCCCTTGAGCGCAATGAATCTTTGTGTTTATTTGTTTGCTTTGCCTTTATTCTCTGAATAAATATATTCTGTAGGGGAAAAAAGAAAAATGTAAGGGTACAGAGAAGAGTAAAAAGCATCTCCTCTGAAAGCTGTTTACCAGGAACCAGTGAGTTTCTTCTGTGTGTGGCCTCTGCTCCCACCGGGAAGCAGCACTCGGACTCCCTCAGTGGGGCCCTCGCTGCCTGCTGTGTGTAAGGTGCCCCAACCTCAGGCCAAGAGCGCAGCCTGACTCCCCCAGGCCAACTCACCTACCCCAGCCTCTGGGCCACATGATTGCTTCAATGACAGACATATGACCCAATTCCGGCCAGTGAGAGCTCAGAAGGTTTCTTCAACCGTTAGAAGAAAGAAAGACTCTTTTTCTGCCCCACTGGGTAAAACTCTGAAAGGGTAAAAAATTTGAAACTGCTACAATCATCATACAACCTCAAGAAGAAGAGGCTGCCCACAGGAGAGTCAGTGCCCACCCATGCCAGCTGGCCTCTGGGTACAAGTCATCCCTCAAGCGAGATGCACTTTGGGGCTTTTGAATCTTTTGAGCCAATGCCTTCCTTTTTAATTTCCTGCCATTTGCACATCACTGATAGTTATGACTCTTTCCTCTGGTCAACAGTTTTCGGGACCAAGACTACAGCTGTTGAATTCCCCAGGGGACTGTGGATAATCCAGGAACATAAGGGGGAAAATCTTTTTTTAGGTTCTCAGATACCTGCTGCCTTTTCTCCTCTACTTTCTTTTGCTTCACTCTCTAGAAGTGCATAGGTTGTGTGAGCATGGACAAGTTAGACAGGTTACTTCACCTCCCTAATCCTAAATGTCTTCATTCATCAAGCAAAGTCAACAACTTTCCTGAGTCCCTACTACACCAGGCACTATAGTGTTCTGCTTAGTACAGCAGCTCTAGATGGTTGTTAGCATCATAAAGATGGGGAAACATAAGCCTCAGGAGCTAGACCATCCTCCACGGTCATGGTCACGTAGCTAGGAGGTGGTCCGGGCAGTGTTCATACCCAGAAGACATGTGATTCCAGGAAAAGCACTCTCCTTCTCCTAAGTGATTCTACCAGCTCAAAGGTCATGGCTGGGCCTCATGAAAAGGCCTAGCTCAGGATTGAGCACATAGAAAATATCTTCTAAGTGGTAGTTCTTCCGATGATTGCTGTTGTTATTGGTGGAGGGGACGCCTGGTGGCTCTGACTATCCTCAGACACTAAGCTACACTGCATGTCAACTTGAGCATGATGTGTTGACCAGGACAGCCTCACTGAGTCCTCTGATTCATCCCCTTCTAACCGGCCGCTTTTTCAGGTCCAGAAGCCCTGGAGAGAAATCGGGCGGATGAATTTCTAGACAGGTGTGCTCCCAAGACCTCGCAGGCACAGCATGCTGGCCCAGCGAGCACACAAAGCCAGGCAGCTTTCCAATCCAACGTGACCCTGGGCCATGGACATGAACTCCAGCAAAGCAGAGGGGGATGGGCTGCCGGGATTCCACAGAAGAGGAAGGAGAAAGGTTCTCTCTCAAACTAGGCCATGGGTCCTGTGCTGAATCCATTTCGAAAGCCCACATGCTGTTTCTCTCCAATGTCCAACATTACTGTCAGTGTTTCCAATTAGCCATTATTATAAAGTGATTTTCTCGGTAGACATCTCAAACTGTGCATTAAAGGGATTAGCAGTAAATATAACACCTCCTTATCCGTGACTAGAAATTGAACACGGGAGGGCTTATTTTCTCTTTAGTTCTATTAAGAAGCTATAAATTATACAAGCCCAAAGTTTAAAACAGGCTGCTATAAAAATGTTATGTTAGTTCACGTACATACATTTTAAGATTCAGTATAAAATGTGACTGTTAATTGTTGAGCATCTGTGGGTAGAGAAACAGCTCCTTCCTCAGCCTGCCTAACTAATGAAGAAAGGGAGAAAAGACCCTACAACAAAGAAAAAGAAACAGCTTGGTTTCTTATAGCAACGTTGTTTCCAGGAAAATTTGTGCAAGTAAGTAAAAAAAAAAAAAAAAATGCCAGTAAAAGAAAAAGGAAGATGGTATTTTACAAGTGTCCATACTCTTGTCCAAAAGCTCCCAGAGGGCCCAGCTGGCATGGCTCAGTAATTAAGCATCGACCCATGAACCTGGAGATCACATTGGATTCCCAGTCAGGGCACATGCTGGAGTGGTGGGCTCCATCCCCAGTGGGGGTCGTGTAGAAAGCAGCCAATCAATGACTCTCATCATTGATGTTTCCATCTCTCTCTTTCTCCATTCCTCTCTGAAATCAATAAAAATATATTAAAAACAAACAAACAAACAAAAAAACTCCCAGTGGATATTTCTGTCTCGGTATAACTGGGTGGTTTTATTGAATTAGTTTTTCTCCTACTGAGGTGGAAGAAGGGGTCAAGGTGAACTGGAATGAAATTTCTCTCCTTGATCAAAGCCATAGTCTTACCAGCAGGAGTTTTCAACTAATGGAATTGAACTGGAGAAAGCAGAGAGGAGGCAAGAAAAACCTCTAGCCAATCATAAATGCCCCCTCACCACCTTGCTTAAACCCTGTCATCTGCTCTTGCTTTGTATGTGTTGAAGACAAATAGGATGAGACACTGAAGGTAAAACCCTTTCCAAAATGCTGGATGATCCTTTGTAGCTTAAAACCCACCAATGGCTTCCGCTCACATACAGAAATACATCAGAATCCTTCCCACAGCCTACAAGGTCCAATGACTGAGCCCCAGAAACAGCTCTGAACCATCACCCCACCCCTCTGCCTCCTGACACGCCTGTCCCCGGATGTGTGGAGCTACTGTCCTTCCCACATGGGTCCTGGTTTGTTCCATCTTCTGATCTCTGCCAATATAATTCCCTCTGCCTAGAGCAGTCATTTTCAAAATAGGATACAGTGACGTGCATAAAAAATATAATAAAACTTGTATTTACTTGTGGATGCATCTGGAATAAACAAGAAAACAAGTTTAGTAAAATGTGACACTCTCATATATGGATTAATAGTAGAGCACATGTATAATGCATAATTAGATGTAAAGATGTTAGCAGTTGCTTCTTCTTAATTGAATGACTTGTATAATCAGATAAGTTGGAAGAGTATGGGCCTAAACACCCACTGTGTCTTACCATCTCAACCCAGCTGTGCCTGGAATAGTCCTCTTTATGACACACTTCCTCCAAGCTGGACCCTCCAAAGCTGGACTGATGTTTCACCAATGGCTTTCCACTCCCATTCTTACCTCCTAGCGTTCTACTCTCATCTCAGTACGATCCCATCACTCTATGACAGCTTAATCAGACCACTTCCTACTAATCCTCCCACTGATTCTCAACACACTTAGAATTCACCCACCCTCCTGGTTATGAGAGCTAAATTCCTACAAGATCTGGGTCAGTGAGCTCTCTGACCTCATTATGATGATCCCCTTTGACCTCTGGACCAACTGGCATGATTGGGTTGTTCTCAGTTGCCACAGGATCATCCACACACAAGGGCTTCCCACAAGTCTGCACAGCTGGGGCCTTCTGGTCTCAGCTCTTTCTGACCACTCAATGTCAAGCAGACACCAGAAACTCTAGACCTAGATGTTCAATATGGTGGCCATCAGCCACAGTAGCTTTCAAGCCCTTGAAAGGTGGCTAGACTGAAGTGAAATATGCTGTAATAAATAAAATACCAGACATTAAAGACTTGGTGGGAAAAGGAATGCAAAATGTCTTATTAATAATTTTATAATATATGTTTAAATGATAACATCTTGGGTATATTGGATTAAATAAAATATATGATTGTTAATTTCATTTTAATTTTTAATGTGCCTGCCAGAAAATTTTAAGTTGCATACATGGCTCACAAGTGCAGCTCACATTCAATTTCTATTGGACAGAGTGGCTCTAGAATATATTTCATATTCTGTGGAATTCTTAGCTCATCCTGCTATTTTCATTCATTTAAAATTCATTCCCTACCTCAGCTTCTCAGGATCTCATTGAAGGCAGGGGTATTTATCTGTCTTATTCATACTTTGCCATCCAAGTTCCCGGCACCATGGCAATACTCAACAAATATTTGTGAAACAAATGATTGCTTTTATATCACCTTTTATACTAAGCTTATGTTTATTGAGCACTTAGATGCATTATAAAAGTAGAGTTGATTTATCTATTTTATAGACAAAGACAGGATTATAGAGAGGTTAAGTGAGCTGCGCATGATTAATTTCATAGAGATCGTGATTTGGACCGGGGCAAAGTCCAAGTAACTTCTGCAAAGCTGGAATGCCCAGACCAGAGACCAAACATAAAGTCTCCCAGTATTTCGCTGTCTCCCCATCAGCACAATGAGACAGGAAGGAGAACTCACCCACAGCTGTTTCTCCAGGGCTAACACATAGTAGGTGACAACCCCGATGCCAATAACAACAATGAAAGTTATTGACTATTAATTTTGTTTTATTTGTTTGGAAAATATACTTTATTTATTTTAAATTTCTTTATTGATTAAGGTATCACATATTTGTCCTCAAGCCCCCATTCTAATCCCCTCATTCATGCCCCCACCCTCCTATTGTCCTTGACCACTGGTTAGGCTCATATGTATGCATATAAGTCCTTTGGTTGATCTCTCCCTTTTATCCCTTCCCTCCCTTTGAGGTCCAACAGTCTGACCCATGGGTCATTATCTCTGGGTCTGTTCTTGTTCATCAGTCTATGTTGTTCACCATTTCCCCTAGATGAATGAGATGTACTACTGGAAATATACTTATAAGAATAAAAAATGAGATAAGGAATAATCATTATGCTGAAAAGCATATGAATCAGTCTGTAGTGAGTTTCTTTCTGGGCCACCAGTTCTTTTGAGACCCAATTTCAAGGTTTCCCAGGACCAAACCAGATATGGTTGGATCTGCATTACCACCATTTGCCCACCATCCAGAACTGAAATATCATTGCTGACATATACACATAAGGAACTGTTTGACGTTATTGACTACTAACTCAGTGTGGCAGGCATTGTTCTGAGAGAAGATGGTCAGACTGAGCAAACAGCAACCAGAAGCTGGGTCTCACTTTCAGAGCAAATCAAGCAGATTTGGCTGAAACCGGTTTGGCTCAGTGGATAGAGCATCGGCCTGCAGACTGAAAGGTTCCGGGTTTGATTCCGGTCAAGGGCATGTACATTGGTTGTGGGCACATCCCCAGCAGCTGATTGATGATTCTCTCTCATCGATGTTTCTGACTCTCTGTCCTTCTCTCTTCCTCTCTGTAAAAAAATCAGTGGAATATATTTTTTTTAAAAACCAAGCGGATTTGGAATTACCGTTGACCTTGATAACTTGCTCACTGCCGCTTTTGGGTGTCACTTTGCAGGTGCTGGTGTTTGCTCCGATGCAGCTAAATTACATTAAATGTCTAAGAGTCATGGCCCCAGTGAACTGTATAAATTGTATAAACAACATATTTTGTTCAGGACAATAATATAAAGCAGGGAGGGGTAGGGTCATGCCTCTTTAAGTTGGTTTTATAAAGGTTTGCCTGCAAACGCTAATATTTTTACAGGTTTCAGCTCTTTGGCCAAATAAGAAGGTTTCTGTGGAAGAATAAAGCCTCCTGTTGACCAGTGTAGACCATGTCGGTGTGCTTGGTTGTCATGAGGGTATGGAAATATAGAAGTAGTGACAGAAATTATTCTGGGCTCTGTGAACCTGGATAATGAGTTTGGACTAATAATAGTAGCATAAATGATATCTGGAGCCACCGGCAAAGCACCGCATTCATACTCAGGGGGATCAGAGTCTCCTGGAGACCCTCCTACTGCTTCCAGTACCCCCCACTTACTGCACGATGGGTCCCCTGTCCTTGCTGTTGGTCCTGCACACATCCTGCACACACACCCCCGGACCTTCTGTCATTTGTACCACATTGTCTGCCTGGAGTACTCCTCCCCACGTGTCTACACCTTTCCTCCATGTCACTGCATAAAAGTATACGTGGGTGCGATGACTATGTATGTGCCAAGTGGACAGTGGAAATGTTGGGGGGAAACTTTGTAAAGTATATGATTGTCTAATGCTATATTCTACACCTGAAACTATTGCAAAATACTGAAAGAAAACTGTAATTGAAAAAATATTTTTAATGTCAAAAAAGTTTATGTGGGGGAAAGTTAGGCACATACATAATGCATATGCAAACATACTTGTATATGAACATGTGTGATGTTGGTATATGCCTGAAATATAGCTGAAAAATATATAACTCAACACTGATACTCTATTTGGATAATATTCGATGGCTATGGGGAGAGGAATGAGAGAATTTTTGCTGCATATCCTTTTTAATTTTTCTTGACTTCTGAGCCAAGAAAACAGCTACAAATTTTTAAACTCAAATACCATACAATCATGGCAGTGATATAAGATTACTAAGTGTCTGCATTGATCATTAGTATATTCCGGGCTTATTTGGACCCATCAGTTATCTGTTAGTGTCTAGGACTCAACACAAAGGTGCTGAACCAATGAACCCAGGGGTTGGGTGAACTTGAAAGTGAACCGTAAGTGCAGGAGATGCTGGAAACCACTGAACGACTCGGTGACAGGAATAATGATTATTAAACAGGTCCCAACCACTAATATGGTTTCTGATGGGCTCCACACACACCACTAAGAGCCAGAGGCCCGAACCTTCTGAACAGAGGGCGCACTTTCACTATCATCTTTCCCAGCTCCACAGTAGATATCACTGCTCTATCAGCGAGTGTAGTTCATAAAGAGCAGAAGCCACAAAACCAAGCTTGGTGCTGCCCACTCTTAGTGAGCACATAGCAAGTTAAGTGCAATCAGAGCATTACCCAAGGAACTAAAATTTGCTCAAAATTCACAAACAGATAGCACCCATGCTCTGCCAGTTTCAGAACCAATGGAACCCAGTGCTCATTGAAGTCGGTGTGCAGCGCTGGTTAACGTACTGAAGGCAGAGCAGCTCCCCACTGCCGACAGCATAGTTAATTTTCCTCTTTTATAATGAAATTCCTAAGACATTGCAAGAATTTACAGAGGGTCTAAATCCTGAAAGTCACAAAACACTCTATATATCTTCATGCTAAGGGCTGAAATATACACTGAATACTGTAAGTATAACTTTGTTTTATTACTTATTGGGACCTGAAGCCAAACTATAAGCAGTGAATGGGCGGCTGCCAAACACACAGAACTCAGCCTCCCCGTGGCCTGAGGCCAGGTTTCTCACTGAGACACTGGCCTTTCCCATCAAGTCCTGCCGACACCGGTGTCAGTTGGTGTGGCCCTTGGGGAATTTAATTCAAGATGTACATTAAGGGTCATAAAAATATCCCAGCTCTTTAGCATCATAATCACATCCCCTGTGAGGGAGCAATCCAAACCACTGTCAAACTTACAGGCCCGAGTGTCATTTATAACTAGAGGCCCGTTGCATGAAGATTCATGCAATAGGCCTTCCTTCCCCTGGCTTCTGGCACAGGCTTTCCTCGGGCACCCAGGACCCAGGCTTTCTGCCTTCACTCTGGCTGTAGACTGCTGCCTTTGTTGCAGACTCCAGTCAGAGTCTGCCATCTTCGTCTCTCCTGTAGATAGATCCCTTCATCCCCCGCCTTCCCTCTCATAGAAGGCGTCCTTCCCCACCCAGCCAGCTGCTCTGCGCCTGGAGAGACTGGGTAGTGGGGCCACCGGGATATTTGTTCTTCTCATTTGCATATTCCCTCCTGATTGGCTGGTGGGCATTGAGGAGGTATGGTCAATTTGCATCTTTCTCTTTTATTAGTGTAGATTAGAAACAATTTAATTGTTTTAACTGCCAAGCAAATCATGTTCCTATTCAATGGAGTATCACTAATTTCAAAATTATGTTTTTAAAGATTCCGAAATCATTTGGGAAAATTTTACAATATAATGCAATATATTTTAAAACACGGGATATGACACTGTAACTATGTAATAACTGCAAGCATATGAAATTTCAGGTAGGTAGGGGAAATGGAAAAAGATATACTATAATAAGTACTATTGACATCAGTGTAGTCTTCCCTATTCTATGTCCAGTGTTCAAATTCAGTTGACTGTATTCAATGAAGTAACCTTGGCTATAAATATTGTTCTGAAGATTCTAGTTATAGAACCTACCTTTATTCTATTGGTCTATTTTCTAAAATAGAAACTCTGAAGCCTACAGTAGGAATTCAAGGTATCCAGTTAGCCTGTGACTAACATGAAAATGACAAGGACTGGATGCAGGGGGCTGCATGATTCCAATAGAGAAAGGCGTGATCAGAACCCATGGCTGCTCCTGTTTGTCCCTGGGCCATGAGTAAATCATGCACCCAACTCCTTCATCTATAAAATAAGGGCAATGACAGGATATCATAAGGGGCTGAGACTGAATTCAAACCCAGATCTAACCATTATACCACATGGCCACGTAGTTAAGCTATGTGGTTAATCACAGAAACAGATGTGGGCGTCTTGCTTGTGTGCCCTTAGTGAATTACTTAATCTCTCTGTGTCTTCATTGTACTGATATAGACAGAGGTCCCTTTAAATTGGCCAAAGAGACCAGGCAAAGTGGTGACGGCCACCTGGCCATCAGTCCACTAGCACTGGCTCATGGTGCCACAGTCCCTGCAGCAGCAGCAGGCCGGCCCTAGGTGTCCACAGTGACCACTGTCTCATTGCTGAAAACGCCATGTTTAAACATCTGAGCCTCTGAATCCAAACCCCATTCTTCTCTCTTGACAAACTGCAGCTGCTGCTGCTCCCTTGATAAACTTAAGATGATTTGCAGAGACCTCTTCGTCCTCTAATTTACAGCAGGGAGAGACATGCTGCTGACAGCCTGAGCTATCAATGCTCTTACTCAAAACGTCAATAATGGTCACGAAAGGAAAACACATTTCATTCTAATTGTGAGGATGTCTTACAATGTTTTTGAGAATCATTATGCGAAGGTGCACAGCCACGTGCCTGGCAACCTCTCCTGCAAAGGAAACTATAGCATGAAAATGACGAATGAGTTTACACATAGATCATCATGACCAGTTGCTCTCCTAAGCGCCAAACAGATATATATATAAGAGAAATGATCGATGATATTACTGAACCAGGTTTTTCAGAGTAACATAATATACAATAAGTATTACTCTTATCACACAGAGAATAGATTTTCAATATGTTTTAAATATAATGAATTCATTAGAAAGCCTTATCTCTCAGTTGCTGTTCTTTGTCTCTGGCCAATTAGGGTCATACATATTGTTTTACAAAACGTATGAATGTTCATGATAAAATAAATAGACAGACAGATAGGTAGATAAATTCAAAAGCATACAAAGAAAGCAAATGACCCTACCCCTCACCCCTCCATCAATCCTACTTCTTTAAAAAAAAGTAGTTATTTACAACAGTTACTACCAGCAACCTTCATTTTTTTCATTTTTCGTACCCATGCAGAAATACAGACGTACACACGTTCATGCCAAAATCCCTCTTCTTTATGCCACTTGCTTTTCTCACACTTCACAATACATCAGGTCTATTTTCTAGAAGGTATAGCCGAGGAATAACATAGAGGACTGAAAACCTAAAGGCTTTGCGCTCACCGGGTGATTTTTCACCTTACAACAGAATATATACCTTTCAACCTCCCACTCCTTCCTGTTTATTGTTTTAATTGATTTTTAGAGAAAGAGAAAGAGAAAGAGAGAAACACCAATTTGTTGTCCACTTATTTATGTATTCACTGGCTGATTCTTGTATGTGTCCTGACCAGGGATGGAACCTGCAACCTTGGCATATGGGGATGACGCTCTACCGACTGAGCTACCCAGCCAGGGCCTAAACTGATACTTTAAACTGACAAGTGTGACCTTCGTCATCCATGGGGCAGTTTCCCCCCCTCTCAGTTTGTGGACTTTGCTCACTGACTTGATTAGGTCCCTGTGCTCCCGGTGGCGTTCTTGGCTTAAGAATCCCGGTGACCACCGCCAGCCCTGGCCTCCAGCTGCACGGGGCACCTGGAGACTACGACACGCACTGTCAGTTCTTCCATTCCAGTTTTCCAGCATCCCTGTGAGGCAAATCCGTGAGTATTCACACCCACTTAACCGAGAAAACAAAGCAGGAGAGGAAGTGAGTGGCCAAACTGCAGAAGGTCAATGGCCTCGGGAGACCTGCCTGCCACCTCTCACAGCTCAATGCACTTAGTCTTCACAGCTCAGAAACATAATTTCTAAGGAGCTAAGGCCTTGGAGATGTCATGAAATCTCTCTTGGCCTCAGTTTCCCCAGCAGTAACATACAGGGACCAGATGAGTTAATATCAAATCTCTACGCAATCTGAGTGTTTATTTATTCTGGCACTATTCTCTCTTTCTGGTTTCAAACTTGAACAGATATTATTCTTTTTTATGTTATCCCTTAAATTTTATATAACCTTCATTTGCATGCCTCTTTATGTCAAAGGATAGTTAGAAACATTTTCTTAAGGGAGGGAGAGGAGGGGAAAGTGAGAAACGTTGATGTGGGAGAGACACATGGATTGGCTGCCTCCCACAGGGGCAGGGATGGAAACCCACGTATGCACTCTTGACCAGGAATCGAACTGGTGACCCTCCAGTGCACAGGCTGATGCTCTAACCACTGAGCAATGCCAGTCAGGGCAAGAAATATTTTTAATACCCTTATATTATCCTGTTAGTCCTTTCCCCAACTTATCAGTTTACATCTTTAGAAGAGAAAATGAAATATTGGTCATTTCTAATTCCATATACCTAATGCCCATCTCAAATCACAATTACAAATTCCCCAGGATGAATGACCTTGACTTGCGGAAGCTGACCCATTATTTGAATGAGCATTAGAATGACTAGTCTAACAAGAGGAGTTTTTTCATCTCTGACATATTCAATTTCATCTATCTCTGAAAAATAGTTAAATGCCAGTAAAATGCCCAATCTCCACACACGCTTTATCCACTTTATACTGTCTCCATCTCTCTCTGATAGACTTAACTTCAGACATTTATTTCTGTATGATAAAGAACTTTTTCAGTCCCACATGTAAAACTGTCAATCTCATTAAAAGGTAGTCCAGCAGCCCCGAGGAAATGTACTTCTCTCTAAATCTTTAATCGTTCTCGAAACATCTGCCAGTCAAAAAAACCTTCTATAAATTCCATTTATTTTACAAATGTTCCCCGGAAATTCGCAGTCACCCACTGAAATTGACAGCTTGGGGGAGGGGGGGAACGACCAGATGGCCCAACGCCCAGTTCGCCCTGTTCGGGACTCATGGAATGAAACCCCGAGGCGAAAGCTTCTTCCTCGCCCCGGTGATAGCCGGGTACACCAAAGCCTTCCATGGTCAGTGTAAGCAGACAACCTCAGGGAAAGAGCTGAAATCGGGCCTTACAAGCAAAGAACAAGCTAAAGTAACAGCACCTAAGTCTTGCCTACTGTTTAGTGAGAGAAAAACGTGGTTGAAACTAATACTTTACCGAGTACATGCTCAATATAATGAACCAGTGAAGGCATTTTCTTAATTCATCTATGAGATGGATCTACTGGAGAGAATGGAGCATAGTGAATGAAATAAGTCACCAAACTTTCATTTTATGAAAATTAACTAAAGAGCCATCTCAGCTCTGAGAGCACGGGGTAAAATGCAGGGGAAACTCTGGCCCAACAAATCAAGTTAAAAAACCTCTTCCTGCCAAAGACTAAAGCTGCGGATTTTCAATTATAAATCCATTATTGGGAGTTGAGCTTACCAGAAAGTAGATTCTAAGGGGATGTGCATTCAGTGTGAGTTTAGTGGGGAGATCTGGGTTGCAACCCCTACAGCGGCGGAGTCCAGGGGGCAGGTCAGCTGTGAGACTCACTCAGCAACGCTCTCTGAAGGCCCCCACCCCAGGGAGGAACTTGGACGCCTACAGAGTTGTCCCAAACTGGGGGAGTCCCTGGGTGCGGGCGGTCCCCAGGCCGCTTTCTTCAGCAACAGCAAGGGGCTCAGCTGAAAGATGTAAGTCTATCCCCCTCCCCAAACTCCACCTGAGAGAAGGGGTGGTGCAGGCCTGGAAGGCTCCAGCTCCCACCACACAAGTCCAGTCCAATCCCAGTCAACCTTTCTACAGGGAGGCAATGGGTGCTGAGAGGTCAAGCCCAACGGGAAAGGTTAAAGAATCCCAGACGGTGGTGGGGAGAGAATTAGGGAACTGCTAAGCTATCCACCTGCAATGTTGATGGGACGTGGGTGAGAGCCTGGACTGTCCAGCCCCTTCTTTCCCAGAAGGTCTGCTGATCAGTGAGGCACAGCAATGAAGCTGAGAGCTGGGAGGAATTCATTCGTTCCCTCAGCAGTTACTGAACCCCCATTATACGGGGAAAGCAAGCAGGGTAAGCACAGCTGGAGCCCTTATGGAGCTCACAGACTAGGGAGGGTAAAACCATCAAAACTTTACTCTCAGCCCAGCCAGCATGGCCCAGTGGTTGAGCAAAGACCTATGAAACCAGAGATGGCGGTTCAATGGTTCAATTCCCAGTCGGGGCACATGCCCCGGCTGCGGGCCCAAGCCCCAGTGTGGGACGTGCAGGAGGCAGCTGATCATGATTCGCTCGCATCATAGATGCTTCTATCTCTCACTCCCTCTCCCTTCCTCTCTGAAATCAATAAAAATATATATTTTCTAAAACAAACTTTACCCTCAAAACCTACCATCTGAAACAGCCATGAGTGTCATAGACACAGGCAGCCCTGTCCAGCAGAATTCTCTACACTGAGGAAATATCCTAATCTGTGCTGCCAACACAGGAGATCTGATGAAATGTGGCTACTGGGCACCGGAAATATGGCCAGTGTGACTGAGGAATGGCATTTTTTTGTATTTTATTTCATTTTAACCAATTTAAATATAAAGGTCTATACGTGGTAAACGGCTTCTCCCACCAGTTAGAGGGGGGATGGTGTTGGGAAAGCATCTCCAAGACAATGACAGCCCAACTGGGATTCTTTGCTGGATGAGGAGGAAGCAGAAGAAAGAGGAAGAGCTTCCTAATCAATGAAAAAGCATGTGGAATGGAGAACAAAGCCAAAGCTGGGCCCCGGAGGGACTGAAGGGAGCATGCTGGAGTGAGCACAGACCAGCGGGCGCCGTGCCGGAGCACGGCTTTGGCGGTTCACTGGTTTGAACAATGATGGGGTGGTCTGAGACGTGGCAGGTCCAGATCTGAGCCTCTCGAGGTCAGGAGGCTGTCTATGTGTAAGGGGAAGGCATTGGAGTGTGTGAAAGTAGAGGGAGGACAGGCGTAGGTTGCAGCTTTCCAGGTGGTTAGTTCGCCATAAACAGAACAGAGCTGGAGGGGGCGGGGACTGAGCCAAGGAGCAGAGGCAGGAGAACATCCCAGAAGGTCACACGTTGAGACGTGCCCAGATGGGAGGGCAGGAACAAGCCCCGGTGGAGCTGTCCCTCGCAGGGGCAGCTTCCTTCTCCGGGTTAATCTTAGAAAATAGCGTCATGTGTTCCCAAGGTGCCTCTGCTTCACCTTTTAGTCAGCGAAGATGAGAAATCACCTTAAGATGTCCATTAGTGGAGCCTGAACTGATTTTAGAAATTGTGGAGCAGGAAGTAAGTGAACACAGGGCATACACAGAGATGTTTGAAAAGTGCTCCAACACCAGTTAAAAGAAGAGGACTGTGTATAAAACAACATCAAATAACAGGAACCTATGTGCAAAACAAATTGTACACATACCACACATGCACTTTCAAGTGTACACACACATAAACATCTGCACACAAACGTCCAAGAATTCGCTCGAATGGCTATGCCTGGGAGTGAGACAAGTCTGGGGTAGAAGGGAAATTCCCTCTTTGTTGAATCCTGGGTTTTGTTGTTGTTTTGGGTTGTTTTGTGGGGATAGGGGGGCATTTTTTAATTTCTTCACTATGTGTATGCAATGCAAAAAAATTATTAAAAAGAATTGGTGTGTGTGTGTATGTGTGGTATGGTATGGTGTGTGTGTGGTAAGAGATGTGTGTGTGTTTGTGTGTGGTGTGTGTGTGTAAGTGATGAGTGTAGTGTGGTGTGTGTGTATGTGTGGTGCAGCATGTGTGTGGTATGGGATATGTGTGTTTGTATGTGAGGCATGGTATGGGTATGGTGTAGGTAGTATGTGTAGGGTGTGTGTGTGTGTGTATGTGTAGCCATGTTTTGGTACAGGTAAAGTTGGCCTTTTTTCCCCTGTTTCTTCTTTTCCAGGAATCCACTGCTGCCTTTTGAAACCCAAAGTAATAAATGTGGAAAGCTACCTGGCCTGTTTGGGGTCTGACACAAGTCACAGCATCCGAGTGGAATCCCAAGTTGTCTCTACCATTCTCCACTCGGGAGGCCAACGGAGGGCACGGAGGAGACCGCGGGGCCCACGGAGGCGGTGTGTGCTTGGCATGCTTTCCACATGCACACCCGCTCCGGGCTTGAGGCGGCAGGCGGTGAGGGAGCGAGGGGAGACCTGTCTCTCTCCACTCTGCCACGAGGAGGCCGAGGTGGGAGAGGCTCGGGGACAGCTCCGGTCACAGCAGATGGCCAGCAGCAGGGCCGGGTACCAATCAGGCCCTTCTCATTCCAGCCAGGTTCTCTCCTCCGAGGACTGCAGCTGGAATATACAGAAGGTCTAACAACAAAAACCACACAAAGGAATGCTCCCAAACTCTTGGATTTCTGAATATACACATGATATACTAGGGTTAGTGTCTGTTTCAGAATTTAATACGCAAAATGTTGCCTCGGGTTTCATTTATGTACTTAAGTGTTTATTGAGCTCCTACTGTGTGCCCAGGCACTGAGAATTCAGCTGTGAACAACAAAAACAGAAACAATAAAAAAATAAAATAAAATAAAAAACAGAAAAAGCTATTACTCTCTCAATTCTCAGAGACAAGTAAAAACAAACAATAAAGAAATGAAGAATTTAACAAGTGACATTACTGTTGTGAGGGCTGCCTGAAGGAAACCAAAAGGCTGGTGAGACAGAGAGTCCCTGAGGGAGGCACTGGAATGGGCGGGTCAAACGCTGTCTGCGAGGGCGGCTTTTAGCTGATGGCTGAGCTAAGAGCTGGGCATGGAGGAGCGTCACAGATAAAGGGGAGAGCCTGAGTGCAAAGGATATGAATGAACAAGATGTCCTGTGGAGACCAGGAAGGAGCCAGAGGGCTGGAGCTTGGCGGGAAAAGGACAGAGGCTCAAGACTCTGAATTAAGCAAGGCCTCCCAGTTCTTAATATCTTGGAACAACATAAGTGGAATATTCAGGAATTGCAGCTAGCCAACCGTGAAAAGACGAATGCCCTCCCTCCACCCCCGCCCAAGCTAGACCTACCAGAAGCACCACGTTACAAGGCCGGCCAAGCTAATAAAAATATTGCTTGGGCTACATTAGGCAATATGTACTTATTTGAGTCAACACATAAATCTTTTTTTTTTTTACCTAGTATGTGTTGATCAAATTTTCAATGTTATAACTTTGTTTTTAGAATAAAAATAACAAACAGTCACAGTTCATATTACCATATTTCCTAGACCAAAGATTTCTACAGAGCATTTCCCAGGAAGGTGGGTTTTTTAAGAAAGTGAATAACCTTTTGTGTGTTCCTAAATCCTTACTCAATAACTACTTTTTAAGTTCAGTAAATATCATCCTCAAAAGGAAAAGGACTGCAAACTGGCAAGAGTCTAATTATAAAATGGCCAAGAAACCAGTCTCCTGCTTGAGAAGCCTGTATACAGAGGGTCTGTTTCTCACTTTCTGTTAGCAAGACCTTCCCAGCCTCTGAGGGCACGCTCTCGCCGGAGGGGAGGGGAGGAGAGGAGGCGCCTTCTCAGAGGGGCTGGGGACATCCTCTTCACAGGCAAATACACGCTGGGCAACAAGCCCCACTTCTGGAATTTTTCACCAAGGTGCTCACCGCTGGGTGAGACGATGCATGGTCTCTGGTACCTTTAGTCACAGAGAGGGGCGCGGGGGGAGAATTACACAAATGCTCCACAAAAGGGGCGCAGCTTGACTTCAAGTTCAAGTTCTGCCACGTACCAACTGCGTGACTTGGACAGAAATCTTAGTGACTAACTCCGTTTCAGACTCTGTCAAGTGGTCATTAAAATATTCATGGTTTTTGACCATAATAAAAAGAATGGGAGGGAAGAAGGTAGGATATATATAAATAAGCAAATAACTATATGAGTTTGGATATGCCCATACACTGGAATCCTATCTTATCATTCAAAAGCATGGCAGGTTGCTAAGAAGAAAACCATTGGGCAGGAAAGTGCGTAATTATAGATTATGCACAAGAGCACACCCATGCACACGACTTCTGGTACACAGACGGTTCTGGAAGAAACTCTTCAGGTCAAAACGAAACTAGGTGATTCCTGTGGACAAAGATGAAAGGAAATCTTACCATTCAATGCATAAACCCTGAACCTTCAAATTTTGTACCAACTGTATCTATTTCCTATTCTCAAAGAAATCTAATAAAATTTAATTTTGAAGGTCAATCTAAACCTTTAGCATTAATAGCTGTATTCCCTGATACTGAATTTGGAGGTTACATACCAACAGTAATTACATACCAATGAGAAATTCTAGAACATTCTTCCACTCAAGAGTAGCATCTACAACAAAACCAGCTGGGACCTACAGTTTTCTACTGGTCTTCAATCCCTGGAATATCCCATTCTATTATTCAGACCTGCATTCCTTCCATCAGCAAATACTGAGTATTCACTGTGGGCTGAAAGCCGGGACACGGCACTGAACAACATAGCCAGGGTCATTGGTCTCATAGAACTTACATCCTAGTGGGAGAAAACATAACCAAAAAAAATTTAAGAAGAAAATATCCAGCACAAAAATAAGAAAATTCGTTTTTAAAAGTCCTATGTCTACTCACATTAGAGCGGCATGCCAGAGGGATGTGGGGAGTTTTAGAAGTGGTGGGCAGGGCTGGGCATGGAGGCAGGAAGTCAAAGCTCAGCCCTGGATGCCAACAGGAAGCCACCAGCCAGGAGAAAATCAGAGAGCAGGCCGACTCAAAGGCCTAAGCTCTCCCGCAGCACACTCCCCGGAGGAATGGCCCTCTCAGCCCTCACTGAACACCGCGTTTGTATCTGAATCAATAGATGCTGGAGACCAGACTGGTTTCATAACATGTACATCGGGGGCCGCTGTTCCAGGCCAGGTCCAAAGTGGTTGTTTGGCAGATGAGCCCAGAGAACTGCCTGTTGGCAGAGAGAAGCCTGGAAACCTGAAGAAACTGTTCATGTGCGGAGTCCATTCTGCGGGGGATTCTCAGAGCTATGACTTCTCAGAGGTTTTCTACACAGATTTCTCTTATTGAGTTACTATGTGGCGATAAGATGATAAAATGCATTTTAAAAAGTTAATTGCTTTCCTAAACAGTGAGAAACTGATGTTAAGTAAAAGCTTTGAATTCAAAGCAGTGTTTTAATTTAAATTAAATTAGTCCATTCATAAGACTGGCTAATTTCTCCACGAACCACTATAGCATTCATTGTATATATGAAGAAGGGAAAGATAAAGGCTTGGGGGGGGGGGGAGGGCAAGAGAGTGGGAAAGGCTTAGGCAAATGTGAGGTAAGTTCCTGGGTTTTGTGGGGTGAGGAGAGACATATGCACCTATCGTAATATCAGATGGAAGTTCCTTAACAGGATGCTATTGAAAACATGGGTGTTTTTTTTTTCTTAAGAGCCATACGTCTGAAAAATATTAATATCTATTCATTAATATATAGAGAGAATACACATTTTTAAATATATTTTACTGATTTTTTTTTTCTTACAGAAAGAAAAGGAGAGGGAGAGTTAGAAACATCAATGGGAGAGAAACATGGATCAGCTGCCTTCTGCACACCCCCTACAGGGGATGTGCCCGCAACCAAGGTACATGCCCTTGACCAGAATCAAACCCAGGCCACAGGCCGACGCTCTATCCACTGAGCCAAACCAGTTAAGGCAAGAGTACACATTTTTTTAAAATTCTCAAATTTCAACAGCTAGAAAACAAACAACGCAATAGAAAACATGAATAGACATTTTCATCAGCACGCACGCGCACACATACACACACACACACACACAGAACGTCTAAAATAAAGAATGGTAACCACATCAAACGCTGGTGACATCGAATCCTGGCGAGGGTACAGAGAAGCTGGATCACCCACCCGCGGCTGAGTGAATGTGAACAACAGTTTCCATGGTGGAAAACAGTCTGGCAGAGTCTCAAAAACCAAACAGGAACCACCAATACAACCCACCATGCTCTCCTGGGCATTTACCTAGAGGTGTTACCGGATAAAGGGTATGTTCTTGGCTTTCCCGGAGAGAAATAATGGGAGGAGGTGGCAGTTAGAACACAAAAGGCTTATTAAGCTTTGGAGGGAAGAGACCACAGGTTGATGCTCCAGGGAGGGCACGGGGAGAGTGGCTGCGGCTCCGGAGCCTCCGCCAGGCTGCACTCCTGCGGTGCTGGTGAGTCCTGTTCCTGGTTCATCTTTCAGGTCCCTCTTTTGGCGAGCGGGTACCAGCTGGCACACGTGTAGGAGGGCTACTACATGTTCCAACATACTACGCATGTCTCATTAGCATTTTAAATCTCCATGCAGGGGTATGTTTTCTACTATTATAATGAGCAAAGGTCACCAAAAGGACAATCTTAAGAGCTACTGCGCAAGCACGATTTTACTGACTTTCCCTTTCCCGGTGGCGTCTTTTCTGAGGTTGAAAGCATCCCCAGCTCTGTGGAAGGGGGCACACAGTGTCCTGCTGTTCTGGCTCTGTGCCCGGACCCACGCCCCTATCGCTCTCTGGCAGGTGGCCTCCTACAGAGGTACCAACACTTATGTTCACTCAGAAACAAGTGCACAATGTTTATATCAGCTTTACTCACAACAGCCCCAAACTGGAAATCACCCCAAATGTCCACCCACAGATGAATGACTAACCTAGTTATGGTACATCCGTACTGTGGAATATCACTTAGCAAGGAAAAAGGAATTGATCATGAGTACAATGATAATTCCAGAAAGGTTACATACTACTCTTAAAATTGTAGAAATGAAAAACAGATTATTGGTTGCCAAGGACTTCAGGCTGTGGGAGAGGAAAAGGCTGAGGGGAAGGACCTGTGGTGAAGGTGACAGGGACGAAATGTTCTGTATCTGACTGTAGCAATGTCAGCATCCTGGCTGTGATGCCGTGCTAAGGATCTGAAAGATGTTACCATTGCGGGAATCTGGTAAAGGACATGGGGTATCTCTTTGTATTCTTTTTACAACTGCATATAACCCTACCGTTATCTAAATAAATTTTTATTTTTTAAAATATATTTTATTGATATTTTACAGAGCAGAAGAGAGAGGGATAGAGAGTTAGAAACATCGATGAGAGAGAATCACCGATCAGCTGCCACCTACACACCCCTTACTGGGGATGTACCCGCAACCAAGGTACATGCCCTTGACGGGAATCGAACCTTTCAGTCTGCAGGCCGACGCTCTATCTACTGAGCCAAACCGGTTTTGACCTAAATAAATTTTTAAAATGAGACTATTGTTCTTAAGTTTTTAGAAGATGTAGAGAGTGGGTAGTGAGAGGGCCTGGGAGATCTCTATCTCTGTAAGAATCTGATAGAAACTATGAAGCATCACCCCAGAAAAATCACCTGCATCTTCTTCGGAGGAGCCTATTTAAGGACTTGGCTCAAGAATATAATCCACTTCGGCTGTTTCCAAATCTTAGCCATGGTGAATTGTGCCACTATGAACATAGGGGTGCATATATCCTTTCTGATTGGTGTTTCTGATTTCTTGGGATATATTCCTAGAAGTGGAATCACTGGGTCATAAGGCAGTTCCATTTTTAATTTTTTTGTTGAAACTCCATTCTGTTTTCCATAATGGCTGCACCAGTCTGCATCCACTAGCAGTGCAGGATGGTTCTTTTTTCTCCACATCCTCACCAGCACTTGTTGTTTGTTGATTTGTTGATGACAACCATTCTGACAGGTGTGAGGTGGTATCTCATTGTTGTTTTGATTTGCATCTCTCAGATGATTAGTTACATTGAGCATTTTTCATATGTCTCTTGGCCTTCTGTAAATCCACTTTCAAAAAGTGTCTAAGTCCTTTACCCATTTTTTAATTGAATTGTTTATCTTCCTTTTGTTAAGTTGTATGAGTAACCCTATAAATTTTGGAGATTAAACCCTTATCAGAGATAACATCAGCAAATATGTTATCTCATACAGTGGGCTTTCTTGTTGTTTTGTTGATGGTTTCTTTTGCTGTGCAGAAGCTTTTCACTTTGGATTTTGGAAACAACCTAAGTGCCCATCAACAGATGAGTGGATTAAAAAACTGTGGTACATTTACACAATGGAATACTATACTGCTATAAAAAGGAAAGAACTCTTACATTCATAACAGCACAGATGGACCTGGAGAGCATTATGCTAAGTGAAATAAGCCAGTCAGAGAAAGATAAATATCACATGATCTCATTCATTTGTGGAATATAATGAACAACATAAACTGATGAATAAATATAGATCCAGAGACAGAGAAGCATCAAACAGACTGTCAAACCTCAGAGGGAAGGCATGGGAGGAGGCAGGTAAGAGATCAACCAAAGAACTTGGATGCATACATATGAGCATGACCAATGGACCCAGACACTGGGCAGGTTGAGGGCTTGTGTTGGGGAGTGGGGGTGGCCAGGGAGAAGTCAATGAGGGGAAAAGGAGACATATGTAATATGATATGTAATACTTCAAACAATAAAGAATTTTTTAAAAATAAATTATAATAATAATAATAACAACAACAACAACAAGAAACAAAACAAAAAGAATGTAATCCACACAACTCGAGTTATGATCTCTGGGATGCAGGCCATGAGCAGAGGCTTAGAAAACTAGTAAAATAAAGGCAGTCCCCACCTGCTCTGCACAGTTCTGCATGCAGACACTCAACCCAAATTTAGCTGTCTGCATTCTAGAAAGGAACTATTTTAACTTCGACATTCACAAGTATCTGTGGTATTTCTTAACTCACAATTGCACTTTGAAATTCTCCAAAATGGGGACCAGCTGGAGGGAGGCAGCAGAATCTGTCCTGGCTTGGGATCTCCAAAGGTTTACTGCCACCCAGCAATGCCGAGAGAGAGGAAAATCATGCGGCCTTCCTCATGCCCCAAACCGGGACAGGGAAAGATCTGAGAGTACCTTCCACCTGACCATTTGACCTTGTACTAAAACTAGTTCACCCTAAACTATCATGAATATGCTAATCTCAAGTTCACAATACAAGATCAAAATCAGACTGTTAATTCCTCAAGAATGTTGACTGGGCCTATCTAATTTAAGGTGGTTTATCTTGGGCTTAACACTAGTAGGCACTCAATAAATATTTGATGAATGATAAAGTGAAAGCAAATATATCCCAAATGAAAACTAAACTCTTCAAATACCAAAGATAATGATTCCCTGACAAAACTACCAAACGGCTTAAAGATAAATATTTCTCATCTTCTACATTGGCAGATGGATAGGAAAGCATCACAATAGTAATTTTGTTTATGTCTACACACAAAGTCCCTAAATTGGCCATTCTTGGGTAAATCAGTTTGGGTGATGATGATTAAAGGCTGACTTTATGCATAATTAATCCTGTCATCCACGAGAACCACTGAATGTCAATGCCTGAAATACCAACAGGAAGGCACGGGGGACATGGGAACCCAGGAAGCTGATTCCAATTGGGCCAAAATGCTGTGTGGTCTTGACTTGGGCCCTTGACTTCAGTCTATGGGACTATAGACTTCATGACTGGCAAAGTTATCCCCAAAGTCTCTTTCTTTTAAGGGAAAAACAAAAACAAAAAAACTTCATACACCATACTGAACAGTTTTGTGTGTCTTATGTACCAATAGTATCTGATACAATTATTCAATTTCTGTGACTTTCATATTACTAGAGGCCCACTGCATGAAAATGCATGCACTGGAGGGAGGGTCCCTCAGCCCGGTCTGCCCCCTCTCACAGTCCAGGAACCCTCTGGGGTGGGAGGTGACCCAGCAATCGGGGGAAGGCGATACCCCATCACACTTCTGCTGCTGCCACTGCCAGCAGTGCAAGCTTCGGCTGGCCCTGGTGACCTGAGCCTCGGGCGGCCCTGGGTGGCTAGGCAGCCACCATCTGAGCTTGCTTGTGCTTCAAACTAGCCCTGGGTGGCCAGGGAGCTGTGGGAACTGGGTGCTGCCATCTTGTGGCTGTGGGCACCACCATCTTTGAGGGCATGGTAGTCAATTAACCTGTTTGCTCCTTACTGGCTGTGGGAATGGCAGTCAATTAGTATATTCTCTCCTTATGGGGTGTGGGAGCCACCATCTTTGTGATGGTGTGAGGGTCAATTAGCATATTCCCTCTTTATCAGATATGATGATTGTAATTTTGTCGTGATATCATAAAAATGCAGATTCCTAACATCCCTAAATATAAAAACCCTAACTGAAACATGAATGCCTCTTTGGCACACTGAGTCAGGTGAAACAGAAACCAAGGGGAAGAAAATACGTCTTCCTAAAATCTGGCCATTTACTAACCAATTTTTCAAACCCATTCTCTGCCCACTGGAAAGACTCCCAAGTAGACAGAATTACCTGCTGGTCGGATGAGCACACTCCAAGCAAAGTCAATGGGGATGATTTTTTTTCCTGTGTTGATGCCACTGCCTTTTTAAAAAATATATATATATTATTTATTTTTTTACAGAGAGGAAGGGAGAGAGATAGTTAGAAACATTGATGAGAGAGAAACTTCGATCAGCTGCCTCCTGCACACCCCGCACTGAGGATGTGCCCGCAACCACATGCCCTTGACCAAAATTGAACCTGAGACCTTTCAATCCGCAGGCTGACGCTCTATCAACTGATCCAAACCAGTTTTGGCAGCCACTGCCTTGTATCTAAGCATCATGGACAGTCTTCAATGGCAGAGGTTTCTTCTGTACCAGCATTGGGGCCAGGCAGCATCTGTGCTCACATGTTAATTATTTCATATATATGAGGTTTGTTTTCCTAACTAACTAGCACGTTCTTTGAGGGTGAGAGCTACTGTCGCAAAAGCAGGGGAAATAGTAGCCACTGAAGAATCCTCATCTTCCAAGAGCAAGGGGAGGAAGAGTGAGAGCAGTAAGCAACATTAGCTGGGTTCCCACTGGACCAAGCATGTGTTAAGTCCCTTTAATGAGGATCATCTACTAGGAGTGTATTATGAGTCTCCCTATTTTTACAGAAGATTGAGCCTTACAAATGTTAAACAACTCATCCAAAGTCACATAACCGGCTGCTGAATGGGGATTTCAGCACAGCCTCATGTCAGAGAATGTGCTTTTAAACTATTCCATAGCAATGGTTCCATGCATTCATTCAAGACATCTTCATCACATGCCCACTGCGTGCTGGGCACTGTTCCAGCCCCATGGGCTCACTTATCTAGAATAATAAAAGCCTAAGCAACCATTGCAACTGAACTGACGACCAAACAGGCTGTGTGGGGCAACCAGGCCGGCAGGGGGTTAGTGAGGGGCAACCAAATGACTGAGCAGCAGGCTGCATGGGGCAACCTGACCTGCGGGTTGGTGGGGGGGGGGGGCAGAGAGGGGTGACCAGGCTGGCAGGGGAGGAGGCAACAGGTGGGTAGGGGGTCAGTAAGGGACGACCAGACCTGTGGGTGACATTTAGGGGCAATTAGGCAGGCAGGCAGGTGAGCAGTTAGGAACAAGTGGTCCTGGGGATTAGGCCTAAACGGGCAGTCGGACATCCCCCAAGGGGTCCCAGATTGGAAAGGATGCAGGCTGGGCTGAGGGGACCCACCCCCACCCAGTGCATGAATTTCGTGCACTGGACCTCTAGTTTATATATATATATAACCCCAGTAACCGAACTGCCAAACAACCAGAATGACTGGTCTACCAGTGGCTATGATTCACACTGACCACCAGGGGGCAGACTCTCAAGGCAGGAGCTGCTCCCTGGAGGTCAGTGCACTCCTACAGCAGGCCAATCCCTGCAGGCCATCCCCCTGACCAGTGCATGAATCTGTGCACCGGGCCTCTAGTAATGTAAATAAAAGATAAGAGAATTCCCAGCCTTCACTGAGCCTCACATGCTACCTGGGGGATACAGGCACTTAACAAGTAAACTCTACAGATCAATATGTGAGGCCGGTGATAAGGCTAGAGAGAAAAAAGGTAAGGAATATAGGGGGAAGAGGAGGGAAGAAATAATAAAAGGGGGTGTATGGAAGGCTTCCGGGAGGAGGTAGTATTGAGGAAAGGCTGAAGGAGGTGAGGGAGGCAACCTGGGGAACAGCATCCCAATAAGAGGGAAGGGTCAGAAACTCAGAGCCCATTGCAAAACTTTTACTCTGAATTGCATGGAAAGAGACTGTTGGTTCGAGCAGTCAGGGAGGTCATTGCAATATTACAGGGAGGACCTGAGGGGGGCTCAGCCCAGGATGGTAACTGAGGATGGGGTGAGGGACAATCGGATTCTAGGTGCATGTCAAAGATGGAGCCCACAGAATCTCCCGATGGGTGGCCTGGGAGTGAGAGCTAAGAGAAGGAGAGAGGAATGAGGTTTGATTGCTGCTTGCTTGTTTGATATTTACCAGGGCAGCTAAAATGCTGGGCCCTCTCGTGGCTGAGCTGCAGCCTCCAGCAGAGGCTGGTGTGGATAAAGCCATCAGGGTCAGGGTGCTCTAAGTCTGAGGCAGCTGCCAGAGGTCCTGGGGAGATGTGGGCCAGACAGGAAAGATGGGCCTTGGCAGACAAGAGCACAGATACATTATTTAAAGGTGGGCAACCGAGGGGAGGGATGTAGACGAAAACACTCAATGTGAGTTTGAACTCTGAGGTCTGGATTGTGGACAAGCCAAAGCAAATATTGACTGGGATATCCTCTCTGCAGCAAAAGAAGAAACCAAGTGAGGACAGTTCAACTGTGCCATGCGAGCCACACTCTCCATCAGGTTGATGATGTGCAAACAGTCTGATTCACCACTCGGCCAAGGATACATTTTTAGGGCCTTTTGGGGGTTAGCCAAATAATTATAGACAGCTGCTCCCCTTCTAACCCCACAGCCCCCCAAATAGTAACATGGACATTCCTGAACAAATACTGCACAGGGCACAGCTTGAGGCCTCCGTGAGCCAGCGAAGAGTAAGCTGGAAAATGAAGATGTGAAGATACTGCGACATTTGAATTCCACTCAGTTTTCCTGTGTTTGAGGAAAAGTCAATACGTACGTGATTACTTAATCACTTAAACTGGTTAGGATCTCAACTAAAGAAGAGCACTTATCCACCATCCATGTGTGGGGACAGTCTTGGAATGTTTCCTGTCCCATTAAAAAAACAAATCACTTACATGTTTATAATTTGTAAAAGCTTCATCCAGTGAGAATGCCTCCAGCTGCATAAACATTTATGCCTCTGGACACTTGAAAATATAAAAATAAAGAAATCAATAATCCTTATATCCTTCCACCAATTCTAACTCATCTTTGATGGTACTAAAGAAAGCATACAGTCAGAATCAATGCTATATGCTTTTACTGCATTTTTACAAGTATGATCTGATGTAATACCCTCCACACAGCTAATGTTCATTGTATAGATTTGAAAACTGAGGCCAAGAAAGGTCAAGGGTCATAGAGCTAATGAGTCATAGAAGCAGAATTTGTTCTCTTTTTCCAAACCCAAGGGAGCATGTCTTGGCACAACAGCTGCTTTCCATGAAATGCTGTTTTCTTGTTTAATTATAAACCCTCCCAAACACGGTTCTAATCCACTGACACTTGTCTGGATTCCATTCATAAAAGTGCTATGTCACATTAGTTCCTAAAGAGGCTCATGAACTGCACTCCACTCTGTCAAGTTCAAGGGGCACTGGCTGGGCACCCACTCTGTACCAGACACCCTGCCCTACCTCCCTCTGAGACTCACCCCCGTTGCCTGTGGTCCCACATCCGCAGCCCAGACAAGTATCACCAGCAGGGCTCACTCTGGACAGAGGTTCCCTATCCTGTTCCCCGGAAGCATTTTCACCATCACTTGCAGTCTCCATTCAAAACTCTAGTTTGCACTGCTTTCTGACAACCATGTGAATAAATCATACAATGAGAACACTTTTAAAAAATTAACTGGTGACACAACCAATGGTAACAAAGAAGACCAGATTTCTCTGATCACATTTTTGAGCCTGTCAGTCCATGAGCAGTAACCATTGTCTGACAGATATTCTAAAATCGATGTGAGTGTTCACACAGACCAGATGGATAAATCCTGAGAAAGTCTGCTGCTCGCTGGCATCCAAAATACTCTAAGATGAATGCAAACTATATTTCTTTTCCTTCTGCTCCAAATATCTGTCCATAAACATTGGCACACGCATAGGACTATATTGTGTCAGTTGCAGTAATATAGAAAAATAATCTCAATTACCATGAGCTAGAAAGTTACGGTAACTAGTCTTTCAAATAAATCACCATGTGTCACAATTTGGCATACACTCTGATCCTGATGAATAATTCACATGTTCTGCATTAATAATGCATGTCCTCTTCCTATTGGAATGCTCCCTAACGCAGAATGGCTGTCTCTGAGCCATTTCCTCAATTGACATGATGGAGTAAGTCTAAACTTAGGACGGCGTCTTTTTAATGCTGCCTTTACTGTTGTAACTCTCTGGCTTGCCCATAAAGATTATAAAAAATATAAAGTTCCCATTATTTCCTGCCCTGTGCATGATGGGAGCCGCTCAGTTAGGGGCCCAACAGTAGTGGCTTCTGATGGTGAGACTATCTGCAGAGCAAAGGGGATCAAGGGAACCCAGGCGGCACTGGTGGGGACTGGTTAGTCCTGTGACATCTCTCCCTAATTATCCATTCACAGTAACAAAGGACATAAATGCTAAAACATAGTGATGGGGGGGGGGGTGGGAAAGAGGAAGAGGGGTGGAGGAGGGGGAGGAGGAGGGAGAGAGGGACCAAAGCAAACCTAGCAAGCGATTTTAACAATTACAAATGTTACCCATCCCCAGGTTTTCTTTCCAAGCCATTTCCCACAGTAAAATTGCCAGGCACATAAAGAACGCCCAAAGACCAAATAAGAGAAAGGTGCCAACCACACGTATTTGTAGAGAGACTTCACTATAACTCTCTTCCCAGTGGGGCCAGTCCCATCATCGTAGGCGTGTATTATGATTTCAGACATTGTTGAGTTAACTTTCCTTCCGCCACCTCTCGCCAAACGCACACAAGAAACAAAGACAGCCCCAGCACAAGGCAGAGAGAAATGAGATAGTTTGAAGTTTTTTTTAAAAAAAAAAAATCATTCCAGGATCCTCCCCCTCCCTCAAGCATCCTTTGTGGTCACTCAAGCCCAAAGGGAACCAGAATGAGTTCTCTCTGAAGTCCCATCAACGCAGAGAAAAGGGGGGAGACCAGGCGCCATCCATGTGCCTCATCTGTCCGCCTCTGGGATTCATGGATTCATTCATTCTTCCTTCAGCACCAATTTAGGCAGCACTTGCTCTGTGAAGGGAGCAGGTTCCACCCAGCAGAGATCCATCATCTGGGCTAAGCACCGGGGAAAATTCAGACCCCACTCCTTACCCCAAGACGGTCCCTACCCATGCCGCCTTTGCCAACACCTGGGACAGAGCTGGGTCACTGTCCAGGACCCCAAGTCCAAAGAGACCTTTCATGGTGCCGCAACCTCTCCCTGGCGTCAGAGAGGGTTGCTGACCCTGTCCGCACCGAGGGCGCCTGCCCCTCTCTCGGCCTGCGGATCCATCCCCGGGAAAAGTTAAATCGGGGCGAGTGGGAAGAGGGGGCACCGGGCATCCGGCTGGCTCCGCGCCCGCCCCGCTCCCAGCTCTAACTCCCATGGCTACCGAGAAATATTTATTTCGAGAAGATGGGCTCCAGCGGCTCCTGGAGCCGAACACGCGGCCACCATCAGAAAGCCAAGTCATCGGAGGGATAAAGATAGACCCGTTACCCGCCTGGACCCGGCCCTGCAGCGGCGGCCCTGAGGCGTGGGTTCCAGCGGGGTGAGCAGCGCGCAGCCACCGGCGCGGCCGCGGTCTCCCTTCCTCCGAGATGCGGGCTCCGGAGGAAGACAATTGAACCGGCGAACAGAGGAACAGAGAACCGATACTCACCCCCAGGCGCCTGCTCCGGATCCTCACGTACCCTTGCTTCACTATGTCATTAAAATTGGAAGCCATCCCCGACAGCCGGCCGGCGACCCTCCGCCGGAGCGCACGCACCCGGAGCGGCGGCTTTGGGGAGGGTGGAGGGCAGGGTCAGAGGCGGCGTGGGGGCGGGGAGAAAGTTGGAGCGGGGAAGCAGCCTCGGCTGCGGCTCCGCGTGGCTCTAGAAGACGCGCATCAGTCTGTTCCCCCCTCCCCAACCCTGAAAGTGGGCGGCCGGCTCGCAGCCGCTTTGGGGAAGCGCAGAGCGCGGCGGCGAGGCGGCTGGAGCGCCGGCGTCAGCTGACTCATCAGCCAGCCCGCCAGGAGGAGGAGCGGCGGCGGCTGGGGATCCGAGGAGGAGGAAGGAGGCGGAGGGAGGAAGGGGGTCGAAGGGGAGGAGCCGCGGGAGACCCTGCGCCCCGCGGTGGCCACCCACAGGCTGACACCCTGAAACGCGCTCTCTAGGACCCTCGCCCACCTGGCCGGTCCCCCTTCCCCAAGCGATTGCGCCCCTCCTCCCTCCTCGGGAATGCCCCTCCCCGACCCCACCTGGCCGCCAGCCTGCGGAGATGTGGCTCATTCTCTTCTCCTTCCAGTGGCTTATTTTAGGGGGGAGAGGAAATTTCACTTTTCCCAGCCGCCGCCTCCCCCGCCTCTCCCTTCAGCCCCATCTCTTCCCTGAGAAGAGCTGGCTTTTACCTCTGTTGTGTGTGCATCTGGGGAGGTGGTGTTGCCATGGTTTGCCTTGACCTTGGCATATGAGGGCAGGGGGATTGCCATGGCTGAAGCTCCGCTCTCTGTCTGTCGGGTTTCCTTGGCGTCCTGGACCCAGCCCTGGTGACATCAGTTGCCACATTTTTATTGTGTGAGCCCTTCTTTCCCACGGGAATATGCTTCCCAGGGGCTAAGTGTACCCCCCAAAGGCTGGCCCAGAGCAGGTGCTCAGTACATCCTTAGTACCAGCTCTGTTCTAAGCCCTTTAACCACACTCTGGACTTTTGGAAGTGGACCCCCCCCCCCGACTTGAGTAAATAGCAGGTCCATAGTTGGCCCCCAGAGCCTGGCCGTGGAGCTCCTCTCGTGACCATTATGGGGGGTTCCTGCCTAGAGAATAACATTAAGCCTATTGGGGGGGGGGGGCGGTCAGGCTTGGCGCTCACCCCACTGGCCTTCCTTCCTGCTAACATATTTGGGGCTCCAGGGGCTGCACGGGGTGCTGGTCCTGCTAAAGGAATAACGAGGACGATACTAGCACCCACACTTGGGGAAACTGAAGCTCAGAAGAATGAAGAGATTGCCCCAGGTCCCACGGGCTCAGTGGGTAAACACTGCCCTGTCCCCCTTCTGAAGAGCAGGTGTCATAGTCGGTGACTGAGGAGGGCCTTGCCAATCATTTGCACTCTCCCCACAGGCAAATAAGACATCGGGAACTTGACAGTTCCTGTCCCCTGCAGGTGACAAACTGAGGCTGGGGGACCTCTGGTCAGAGCTCTTGAGAAGAAAAATCCATGTTTAGTGACTCTTTGACCGGCTGGTGTTTGAAGGTCTTCCCACTTAAGATTACATGAGTCTCTTCTCCCTGGGAGCACTGTCTTTTAGTCCCCCGGTTCCATGGGTATCAGTTAAAGAAGAGAAAAACCCAAGAATGTGTTATAGGAGAACTGAGACCAAGTCAGGACAAGCCAAAAGCAAGTTCTGTGGCAGGGAAACTCTTCCTGCTCTGGAGTAACCAGCTGCCAGCTGTCATCCTGCCGTCATTTGACGGAAATGATGCTTTACCTTTAAACCTCTCACCAAGAGAGGAGGAAATGATAAAATCGCTTAGAGAATTCTTTTTGAAGGCTTAGAGCTTACACACACACACACACACACACACACACACACACACCACTGTCCATGGTTACCATGAAATAGACCTGTTCATGGAAGGCATTGGTCCAACACATCATTGGGAGACTGAAGCCAGGGTATCATAGAAACAGTGAGGGAGGGACTTAGACATGAGGAGCTTGAAGCGAATGGCTCCAGACAGAAATAACCACTGAAAAAACTGAGACAGAAATCTTGCCTTTGGTAGTTAATGTTGAGAATAATCAACATCCATAAATAATTAAGGAGAAGTGAGGAAATTGTAGAAAATATCAAATTAGATGTGAAGAGACAGGGTGTTGGTTTTTTGTGGGTTTTTTAATCCTCACTGGAAGATATTTTTTTCCATTGATTTTTTTTTTAGAGTGAAAGGCAGGGAGGAGGTGGGGGGAGGGGGAGAAAGAGAAACATCGATGTGAAACACTTTGATTGGTTGCTTTCCACACATGCCCCAACCAGGGCCAGGAATGGAACTTGCAACCCTGGCAGATGCCCTTGGCCAAGAATGGAAACGGGGTTGTCATTCTAACCACTGAGCACACAAGTCAGTGCAGGGTTTTTTTTGTTTGTTTGTTTTGTTTTGTTTTGTTTTTGTTTGTTTTTTGTTTTGTTTTTTTTGTGGGTTTTTTTTTTTATTATTGGCAAGGCAAATTTACTTCTACAGAAGGGTGCAGTTGCCTGCTGAAAATCATGGGCAAAGCACACCAAATGGGAAATATTTTGGTTTTTATTTCCTGATGTGGGTCTGCCCTGCCCCTCAGTCTGACTTGATTGGTCAGGGCTCAGAGGGATGTTTTTCTTTAATTGCCAAGTTGAATTCAGTAGATGGTTTCATTTGTTTTGGGGGAAGTCAGACTGATATGCATGCAAGACACACAGACTGTGCTCTGTTATTCATAGGAGGGACGGCCACTGACACTTCCCCAGAAGATGTAGGGCACACATGGCAGGAGGGGAAGGGATGATTCTCAGAGTTGCTCAGGATAAGCAGAGCTCACAGAGCTGCCCGGCTCCACTACCACACCTGCCAAGCAGCACAGTCCCACACGCTGCAGCTTCCCTGGAGATAAGCGAGACACACAAAACATCATCATTCCAACCCCCGTTGTAAATCAGTTTTCACCACTAAGAACTTCTTATTTTAGCATCCATTTCTGTTGCTCCCTTGGCAGCCAGGCCCCCCTTTCCCAAAGACGGTCAGCATTCCACCTCTTTACCCCCTGCTCCCCAAAAGGAGCATAGCCTAGCACACTGCCTTCCTCCAGCCTCACCGATTGGTCCAGACCTGGGCATGTGACCTACACTGTCTGATGAAGGGCTAATTGCATTACTTTTGTTGAGTCCTGGGACAAAGACTCGCCCTGGGTATGGCTGAGAGGCAGTCTAGATGGGTCCCAGGAGCTGCGAGTGGAGGCCACAGAGAAGCAGCAGAAACAAGAGATAAAGAGAAGCAAGCCAAATCCCAATGACATTGTTCCAACCCCCTTATCTTGCACCCCACCGACCTGTTCCATTATTTAAGCACATGTGAGGCTGGTATCACAATCAGACTGCAAAATGCAATGACTTCAGTTGAATATGAGTTTCCTTATCTCTCATGAAACTGTCCAGGTAGGAGCCTGGCCTGGGAAGATAGGAGCTCAGTCCGCAACTGCTGGATGCAGTCAGTACCCTTCCCAGAGAGGGGGAAGAGAGCACGGAGGGAAAGCAGTCTCCGAATACAAGTGGCCCCAGATGTTTCAAATCTCTCTTCCCCTTCAATTCCACTCACTAATATTTTGTCGCATGGCCACCCCTCTCTCCAAGGGAGAATGGGGGATGCCGTCTCCATTCTGGCATGGGTGGATTTCTGAAAGAACAAATCAGAATTGGTGTTGGACAGGTCAATTGGTACTTTCTACCTCCCCAGTGCCATTCTTAGATGATTTAATTGCTTAAGCTAAAATAAATAAATAAATAAATAAATAATTCTTTTTAGCTTAAACCAGCTCAGACCAAGGTAGTCTGTCCTTCGCAACCAAAAGAGTCCTGTCAAAGACAGCATAGTTCTGTGAGTTGAATACTCAGACATCTCAATTAAACTCTAGACCAGGGGTGGGCAAACCTTTTGACTTGAGGGTCACAATGGGTTCTTAAACTGGACTGGAGGGCTGGAACAAAAGCAACCTGACCATGCTGGCACTCTCATCTTGGGCTGCTGGTGAAGGAGCAGAGGGGAGAGCAAGAGAACCCTCAGCTCTTTCGGCTCCGAGGGCCGGATAGAACAGCCAAACGGGCCGTAGTTTGCCCACGGCTGCTCTAGACAGATATACCTAAAAGCCCCAGATTACTTGAGAAAAATTGCAACATTTTCTGTGGTATTTTGCCATAAAACTCCAGGCGACAGAAGAGAAAGTGACCTCCGCCAATGGGTCCAGTCTCTGTCTTTTGGGATTTACTGCTCTTCTAACTGAGTGATTCTGGTGGAGTGAATGGGGATGGGCCATTACCATGCCCACCACAGGCCTGGACACCTGATCAAGTCTGGCCAATCAGCACATGCCACCTTTGGGCGCAGGGATTGCACAGTGATGGACATGTGACCTAGAAGACCCAATCAGAATCTTCCCTGGGGTGAGCAGATGAAAACACTGAGACACACAGCTGCCCATGGCCGTCTTGTTTCCAAAATGAGAACTCACCTGAGAACAAAGCTAGAATTATAACATCTCCGAAGCCAGAACTACCTCTTGCACTTTTTGGTGACACACTCTATTTGCTTTTTGTCTTGTCTATTTGTGCCCATTTAACTTGGATTTTAGAGTGCACTCCCCACGGCTGGGACATTTTAGAGTGTGAGACAAGGAAGGTGCCTGGGTACACAGTGTAGGAGGCACCAACTCTGAGGGCTGCGTGAATGTTGAGCCTCCATTCTCACCGTCCTGACCAGGAGTGCTTGATTCTTCAGCTTCTTCATGCGTCCTGCACCCTACGTGCCTCACCCCGGTCCTGACCCTGATACCCCCTATCATAATCAGCGTGGGCTGCTATAACCAAATACCACATAGCCTTCTTCCTTACAATTCTGGCAGCTGAGAAGTCCAAGGTGAAGATGCCAGCAGATCCCTCTCCCTTGCTTGTAGATAGCCCCATTAGTGTGTGTTCACATGGGAAGGGGGGTAGTCGCAGGTTCTGGTGGCTTTTCCTCCTATTAGAAGACCACTAATCCCATGACTCGGACCCCACCCTCATGGCCTCCTCCACCCTCACCCAATCACCTCCCAAAGGCCCCACCTCAAACTATCATCACATCGTGGCGCAGGGCTTCAACACTCAGTCCACGATGCTGCCCTTTCTAAAGAAGTGCTACTTGAAATGAAATCAGTGCGAGTTCAGTCATACTCCCACTTGGCTTCTTGTTGATATGAAACAAAACTATGCCGTGCATTGAAATAGAACTTTGTAACCAGAAATTAACTCAAAGGTCGCCTCCCTTCTGTATTCCAAGCAGAAATCCACTCCGGCTGAGAGATGAAAACCTCATGCCTTTCCCTGTGCATTTCATTAAGCTGGTTGTTATTATTACTACTACCATTATTATTGTTATTATTCAGCTCTTGGGGACAAAAAACTATGTACAGAAATCCAGAAGATTCTGCACTTTCCTGGAGCAGGCTATGGGCTCCCAAGCTTCACCAAAGGAGGCTGCATTTCACCAAATAGCACAAAGCACCAGGCTGAGACTGCGATGGCACTTAGCCAGTTTCTTTACCAAAAATAACTTGAGCTTTGGCCCCGTGGTCCATTGCTCTCAGTGGGAGAGTCCCAAAAACATACGCAGCCTTTCCTCCCATGAGATGAGCTGGGACTAATGAAAGCGAGAATGGTGGGGCCCTGGCTGGGGAGAGGCTGTGTGCTCTGCAACGGGTCTCTCCCCACCTGACCTCACCGGCTGAACAAGGATGACTTGGGAGGCAGCCCGAAGCCAGGTGGGCAGGACCTGGGAAAGGGTCTGCTTTGGTTACTCATGGCTCGTTGGCTTCCTTCCTGCCTTCAACAAATATCGATTGAGCACCTGCTCAGGGTGGAGACTGTCCACATAACCTGTCCCCATGGAGCCAGGAAAAGTAAACAAGCACATAAACAATTTATATAGCTGCAGATGGCGGAAAGGAAGTGAGTGATGTGCCGCGTAGGAAGTAACAAGCAGCCCAAGTCAGGCAAGACCTCTCTGAGGAGATGACATCTGAGCTCAGACAGGAAAAAGAGAAGCTATGTGAAACCTCGGGCCAGTGCATGCCAGCTGGAGCAAGAACACTAGAAAAAGACAAGGTGCAGGAAAGAGCTTGGCCAGTTCAAGTTCAAGGGAAGGGCAGGGTGTCTTAGCCCAGTGGAGGGAGAGGTATAAAGGGCAGCGCTAGAGGTGGAATGGGACAGCCACAGAGAGGGGACTGCATTCTACTCTAAAGCAGAACAGCATGCATGGACATCTGATGGATATTTTCAAGATATGATTCTGTCTAAAGAATTAAAAATAGATAGGAAGGAAGTGGACTGGAAACGATATGACCATGTAAAAATCTGCTTCTAAAGACCTCACCCAAAATCTTTAAGGGAAGAGAAATGACCTTTCTGATGACGATGTAAGTTTATATTGATTGATATAACTGTTTTGAAGCATAACTGATGAAACATTCAAAACTTTGATAATTGCTCATCAACAAGTCCCACTCTGAAAATGTGTCCAAAGGCACAGCTATTCAGTGACAAGAATATTCATTGCAGTTTGTTTAGGATGATAAGTATCCTAATATATAAAAGCCAGGGGCTGTCATGACTGAAACAATCAGATGGATGACCAAACAGCAGGCTGTGTGGGGTGACCAGGCCAGCAGGGGGAGCAGTTGGGGGCAACCAGGCTGGTGGGAAGGGGCAGTTAGTGGCAACCAGGCTGGCAGAGGGGGGCAGTTGGGGTTGCCAGGCCAGTGTTGGGGGGTAGTTAGTGGTGACCAAACCTGCAGGGGTGGGCAATAAGGTGCAACCAGGCGGTAGGGGGACAGTTAGGGGTGACCAGGCTGGAAGGAAGGGGCAGGTGGGGGCAACCAGGTTGGCAGGCAGAGGCAGTTAGGGGTGATCAGGCAGGCAGGCAGGTGAGCAGTTAGGAGCCAGTGGTCCCCAATTGGAGAGAGGTCTTGGATTGGAGAGGGTGCAAGCTGGGCTGAGGGGACACCTGCCCAGTGCACAAATTTCATGCACTGGGCCTCTAGTATTTAATATAATACATATATCTTAATATCACATATGTCTCTTCATATAATATAAACAGCTAAACATATTTCTCACATGGAAGTATGTACATACATACAATCAAATATCCAAAGGAGCTTGGATCAATGGGGTGCAATTGTTCCCCATTAAGCTTTATTTTCTCTAAACTGGAAGGAAATTTCCATAAAGTCCTGGCCTTTGTGATAATGAGTAGGTAATACAGTCTATTCAAATTCAATGGTCATATAACATGGAATATCACCCATTTGCACTTAACCCTGGGCCCCAGTTTAGGAGTGGGAATACGGTGGGGGTTGGGAGGTAGCTTTTTTGCCATTTTCTGCTCTGCCTCCTCTTCTACGTCATAGCTACAGTCTCTGGACCCTCGTGGCTGGAGATCAGAAGAGTTTGCTTGATCCATGTTTTGCCTGGAAGTGGATGCCCTCCAGACAGCAGGTGTATAAATATTTGCCCTTTCTCTCAAGGAGCTTCTCTGAGTTCATGAGAGATGCACCTGCCCGGAGCTCTGCCCTCAACCCTTTTCTCTGTCCAGCTACTCTACTCCTGAACACCCCGGGACCCCAGTGCTCAGGGGCTATACTGGGCTCCCTTTCCACTTCCAGGTAGTCCTCTTGGTGGATCTACTCTAAGAGAGCCCCTACCTCTTCCCTCTGAGTGCTCAACGGGCCAGAGGAAAAGCTCACTCAGTGCTGCCCCCATCAACGAATGGTCAGCTCACTTCAGAGCAGCCGCTGCTCTCAGTGCTGCCACAAGTCAAGGCCACTGGTGGATCCCAGGCCTACGCTTTTAGGCCATGGAGGAGTGGGTCTGGCACCGATCCCTGTGCCTCCCACACTTGAGGAAACTCACATCTCCTGTGGGATTCTGTTCAATAGCGCTCCTTTGCTATAGGTAATGGGTAGTTTGCCCCTCCCTGCCTCATGGGAGAACAATTCTCTGCCCAAAACCATTCTTCTTGAATCGCCGGCTCTTATTCAGGCTGGAGTTGCATGATCCAAGAATGCAGAAAATGGTGCTGAATGACTTTCCGCGGTTTCTGCACAGATGGCCCAGCACCTTGCTTTACAATGTTTTCTAAATGTTTTCCCGCCCTGGGCTCCAGAGCCTTCTGCTGGAATGGAATCAACAGGGAGAGTCACGCTTACCATTCTGTTCCACATCCACAGCAGAACCATTAGAGCAGATGGAAAAGATGTCACTTCTCATTTGTTCATTCAACAGATATTATTTGAGCTAGGCAATGAGCGGCCAATGGGGCAGATAGAAAGAGCAGACTCTGCCCTCATGCCGTCCAACCTGGAGGTTTAAGACGTTAATAAAATATCCCAAGATGTGTGAAATGATGCATAAAGGCAAGTTCGGAGAAGTTAGGGCAAGGGGAGATGACCTGTTCCCTTCGGGAGAGGGCAGATGAAGAAATTAGGGGGAAGGTGCTATAATGTGGGGGAGGGGAGAGGGACAGCGTGAATGTCCCAGGCAGGACACATAGGTTATGGTGAGAACAGAAAGTCAGGTGACTGGAATTTGGAGAGCAGGGAGAGGGGAGGAGGCCAGGGAGAATAAAAGGGTTTCTGCACACGGATCAGCATGTTCTCATTGATCTCTGCAATGTGGTCCAGTTTTTTTTTAAAAAGAAGTTTTTTATACATATTTTACAAAACCTAATATGTCTAAAGCTAAAATATTTGCGGTGGTTGTTAGCTGTTGTCAGTAATATTGGAAATGTTAATTTTGTACTGCGTGCTTTATAAAAAATAATAAATTCCCAATGCAACCTTAAAAAATAAAATGACTATTTCTTTCTGCATGAGTGCAGCTCATGTCTTCAGTTTTATTACCGGAGACACAAAAGCAAACATAACCTCTAGCCAACTTGCCTGGAGAGCAGGTTGTAGAGTCAGGGGCTCACTGGCTTGCCCAGACATTGGAGTTTCTTTTCTGACGAGAGGAGCGCTCCACTCTCGAGGTCAGTGAAACCATCCCAGGGAGATCTTGGCCTGCGCACGAGAGACAGACCAGACCGAGGGGAGCAGCTACAGACAAAGGCAGCTGGCTTGGACGGAGCCCTGCTTCAAACAGAGCATGTGCAGCAGGTGCTGCAACAAGATTGGAAGTCAGTATTCCAGAGGCCTCCTCAGGGCCAGTGCCCAGGTTCCTGAGTGGCTCTGAGTGAGCCACTCATTCTCCTGCCCCATAACGTGATCTGGGAAACGTAGATAAATGGGCCCAGCCTGGCTGGCACAGGCTGTCCAAGTCTCTGGGTGAAACCTGTGAAGAGGGCGCGTGTTATGTTCAAAGTGCTCTGGTGATGTTAATTAATCCTAGCAGAGCCCTGAGCCTTGGACCCCTACCCACATTTCACACACCCCGGGCCTGCAGCAGAAAGACCAAGGATGTGTCCAAAGCCACTGAGGAGCTGCTGCATCAAAAGAGGAAGCACTGCAACTCCCCCTAACAATTAAATCTCCTCTGGAGGGTGTTCACGGTGAAAACAGTTTCCATATCAATGAATTATAAGGGGGGGGAGGGGAATTAGACACATTTACAGTAAAATATGACAGGCAGGGTAATCTGCAATTTTAAGGACACCTTTCTTAGACTGGTGACTGTAATTAGCTGAACATGTCAACTTTGCTTTCATCTCATTGGCCAGAGCTTAGTCACTGGACCTTGGCTTCCCAGAGAAATGAGGAGGAGAGCAGTGTAGGCAGCCAGGCGCCTATGGCAAAGGCTAGGGAACCTGCCAGAGAGGACCTAGGAGGGCGGAGTGACCCTTAGAAAGCTGCTGGAGGACAGCTAGCAGCAGCTAACAACCACATCCTAACCTTATCGTGGTTGGAAGGAAATTCATAGTGTTCCCCACATCACCCCTCTTAGTATTTCCTACGCTATCAGTGAGCATGCTTTTAGCTGGAAATAGCATAAAGCTCAGCCACCAGGCTCTCAGATCAGAGGCATTTATCACAGCAGTTTTTGACATCTAAGACGCCATTAACTTCAGGGAGCACTACCATTTCATACACTAGTAAAGAAGAAAAATTACTACCACCCACACTTTTCCAGTCAATGACCAATCACAGTCACTTAAATAGCTTTTTGAGGTAAACGGACATCCAACAAACTTCACAAAATAAAATGTAAAACGTCCTAAATTCTGACAGAGATGCACCTGTGAAATCCCCACCATAACCCAGGTAATAAGCATGCCCATCACCCTGAAAGTTTTCTCCTGCCCCTGCAAGCTCAGGCCACTTGGCTGTGATGGCAGCCATTGTGCAATATACCAATGTCTCAAATCAGCTCTTGTATCTCTTAAACTTACACAATAAATCTTGGGGGAAAATTTGTAATTTTTCTATTTCTTCCCTCCTTGTCTTGTGGAGGCCTGTAGAGGCTGATACACATAGAGGTAGTCCATTAAATTGCTGAATCATTCCATCATCCTATATAGTAAAAGTCTAATATGCAAATTGACTGAATGGCAGAACAATTGGTTGCTATGAAGTGCACTGACTGCCTAAGCCTTCAGTCAGACATCCCCTGAGGGCTCCTGGACTGAGAGAAGGTAGAGGCCAGGCTGAGGGGAACCCCCTGAGTGTATGGATTTCATGCACCAGGCCTCTAGTATAACAATGACAGATTTTATGTCTCCTTCCTCTACTAATGGAAATTAAAATTATTTCTACTTTATCATATTACAAGCAACAGACATTAAATTGATATGCCTAAAATATGAAATAAGAGCATCACTGTAATAACATCTTTCTACAAAATATCTAAAATCACTGTCAGTCATTGACAATATCAAAATTTTTAAAGAACGTAAGTGCTCATGGGCTTTTTAAAATGAAGTCAAAAAACTCAAGAGAATTTCTAAGGATTCCGTGCAATAAAAACGTCTGCTTTGTGGAAACTCTGCAGGGAGACTAAAAACTAAACTAATATATTTTAAATATTTCTTAGATTTCCTTTGTAAGCTTCAAAATTAACTCTCACATCAGTCTGTTAAAATAACTGCAAACATATAATTATGAGTGATAGAAGCAAGAACATGTAGGACACTGCATTAGTATTTTAGCTCAAAGAAAGATAGCATTTGGTCTTTTGAAGTAACGTGGACAATATTATGTTTCATTTACACTTAGAAAAAAAATCCACACCCTTCTTTGGCCTCAAGGTCAAACATGACCAGGGATTCCCCATCCACCTCTCTGACGTCATCTACTTCTTGCCCTTGCACACACACACCCCTTCTTTCTGGCCCTGAAAAACCCCACACTCCCTCCTTTGCATTTTAGCATTTTCTCATTCCTCTCTTGCACACACATTGCCTTCAGCTTTTCACATGACTGACTTCTACTTGTCATTTGGGTCTCAGCATATGTCACTGCCTCTGAGAAGCCTACCTTGTCCTCTGAATCCAAAGAGTATCCTCCTTCCCACCAAGTCACTTGCCCTCATAAAACTTTTCTTTTCTTCAAAACACTTATCACAAATAGAAATTGTGTGGTTTAACTATGTGTTAACACGTTTCTTGTCTCTTCTCCACCTCCCTTTACACTAAGCTCCAGCAGGGATCTTTCTGACTTGTCCACCACAGCCTCAGTGCCTGGCACAGTGCTCATCGTTGATGAATGCTGAATGCTGAATGAATGAATGCTGAATGAATTAATGAATGAGTGAGTGAGTGAATGAATGAATGAAATTAGTGACACAGACAGTGCCTGCAGGATATTATTTTAAAAAAATATATTTTATTGATTTTTTACAGAGAGGAAGGGAGAGGGATAGAGAGTTAGAAACATCGATGAGAGAGAAATATCAATCAGCTGCTCCCTGCACACCACCTACTGGGGATGTGCCTACAACCAAGGTACATGCCAGTGACTGGAATTGAACTTGGGACCCTTCAGTCTGCAGGCCAGTGTTCTATCCACTGAGCCAAACTAGTCAGGCCAGGGTATTTGTGATTACATGCATCCTGAGATGTTGAACAAATAGTATAAAACTACAATAATGGATTTTCTTTACATTAATAATTTTCGCTTTGAATTCTATTTCTTGCATTAGAATTATGTTTTTGTGATGATCTGATACATCACTGTCTATTCTTAGCTTTTAATCTACAGATATCATTGTAAAGTATGCTAATCTTTGACTAGTATATTATTAAATGCATGTCTTCACTGGATAGCTTAATCCATTTTCATTTGTAACATTTATTGGTATGTTTGGTCTTCCTGTCCTCTTAAGTTTTGTTTTCTGATTTTATGCTCATTTTATGCTTTATGTTCCCTATACAAGCTGTTTCCTTTTTAATTTTTAGTAATTCTAATGTTTAAATAAACCTTGCTGACACTGTGACCACCTAATCAATGCAACCTGCTGCCTACATGAACATGACTCTTATGCCAGGAAATGCTTGCCCAGAAAAATAAGGTTGCCGGTAACTTGATTGCTAGTTGCAGGAACTTGCTGAAAATCCATTTATCTGAACAATAGACTATTCACCTGGTTCTCTTCAGTACATGGAACAATGGCCCCTTCTTGCTATTAAACAAGAGATTTCTCCAGTGGGCTCATCAAACTATGGTTTATTCTATAAAGACTCACTTCAAAATCTTTGCCTCTCCACATTCATCAAACCTCGATTGCAAACTTTGCCAAATCCCAGCGAGGCTCCCCTTAAATCGGGACACAGAAACCTCATTGAGAGCCCCTTCCGGCTCTCCCCTTTGGAGATGCTCCTGATACCCGCCCTCCCTTCCTGCAGTGAACAATAATTTTGGCTTTGATCTGCAGGTTCTTTTGATGATCTCTTTGGGGAATCAGCCAACAACACTGTTCTATTTGTATTACCCAGGCAGTTAATTTCATAATTTTATGAATACATTTAGATATATATGTTAATGTTATGTCAAATATTGTTAAAGTCTAACCTTTTGTAGAACATTTAAAAAAAAAAGCAATTTTTATTGCCCTGTGGTCCTACCCTTTTCTTAACTTTTGTTGCTTTGATGATAGGGGATTATAATGATACAGTTGATGGTGTTTTACATCATCTTACTCTTTCAATAATGGTTTCTGACACCTGTATTAGGTTTTATAAGTATACTAGAGGCCCGGTGCATGACATTTTTGCATTGGGGGGAGGTTCTCCTCAGCCCAGCCTGCACCCTCTCCAATCCGGAAGCCCTTGAGGGATGTCCAACTGCCAGTTTAGGCCCATCCTGGCCGAAACTGGCAGTCGGACATCCCTTTCACAATCCAGAACCACTGGCTCCTAACTGCTCACCTGCCTGCCTGCCTGATCACCCCTAACTCCTCCCCGCCTCTGCTGGCCTAGTTGCCCCTTACTGTCCCCCTGCCAGCCTGGTCACTCCCAACTGCCCCCTTTTGCCAGACTGGTCACCCCATACAGCCTGCTGCTCAGTCATTTGGTCCCCTCTCACTAATCCCCCTGCCAGCCTGGTCATCCCACATAGCCAATTCAATCATCCATTCAGTTGCAATGGTCACTTAGACTTTTATTACTATAGATAAGTATCTATGATGGGAAATTGAGTACTGTTTTATATAAGCTCCACTCTCCCTCTTCTAGTATATATTACTAGTATAGTATATATCCAGTGAGGGCACAAAAAAAAAACCCACAAAAAAACCCCTGATACAATCTGACAGGTTTAATCCATAAATTTATTATTTACTAGAGGCCCAATGTCTAAAATGTATGCAAAGGTAGAACTTTGCAGCTCCTGATGCCTGAGCACTCGCAGCCCTGGCTGCCTCAGAGTCCCACAGCCCCACCCCTATGCCCACTGGTCGTTCCAGAAGGTTGTTCCACTGCTGTCCAGTTTAATTAGCATATTAGCTCTTTGTTATATAGGACTAGAGGCCTGGTGCATGAAATTCATGCATGGGGGTGGGGGGGCTGTCCCTCAGACCAGCCTGCACCCTCTCTAATCTGGGACCCCTCAAGGGATGTCCGACTGCCTGTTTAGGGATGGGTCCTAAACGGGCAGTCAAACATCTCTCTCACAATCCAGGACTGCTGGCTCCCAACTGCTGTCCTGCCTGCCTTCTTGATTGCCCCTACACGCTTCTGCCTGCCAGCCTGATCACCCTAACCACTCCCATGCCAGCCTGATTGATGTCTAACTGCTCCCCTGTCAGCCCGTTTGCCCCTAACTTCCCTCCTCTGCTGACATGGTCACTCTTAATTGCCCTCCCCTGCAGGCCTGGTCCCTCCCAACTGCCCTCCCCTGCTGGCCATCTTGTGGTGGCTATCTTGTGTCCACATAGGGGCAGGATCTTTGACCTCATGGGGGCAGCCATCTTGTGTGTTAGAGTGATGGTCAATCTGCATATTACTCTTTTATTAGATAGAATAGAGGCCTGTTGCTTGGGTGGGGGCCAGCTGGTTTGTCCTGAAGGGTGTCCAGGATCAGGGTGGGGGTTCCCTTAGGGCATGGGGCAGCCTGAGTGAGGAGCCTGTGGTGGTTTGCAGGCTGGCCACACACTCCAGCGACTGAAGCAGAAGCCCTGGTATCTGGGATATATTTACTTTATACAATTGAAATTTTGTAGCCTGGAGCAGAGCCAAGCCTCCTGCTTGCTCCTTGGTGGTAGCCTTTTCTGTTTGGATTTGTTTACCTTCTATAATTGAAACTTTGTATCCTTGAGTGGAGGCTTAGGCTGGCAAAGGCAGGCAGAAAGCTTGGCTTCCTCCATTGCCAGATAAATGCCTCCCTCCTGCTCTCTTTGGCTTTAGCCATCTTGGTTGGGTTTATTTGCATACTCGCTCTGGATGGCTGATGGGCATGGCTTGTGGAGTGGAGTGATGGTTAATTTGCATATTACTCTTTTATTAGGTAGGATTGTCTTCTGTACCTTCTCATTCAAGAATTCTTTTTGAAATTTGTGTTCACTATTACTATCACATTTAATGAAGCCCCACTATTAAATCACGTTTCTCTTTATTGTTGCCCCCTTTTTATACTGTCATTTTCCTTCCCTGAAGTTCTTTGATGTATTTTTATGAATAGCAGGAAGGTATCTTTTATTTTATTTTTAGAAAGAGTACTTAACTGTTCCTTCCAGTAGAATGACTGAATTTAAATGCAAATCAGATGAAGTCTACAAAATTCAACATTGTAAATATCTCTGTTAGTTGTATATATATATTTTTTAAAATGAGGTCATCAAACTGGCAAGTCTTTATCATTGGTAAGAAATTATATTTCTATGTCTTTGAAATTCCATCAAATTTGTAAGTCTGATTAGGAAGGATCGATGTAATGTGCTTTAAGATGGGGATGGGGGAGTCAATCAAAATTAAATCAAGTAGTCAAAACCAGTTTGGCTCAGTGGCTAGATCATCGGCCTGTGGAATGAAAGGTCCCAGGTTCCATTCTAGTCAAGGGCATGTACTTTGGTTGGGGGCACATCCCCAGTAGGGGGTGTGCAGGAGGCAGCTCATCAATGTTTCTGTCTCATCGATGTTTCTAACTCTATATCTCTCTCTTCCTCTCTGTAAAAAAAATCAATAAAATATATTTTAAAAACATTAAATCAAGTAATCAACTTGAGTGAGAGCTATAGAATCTGTAACTAGCCCCTATCGGTTAGTAAATGTGTATAACTTGAATTTGGGGATATAGGCTAATTGACCATATCTTGGAATTATGGAGACATGATAAGAAAACTGAAATAGATCTTACTCTGTCCCAGCAGCTGGTCACCAAAAATCTTGTGGATGAAACTTGGGGTCAGGAATAAATCCACTGAATTGGATTAATAACTATATTCCTTAAATGTGAACACATTTCTTAAACTTAAAAATTAAGGAAAAGAATTTTGAGAGTAACAAAAGCCATGGTATTAATATTTTTCTGTAAACAATGAATTGTACGAATTTTTTATGCATTTAAAAGAATCATTTTAAGAAAATGAAAACTTCAAATTTTTATAAACATTAGTAAATGAAAAAGATTTGGTAGTTAAGAAATGTGTTTTTTATTAATTCAGTCTCTTGGAGTACTTAAATAAAGAAAATAAATTTATAAAAGACATATAAAATATTTGAGGAGTTTAAGCTTTTAAAGGAAATTTATTTTCTTCCTTTTTTTCTTTTCCCTTTTTTTTTTTTCTTGGTCAAAGATCCCTTAAAAGTGACTGCCAATACTTGCTGAATTTAAAAATAGAATAATAGACTTGTTAAGGCCTCAGAAAAAGCTAGTTGTTTCTTCTTACAATTGTAACTTTAATACGTTGAATATTAATTGTTTGAAAACCTTCTGAATAGTATTTTCTCTATGGACAATTATCTCATGAGGGCACCAAAAAACCCTCACATAAATATATCCTTTCTTTCATTTTGCTTCCTCAAGCATTTATTTAACCCTGACACAGAGATTTATTAAGTGTCTATTATAATCCATGTAATGTGGAAGACACTGGGGAGATATTGAGAAATGGAAGAGAATTACTAACAATATGTTCACACAGATACATTTTTAAAAATATTTTTGTGAGTTTTGTAACAGTGGGAGGTTCAAACACAATTGAACTAAAATGCTGCTTCCTTCCCCTCACTTCCTGCTTGCTCCTGTTCCCTGCTATCAAATTGTATGTACTAAAGTGGTTGTGGCCACTTTTTAAATCTGGCTAACAGAGAAATGACTGAAAGGTACACTGATTTGGGTTTTAGTAAATATATGTATGTGATTCATAGGCATTGACGTGTGTCAGTTAAGTTGTTGCTGGCGGTTCTGGTGTAGGAATTGCCTCCTGAGGGACTCTCAGTGCTTACAGGGCTGACACTCTGCGTGTCCTGACACAGGAGGCAAGGACAGACATAGAGCCACCCTCCTGACCATAGAAGGGTGTGGCCCTGGGGAGGAGAAACAACCTTGGAATGTTCAAAGTCAGATGACAGTCTATGGAAAAACCCGACACCAAAGGTCTCCATCACTGAGAATATATTGGGTCACACAGCATAAGTAACAATAAGTACACCATGTACCTTTGTTCCTCTTTGATGGGCATTGTGAACAACAGAATTCCAGAAATCTTGAGTTCATCATCTACACGACAAAAATTGAGTAGGAGGTCATTACCTCACATCTCAGCTCATCTGACCCACCTTATCCTGGCCAAGTCTCAAGGGTTGAGACAAAACACACACAAAGCAGCTCTCAAAACAGAAATAATCAACCATAGTAAGAGGACTGAATTATCTTTTTATTCTTCCTCTAGAAAATAATATATGAAATCATGGTCACATGAAAGAATGATCAAAATGTGTGCCCACAAAAAAAAAATGTGTAGGGGAAAAGGAACCATAGAGGTGTGAATTAGCTAACAAAAAATAAAGACTGTGCTATTTTTTGCAATTTGGCCACATATGCAGTTTTTATTAGCTTTAAAATCATTTGTGACTTGTGGTTTTTTAATGAGTTACTGGATATTTCATTATTTATTTTCTCATTCTAAGTAAGTATTTGCTCTGTATCTACTTCTGTAGTCACAATTTTGCATACATTTACTTTTTTAAAGAGGGCTCGAATCATTGTAAAAGTTTCAGGCCTCAAAAACCAAGATCTGTTATTAGAAGTGGGCCAAACCGCTGATGTTTTTTGGTTAATGGACCTGACTTTGCAATGGAAAAGTGTCTGTCCATCTCGTTCGAACAGTAGCAGTTTGGGCCTGCATTCCTGCTCTTTTTATATCTTTCTTTTTCTCCTAAAACTATTGACTTCATCTTACTTAATGGTGAGTTTTGGATTTGCAGCAGGCTGGCACAGTGGGAAGCAGAGTTAACAGGGCGGAGAGAGAAATGTTGTCAGGGCACACACAAGTGTCTCCCCCGGAAGAAGGTGCTGCAGCTCATGCTCAGAGCAGTCGGAATCTAGCTCTGGTCCTTGAGTTCTGTTGCAGTTCTGGAAATCACAGATAACTGACACGTGCAAAGTACGTCTTCCCTGGTGGAGATTCAAACTGTCCTCACTCCTGCCCTCCACAATAAAGAGCTTTTGTCTCTGCTTGCAATTCATCTCAACATTTCTTTATTCCAGATAAATGTGGGCTGCTTTGACTTTTCCTTTGAACCAGCTACAACATCAGCCTGGACCCCTCACATGAGGAAAATAAAATCATATTCATTTTGATACCTGGATGTGAGTCATGATTTCACCTCGTCCTGAAAATTGCCTTTCCCCAGTGGCCAGGGCAATGTAATTTCCTCTCTCCCACAGGGAAGGTTGGCGCGAGCCTGACTTTGTTTCCTTAGAGAGAACTTGATTGTTAAGTTCTTAAGAACCTTAAGCTCCTTTTCTTCATCTCTGAAGATATAAACTGTCATCATAGATGAATGGTGAATTAAAAAGGATAGTCAACAACCTCTAACTTAAGACAAGGCAAAATAAAAACAATTGTGTTCATCTTCACTGTTTGTGAACTCTGGTTTAGTGGAATTCGTGGATGTTATTAAATATTGTTGAAATTTCAACAAACGACTGATTTTCCACATTAAAAGACCTAGTCATCTCAGAGGTAGACCAAGCCTGTGACAATTGTACAAGCATTCCTGCCAGTTGCTTTATTTCATGCCTATTGGACCTATTTTGATCTACTCTAATGATATTCTTACAATCTTAAATTTCAAGAGTAACATTTAAAAACTCTGGTGTGGACTATGGTGTTATTTTGACCTAAGATTTATTCTTCCAACAGATTCTGTGAGATGGCTGTAATATTAACAACCAAGTTTATGTGTCTTGTAATGTGTCTAGTGGGCTCTGTATTTGCTGAATAAATGAGTGAATGAGCAACAAAGCCTAGAACAAGATGATGGGGTCGTGTGTTTTTTGTAGTTTATGGAAATCTCAAGATTAATGTATTGCATGTTCAGCATGCTCAGACTGTAAGTTTAAATAAAGAGAAACATTTATAGTTGAAAAATAAATGCACTGTTTTAAACCTGCCATTTTTCCTCATCAACATTTTTTTCCCATTTGTCACTTAATATCCCCCTTCATAAAAAATGAAGCCATTTGTTTTATTTCTGTGAATCACATGATGACTTGAAATGTGTCAAGACTGAACGAATTCTAGAGCTAGAAATGGCAGGAATTCAAGCCTTGGCATAAGCTACTTTGACATTATCTTAGACTGTAGACCCTCCCCTTGCGACCAGAGTGAAACAACTTTTAAAAATGTAAACATGTGCCTGACTGGTGTGGCTCAGTTGGTCGAGTGTCATCACATGAACCAAGAGGTCAATGGTTCGATTCCCAGGTCACATGCCTGGTTCAATTCTCAGGTCACATGCCTGAGTTTAGGGCTCGAGACCCAATAGGGAGCATGCAGGAAGCAACCTGCCAAAGATGGTCTCTCATAATTGATGTTTCTATCCCTCTCTCTTCCCTGCTCTCTTTCTTAAATGAATAAAAATGTATTTTTAAAATGTAGACATATCATAACACTATCTAGAAAAGATTCCTTCAGAGCAAAGCCAACAGGATAATGTTAAATGAAAAAAAAAAAGAGAGGGAGAGAGAAAAATTATATATACCTTAACATTATAATAAACTAACATTAAAATAAATACACTATGTGGAATTTATTAAATTATTTAAAAAGATGGAGGGATATACATAAAATACAAAAATCAATCTCTAAATGTTGAGATTAAAGTTGATTTATTTTCATGTTTATACTTTTCTACACTTTAAGTTTTATATAACAAGCTGAGGTTAATTTAAGAAAAAAAAAGTCACAAGAAAGTGAAAAAGTAATTATTACTATAGGAGAATAAAGTTCAAATTCTTCAGTGTCACATATAAAGAATATTCGTGATAGGGCCCCAGACTTTTAATTGTGCCACTTCCCATACAGACCTTACAGCAAGCATGTCAAACTCAAAGACTAACACGGCCAAATAAACAAGGTTTACATTTATGTAGGCTGCAAAAAAACAGGAGCTTCCATTTTCATAGAAACATAAATTTATTTTGATAGAGACATGCTGGATACAAAGGGCTGACATAAATGAGTAATCATTAACACAAAATAATAGAACATTTTAATAAAAATTAATATTTTTTCTTGAACATTAACTTACCAGATACTGAATAATTGCACAAATTAATAAGTATAACACAAATAAATCTATTTTTCTTCTTCTCCAAAAGCAAAATATTTCCTGTTGTGCACACCAAACAAGTCAATCCAAGACTAATGATGTGGCATGGCTGCTAATATATTTGCTGCTGGTATTAGTGGAGAGAAATGTTGCACCTGTGAGTAAGGCACGTAAGGGAAATGAATGCAACATGATTATAGTAATCAGTCGTTAATGAACATTGTAGTTTGTTATTAATAACTAGAGGCCCAGAAACCAAAACAAGATGGCAGCCTAGGTAGTCTCCTAAGCTGCCACCTCATCAACAATTTGGGGAAAAAAAACAACAGCTAAAATCGCAAGGGATAGCACCAGACCCACAGGAAAGCTGGCGGAATGGGAAGGCTACAACTAGAAACAAAGCAGGGCGCCGCTGCTGCCATGTGGAGTTTAAAACTACGGTGAAACCGGACCTGCCTGAGCTGCTGCTGCCGGGAATGAGGGAAGCCAGACCTCGCTCCGCCCTGGGACCCAGGGAGTGGGCCAGCCCAGCCGGCCCGCCGTGGGAGCCAGGGAGTTGAAGCCGCACCTTTGGCTCCTGCCCGGACGAGAAGCCTTTGAGAGCGGTCTCCATGCCCACAACCATCCCAGCCCACAGCTGTCCCAGCCCGCCCACCTGCTGGTGAGGAGATGGCGCTGTGTTTCCCTGCCCTCAGCCATCTCTGCCTGGCCTCCGCGCACGCCATGCTGGTGAGGAGCTGGCTCGGTGCCGGCCCCAGCGAGTCCTTCCTCTGCTGGTGCATGGCCGGCCCGAAGCTTCTGCCACTACCGCCATGTGGATTTTAAAACTACAGGGGAAATTGAGCCACAGGAACTACAGTCGCTGCTCCACCCGCCGCCGCACCTGCCACTACCAGGAATAATGGGAATCCACCGAAAACAGAGCTCACTCTGCCCTGGGCTCAGGGAGTGTGTGGCTTCAGAACTTAGCCTCTGTGTCCACAGCAGCTCCGCTTCTGCACCAAAGGAGACACCATTGAGGGTGATCTCTCCACTCTCAGCCATCTCAGCCCGCCCACAACCGTCCCAGCCCACCCTCCGTGCTGGTGTGGAGATGGCGTGGCACCTCCCGTTAGCGGCCCCGGTGAGCCCTTCGCTTTTCAGGCCCACCACAGCAGGCCCGAGCTGGAGCCTCGGCCGGGACCCCAAGGAGGGGCACCGCTGCTGCCATGTGGATTTTAAAAATACAGTGGAAATTGAGCCACAAAAGCCACCACCTCCACCACACCCGCTGCCGCTGCCTCCAGTGAGGGAAGCCCACCGAGAACAGGGCTCACTCCACCCCGGGCCCAGGGAGTGGGCGGCTTTGGAGCTTGGCCTCCGTGTCAGCAGCCGTTTCACTGAGACTCCTTGGAGCACGGTCTTCCCACCCACAGCCGTCCCAGCCTGCCCACCGTGCTAGCGAGGAGCTAGAGCGGTGCCTCCAGTTCTCGACCCCAGCACCCCAGAGGGGCCGTGTGCCCCGGGTGAGCCGTGTGCCCCAGGGGGCCGTGTGCCCTGGGTGAGTCATGTGTCCCAGGGGACCGTGTGTCCTGGGAGAGCTGTGTGCCCTGAGGAAGCAGTGGGACCCGGGGGGAGGGGCGATGTGAACCAGAGGAGGAGCTGACTCTATTCATGTGGTCCTGAGATAGTCACCATAAAACAAGCAGATTGTCAAATGACAGTGGGGAGGGGAAGGAGACCTGGGGGGAGATAAGAGAACAACCGAAGGACTGGTATGCATGAATATAAGTACAACCAATGAACACAGAACTCTGGGGAGGGAGGGCATGAATGGGAGGTGGGGGGGGGGGGAAGCAATGGTAAGCTATGTACACATCTAATACCTTAATAAAATAAAATAAAATAAAATAAAATAAAATAAAAATAATAACTAGAGGCCCAGTGCATGAAATCGTGCATGAGTAGGGCCCTAGCCACCAGTCCCATCCTCCACACACCCCCGCCCAACCCCTCCCACTGGCCCCTGGTCACTGTCTGCTAGCAGCCTGCTCCTGCTGCCGCCATTCCCATGCACTGATGGCACCAGCCCTGCTTGCACCCGCTGACATCATGGAGTGATTGGGGCCGGCATTGATAGTGGGTGTAGTAGGGGCTGCTCCCCTGATCACCTCCTCTGGAGCAGGGGGAGGTGGAGAAGCCCTGAGGGGTGATCAGGGCTAGCACCGGTAGCAGGTGCAAGCACTGGGCAGGACCGTGGCATGCCCTAGCAAGTAATTTTCAGTAACCACCAGAGACTCACCCCAATAACAGCCATCAGTGCCCCGCCTTGGTCTGGCGCCCTCCCCCACCTGCTCCACCATCCCACAGTGGCCCATGCCCATCGTGTTCTGCACTCTGCTATTTTCTGCATGTGCCCCATGGTGGTCAGTGCACATTATAGTGAGTGGTTGAGCAGCCTTAGCATATCATTAGCATATTACACTTTGATTGGTTATTCAGTTGTTCTGCCATTCTATTTTCATATTACCCTTTCATTATATAGTATTATATATAACAAGATATTATAAAAGTTAAGTTATGAAATTTTCATTAAAACATTTCTTACATACCATTATATTGGGTGGGTAACAAAAATATATGTTGTGAGCCACGTGAGGCCCGGAGCCAAGAGTTTCACATGCTTGCCAAAACCGGTTTGGCTCAGTGGATAGAGCATCGGCCTGCAGACTGAAGGGTCTCAGGTTCGATTCTGGTCAAGGGCATGTACCTTGGTTGTGGGCACATCCCCAGTGGGGTGTGTGCAGGAGGCAGCTGATCGATGTTTCTTTCTCATCAATGTTTCTAACTCTCTATCTCTCTCCCTTCCTCTTTGTAAAAAAATTAATAAAATAACTTTTTTAAAGAGTTTGACATGCTTGCCTTACTGCCTACCCTCCAGCCTCAAAGAGAAAAAATAAGGAATGCCCCCTCGGCTTTTGTAGATTACATTCATTGCCTTTGTTGTTTCTGCCTCAAGGAAATCTTCCCTGATTTCTTTGATTGGGATCACCTGTGTCCACAGCATTTTCAAACACCTCTTCAGTGGAACTTAACATGTTATGGGTATTTCTCTACCTGTTTTCTCCACTCACCCGTGGGTTGTCTGAAGATAGGGAATGCATCTTATATAACTTTGTGCCTCTGGTGGCTCTGTCTGACTTCTAGTGATCTCTGTATTTGTTGAATAAATGAGTGAATGATTAACAAGATGATGGGTTCTTGTGTTGTTGTTGTTGTTTTGTTTGTTTTTTTTTCATTTCACACAAGCTCTGCTTCTTGAGAGGCCCCAGAGAACTCTGCATCCTCCATGAAACTCTATGTGAATTGACATTCTTTTCGACAAGTTCAGTGTAACAGCCAAATGTGGACAGTCTGTGATGATGAAAATGTCCTTTTCTTCCAGAACAAATAGAAGAAAGACTCCTTCGCATCTCTGGGGTAAAACCGGGTTTGTCTTCAGAAATGTCCAGTCTATATATAATGGAAGCAATTTCTAAGAGTTACTGCAGAATCAACTCTAGGGCAGAAATGATCATCCTTTTGTGTGCATTTCACTTATTTTGAAGTTACTTATTATTTGGGTAAAAATATGTATGGGGGATCTCGGCTTCTGTAGAAAGGAAGTTGGCTGAGTCTATAATAAAAGAATTCTTTTTATGAAGGCTGCCCATGAATATGCCCTCATCTTTTGGCTTCATTGGGCAGTGATATGTTTAATCTCATTATCTTCCCTCAGCATTCCTATGAAGAAGGCAATCTTATCATCATAAAACAAATGGGAACGTGAAATCCTGGTGTATTGGTTGAATTGTTCTCTCCCCCTCCCTCCCAAACACACACAATATATATGTTGAAGTCTTAGCCCCGGTACCTTAGAATGTGAACTTATTTGGAAATGTAATTAGTGAGATGAGTCCAAGTAAGAAGAGTGGACTCTTAACCCATTATAGCCAGTGGCCTAATGAGAAGATAAGAGATGGGAACAGAGACACACAGGAGATAAAGCTATGTGACAACAGAAACAGAGATTGGAGTGATGCATCTGTGAGCCAAGAAATGCTAAAGATGCTGACAAACAGCAGAAGCTGGTAGAGACAAGGAGGTATTCTCCCCTAGAGACTTCAGAAAGAATATGGTTCTGCCTGCCGAAACTGGTTTGGCTCAGTGGATAGAGCGTCAGTCTGCGGACTGAAAGGTCCCAGGTTCGATTCCGGTCAAGGGCATGTACATTGGTTGCGGGCACATCCCCAGTAGGGGGTGTGCAAGAGGCAGCTGGTCAATGTCTCTCTCTCATCAATGTTTCTAACTCTCTGTCCCTCTACCTTCCTCTCTGTGAAAAACCAATAAAATATATATTTTTTAAAAAGAATATGGTTCTGCCAGCACCTTGAATCCGGGCTTCTGGTCTCTAGAACTATGAGAAAAAGATTTACTATAAAGACCCACTTTACAGTACTTTGTTATAGCAATCCTAGAATACTAATAGATATGGGTAGATTCAACCCATTTCCCAGGATTTTGCATCTAAGTTCCTGATTAAAATAAAAGTAGGTCCAAGTCTTCTGTCCCCTGAGTCCATCTGTGGTCAAGTCGGAGACAGTTATAACTCTTTAGATAGAATTCTCCTAGTTCTGCCATTAATGTTGGCCAAGTCTTGTACATTGTAGAGGTGAACCATGAATTTTCAGAGAAAGAAACTTGTCTTTCCCTTAATTTTCCATTTAACCTTTTGCAAGGTTGGCCTAAGAGTCAAGAACAAGTCCAGTGGGGTTAAAGTAGGCTATAATTTTGCATTATCTTTCATGTAGTCATTTATCTGTCCTGACGTACTGTGAAGTCAAGACTTCTGCTTATTAACCTTTCAGCAAAAGCAAGCCTGACTTTTTGGTTAGAAGCTAAATATTAAGAACAATTATTTTAAATAGCACTGCATTTCACATCAAGGAACCTGGCCTTGTGAATATTCTTTTCTAAGTGGCCATTTGTTATCTAAAAGAGCCAGCAGAGATGAGGACAAATGACTTAAAATGAACAAAATATATGGATTCAAGTGAGGGATTTATTTGAATGCCTGTAAGTGATCAACCTGTGATTCTCACTGAGAGCAAACATGTGACATGGGAGGTAGAGGGTGTCATTGTTAAGAGCACAGAGTATGGATTCTTACTTTCCATTTTTAAAATCTTGGCCCTACCATTTACCAGCCCTCAAATCTAGGGCAAGCCACATAACCTCTGTATATGCTTCTATTTCCTCAAACTTCAAGTGTGGGTCATGAGAGTTTTTTCCTTCTAGGAATATTGTAAGGAACAAAGATCATAGGATCTAAATTCAAGAGCCCATGCCCAGAACAATTAATCACCAGAATTGGTTTAAATTTGTCCCAATCTACCAGTGACAACTCACTGAGCACCACCCTTCTAGCGGGGCACCCGCAGCAGCCTCGGGCAACTACCCAGAACTAAAGGCAGCCCTCTGTCAAGGCCAACTCAGGAGGCCACCTACCCTTGAACTCCATACTTGCCCAAACTGTGAAATGGTCAGCTCTCTCTCTCTCTCTGCTTGTCCAGAGAGACTTAACCACCCAGTTCTCTCTTCCTAGCAAACAAGAAATTCCACTTTTTATTTCAGATGTGGAGTGGTGGCTTCTTCCTTCAATACTGTGAGGATTAAATCATTACACTCAGGGTGGGGCAAAAGTAGGCCTACAGTTGTGAATAGCTAAACACAGAATTTATTCTCATATTATTACTGATTAATTGTTGCATTATTTTGATATGAACCACTGTAAACCTACCTTTGTCCAACCTCATATACACATAGATCCCTTAGGCATAGCTTGGTGTGAAGGAAGCAGTCAATTAATGTTCATTATACTTATTAAAAGCTGTGGTGGCCCCCGACCTATTGGATGGGCCAGTGGGAAGGCAAGGCGGCACAGAAATGAACATTAAAATCTAGCATTCAGCAATCACGACAAGCCAAGTTCAAACCCTAGCTGCCACTTAACAGCTGTTTAAACACAGGCAAATTACCTCCCCTCTATAAGAGAAGTTGGCAAACTGTAGCCAGCTAAATGCAGCCTGCTACTTGCATTGGTAAACACAACATTATTGGAGCACAGCCACACCCATTTACTTGTATCATGGCTGTGGCTGCTTTTGAGCTACAAGGCCAGCCAAGTACTGTATCTTTAACAGACCAGGGAGAGCCAGCCAGTCCTCCAACATTTATTTACCCTCTGACCCTCTGCAGAAAAAGTCTGCCCTGTTCTATGAATCCCACACATATTCATGAATCCATAACAGGAACTCCTTCACAGGGAGACTGCGGGTGTTAGAGCAAAGTGCATAGAAATCAGCCTGTGACTCAGTGGCAAAGGCTACAGGTTTGTTTGTTTGTTTTTTAACACATATTTTATTGAGTTTACAGAGAGAAAGGGAGAAGGATAGAGAGCTAGAAACATTGATGAGAAACATTGACCAGCTGCCTCTTGCACACCCCCTACTGGGGATGTGCCCGCAACCAAGGTACATGCCCTTGACCAGAATGGAACCTGGGACCTTACAGTCCGCAGACCGACGCTATATCCACTGAGCCAAACCGGTCTTGGCAAGTTTTTTTTTTTAATTGAATTTCTATTCTTTTAGGTGGAGCATGACTCTCCAGTGGGGTCTCAGATCTAACTCTATGTCCTTTCTTTAAAATTAGGTTGACTTCTAACACTGTTTACCTGCTCAGCTGCACCATTCTACATATGAGCCCTGACTATTACTCCCTCTTCTAAGGGATCACTGAAATCTCTTCCGTCCTCCTAGTTTAATTCACATCTAAATGCTTGCTTTCAAAAAGAACAATTTGCACATAGGAGATGCATTATTCATGTGATTTAAATTAATCAACTACTAGCACCTATGATGTGTGCGAGACTGTTCCAGGCACTGTTCCAAGCACGGGAGACGGAGTACTTACTTTAAATGGGATTGATATGAAAAGCCTCCATGGGGTGCATGTACTTGAGCGGAGCCTGTCATGGGGAAGGTGGAGAAGAGCATGCTGTGAAGAGTAACGCTGGGTGAGTTTGACTCATTCAACTACAGTGTGGCTGAAGCAGACAGACCCCGAGCGTGATGCTAAATGAAGACAGAGCCAGGCAAGATGGGATCACGCCAGGTCTTGTGGACTAAAGGGGACAAGCTTTTTCTCCAGAATGCATGAGAAAGTGCTGGAGATTTTAAACATCTAAGAATGTTTGTGGTCTGGTTCACTTTCTTCATAGACCACCCTGGGTGCTCTTGGAAATGGACAGAGTAAATGAATGAATGAATGGTGGTCACCGGTTTTCTGGGTTCATTATTAAAAAGTCAGCAGGGGAGGGCTTAACGCCTCTGCTGAACCAGAGGCACAGAAAGTGCATGGAACCTTTCCTGTGGTGAGTGCCGTGTCCTTGGCTGTTGCTCTGTGGCACCGTGTGCCAGACCCGGAAGAGGAAAGATGCCAACCAAGTGGCGAGCTGATCTGAAGTCGCAGCAGGTGGCATAACTGTCCTCTGCAAACATTCTGGGGGGAAAAGTCTATGTGCAAATATTTCATTAAACTCTTAAGGTTCCAGCTAGAGACACCCAAATCTACATGCAAACATGTGGAAATCTTTCAGGCTCTAGTTGAAAAGACAAAGGATCTTTGTTGTCGATGCGTTTTGTGAATTCTGGCAGGATAGCACATACTTTGAAAATCCTGTGCCCGGAACACCTTGGCAATGCCTCTGAAATTCAATAGCTAGCGCAGCCTGGGGCTCCTTGGCAGGGTCTCCTCTAGCCACATAATTGGTCTCTTCCACTTTGACTTTTCCAGTTCATGTATTTAATTAATGTGATCTTGACTACTACATGTTTTGAAATATTTACAACATACGAAGCACTGCGCTCGGGATATAACATTGCATCTTATCTTCACAAAACACTCTGATTATCAATATTAATAACAGTAAGTGAGTGAACTCATGAGTACTTAGAATAGTCCTTCTCATTCAGTAACTATTAACTATCATTGCCATCATTATCATTACCACTGCTATTAATATTACCCCTATATTTGTTATTAACTCAGTCAATAAATGAGGAAGCTGAAGCTCAGAGAAATAAGGTAACTTTCCCCAGGTCAGATGATAGGGTGAGAATTGTACCCCGGAGACTGGCTTCAGAGCCACACTTTGAACAATAAGATTCCACCAGATCTACAAGGGTAAGTGTCTGGCTGAAAATACACTATTATTGGGGTCAATATTTTAACAAGTTACCTTTAGGGTCCATCCCTGATGGCTCTTTAAGACTTCCTATATATAGATACACAAACAGCTATCCCTATAAAACGCATTCATCACTCTAGGTACACTTGAGACCACTAGTAAATTACAATAGAATTTGTGTGTGATAAATGCTGTTTGTCAAGTAAAGAAAAGAAAAAAAAGAAGGTTTTTTTTTAACTTTAAAAAAAATACATTACAGACTTAATAGTGGAAAATAATTCTCAATGGAAAATATTCTATGATTATGAACCTAATTCATTCCTTAAATGCCCTCATGTTGCTGTTGTCACTCCAATAGGTGTACTTGATAGGCAAAAGCCGGGAGCCCAAATAAGCTTTCTGATTATGCACAACAGTCAAATTTTTTTTTAATTAATTAAGTTTTTGCTTGCCTCAGATGTTTCTTGAACAAGGTCTCAGGGAAGCAAAAAAAAAAAGATTATTTCTGTGGGAGCATATGCAGAACTTAAAAACCTGCAAATTACTGTCAATGTGGTGAATATTATTAAAAGGAGGAAAAGAATGCTGACTAAACCCTCGAGCAAACAGACGGTGCTGAGTCCTGGGCTGTGCTGCCCACTGAGAACCGGGCATTCATTGTGCCCCGTTGGCATTTTTGTGACAGGTTCCAGACCCGAGATCAGCTCCCCACTCCCTCCGCCCGGCGGTTGGCAGCATATGCCGCAAAGACCTTCTCTTGGCTCTGGGCTCAGTGGCTGGGAACACACAAGGCTCTACTCAGATTACAGGGTAATTCCCCTTCGCCCTCTCTGGTGCTCTTCATTTAAAGTTCACGGAAGTGGAGTTCTTTGCCAAATTAATTGGCAGGCTCTGTATTCTTCACCAAACCAGGCTCACTGTCATCCTGGGAAAGGACCTACATTAACCAGACACCCCAGGGGTCCGGGTGACCTGTCACTACTTCAGCCAAATAAGCAGAGACAGGGTTGAATCGTATATATGAGAGTTTATTCCAATAGTGCCGGCAGCATGGGAGAGCAGCAGGTCATCCATGAAAGTCTGCTCTGCCCCCCCACTATAAGCCAGCTGCTTGTATTGGGTAGAAGGACAAAGATTATGTGGGAAAGTAGGGATTACAGGTATGGGAAAGTGGGCATGGGATAAGCATGACAGGTTACAAGTCATGCGGGCTCTAGGATACTCACAGAGAGCAGGCGCCTCCAGAAGCCCTGGGACCAGATTAGGGGCTGGGGTTGTGAAGAGCAGGTGCCGCTAGGTGCCACGAGGTTGTAAATCTTTCCATACTGACAGGCAGTTCTAGGAAGGAGGATGGGCTGCATTTCAATGGGAACTCCCATGTCCCAGGGAGTACAACTCCCAGCCAGGTTAGAATGTGCTTTCTCTGATCAGAACAGAACCACCATGGTTAACAGAGGAGAATTAATATTTCTTATAACCATAGCTGGTCCCCAATATTCCATTCCTGCCCCTAACACTACGACAAAGCCACTACTTGCTTGGGTGGTGATGGGATCCCGCCCATTCTGCTTGTCCGGTGCCCTGGTCTGAATGCCAGAAAGGAGCCAGGGAAGCAGCATCCAGAAGCCATCAACCTCCCTTCCTCAGTCACAGACCGAGGTTTTATTTAAACACCTGGTTCAGGTCCTTTTGGACATAGAAGCAGATGCCAATCTAGGAGCAGTCATGTGACCCAGCTTTGGCCAATAAGATCTAAACAAAAATCCCCTGGTGGCCCCTGAGAAAGTGAGTGCTCCCCCAAAGGAAGGCATTGGGGAAGGAACGCTATGCATCACTCCCTTTGCTTTGGGAATTTGGGGTAAGAACGTTCTGCTCAGAAGAGGCAGGCCTCTCTGGTCACTATGAGTCGAGAGTTCGGGGACCCGCAGGAGTGCTGCCTGGGTCTTTGGCAGAAAATCCTCCTTTGTTCTATGTGGGAATGAAACTCTCCGTCAAGGCCCTGGAGAGGGAATATTCCCTTCCTTGCAGCCAAAAGCACTCAAAACTCCTACGCCAGTTCTCTGATTTCTTAGGCAGCGCTTAGCCTTTTTCTAAAACAGTGTGAGGGGTACATCTGGGACCACTTTCCTGAGGCAGTGGCCTGTTTCCACAGGGAGAGCTGTAGCCCGGGATTGGGGGGTTATGTGTGGTGGGGGAGGGGTGGCAGGCAGTTGCCATGGGCCCTGAGCTTTCCCAGCATAATTCTGCTGGGTGTGCCAAGAATGCAATGCCTTCACAGCTCTTTGACCACAGTTCAGGACTCTGTTTATAGCCAGGAACTTTGTGGGGTGAAGTAACACCTCACCCAGAGAGGAAGCAGAGTTATTTGCAGCTCAATGTAAGGGCAGCCAACTCCCAGACTGCACCCTCCCTCATCAGAATGCAGCGCTGCCATCAGGTCCACCTTGGTCTGCCCTCACCAGAAGCCCTGTCCCTCCTCCTCCAGCCTGATTCCAGAACAAGAGAAAGCCTGCCAATGAGCCAGGTCCAGGAGGAACCTTTATTAATGTCTCCGTCAGAACCACACCCATCATGAGACACAGAGTGAACAGAGATCTTGTTCTGGGACTAACGGTGGGGAATAGAAGAATTCTCTTTTATTGCTGCTGTGACTAACAAACAGATTGGGTCCCTTTTCTGATCATTTTTAGATATTTATAACATCCCCAAATCAACCGCCAAGATGGATATTGGTGTTGAGCAGGGAGGGGTATTTAAGCAAGAACTACTTTTTATTCATTTAAAGCTGTCTATTACTCAATACGTTGATATAACTTTTAAAATAGTTTACCAAATGATACTTTTATATTATAACTAGAGGCCCGATGCACAAAATTCTTGCAAGGGGCTCAGCCCTCACAGCTCCAGCTTTGTCTGGAAGGTTGTCTGGATATCCAGAAGGATATCCTGAAGTTGTTCAGCTGCCCGGTCTAATTAGCATATTATGGTCTTATTATTATAGATAAATTTTACTTTTTCCTGAGCCACAAGGTTCAGATAATGAAGACCCTTGCACATAAATGGAATAATATGAAATTATTGTTTTTAACTTCCTTTGTTAATTAATAGTATATCAGAAATACTTCCCATATTATTAACTATGCTTGTGCAACATCCTTGCAAATGCATATGTAATACTCTATTGTGAAGATACTCTATATCTATCAGTATATACTACTGGTCACTGAGATTCCTAAAATTTAAGTTATTATTATTAATGCTGCATTATGTATGTTTATAGTTAACTGCTTACACATATCCTTAGCTATCTGAGGTAATAAATTTCTAGAAGGGGGATTGTCACATTGAAGGATTTTTATACATAGTAGGACAATTGTAACCAAGTCATTTTCCACTAGTGTTCACCCAGAACACTTCCTCCCTTAGCATCCTGTGAGACTGTGATTGGCTGTGTGGGAACCTGGTCCTTACTTTCTAACCATTGGCTGTTCCTTCCCAAATGTACATGTCAGTACTGGAAAGTGGAAGTGCCCTGGCCAGCTCTCCTCCTGCAAACGTTTCTCCTCCACGTACTGTTGTGCATTTCTCCACCTCCAACTTCCACAGCCTTGGGAAACCACATGCATGGGTGTCAGATCAGTTGTTCAACTGACCTCCTCTTCATCGTGTTCTCAGTCCTTGGTATCCACCGAGCCCCCAGGCTCCTCCAAGCTCACTGCTTTCTGTGGACCACTGAAGGGGAGTTGCATTTTCCAGCCAGAAGGAATGGCTCAGAATTCTCTGAGTTCTTATTGCCTCTCCTTGGCCATCGCAATATATCCTGGTGTAAAAATAGCCTTTCCTTTGGGCATCATGGTATCTTGCTGTCCGTCCAACTTTCTCATCTTCTCTCTCTGCTGACACCCTTGCCTCATTACAGCAGCCAAATGATCTTTTTAAAATACATAACTCAGAGTATGCCATTCTTTGCCTAAAATCACCTAGTCCTAAAAAAATTCACACAGACTGATCTGAAGTCCTTCCTATGATCTACAAACCTGTACATTATTTGTGCTCCATTCTCATTTCTTGCTAGTCTCCTAGTACACTCTGACCTCAGGGCTTATAAGTCACACTTGTACCTGCCTGCAGGTGCTGGCTTAAGCATCGCCTTATCACAGAAGCCTTCTCCAACCAATACATCTAAATAGTCCTGAGGCTCCTACCCGATCTCATTCTCTACTTCCTACCTCCACTCTGTTCCTCCTCATAGCCCTCATACCACTCATGGCAGGCATGCAATTGTGTGTGTCCATGACAGTAAGACTGTTTTTGTTTTCTTTGATGGTGAAAATCCATTGTCTTTAGTCTTTGGCATGTAAGAAGTCCTGAGTCGCCAAAACTGGTTTGGCTCAGTGGATAGAGCTTCTGTCTGTAGACTGAAGGGTCCCGGGTCTGATTCCTATCAAGGGCCTGTGCCTTGGTTGTGGGCACATCCCCAGTATAGAGTGTGCTGGAGGCAACTGATTGATGTTTCTCTCTCAACAATGTTTCTGACTCTCGGTCCCTCTCTCTTCCTCTCTGTAAAAATAAATAAATAAATAAATAAATAAATAAATAAATAAATAAATAAATAAAATGTATTTAAAAAAAAAAAGTCCTGAGTTAATACTTGTTGAATGAATGAATGACATTTTCTTCACTCTCCCAAACTTATTTTGACATCCTTGACATATATGATAATGTAGTCATCTCTTTTCCTGTCTTGCAGAAGAGTACGAACTCCCTAAAGGCAAGGAGGGGTTCATCCTATTTTTTAGTTTCACATGCATTTAGGAAGGACCTTCCATGTGATGGAGACTCGGGACAATATCTATTGCACTGAGTGCTCCTCCCCTTCAGACCTCTCTCCTACCTTCCCAAAATCCCAGTTTTTCAGGCGAGAGACAAGCCCGGAGGAGTTCAGAGAGTTCCTCCAGCGTGGGAATGGCTGAGCCATGACTTTAACTCACATTATTTTTACCCCAAGCCATATTCTTTTTGTTCTTTTAATCTTGTTTTCCCTGCTAATGGCCTATCCTTATCTTGAATTGATATATACAGAAGCTTCCAGCATTATGCACATGCTGTGAAAAGTTATGCTTGAAACCTTGGGATCCTTTAATTTGTCAAATGTTTGGAAGAAAAATATACTGCTCTAATTATAGAATGCAGATGGCACTTTGAAAACTTGCAAACTATGTCATTTAACAAAGTGGAACATGAGACAATCATGCTTTATAAAGTGACCTTATTTTTTTAAGGGGAAGTTTTTGCAACTCTCCCTTTGAAAGGCATAAACAGGCTGCCTACACATTCCTGATGATAAGAGAACCTAAAAGAAGTCCGTTAAGCACCAGTCACGAAATTTTAACCATCAGTTTTAAGAATGGGCCTTTCTAGTTACAGGCAACTCTTAGCGCTGGGGACTGCATTATTGCTGCTTACATGAGCTCCCAGCTCTAACTCAAATCAAGCATACGTGAGCTGGATTTTACCCCACTTTCCCACAGTTCTAATAATTATATTGTGACAGCATCAGCCTACCCTCAGCGGATGTCTAAAACCTCAAGACTCAAAAATAATCTACAGGGAAACTCCCAAAAGCAAGGGCAAATGGGAATAAGGACAAAGCCTCGTATCATAACCAACTATCCTGAGGAACAGGATTCTTTACTTTTTAATGAATTTTCTACAAGTGACACAGCGTCCCCAATTCTGCCACTTCTTCCACAAAATGCACACAAACCATAAACCACAGTAGCCAAACATTGTGTGACAGTTCCCACTGCACCCAGAGAGTGGCGTTAAGGAAGAGAGCAAAGCGCTCAATTCGTCCATTCATTGCACATATTTCTGGAGCAGTGGATAAAACCGAAGGTCCCACCTTTATAGAGGTTGTATTCAAGTTGTAACTAAGAGTGATTGTGAAAACTACTCAAGAGGTCTTTACAAATAAGCGTGGTGGGGACCTGACATGGTGGAGAGCACTTCTGCCTGAGCTCTGTCCTCACCCATGTCTCCCAAATGCTGGTATGAAATGAACTCAGGTGATAAACTTTGCTTAAAAATAGTAATGCCCTTATTTTATTTTATTTTATTTTATTAATATATTTTATTGCTTTTAACAAAGAGTAAGAGAGAGAGATAGAGAGTTAGAAACATCAATGCGATGAGAGAGAAACATGGACCAGCTGCCTCCTGGGGATGTGCCAGCAACCAAGGTACATGCCCTTGACTGGAACTGAACGTGGGTCCTTTCAGTCCGCAGGCTCTGTCCACTGAGCCAAACCGGTTTTGGCAGTAATGCCCTTATTTTAATTTTTAATTTATTTTTATTGTTAGCAGTATTACAGATACTCTCATTTCTCCCCTTTTGCTCCCTCCTTGCAGCCCTCACCACACCCCAGGCCTTCTACACACTAATGTCCATGTCCATGAGCTATATATACATGCATATAGGTTCTTTGGTTAATGTGTCAGAAAAATACTGTTTCTTCATTTAAGCCAGTGACACATACATACTTATGTAATTAAGTAATATGTACAATATGTATAAAGACATTTTGTAAAAGACATTATATACAAGTATTTGTAAATATATTTACATACATATTTAAAGATAAAAGAGACTTTTCATTTAAAGAAAAATAATATACAGGATATGGCAAAAACTGTGAAAGCGATACAACCAAAGTTTTGCAAACACTAATTTCTTAGTGATTTTTAGATTCTAGAAAGTGATTTTTAAAAAATATGTTTTTATTTATTTCAGAGAGAGGGAAGGAGAAGGAGAGATAGAAACATGGATCGGCTGCTTCCTTCCTGCTGGGCATGTGCCATGACCAAGAACTGAAGCAGTGTCCTCCTGCTACATGGGACAATGCCAAACCAACTGAGTCACACAGCCAAGCTTTAGAAAGTGATTTTAGCCAACATAATTCCTAGTTGCAGATGTAAAATCTTGATATTAAAAGGAATCACTTAACTCTAGAATATTATTTCAAACAAATGAATTTATATGTGTGTGTATATGCACACACATATAATCAAATAACTAATTGTACAATAAAAATAATATTGTTTTTTGTTTTTACATTTCAGGCACTGCACTAATCACTTTACATATTTTATATTACTTACACACAAGAAAGTCATGAGATAGTTAAAATTATTGTTTCCTCCTATAGTTTAAGCAATTATGCTATAATAGGAAGTAATCTATACTAATATATAAAAATCCTGGGTTGTAACAACCAGGAACAACTGAGGCTCGACCAAGCAAAAGTCAGTCCTGCAGTCAGCACTGGGTCGCCACTGCTTCCGCTGCAGGTGAGGTGCACCAGCACTGACTGCTGAGGGGGCTTTGAATCAGGGCCAGAGAGAAGCCTGGAGAGAGAAGCAGAGACTGATCCGTTGTCTCTGTGGCAGCTTTTGATCAGCACTTGCCTCTCTCTTTCTCTTCCAGTCTTGCCAGCAGCTGCACCTCCATTTCTCTCCAGGCCTCCACTGGGGCTGCTGATCAGCCACATCTTTCTGATCAGGCCCTGATGATAGGCCCAGAGATGCTGACTGGCATAGAAACTGACCAATCAGAAACAAATTGACCAGCAGGGGAGGGAAGTTAGGGGTTATCAGACTGGCAAGCAGAGGCAGTTAGGGGCAATCAGGAAGGCAGGCAGGTGATCAATTAGGAGCCAGCAGTCCCAGATTGTGAGGGGGATGACCGTCTGATGGTTTAGGCCAAATCCCGCAGGGATCCCAGACTGTAGAGGGTGCAGGCCAGGCTGAGAGACCCCCCTCCCATGCACAAATTTCATGCACTTGGCCTCTAGTCTTATATAATAAAAGCCTAATATGCTAAGTGTCCGGTCATCCTGTCAGCCATTCAAACCATAATATGTTAATGATATGCTAAGGCCGCTCAACTGCTCACTATAATGTACACTGGCCACCAGGGGGCAGACAGTTGACTGGTCGGACAATCATTATGATGTGCACTGACCACCAGGAGCAGATGTTCTGATTGGTAGGTTAGCTTGCTGCTGTGGTCGAGCCAATTGGAAATGAGTGAGATGGGCCACAGATGCCCTGGAGCTCTCCCATCATCCCTCCCCTACTGGCCAACCTCCTGAGTCTCCCTCTCCCCAGACCCCAATCATACACTAATGGAGTCCCTCAGCTTGGCCTGTACCCTCTCGCAATATGGGCTGAGGGACCCCTCCCAACAAGTGCATGAATTTTATGCATCAGGCCTCTAGTTAGAGATAAAAGAATTAGAAAAAAAACAAAGCTATCCTTATTTTTATATCACATATTTATGTATTTGGGAAATGTCAATAAATTGGTGGAAAATTACTACAATAAGATAAGCTAATAAAGTAGGAGATATAAGGTCGACACTAAAACCAATAGCCTTTACATCCTATATAATAAAAGGCTAATATGCAAATTGTCCCCTCAGGAGTTTGACCACTCACTATGACATGCAGTGACCACCAGGGGACAATGCAGAACAAATGAAGGCCCTGGCTGGCAGCCAGCAGCCAAGGGAAGAAAAGCCTTGATCAGCCCTGTGCTAGGGACCCTACCCATGCACAAATTTCATTCACCAGGACTGTAGTATATACATCCTATATAATAAAGAGCTAATATGCTAATTAGATAGGACTGTGGAATGACTTTCTGGGATGACCCAGTGGGTGGGGCTTCAGGGCTACAGGGCCACGGGGTTGTGATGAAGCCAGGCTGAAAGGGCTGAACCACAAGGGCTGAGTACCTTGTACAAATTTCATGCATCAGGCCACTAGTATCCTATATAATAAAGAGGTAATATGCAAATTAACTCTCATTCCTCACAAGATGGCTGCCTATCATCAGGGGTTAGTGAGGGATGACCAAACTATTGAACAAGCAGGCCGGCAGTGGGGTTAGTGAGGGACAACCAAATGAATGAACAGCAGGCTGTGTGGGGCAACCAGGCTGGCAGCGGGGGGTGCAGTTGGGGTGACCAGGCTGGCAGGAGGGGCAGTAAGGGGTGACCAGGCCAGTGGGGAGAGGAGGCACAGTTAAGAATGACAAGGCTGGCAGGAAGGAGGCAGTTGGGGGCAACCTGGCCAGTAGCGGGAGACAGGGGTGACCAGGCTGGCAGGCAGGTGAGTGATTAGGAGCCAGCTGTCCAGGATTGTGAGAGGAATGTTGGATTGCTGGCAGTCGGACATCTCCTGAGGGATCCCAGATTGGAGAGGGTGCAGGCTAGGCTGAGGAGACCCCCTACCTATGCATGAAAATCGTGCACCAGGCCTCTAGTATACATATAAGATATATGGAAGAGAAGGGAAAACGAATACCTAGGTGTAAACATTATGAGAAATGTTCAATAGCTATAATGGAAACTATAAGATACTCCTGAGAGACACAAAATTAACATCAACAAAAGGAAAGACACAGCATTATAGGAGGATGTGATAATGATAAAAATGTCAGTCCTCTGTAAGTTAATTTATCCATTCAACATTATCCCAGTAAAAATACAAAAGCATTTGTTATAAAGTTTATTTAGCAGAACAAAAAGGCAAAAAAGTCAGGAAAACCCTAAAAAGGAAGTTACAAGTGGAGTGGAGAAAAGCTAACCCTACCAAGTAGTAATACACATTTAAAGCTTCTGGAATTAAAATGGTGCTATTGGTGCATGAATGGACATAGAGTACAATTAATCAAAAAGGAACTCTAGAGGTTGATACAATCATATGTATAAATTTAGTATGTAATAAATTCTGAATTGCAACTCAGTTGGGTAAAGATGGACATTTTAATAAGCAATGTTTGAATAACTGGACTGCTATATGAAAAAAGATAAAATTGGGTATAATCCTCACACTGTACACAATTATTTACAAGTAGTCAAAGATTTTTAGAGGCAAAGAATAAATGAAATAATACAAATATTAGAAAAAATATTGCTGAATCCCTCTGTAACTGAAATGTGCAGAAAGCTTTCCTAAATATAATTCAAAATCCAGATGCAAAAAGACAATTATGGTAATCTGACCTCTTAAAAATAAGCACTATAACCAATGTAAAAATGTAAACTGCAAAATGGGGAAACAAACATTTGCATTCATACCAAAAGATTAATATGGTAAGACATAAAGAGTGTCTAAGAAAAAGTGTCCAACACTCCTTTTAGCAGTGAATATGAACAGACAGTCCAGAGGACATGAAAATATACCTTAAACATAAGCAAAGGTGCTCAATTTTGAAAAGTAATGAAAAATTTTATGGGAATTATTTCTTATCTTTTTTAAAATCACCAGATCTTAACAGAGTATTTGACACATTAGTTACCCAAAAAAAGCTCTGTTGCATGAAATATTTTAATTACCTATGCCCTGGTTCATTTAAAAAATGATTTAGAATTAAAAGAGTGGATAGAGGCAATATGCAAAGCCTTCTTATGAAACCAGCTCCTTTATGTAGATGAATTTTGGTTTGAGACTCATTGTAATCCATCTTGAAAATACCAACCTGATTATTCAATTTTTTTTCTATCATGGGCATTTAATATTAGCTTTTGACTATACCTGGATTTAATAATTTATTGAGGAAAGTGCTTTGCTGAATAAATTATAGAGCTCTGTTAAAGAAAAGCTATAGTCTAAGGATATTATTATCTTTCTTCAAGAAGTCCTTCATTCCACAAATTACACTAAGTACCTCCCAGGTAGTCTGTTGGTATTCAACACCAGAGTTGTTAAGAAAAGTATAACATGTACATTAATCCATTTCTTCAAGATTCTCTTTCCCCTATACTTAATACACAATTCTATCTATTTTGTAACAAACCCCCAACTCTACATTAAAGGTGTCTACCAAGGCTCACCTCATACAGGCAGCCTGCCCTGACTATCTCAGCCCATTTCCTGTTTCCAACTTAGCACACAATGCTTATATACTAGTTGGTTTCCTGATTCCCATCCATGTGAATTCCTTGTCACTCCACCTAGGGCTTGAAAACATAGCCTGTTTTTCATGCATCTACATCCTACTGTACATTGGAGAGCACCTTGCATTTGGCAGAACCTCTGAGAATAGTGATACATTCAGAAATTATTGATAAAATTAAATGCAGTAATATGAACCTTGCTAAGCATGGTATTAAGAGTAATAACAGCTAACGTTCATTGAATGCTTAATGCTTTCTCAGCATTTCTTATTTTATTTAATTCTCTTAACTACTTTGAGTTAGTTACAACTATCAACCTATTTTACAGTTGATGAAACTGAGTTTCAGAGATTCAAACCTAGGCTGCTATGACCCTCAAAACTATGCTATTAACAATTATGTTATACTTCTGTATTTTTTTCTGAAAGAAAATATTACTGAACATACCAGAATTACCTCTACCTATTGCTGTGACCATAGTACTTACCGTAGACATGAACTTCAGAACAGACCACTCCAGTAACATCCTATATAATAAAGAGGTAATATGCAAATTAACCATCATTCCAACACATAAGATGGCCACCCCATGTGGTCAAAGATGGCTTCCACAAGATGGCCGGCATGTGAGGACAGTTGTGAGCAATAAGGCCAGCAGAGAAGGGGAGTTGGAAGGGACCAGGCCTGCAGGGGAGGGCAGTTGGGAGGGACCAGGCTGGCAGAGGAGGACAATTAGGGATGACCAGGCTGGCAAGGGAGGGCAGTTAGGGGTGACTGGGCCAGCAGGGGAGGGCAGTTGGAGGTGACCAGGCCTGCAGGAGAGGGCAGTTAGGAGGGACAAGGCCTTCAGGGGAGGACAATTGGGGCAACCAGGCCTGCAGGGGAAGGCAATTGGGGGCAACCAGGCTGGCAGAGGACAGTTAGGGATGACCAGGCTGGCAAGAGAGGGCAGTTAGGGGAGACCAGGGTGGTAAGGGAGGGAAGTTAGGGGTGACTGGGTCAGCAGGGGAGGGCTGTTGGGAGCAACCAGGCCTGGAGGGGAGAACAGTTAGGGGCAACCAGGCTGGCAGGGAAGGCTGTTAGGGGTGACCACATCAGCAGGAGAGGGCAGTTAGGGGGTGATCAGGCTAGAAGGCAGGTGCACTATTGGGAGCCAGCAGCCCTGGATTGTGAGAGGGATATCCAACTGCCCATTTAGGCCCAATCCCACTGGTGGGATTGGGACTAAACAGGCAATTGGACATCCCTTGAGGGTTCCCAGATTGGACAGGGTACAGGCTAGGCTGAAGGACACTAATTTCATGCACTGGGCCTCTAGTTTCAAATAAAAAGCTAGAGATGCAGGAAGGCATAACCTCAACATAACTGCACACTTTCTAATAGACTATATCCTCGTTAGGTACTGAATATTCAAGAGGAAAGTAAAGAAGTTCCTCTGTATAATTTCAAAGCCCATCCTTATAAAGTTTTATTGGAACACAGACATGCTTATTTTTTTATGTGTTATCCATGGCCACTTTCATGTACAAAATTCCCCAATTGCTTCAAAGTCATCTTTTCAATTGATACTTTAAAACCTGAATCAAATCAAGCTCCACAATTTGCAGTTTATTATATTCCTTTATATCAAGAAAGGACCCCACCCTCTTATCCTTTATAAAATAACATTGAGGCGATTGGATCAGTTGTTGCATAATTATTTAGTACTAGAGGCTGGATGCTCAAAATTCATGCAAGAGTAGGCCTTCCTTCCTCCGGCTGCCGGCACCTGCTTCCCTTTGGCACTCAGGACTCAGGCTTCCCTTGGCTGCTAGCACCCAAGACCCCGGCTTCCCTCTGGCTGTGGCTTCCTCCAGAAGGTCGTCCAAAAGGACATCTGGTCTACTTAGCATATTATGCTTTTATTATTACAGATACTTGCTTGTTAGCTGATTTTTATTTGAGTCTTAGGCTTTCAGCTCCAGGAACCACTGGCTTTATCTGTTTTGTTCCTTGATGAGCCCATAGTGCCTGAAACATAGCTGATACCAAATAAATATCTCTTAAACAAGTGAGTGAGTGAATAAATGAATGCAGTTCTATGATAGGGACCTGCACACAGTGCTATGAGAACGCTGAGGGGCTCATTTTCATGTAAGTCCCCCCTTTAAGACCATGAAAGAAACTGCAAACCCTAGAATATAGAGACTATATCTTTTTAAATCTACCCTGCTCTTTCAGAGAAGCATCTCTCTGAAATGTCCTGACAACAGACATCTATCTGGTTCCTTATTTAATTAGGAGATGAGCCATGGTATTAAAGTTTAGGGTCACCTTCTTCTTTGATACTACATCTTTCTCAAACCTCTCTTGCATTTTTATTCATCTTCCAGGAGAGAGGATTAAACTTCCAGCTCTGGCAGAGGCACAGGTCTTTGGGCTTTAGAATAAACCCTTTGGTTCCTAAGGTTCACAGCATAACATAAAGTCCACATGGGGGTGGGGGAGGTGTGACTTCTAGCTACAGTTTTCCTCCTGGGACTTCAACTGTCTCCTCTTTCATTGAGACATGAGTCGTGTAAGATGGCCCCTATGGCATTTAAGAAGAATTTAAAATCTGAATGCACGCACATTACTTTACAAGCTCTGCTGCCTTATACCTCCCTACAGAGCTCATTTCCCTAACATTAAAATTTAATACTAGCGTTTCTGCTCTTTTCAATTTGCTGTTTAAAATGTAAGCATTCAGACAGTCAGACTCTCTTTAAACAATCCTTTCCAGTCTCACAGTACTTTACATGAACCTTGGAACTTCTTTTTTTCCTTTAGAATATTGAGGTCACCGGTGCATTTAAATTTTGTCAGCAAGAATAAAAATGAGCCCAGCTGGCTTGGCTCAGTGGTTGAGTGTTGACCTATGAACCAGGAGGTCATGGTTTGATTCCCAGACAAGTCACATGCCCAGTTGCAGGCTCAGTCACAAGTGTGGGGCTTGCATGACAGCCAATCAATGATTCTCTCTCATCATTGGTGTTTCTATCTCTCTCTCCTCTCCCTTCCTCTCTGAAATTAATAAAAGTATATATATATATATATATATATATATATATATATATATATATGAATAAAAATGCAAGGACCTTGTAATGATTTCCAATGTAAGATAAATACTCAGTTGAGTTGTATGAACCTTTCCTGGAGGCATGGGGAGAAACATCAATAGGAGATGGTGAGGATAAATCAAGTACTCAACAGTGTTCTTTGCCACAGCCTGACAGTTCTAGTAGAATCATAGTCTAATTATTCTATTAGAGATCCCACTGAAGCAAACGCTGGGGATGTGAGCCATCTTTGATAGCAAAGGTCTTCACATCTCTGTCTCTAAGTGATGGGCATTTTTGTATGAGTTGGTTTCTTTTTACTCCTCATAATCCATTCCCTGTTCTTTAGTAATAGCCTATCTTTTGTCTGTTTAAAAGAAACCCTCCTTAATTTAGTCCATACATGTGTAGGATTAAATCTACTGACTTGACTCCAGGAGTAGTCATATGACTAAACCAAGGGTGGGGAACCTTTTTCTGCCAAGGTACATTTGGGTATTTATAACATCATTTGAGAGCCATATGAAATTATCAACAACAACAACAAAAAATTAGCCTGCTATGTCTGGCCAAGCATTTAATTAACTCACCCCTAATGCCTTGGCAGGGCCAGATCAAAATGATTTTGAGGGCCCAATGAGCCCCACGGGCAGATGTTCCTCATCCCTTGACTAAATCATGACCAATCAGAGCGTTTCTTTCCCAGTTGATTCAGGAATGTATACAAGCCGGATTGATAAGACACAACCTTAAGATTTTAATGAAATCATTATAAAAATAAATTTTCTTTATAATGGTGTTGCTATTCTACCAGGGTATATATTTATAACTGCTGGAGGCCATTTTGTTACAATGAATCAAGAATCTGACTAAAGTTAAAACAGAAGAAAGCAAAGAGGAGAGATGCAGAGAGATCCCTAATGACCAAGTCTGAGCACCTGGGTTCAGCCACTCCTGAAGATTACTCTGAACTTTTCTGTTACAACAGCCAATAAATTATTAGTGAAGACAGTTTGAGTCACATTTTTTATTTTTGGAACTGCCAGCATATGGACAAAAATAAACATGCTTGTCTGATTACCACTAGCCCAAATTTGAGAATCCAGGAAAGGCCAGGCAATTCTCACATTAAGCACTTGCTCTAAACAAATATTTTCATGGGTGCATCTGGAACCAGGGGATTTCCCAGGAAGGTCCATTAAGAACTGACTCTTTTTAGAAAGCTCTGATCTTATAAGAAAGATCTGTTTGACATTCTTAGTAAGCTGCCAAAAGAGAAATATGTCTAGAAGTAGTAGTTGTCAGTGAATCCAGTCCATATTCAATTCTTTTTATTTTCTTTGCATTGTTTGGCCAAAGTTCTGTTGCAGGTTCAAGTCAAGTTTTCCTGAAGATCAGATTGTATTGTTATTGATTTAGCACACAGATCGGAGGGCCCACCTTTTGCCACTAAGGCCAAGGTACTCTATGGCAAACAGAATGGGATTGCACAAAATCATCAGGATGTTCATCGTGGGCAAGGTACAGAGCAAGGTGAAAATAAATTCAGAAGCTTAAATCACCCACATTCTTAGGACAAAGAGGAAAAGGGAAGAAAAAAAATCCAACTACAAATGACAAATGATCAACACTGCTTGCTTGCTAAGTGAAGCTGACTAATTAATCTATTACCTCTGAAATGATTTCAAGGTGCTACAGAATGAGCTTGCCTATATTTCATACTTGCTAGGACATAAGGCAATAAATTCTAAGTATGCTTCATTGCCCTGTAATAAGTTCCTCACATAATCTGCACTCTAGTTGATTACCGATCAAATCATCAGGTGACCATGATCGAGACTAGAAGCACATTTTTTCCCCCAAAGCATTTGCACTGCAAAATGTTTTCATAACAGGAAGATTCAAAGAAATGCACAGTTGGATGTTCCTGAACTCTGATTTCAGTCAAATAACAACATTTGATTTATTCAATCACAGCGCCTTTTTTGCAACCTGTGTAATTTGCATGTGCTTATTTCTAAGGAAGCCAAGAACATTCATGTTTTTAAACCTCATGTATCTCCCTAATTTCTCAGGGTGGAGAATAGACAGGAATCATTGGCAAGACTGACCCAAACCATCCTGCTTTGCAAATGAGTACCTTGAAGCAATAAAGTTGAATTCGTTGGCCCCTGGGTATTTATACATCGAATCTAAATTATCAAGACTATATTGATTTTCTCCCTCACCATTGGGTCTCAAAGTCCGTGAAGTAGAAAATGAAGCTAATCCTATTTGTTGTAGGAGCCATTCCCAAGCAACCCTTCTTCCTTCATGTCCCATGTCAACACTTTACTCAGAGATTTCTCAACAGTGCAGCTCAACACAACATGCAGGATTCTCAGGATCCATATGCCTTTATCTGTACTACCCCAGGAGGATGAGAGATGAACATAAGGGGACTCCTGACCTCCAGAAACTCTAAATTTGATGGGAGAGTCAGTCAGAGAGTTAAAGATATGCTAAAGGTGTACTAAAAGTTTTGGTACTATCTCAAACATTATTTCTTCTTTGTTTATCAAATACACAAAAATAACAACAAAAATGAATAAGAGGCTAACAACCCTCATTTATTCCTCTAATTCTAAAGCCTAAAGCAATCATTGGAACAAAATTGATATGAAATTATCACTACCATTTTTGATGCTTGCGTAAATTTATACAAACCTATGTAGGCCTTTTGTTCATTTTCTAAATGGAACCGCACAACATTATACACACTGCAATTTGCTGTTTGTTTGTTTGTTTGTTTGTTTAATAATATAATAGCCCTAACTGGTTTAGCTCAGTGGATAGAGCGTCGGCCTGTAGACTCAAGGGTCCAGGTTTGATTCCGGTCAAAGGCATATACCTTGGTTTTGGGCACACCCCCATTAGGGGGTGTGCAGGAGGCAGCTGATTGATGTTTCTCTCTCATCAATGTTTCTAGCTCTCTCTCCCTCTCCCTTCCTCTCTGTAAAAAATCAGTAAAATATATTTTTTAAAAGTAATAATATAATAGCTATCCCTTTAAGCATATATGAGGAAATACAACTTTTTATTTAAACAACTATATAATATTCTATTTACAAATATACCATGCTTTATATTGATAGACATGTGTTTGTGTGTGTGTGTGTGTGTGTGTGTGTGTGTTTTGCCTCCAGTGTTTTTTCTCCTCTTTTCTCCATCACCTCCTCATGTCCTCCTCATCTTTTTCTGATAGTGCAACAAATGCATTCATACTTATGTTCCCACTGAAATTTTCTCACTACTATAGAAAAGATTCACAAAATTGGGATTTCTAGGACAAGAGTATACTTTCCATTTTAATATTAGTGTATTCAATTGCAACTTCATCTGAAGTCTTTTGTACTTTCATTAAAATAGTCACATTGTAATCAACTGATTTGTTTATATTTATGTCTCCTTTCATTAAATAACTAGAGGCCCAGTGCACAAATTTTTGCACCCATGAGGTCCCTCAGCCTGGCCTGTGGGATCGGGCTGAAACCGGCTCTCTGACATTCCCCTAGGGGTTCTAGATTGCAAGAGGGCACAGACTAGACTGAGGGACACCACCAGTGCATGATCTGGGCCAGGGAGGGACAGGAGGTCTGCCAGCTGGGGTGGGAATGCAAGAGGGCTCCAGGGTGTGTCCAGTACATCTCACTCAGTCCCAATCAGCATGATCCCAGCAGCAAGTTAACCTACCAGTTGGAGCATCTGCCCACTGGTGGTCAGTGCATGTCTTAGCAAGCAGTGGAGTGACCTTAGGTATATCATTAATATATTATGCTTTGATTGGTTCAATGGATGACTAGGTGACCAGACACTTAGCATATTAAGCTTTTATTATATAGGATTTTTATGATAATAGGGGCCTGTTGTAATAGTCTTGTGATTTTTAAAATTATATTTAATATGTTAGCAAATGCATCAGCACTTAACTATGGCCCAGATGCTATTCTAAAGCTTTATTTCCATCAACTCACCTGACCTTACAACAATTTATGTGCCATTAATATCTTCAGTTTACAGAGACAGAGGCTAAGTAATTTGCTGACAGTTAAAGAGTTCAAAGGTGAAGGAACCAGGGTTTGATGGTGAGGAGTCTGGTTGAGCCCACGTGCTCTCCACTCTGTTACACAGCCTTTCAGTAAGCAAAGAAAAGGCCCAGGATCCAGAGGTAGACAACCTTCAGTTCAACTATTGGCTCTGCTACTTACTAGACTCATGGTCTTAATAAATTACTATTATTTTCAAGTCTCAGTTTTCTCATCTTTAAAATGGGTCCAATATCAACCTCTTGGAAGGACTATCATGAGACCCGAATGGGGTAATATTTGTAGAGTGACTAATAGCTCACTAGATCTATTTTATCTTATCCCCCTCTTTTCCTTTCCTTTCTTTCATTGTTTCTTTTTATTCTTTATTTGTATCTCTAGCTCTTTGTTCAGTGCCTTGCCTGCAATATTGAAAATAAAAAGATGCTATCTCTCTTCTTTATTTCTTTTCCTTGTTCATATCTGCTCTCAACCTACGGCTTTGTCACCTAGAAGGCCTTCAACAATCGAAAGTTGAGTTTAGCCAACTTGATCTAGCATTCAAATCAGTTGGAAAAAAATAATCATGTATCCATGATCCAATCCTGGAGAATTTATTTAGATAATTTTGTCTGAGCATTAGAAGCTTTAAAAAAATTCCCCAGGTGGTTCACACATAGTTGGAATCAAGAACTATTGATCTGATAGGAAAGTCTGTACTCTTGACCATTTTGATATGTCAGTGGCTCCTAAACTTGAGGCATAACCAATTTGTTCACCTAGAGGGCTTATTAGGACAGGGTTTCTGCTTCAGGAGGTCTGGAGAGGGATCCTAGACTTTGCATTTATAATAAGTTTCCAAGTGAGGCTTCTGTTGCCAGTCAGGGGACTGCATTCGGTGAACCACTGTGCTATATTCTCAGTAAGAGAGAAGGATGCCTCATCTTGCAGGATTCTGTGTTAGAACATCAAATTGGATACAAGCCTAGTCTATGCTCCCATAGCACCTAATGTGCATTTACCTTGTGTTTCCATCATCATACTAGGATCCTTGTCTGCTTTTCCAACTAGACTGAACTCTTTCCTCATATTGAAACCATGAGTTTTTCATTCCTGGAACACTCCAAGGTTAGCCTAGCTTACTGACACAGTAGGAACTCAGAAAATACTCAATGAATAGGAGATTTCTACCAGGAGACAGGAGAAATCAAGGAAGGTCTTCATTCATCATCAACTGTTACCTTACGTGCAACTCACTGAGCTTCCTGAGCTCATTTAGAGAGGCTCATGCAGTGAAGAGGATAAAAATACCTGGCATTACATCACACCTGTCCAAGTACTAGTTGCCCTGAAATAAAGGCATAGACAGCCACCTCTGTCTGGCATTTTCCTCTGATCAAAATCAATTTCACTTCCCACAACAGCAATATTCAATTACTCTATAATATTTCTTTCCCCCACCCACCTCATTTTAATTTAGCAGGTGTTTAATAGCACATAATTATATCTTACTACTGTTCAGGATAAGATTAGGAATCCAATTTGCATTTTAGGAATAATTTGGAAACATGAAAGCTAATTATCTAAGATCAGATTTGGCCATATGGAATAAACTGGTATCATTTGACACTGAACCCTGGAATTTATCTGAATAAATCAAAGATTTGGGTGTGAAATCATTTATCAATTGATTGTTTTGAGGTAATATTTTTAATAGGGACACTTTTTTCTTTGCCTGCTCATTCCATTCCCGTCTCCTTATAGGAATCCTCTCTTTCCATTTGTATGTAGTGTTGGTAGTAGGATAATCCTAGGGGTTATTTCTTTCTAGAAAAGCTAGTGTGGGAAAAGTACTTTCTTTTCTTAGCATGGGAAAGGAAGTTGGTTGTGAACAAACCCCCAACATCAGATGCTCCTTCCCAGAGTTTTAATTTTACCAACTGATAAAAGAAGAGAAGAAAATGTTTCTGGCATCTTGAATCAAGTTGTTCCAGATAGAAGATGATTGCTAACCTCGGCCGATCCTTTGCTCTGGGTATTTCCAAATCTGGTGTACCAATTTCCCTTTAATTCTGTTAGTCTTCCAACTCTATGGCCCCATACTATTCTAATAAATTTGCTTTGGTCTATATTTTCCATATTTGGTTTCTGTTGCTTGCAACCTTAAAACTTCTGCAGAGATTGGCTCCAGCACAAATAACTGTTTTTATTGTTTCCTACTCAAGTTCATTTGTTGTCATTAGCTGAGACTCTGTTTCCAACTTACATTTAAATGAAATATTTTCAGTTCTTTCATAACTTTTTCCTTTTAAATAAAATTCCTCACTTAAATTTTAGGGGATTTATTTCCTTCATTAGTTAGACTACTGCATACAAGCTGTAAGTGTTATATTTAAACCTTGTGGCCCATACTGTGTTTTAATAAGAACAGCTTTGTCCTTAGGGAAATTGCTCTTTTCTTCAGAGTTGTAAAATATATCCTGTGTTCTATAAGAAATAAAGTTCTTATTTCTAGAAAGCAAATTCCATGGAAAATAGCTGTCATCAGAATTTAGCAGTGTCTGACACATATTCAAGTTATTGTTTTGGGGCTGAATATTGAACTGTGTCCATCATGGCCAGGGGAGAACTTGAGGACGGGCAGTGAAGGATTAAAGAAGACAAATAAGAGAATACAGTTGGGACCAGGTGGGACACTGCTCTTAGATGGAGAGACAGTGCCACAGCCTGTAAGCCAAGTCTTTATTTTATAATCAGGTCCCATGAGGCAAAGCAAGTGCATGGTCAAGATGTTTACAATCTTCTCACAAGTTTCAAATCTACTTAATTACATGCACCTGAGAACTCTATAAGTTTTGTTTTGGCAGCACTTGCTGCGCCTCCCGCAGCCCACATCACTCGGCCACCTGGGACCACAAGTTCAGATCATAAGGTCAAGCTTACTATCATAGCCTTTGGCTATAATTGTGCTGGAAGGGCTTTGCCCTCCAAGCTGGGACCTGCACTTGGCTTTGCCATGAGAGGACTATGCCCTCTCATTAAGTCCAGGGCTTGAACCTGTCCAAACGTTATAGCCACTCACCACAAAATATTATTTTAAATAAGTATATTTGAAGCGATGTTAAAGCTCAGAGAAACCAACCCTTTACTTACCCCTTTAGAAAGTGAGGTTAGGAGTTGTTGATTTGCCCAAAGCCTACTCCATAACCAACCCATGTTGAGTTGTGACATATTTGGAGACTATGCACATCATTTAAAACCATAGGGATTAAAGTCCCTCAAATTTATAACGGGGATCATAACATCCATCTCTTTTAAGGCACAAAGATTTAGCAGAGCCAATCACGTAAGTGCTAAATAAATAAGACAATCATCATTGCTGCAATTAAGGTTTTATTTTTTTTTATTTTTTTATTAAGGTATTATCTGTATACATAGCTTATCATTGCCCCCCCCCATAGATGCCCTCCCTCCCCAGAGTTTTGTGTCCATTGGTTATTATTATATGCAAGCATACCAGTCCTTTGGTTGATCTCTTATCTCCCCCAGATCTCCCTACCCTCCCCCCCCCCGCTGTCATTTGACAGACTGCCTGTTGTTTTACTGTCACTATATCAATATTTCTGTTCATTCGTTTATAATGATCTTTAATATCCATAAATGAGTGAGGTCATGTAGTGTTTCTCTTTCATTGACTGGCTTATTTCACTCAGCATGATGCTCTCCAATTCCATCCAAGTTACTGCAAATGATGAGAATTCCTTCCTTTTTATGGCAGCATAGTATTCCATGGTGTAGATGTACCATAGTTTTCTGATCCATTCATCTGCTGACGGGCACCTAGGCTGTTTCCAAATCCTAGCTATTGTAAATTGTGCTGCTATGAACATAGGGGTGCATATATCCTTTCTGATTGGTCTTTCTAGTTTCTTGGGGTATATTCCTAGTAGTGGGATTACTGGGTCAAATGGGAGTTCCATTTTCAGTTTTTTGAGGAAGCTCCACACTGTTTTCCACAGTGGTTGCACCAACCTACAATCCCACCAGCAGTGCACGAGGGTTCCTTTTTCTCCACAACCTCGCCAACATTTGTTGTTTGTTGTTTTGTTGATGTTGGCCATTCTGACAGGTGTGAGATGGTAGCACATTGTTGTTTTGATTTGCATCTCTCGGATAATTAGTGACTTGGAGCATGTTTTCATGTGCCTATTGGCCTTCCTTCTGTCTTCTTTTGAGAGGATTCTATTTAGGTCCATTGACCATTTTTTAATTGGCTCATTCATTTTCCTTTTATTGAGTTGTATAAGCTGTCTGTAGATGTTGGAGATTAAACCTTTATCAGTGATATCGTTTGCAAATATGTTCTCCCATACAGTGGGTTTTCTTGTTGTTTTGTTGATGGTTTCTTTTGACGTAAAAAAGCTTTTTATTTTGATGTAGTCCCATTTGTTTATTTTCTCTTTAGCTTCCATTGCCCTAGGGTTAGTATCAGTGAAGAAGTTCTTTAGGCATATGTCTGAGATTTTGCTGCCTGTGGATGCCTCTAGTATTTTTATGGTTTCCCGTCTTATGTTTAAGTCCTGTATCCATTTTGAGTTTATTTTTGTGTATGGTGTAAGTTGGTGATCTAGTTTCATTCTTTTACATGTATCAGTCCAATTTTCCCAACACCATTTATTAAAAAGACTGTCTTGACTCCATTGTATGTTCGTGCCTCCTTTGTCAAATATTAATTGAGCATATTGATTTGGGTTGATATCTGGATTCTCTAATCTATTCCATTGATCAATATGTCTGTTCTTGTGCCAGTACCAGGCTGTTTTGAGAACAGTTGCTTTGTAATACAGCTTGAAATCTGGTATTGAGATTCCTCCTACTTTACTCTTATTTCTTAAGATTGCTGAGGCTATTCGGGGTCTTTTATTGTTCCAAATGAATTTTTGGAGAGTTCTTTCTAGGTCTGTGAAGTATGTCCATGGTATTTTCATGGGGAGTGCATTGAACTTATATATTGCTTTGGGAAGTATGGACATTTTGATGATGTTGATTCTACCAATCCATGAACATGGTATGTTCTTCCATCTGTTTACATCTTTCTCTATTTCTTTTTTCAGTGTCCTGTAGTTTTCTGCATATAGGTCTTTTACCTCCTTGGTTAAGTTTATTCCTAGGTATCTTAATTTTTTTGGTGCGATGGTAAACGGGATTGCTTTTTTAGTCTCTGTTTCTGTAAGTTCACTATTGGTGTAGAGAAATGCCATTGATTTCTTGGCATTGATTTTGTATCCTGCTAAATTGCCAAATTCGTTTATTAAGTCTATTAGCTTTTTGATGGAGTCTCTTGGTTTTTTTATGTACAATATCATGTCATCTGCAAATAGTGACAGTTTTACTTCTTCTTTTCTGATTTTGATGCCTTTTATTTCCTCTTCTTGTCTAATTGCGATGGCGAGTACTTCCAGTACTATGTCAAAGAGGAGTGGTGAGAGTGGGCATCCCTGTCTTGTTCCTGTTCTTAGAGGGAATGGTCTTAGTTTTTGCCCATTGAGCATGATGTTGGCTGTGGGTTTATCATATATAGCTTTTATTATGTTGAGGTATGATCCTTGTACTCCCACCTTGTTGAGAGTTTTTATCAGGAAAGGGTGTTGGATTTTATCAAATGCCTTTTCTGCATCGATAGATATGACCATATGATTTTATCTCTCAATTTGTTTATGTGATGTATCACGTTTATTGATTTGCGAATATTGTACCATCCTTGCATTCCTGGTATAAAACCTACTTGGTCATGGTGTATGATCTTCCTGATGTACTGCTGGAGCCGATTTGCTAGAATTTTGTTGAGGATTTTGGCATCTATGTTCATGAGGGATATTGGCCTGTAATTCTCTTTCATTGAGTTGTCTTTATCTGGTTTTGGTATTAGGGTGATGCTGGCTTCATAAAAGGAGTTTGGCAGTGTTCCTTCCTCTTGAATTTTTTGGAAAAGTCTGAGGAGGATAGGTTTTACTTCTTCCTTGAATGTTTGGTAAAACTCTCCTGTGAAGCCATCTGGCCCTGGGCTTTTGTTTGCTGGAAGCTTTTTGATGACTGCTTCAATTTCTTCCCAAGTTACTGGTCTATTGAGATTTTTAGATTCTTCCTGATTGAGTTTTGGAAGGTTGTATTTTTCTAGGAATATGTCCATTTCCTCTAGGTTGTCCAGTTTGTTGGAATAGAGTTGTTCATAGTATTTTGTAACAATCCTTTGTATTTCGGCGGGGTCTGTTGTTATTTCACCTCTTTCATTTCTAATTTTGTTTATTTGGGTCCTCTCTCTTTGTTTCTTGGTTAGCCTGGCTAGAGGCTCATCAATCTTGTTAATCCTTTCAAAGAACCAGCTCTTGGTTTTGTTGATCTTATGTATTGTGTCTTTGGTCTCTATGTCGTTAATCTCTGCTCTGATTTTTATTATTTCCTTCCTTCTGCTTACACTGGGCCTTTCTTGCTGTTCTTTTTCTAACTGTTTGAGTTGTAGGGTAAGATAATTTGTTACCATTCTTTCTTGTTTTTTGCAATAGGCTTGTAGGGATATGAACTTCCCTCTCAAAACAGCTTTTACTGTGTCCCATAGATTTTGGATTGTTGTGTTTTCATTGTCATTAGTTGCGATGATGTTTTTGATTTCTTCCTTGATTTCTCTGGTAACCCAGTCTTTGTTTAATAGCATGCTATTTAGTCTCCATGTGTTTAATTTCTTTGGCTTATTATTATTGTAGTTGATTTCCAATTTTATGGCACTGTGATCTGAGAAAATGCTTGATAAGATTTCTATCTTCTTGAATTTGAAGAGACTTTGCCTATGTCCCAATATGTGGTCTATCTTTGAGAATGACCTGTGTGCACTTAAGAAGAATGTATATTCTGTGGCTTTGGGATGAAATGTTCTGAAGATGTCAATTAATTCCATCTGGTCTAATACGTCATTTAGAATTGACGTTTCTTTATTGATTTTTTGTTTAGATGATTTGTCCAGAGGTGACAATGGAGTATTAAAATCTCCTACTATGATTGCATTGCTATTAATCTGTCCCTTAATGTCCTCCAGCAGTTTCTTTATGTATTTGGGTGCTCCCAAATTGGGTGCATATATGTTTACCAGGGTTATTTCTTCTTGTTGGATTACACCCTTTAGTATTATGAAGTGGCCTTCCTTATCTCTTGTTATGTCCTTCACTTTGAGATCTAATTTGTCAGATATAAGTATTGCTACCCCAGCTTTTTTTTTGTTTCCGTTTGCCTGGAAAATCTTTTTCCATCCTTTCACCTTCAGTCTGTGGGCGTCTGTTTTTCTGAGGTGGGTTTCTTGTAGACAGCAGATGAATGGGTTTTGCTTTCTTATCCATTCTGTTACCCTATGTCTTTTAATTGGAGCATTTAAACCATTTACATTTAAAGTAATTATTGAAAGGTAGATATTTGATGCCATTTTTATTCTATCCCCCTGTGTTCCTTCTTCACTTCCTATTTCTTTATTATTACAGTAGACCCTTTAGCATTTCTTGCATTGCTGGTTTGTTGGAGATAAATTCCTTTAGTCTGTTTTTGTCGGTGAAGCTCCTGATTACACCTTCAATTTTGATTGACAGCCTTGCGGGGTACAGTATTCTTGGGTTCAGACCCTTCCTTTGCATGACTTTGTATATGTCATCCCATTCCCTTCTGGCCTGATGAGTTTCTGTTGAGAAATCAGTTGCTAGTCTGATGGGGTTTCCTTTATATGTAACTTTCTGTCTCTCTCTGGCTGCTTTTAAGATTCTGGTTTTGTCGATGTTTTTTGCCAGTTTAATTATAATGTGTCTGGGTGTTGATCTTTGGGGGTTCATTTTGTTGGGGACCCTTCGAGCATCTTGGATTTGTGTTGGTTTTTTCTTCTCTATCTCAGGAAAGTTTTCTGTCATTATTTCTTGAAATACTTTTTCCATATCTTGCTCAGTTTCCTTTCCTTCTGGAACCCCTATTATTCTAATATTGTTTTGTTTTGTATTGTCCCAAAGCTCCCTTAGGCTCTCCTCCTGTTTTTTAATTTTTTTTCTAGCAACTGCTGTAATTGGGTATTTTTTTCCATTTTGTCTTCTAGCTTTTTTTTATTGGTGAATTAAAAGCCTTTGGGCTGGTATGAAAGTTCTGCAAGGGGAAAGCAGCGTCGTCGTTGAAAAGGAGGAGAGAAAATGGCGGAAGAGCAGATGGGCGGTTTCTGAGTCGTGTCCCGAGGAAGAGAGAGAGAGCAGCGGAGGATCGCGCTAGGAGTGCTGGTCAACAAGCCAGGAGATGGGCAAACACCAGAGGAAATTTGGGGTCTGCTGATCAGGGAGCCCCCGACAGTTGACCACCCGCGGCTGGGTCCCTTACCGGAGATACTTGCCGGCGCGCACGGGGAGATCTCACCATCTTGGAAGGGAGGAGGTTCGAGTCGGAGACCTGATTATCCACAGCCCCAAGGAACACCAACTGAACATAGTCGGCTCGAACCCTTGATCTCAGAGGAGCTCAGATTTCGCAGAGATCCGGTGGGTGAGTTCCCCTAGGCCCGGTAGTTCTGACTGAGTTCCACTCGGCGCAGCAACCCCCGCCCACCAGTTCTCGCGCACCAGCTCGCGCGCAGCGCCAGGCGCACCGAGACTGAAGGACTTGGCCTGGATTTGCAGGAAACCCCAGGGTTTTCGGTTGAAGGCGAGCCTGTCTGTGGACTGGGCTCCTAGGAGGGGGGATATCTGGGGAGCAGCACATCTGGATCTGAATCCAAGAAGTGTCCACAGAGATACAGGGGAGTGCAGCCAGCTCGGGACCGCCCCACCCCCAGCCCTCCATAGACCAGAGACACAGAGAGAGGAGGGAAAAAGATAGAAAGGCTTTAGAATCCTGGAAGTCATCCAGAAACACTGCCACCCAGAGGCTAAAGCACATATGGTCTCTAGATCGGCCTATAAATCAGGACTTGTAATCAACACGGAGGAACAGTGAAACACAGGGATCTGCAACTACCGCCCAGACGGGGAACAGGCGTGCCAGACAGAACAACACAGAAACTGAATGACCTTCATTACAGCAAATTTTGTTTAATTTTCAATTTTTACTTTTTAACTGTTTAATTTTTGTTTTTTACCTACTTTAATTGCAAAGTTTACTCAAGAAATTTTTTCATCTGCCCTCACTTGATTTTACCTTTTTAATTAATTCATTTTTTATAGGTAATCAACATTATTACTACTACTATTTTACCTTTTTTATGTTTTTTATCTTATTTTCTTTTGTTTATTTTTATTACTACTTTTTAAGTGACATATTATAATCATTTTTTTTTATTTCTTCTCTTTTTTATTCTTTCTCTTTTTCTTCTTTTTCTTTCTTTTCTCTTTTTTCCCCCTTTGGGATTACTATTCAAAAGACTATTTATACCTTTCCTTCTCCAACGCTCTATTCTAACTCAACCCTACCTTTATGCCATCACTCTCTTCCTAACCCTTTCCCTTTGGTGCCTTGCTTATCTTAACTCTTTACTGCTCTAGATTTTCCCTATTTTTTTTTCTATTTATCCCCTCCTAAATTTCACCCTTCCAGTGTATATCTAACCCCTAACCCCCTACTCCAAGTCCATTCGCACCTACCTTGTCACTGTCCTTAAAAAAAAAAAATCCTTCTCTCTACCCTTTATAGTTGTATGCTAAATGCTAACTATATCAAAGTTTTATGCTTTTTTGTAAGATTGGTTTGCTTATTCTGTTTATTTGATTGTATGATTTTGTTAGCTGGGTTCTAGTCACCTTTATTGGAGGATATTAATATTGCAAACGCTTTTCCGTTCAGTGCCTTGTGTGTTGTACCTGGTTGTGTTGTATTTTGTACCATTTTGTCTTCTAGCTCACTGATGCGGTCTTCTGCTTCATCTAGTCTACTCTTGATGCTTTCTATTGAGTTCTTCATAGTAGCGATGTCATTTTTCATTTCTTCTTGGGTCACCTTCATTTCCTCTTGGGTCTTCTTCATTTCCTCCTGGGTCTTATTCATATTGTCAAATTTGTCTTCCATTCTTTTTAGCCAACTTATGATCATTACTCTGAATTCTTGCTCTGGTAGGTTGCTTGCCTCTAACTCATTTACTTCATTTTCTGGTGATGGTTGATTTTCTTTCACAGGCGGGTTGTTTCTTAGTCTCCCCATGATCTCTCTTTATAGGGTGCCTGGTTACATAGTTCTCTCCCTCCTGCTTTGATTTAAAGGCACAAAATACAACACAACCAGGTACAACACACAAGGCACTGGACAGAAATGTGTTTGCAATATTAATATCCTCCAATAAAGGTGTCTAGAACCCAGATAACAAGAACATACAATCCAATAAAAAGAATAAGCAAACCAATCTTACACACACAAAAAAAAGCATAAACCTTTGATATAGTTAGCATTCAACATACAACAACAAAGGGGTAGAGAGAAGGCTTTTTTTTTGGTGGGGGGGCAGTGACAAGGTAGGTGTGAATGGGATTGGAGCAGGGGGTTGGGAATTATATATACACAGGTCAGGTGAAAATTTTGGAGAGGGTAAACAGAAAGAGTAAGGAAAATCTATAGCAGTAAAGGGTTAAGATAAGCAGGACACCAAAAGTAAAGGGTTAGGAATAGAGAGATGTCATAAAGGTAGGTTTGAGATAGAATAGAGCGTTGGAGAAGGCAAGGTATGAATAGTTTTTAGAATAGTAATCCCGAAGGGGGAAATAGAGAAAAAAAGAAATAGAGGAAAAAGGAAAAAAAAAGAAAGCAAAAAAAGGGATTATAATATGACACTTAAAAAGTAGTAATAAAAATAAACAAAAGAAAATAAGATAAAAAAGATAAAAAAGGTAAAATAGTAGTAGTAATAATGTTGATTACCTATAAAAATGAATTAATTAAAAAGGTAAAATCTAGTGATGGCAGATGAAAAAAATTTCTTGAGTAAACTTTGCAATTAAAGTAGGTAAAAAACAAAAATTCAACAGTTAAAAAATAAAAATTGAAAATTAAAAATTAAACAAAATTTGCAGTAATGAAGGTCATTCACTTTCTGTGTTGCTATGTCTTGCACGCCTGTTCCCAGTCTGGGCGGTAGTTTCAGTTCACTGTGTTTCACCGTTCCTCCGTGTTGATTACAAGACCTGATTTTTAAGCCAATCTAGAGACCCTATGTGCTTTAGCCTCTGGGTGGCAGTGTTTCTGGATGACTTCCAGGACTCTAAAGCCTTTCTATCTTTTTCCCCTTCTCTGTGTCTTTGATGGCTGGGGGTGGGGCGGTCCGGAACTGGCTGCACTCCCCTGTAATTCTGCGGCTACTTCTTGGACTCAGATCCAGCTGTGCTGCTCCTTAGATATCCCTAGTCCTAGGAGCCCTGTCCACAGACAGGCGCACCTCCAGCTGAGAAGCCTGGGGCTTCCTGTAAATCCACGACCAGTCCCTCAGCCTCTGTGCGCTGCGAGAGCTGGTGCGCAGGGGGGGGGGGGGGGTGTTGCTGCGCCGAGTGGAACTCAGTCAGAACTACCGGTCCGAGGGGAACTCACCCACCGGATCGCTGCGAAATCTGAGCTCCTCTGAGATCAAGGGTTCGCGCCGACTATGTTCATTTGGTTTTCCTTGGGGCTGGGGATAATCAGGCCTCTGACTCGAACCTCCTCCCTTCCAAGATGGCGAGATTTCCCGTCCGCGCCGGCAAGTATCTCTGGTAAGGGACCCAGCTGTGGGTGGTCAACTGTTGGTGGCTCCCTGATCAGCAGACCCCAAATTTCCTCTGATGTTTGCCAGTCTCCTGGCTTGTTGACGATCACTCCTAGCGCGATCCTCAGCTGCTCTCTCTCTCTTCCTCGGGACAAGACTCAGAAACCGCCCATCTGCTCTTCCGCCATTTTCTTCTGCAATTAAGGTTTTAATCTAAGTTTCCTTAGTGCACTGAAGCATTTTTCCAAGTGAGAATTTAGTAACTATTTTATGATTGATGTCTTCATTAAATAATTCATCTTAGAGATGTCAGCAGTTCTCAGAAATATGGAAGGACTACATACCTGGGAAAATCAAAGCATGTTTGGCCATTTCAAAAGAATATAACCTGCTGAGTTACTTTAAAAGATAACATTTAAAGACACAAAGATGGTACCAGTTACTGGTCAAACCTAAGACTAGGTAGAGATTTAAAAATATATATCATCTGCTTAATATGAAATCAAATAGATCAGTTCAGGCATCAGAAAAATATGGTCCTTGGATCAATCTGATCTTGCACCTGTTTTTGTAAATAAAGTTTTATTGTAACAGCACCTAGAGTCTTCATTGACATGCCATGTATGGTTGCTTCCCTGTGGCAATGGGAAAGTAGAATTGTTAGGACAGAAACCATGCAGACTGCAAAGTCTGGTTCTTTCCTGAAATGTTTCTTGATATATTGATTTAATGAAATGACAATAGCTACAAAATTCAATTTCTGTGAAATACTTCAAACTCTGATTTAAAATAGTACCTTTGTCCTGGGTCTACCTTCTGCCCTTTACACAGCATCCACACACGTTCACTCTTGCCTATAGTTAATGTCATCTGACTCATGTGTACCTGTACAGGTGGGTTTCTTTAGTTGCAGATATCTGTATCCTAATGGTTGGAGAAAAATAAGTTGATTTGCAAACAGGAATAAGTGGAGAATGCCTTTGGGTCTGGGGTGCTTCTCTAGGAGGAAATGTAGGTCAAAGTCATTATACTCATGTAAAACAAAATGCCAGGGTGGCAAAAGCCAGGTCTCAGAAGGATCGGGCAAGTCAGTAAACTCAACTCAGGCTGTGTGTGTTTCAAGGAACTGTGGCTAGTCCACAACAGTTACAAGAACAGACTGCTCATGGAAAGGAATTACTCAGATGCTCATCACCAGGGTATGATGTGGAAAGGAACCCTTACCTGCCTCCAAGTGGGGACTTCTGGGTGGGGCGGAAAAGACCTCTGAGGCTAGCAACATGGAAAGAAGAGTTTTAACAGAAGGAGCAGCACCTGGAGTGACAAAGGAAATGCCACATGCCAGAAGTGAGAAAAGGGGACACCTGGAAGTCAACACACTCAAAATTAATTCACCAAATATCCAATTTCCTGAATGGGCAGTCTACTCCAAACTAGGAGAAAAAGTTAAAAAATAATTGTAGTCACTTTCATGGCAATTATTTGGACCTTAAGCCTCGAGCAGGAGGCAGGCCTCCTCCTGTCTGCCTGTGGGAGTGTAGCAGTGTCCAGAGAGGGGTGGCGGGCCAGCTCCCAGGCAGTCCTATTTGCCTGCCGGTTAATCTGTAGGTGTGGCCATGGTGATCACAGGGAAGTCAAGTCCAGAGCCTGCCCCAAGTGTTTACAAGGGTTGAACTGAAGTGCAATTGTGAAGCAGGCACACCAGGGTAGGAGGTACCCACCACCTAAGAGCTCTAGTAGGCCTCCTTCCACCCAAGTTCAATATCAACATACACCGGTGCTTCCATGTAATGAGCATTGCCTATGTGCCAGCCACTTACTGAATCTTTACAACAATCCCATGAATTAGTGCAATTAACACCCCATTTTACAGGTGAGGAGACTGAGGTTAGGTGGGTTAAATAACTGACCTAAGGACACACAAGTATAAGAAGCACAACAAAGCAATAATGCTGATCTGAAGCCAGTGCCTGACTCCTGACCACGATGCTATACAATACCCAGCCTCCTTAAGCGTTTTTGTCAAAAAGGTATTAATAATCAATGAATGTCATCATCGTGGGTTTGGCAAACTATGGGACCTTGTCCAAACCTGGGTTACCAACTAACACAGCTCAGGAGCTAAGCATGGCTTTTACATTTTAAATTATTTGGGGGGGGGGGATTCAAAAGAAGAACATGGCATGTAAATTACAAGTAATTGGAATTTAATTTCATTACATGCAATTAACTTTAAATAAAGTTCTGTTGGAACACAACCATCCTCATCTGTTTACTTATTGTGGGCGGCTGCTTTTCTGATACCTGGCAAATTTGAGGGGTTGAGGTAGAGGCCGTGTGGCCAGCAAAGCCTAAAATATTCATTCCGGCTCTTTATAGAGAGTGTCAAACCCTGCCCTCACTGCCCTGTGGGTATAGTTAGTCCTCAAAGAGACATGTGGGCTGTTTACAGCAGACATAACTTTGTGAAGAATAATGTCAGAAATAGTTAAATCAAAGAAACTGTCTTTTGTCTTTCTTAGACTAACAAAGGCTGTAAGAGCCATAGGTGCCTATTGTTTGAATCATAACTAGAGTTCCATGCTCTCACTTTAGGTTTAAAAATATCATGAGCTTCCGTTCAAAGGCAAGCTAGGCAGCGAGGCTATGTGTGGCGGCTGCCTCTCTCTCAGGGATCTGCTGTGTGAGTAGATGGTATGTCCCCACTCCCATTTTCTAAAGAATGTTATTAAATTTATTGGGGTGACATATATATATATAAAAAAAAAACAACTAAGCGACCATTCCATCATTCAACCGTTTGACCATTCGACCAGTAGTTATGATGCTGCACTGACCACAAGGTGGCAGATGCTCAACCCACAGGCATGGAAACATGGAACAGACTGATGAATCTCAGAGGGAAAGGGGGAAGAGAGATGGTGGGAAGAGATGAACCAAAGATCTTATATGCATACTAGAGGCCTGATATACAGATTCATGCACCAGTGGGGCTCCTTGACTTGGTCTGTGGGGATCAGGCCAAAACTGGCAGTCCAACATCCCCCAAGGGGTCCCGGGTTGCAAGATGGTGCAGGCCAGGGTGAGGGTCCCCATCAGTGCATGAGTCCATGCACTGGGCCTCTAGTTGGGTAATAAAATTATATAGGTTACAAGTATATAATTCTATAGTATATCATTATGTGTTCACCAGCCAAAGTCAAGTCTTCTTTCATCACATATATTTATGCCCCTTTACCCACTTCAACCTCCCCCACCCCTTTTTCCTCTGGTAACCACCACACTATTGTCTGTGTCTATGAGGGTTTTTTGTTTTTTTTTTTCTTTTCTTTTTCAATTTTTTTAAATTTATTAAGGTATTATATGTGTACATAGCTTACCATTGCCTCCCTCTCCCATATATGCCCTCCCTCCCCAGAGTTTTGTGTCCATTATATGCATGTACTTATATGCATATATACCAGTCCTTTGGTTGATCTCTTATCTCCCCCAGATCTCCCTACCATCCCCCCCACTGTCATTTGACAGTCTGCTTGTTGTTTTACTGTCTCTATATCTATCTTTTTGTTCATTAGTTTATAATGTTCTTTAATATCCATAAATGAGTGAAGTCATGTGGTGTTTCTCTTTCATTGACTAGCTTATTTCACTCAGCATGATGCTCTCCAATTCCATCCAGGTTACTGCAAATGATGAGAATTACTTCCTTTTTATGGCCGCATAGTATTCCATGGTGTAGATGTACCATAGTTTTCTGATCCATTCATCTGCTGATGGGCACCTAGGCTGTTTCCAAATCCTAGCTATTGTAAATTGTGCTGCTATGAACATAGGGGTGCATATATCCTTTCTGATTGGTGTTTCTGGTTTCTTGAGGTATATTCCTAGTAGTGGGATTACTGGGTCATTTGTCACTTTCAGTTTTATATTCCACTTGAGTAAAATCATATGGTTCTGGACTTTTTTTCCATCTGATTTATTTCACTTAGCATTATATTCTAAAGTTCCATCCATGTTGTCACAAATGGCAGTATTTCATTCTCTCTGATGGCTGAGATAGATGACTGGATAAGGAAGATGTAGGCCAGCTGGGTAGCTCAGTGGTTGAGCATCCACCCATGAACCAGGAGGTCAGCTTCCAATTCCCAGTCAGGGTACATGCCTGGGTTTTGGGCTCAATCCCCTGTAGGGGGTGTGTAGGAGGCAGTCAATCAAAGATTCTCTGTCATCATTGATGTTTCTATCTCTCTCTCTCTCCCTTTCTCTCTGACACCAATAGAATTATTTAAAAAAATAATTTTAAAAAAGCAACTGATTCCTTTGCTAACAACTTCCTAGTGTGAAGAAAAATTAAAAAAAAAGATATGGTACATAAATACAACGGAATACTACTCACACTCTTGCTTATTGAAGTTTCCTCCAATACCACAATTAGAAAAATTTAACAAACTGATACAATAATGAGAACGACTCACTATAGCAACTGCAACAATCACCAATGAGGCTGCTGGGTTCCATATTGGTATTTGCAACTGGTGAACATGAAAATATGTCTTTAAAATATTCTAACAGAGTTACAGCTTTTCATATTTTTTCATGTGTTTCCATGGAAAAAATTGCTTAATCCCTAAAGTCTCAATCCATTAAGAAAGCCATCTACCTGGGGTCCCTTATAGTAAAGGTTAGCATGTCTCATGGGTAGCAGCCCTATGGTACTCCCTATCTCGGATTTCTTCTCCCATCATCCTTACTAACAGACTTGTTAGTAAGGCACTATGTTTCATTACCTAGAATTTTGCTGACTTAATGGCCATGTATAAACTAAGCAAATGGGAGCTACAGTTTTAATAAATAGGAATTCTGGATTTCCTCTTCCAAATGTGTATCTCCCAGTTTAATTGGCATTACTTCAATAACCATGACCCCTTTTATTCCTATTTTATAGTGTGACCCTCTGAAAAGTTCTGCTTTTTTCTTTAAATTTGGCCCTGTATTTTTAAAAATTACTACTAGTTATTAGTGTATTTTTTAATTTATTCCTGTGAATAGGATCTATGTTACATCATATTTTTTTAATGGGCAATTTTAACACATGGAAAAGCTACTGATTTTTTGCAAATTTATCTCACTGGCCATCTTCCTAAAATTATTGTAAGTTCCTATCTTTTTTTTTTTTTAAAAAAAAAGATATTTTATTGATATTTTACAGAGAGAAAGGGAGAGAGATAGAGAGCTAGAAACGTCGATGAGAGAGAAACATCGACCAGCTGCCTCTTGGGCACCCCCTGCCAGGGATGTGCCCGCAACCAATGTACATGCATGCCCTTGACCGGAATCGAACCCGGGACCTTTCAGTCCGCAGACGGGTGCTCTACCACTGAGCCAAACCAGTTTCGGCAATAAGCTCCTACCTTTTTCTCACTTGGCTTTTTAGTAAGAGAAGGAATGAATTTGAAAATAATTATAATTTTGTCTTCTATATTCTAGTATTTATAAACTGTACTTCTTTTCCTTTTCCTATTATAAATGTGAATATCTTTAAAATTACTTTTTATTATTTGAAGCCTAATTTATAAACTGTGTTCTTTTTTAAAAGTTAAGCCACATGTAAATAAATTAGTAAATTATAATCTGCAAAGTTGTTTTGCTGCAGTCATTTTTCTGTGTATTCAACTTTTAAGTAAATGAGCATTGTTCATCTTATTTCACAGCATTATTAGGTAAACAAAACATGATTTATAAATGACCTAGTGATTTTACTGCTCTGTACTTATCCAAGAAAAAAATGAAAATATATATTCACATAAAGGCTTGTATCAACATTCACATCACAACTTTATTTATAATAATTCTAAACTGAAAACAATCTAAATGTATATTGGTAGGAAAATAGATAAACCAATTCACATAATAGAATACTAATCAGCAGTGAAAAAGAAATAAACTAATGTTACATGTAATCTTATATATTAATCTAAAAATATTTTTTTCTGTTGAGTAGTAAAATCCAGATACAAAAGTACACCTTGTGTGACCCCAGTGATACAAAGTTCTAGAGTGGGCAAAACCCATCTCAGTGGAAGAAGTCGGGCAGCAGATGCTCTTGGCAGACAAGGGTGGGTGGATAGTGATTGGCAGGGAAGGGGGCACAAGGGAACTTTATGGGATGTTGGAAATAGACCATATCTTGAGAAGTTGATAGGTCTGTGGATTATATGAATGTACGTATTAAAAATCACATTTAAAGTGTGCATGTCATAATATGTATATTTCATTTAAAAATAACCCATGAAGTTCTATAAATATAGCACATACTTCCTCTGTGTTCACTCCTGCTGTTAAGTATGGTGCAGTCTCTTGCTAATATGTATCTATAATACATACTATAAATTTTGTTATAATATAGGGTGTCCCAAAAATATATATACACACTTTAAATTATTATAAAGGCAGTGATTACTAAAATACATTTTGTTTTTAAAATTGAGCTATCAGCTGTTAAAGTGTGTATACATATTTGGGAACACCCTGTATACCAAGTTAATTTAATCACATTTTAACCCTTTGAAATATGTGTTTATATTACTGATATTACCTAAGTTCACCAGTAGCCTACTAGTACATAGTTTTGCTATGTTTTACCCACATTGAATAAAACACCTACAATTAGATAAAAGACATATTAATAGCATATTGAATTGTAATCCACAAGATCAACAAAATCCTACTTATCTAGCTCATAACTGAATAATCTTTTTACAAAATCTTATCAGTGCCCTAACACTTAGGGCCCAACCGGTTTGGCTCAGTGCATAGAGGGTAGGCCTGAAGACTGAAGGGCCCAAGGTTTGATTCCAGTTAAGGGATGTACCTTGGTTGCCGGCATATCCCCAGTAGGGGGTGTGCAAGAGGCAACTGATCAATGTTTCTCTCTCATCGATGTTTCTAACTCTCTATCCCTCTCCCTTCCTCTCTGTAAAAAATCAATAAAATATTTTTTAAAAACCTTATCAGTTAACCTATTGGAAATAGGGTTTTTTTCCCCATATTTTAGGATGAGAGTGACCTGACTTTTGGTTTGTAGGATAAGGCCAGGTGGTCTGGAAGAAAGCTCCTTCATCAATCAAGCATGGCTGCCATGGGTACCTGGCAGGTGTGCTTGAAGGTAGCATTCGCCATCCTGGACTGAAACAGTTAAAACTTATGCCATTGCGCCAGATAGCAAGCTGGGCACTTTATATGTTTAATAATTCAAATACAAGTTCAAACTATGAAAAATTCACTTAACAGAATTTAATCTTTTTTTGATTAAAGAAAAGATACTTAAAGATATTGTAACACAACAGGCTCATCATTATGACCATCCATTGTTGACCAACTAAACATTTTGGTTTGGTTGAGTTCTGAGTAAGCAAATCTTTCTTGTATATCAGATGTCCGTGTGCTTCAATAAAAGCACCTTTAATTGAGAAATTATGTACAGCGGAAAACATTCCCTATTTTAGATGAGATTTCAGCAACAGGAGGCAAGACTTCCACACGATGATCGGCATTCTAATGGTCAGAGGAATCCCTGGACATCACTCTGAGCCCTAATGAGCATGACTTTATTTGCTGGCAACAGCAGGAGACTAGATTTCTCACTCCCAGTGTCTGCAACAGTTTGAATTCCAGATGTTGGGGGCTGCTCAGTGGGATTCTGGCAGCTCCACACATTTCTTAACAGTTCCTCCTTCACTGCTTTGGGGTGGGAAAGAGTTGGCAATTTGCAATGCCATCTTTTCAAAGAAAATAAGAAGGGAAAATGACCTGCATATTGACTAAGCTGTTGGTTACAATTTTCATCATTTTTGTTCTGTTTTCAGGCCCATGGATCACTGGGGAGAGAAGAGAATAAAGGGGCTGAATCCACAAAGCCCCAACAAAACATTAGCATTTGGTTTTCTGACTTCGAGCCATCAAAGGTAAGGCTACAGTATTGTATGGCTCCCTGGAGAGAAATCAGACAGAGTGAGGTGGTTTATCTGGAGGAGCCACACGTCTACCATAATGATGCTCAGTTTATCAGAATGCTGGTCTACTTCTTTTCAGAAATCTATCCCAATACAGAGCCGGGCTGGACGCATTAATAAAACCTCACCTCCACTCCTCTCTCTATCCGGCTCAGTATTTGGGATTGAAATGATAGATTAATGAGTCTTCTCTTTCTAGCACAGTTTTGCTCCGTACTAAGAAGCTGCTAGAACTGATCAAATATTGTTGTATCCAATCCCTAAATGTGAGTGGTCGTTCAATAAACCTCCTTAGTAAGGAAATAGCAGAAAAGATGCATGAACTTGAAAGAAGCTGGCTGGTTACAGACACAGAGTTAGTGAACCGAAGCTATGCTGTCAGTTCAGATTTGGGGCTCTGGGACCTGAGACCCTTGGGTCATAGTCCAGCTCTGTCGCATCAGCTGTGTTAGCTAAACTGTAGCTTCTCCATCTGTGGATTTTGAATAGGCCATGCCCACCTCACAAGAATTTCACAAAGATTAAGGAAGTCCATGCCTGGGAAGTGCTTGCCAGCACAAAGCCTGGACGAGAGTCAACACTGAGTCAATGTGAGCCTCTGTTTCCAGAAAGTGAGCACATTGCTTCTCTTCTCAAGGCTGCATGTATGTACACATGTACATGCATGTGTGCACACAAATGTCAATACTATTTTCCAAAGAAGAAGACTCTGGGAACCCTGTTGAACATCTTGATGATGAGCGAGGTTAGGGGGGATGGTGCATGCAAATTGAGGCTCCCCCAAGATATCACACAAAGGAAAAGCTGCTTCTGATTGAGAGAATTGGGAACAAATTGACAGTGGAGGTGACATTAAAATTGCCCATTATTAATAATTGAATCTAATAAATTAACTGTCACTACAACACACAAGATGGCCATCCCCATGTGGTCAAAGATGGCCACCCCTATATGGACACAAGATGGCCACCACAAGATGGCCAGCAGGGGAGGGCATTTGGGAGGGACCAGGCCTTCAGTGGAGGGAAGTTAGGGGGGACCCAGCCAGCAGGGGAGGGCAGTTAGAGGTGATAAGGCTAGCAAGGGAGAGAAGTTAGGGGTGACCAGGCCAGCAGACGTTCCTGCCCCGCCTGCAGCCACTTGCCAATGTGGCGGTTTGGGTCTCAGGCTGGCAGCAGTGCGCAGAGCCACACAGAGATCTCCTCCAGGCCCAGCCTGGGTTCTCAGCCACCGAGTCACACCAGTCAGGCAGATATGGAGGAATCTTAAATGTTTCTTTTTTTAAATATATATTTTATTGATGTTTTACAGAGAGGAAGGGGAAAGGATAGAGAGTTAGAAACATCTATGAGAGAGAAATATCTATCAGCTGCCTTCTGCACGGTCCCCACTGGGTATGTGCCCCCAACCAAGATACATGGCCTTCACTGGAATCAACCCTTGAGTCTGCAGGCCGTTGCTCCATCCACCAAGCCAAACCAGTTAGGGCTGTCCAATATGTTAAAGAAAAAAAACCCTATCTGATAAAGAGGGAATATGCAGGGGAGGGCATTTGGGGGTGACCGGACTGTCAGGGGAGGGCAGCTGAGGATGATTAGGCCAGCAGGGGAGCAGTTAGGTGTTGATCAGGCTGGCAGAAAAGTGGTTAGGGAGTGATCATTCTGGCAGGCAGAAGCGGTTAGGGGCAATCAGGAGGCAGGTGAGCAGGTGAGCAGTTGGGATCCAGCAGTCCAGGATTGTGAGAGGGATCACTGCCTGTTTAGGCCCAGCAATAGGACATCCCCTGAGTGGTTCCAGAATGGAGAGGGTGCAGGTTGGGTTGGGGAACACACACCCCCGAGCAAAAATTTCATGCATTGGGCCTCTAGTATATATAAAAAAGGCTAATATTTAAGTGTCCCTTGGGGAGTTCAACTGAGAGACTGGGAGTTTAATAGCTCGCTAAAACATGTGCTGACCACCAGTGGGTAGTACAGAATGAAGGAAGGCCCCAGCTGTCAGTCAGAAGGACCCGATTAGCCCCGATCGCCGACCAGGCCTAGGGACCCTACCTGTGCATGAATTTCGTGCACCAGGCTTCTAGTAATAAATAACAGCAACCACTGAGGGCTTACTATTGTGCCAGATAGAGATCTTGGTGCTTTATATGAATGACCTTGTTTAAATCTCCAAGAACCTAATCCTTATCCCCAGTTGAATAGTAAAGCAAAGGGAGGCACCTCTGCTCAAGTGCTGGAGCCAGTGTTTGAGCGAGGCCACTGGCTCCAAGGCTGGATCCAGATTTACTAGGACAATAGCCTCCCTAAGATAGCCCAACTCTGAAGGACAAAGACCAGAGTCCACTGATTATAAATACACTTTTTGACATTTCATATCTCAGAAACAGATGTATCTTACACTCAATGATATGCCATAGGTTTCTTGGTAGCACTTTTTTTCTCCTGGTGGCACATAATTAATAGAGATCAAAGGTGTCTCAGATATTATGAAGTACGATGGCATTCTGTCAGGAAGCTAAGAAGATGGGACACCCCAGGTAGACAACTTGATGTGTTCACAAGCACAGAGGCAGGAGTTGGCATATACTCAGGACACAGGAATGGTGGAGGGGATTGGTGGGCACTGGTGAGAGGGAGGCCACAAATGCAGAACTGGTACACAGGGCATCCTGACACGTGGTGGTGCCTCCGGGAAAGGAGCTGTGGAAATGCATGGGGGGTTTCTTGGTTGTCCTAGTGTGTGGTCCTATACACATTTTGTAAAGACATGGCTTAAGATTCAAGCATCTTGCAAGGCATCTTGCCTGAAGAACTATCTCACCCAAGTCCCGCAGTAATGGCCTCTGGCTTTATACACACCTCCAAGAGATCTCTGCCTGCTGCCTGGCAGTCTGGCCTCTCCCTGACTGGGGCCGTCTATCAAAGCAATAGGGTGATTCTGTTTTCCTCTCAAACAAGAAAGCCAGCTGAGCATTAGCTTTTTGCCCTTTCTGTGCGCCAGGAGTAAGCCAGCAGTGAATTCAGCCCGGCCCCGCCCCGCCCTCTTCACGCACAGGGAGTCTGCCAGCAGGAGTCTCGGCTGCCCTCCCTCTCCACACACTGGGATTAAGCCAGTGCCTTTTCACACACACAGTTCTCCATACCTTCACAGTTTCTGAGGGTCAGTGCGCCTTCTCTCTCCTTCCCAGATGTCAGAGCCTCCTCACAGCTAGCCATCTGGTGCTTCAGGGCAATGCCTCCCCTGCTTTCCAGTTCTAAATTCAAATTTGTTGTGGTAGGCTGCATTCGGTGTCTACCTTATGCCGCCATCTTGGTTTCTCCCACATCATTGTTTTTTAAACAGCAATTTCACCCTGGCCAGTGTTGCTCACTAGCACCAAAGGGTCACGGGCTCAATTCCTGGTCAAGGGCACATACCTGGGTTGCAGGTTTGATCCCCAGTCCCTGTCAAGACTGCAGAAGACAACCAATTGATGTGTCTCTCTCATCTCTTTCTCTCTTTCCATCCCCCTTTCTACTCTCTCTAAAAATTTCATGGAAAAAAATATCTTCAGATGAGGATTAGCAAAAAACAAAATAACAAAATGAGAACACCAATTTCTGTGGCTGCACAATGGTTCATCAAAGGTAATTCCCTCTACGTGTTTCAGGGTGCATTCAAAATACCCAAATGCATAGCCTCCTAATGTGTTTGTCAACAGTATGTAACTGCAGAGTTTGAGAGATGAAAGAGGCTTCAGGACTCACCCCATGGATCCCATATAGCACAGATGGGAAAGGAAAGGAGCAGAGGGAATAGTTGCAGAGCCCCTGAGCAGCACAGCAAGAACTAGCATCCCAGCCTTTTTACTCTCAGAATAACGTTGTCTTTGTATGACTCTTAAGCTGCCTTCCCTAGGGCTCCCTCTTTTTATTTATTTTTAATATATTTATTGATTTTTTACAGAGAGGAAGGGAGAGGGATAGAGAGCTAGAAACATCAATGAGAGAGAAACATCAATCAGCTGCCTCCTGCACACCCCCCACAGGGGATGTGCCCACAACCAAGGTACATACCCTTGACTGGAATCGAACCTGGGACCCTTCAGTCCACAGCCCTACGTTCTATCCACTGAGCCAAACCCGTTTTGGCCCTTGGGATCCCTCTTGAATGAACTGACCTGGGATTGGTGTCTCCAAACATGGAATCACTGGTTCTAACTATCAATTGTGCTCTCAGCACCAACCAAAGCTGGACACTGGAGGTGTGCAGCTAAGGTCATGCTTTCTGCTCAGAGCAGAATGGACACAGAAAAACAAGCATCTTTCATTCTCAGGGCCCCACAGGCCACGGCAGGACTTTGTGGATGACACAGAAATGCTGCAGGATTTCAAAAAAGTTTATTACCAGAAACATACAGATGATCGAGTCAATGGCAGAGCACTGTGAGCTATAACAATGATGATAACAGCTTGACTTTGCTCATGATATGCTAACACAGACTCTGCGAATGACAGTGTACATGTTCAGTGTAACCCACCCCATTATGCATATGGATTTATCACAAAGAGTATCCGGTGACATTAACTGTAAATACAGGACACATACTCATAGTCCTTTCTGCGGATACAATATAAGGCCTGTTCTGGAAATGGTGAGTGGAGGGTCTCAGAAAGGACCCTCCACTCACCATTTGCATGTTGGGAGTTGGGCTGGAGGAAGAGGCAGGGGTTGAGGCCAATCAGAAGGGAGACTGATGTCCCTGGTAAAGGAAGTCAACCAACCAAGAAGATGTCTGGGGCACTGTTTGCAGGTCAAGTCTCTATGCCACCACATCTGCCTTAACGACAGCAAATGCTGCCTAGCCAGTCACCCTGCTTCCCTCCTTGCCCCACAGCAACATGCACGATCCTGTTTAAACCTGATATGTGAGCCTTGGAGTTGGGACAAAGTAGAAGCGAGGGCCATGGCTGGCACGTTTCCATCTTGTGTCACAAAAGCTGCCACAGAAACTATGTTAAACCAATGGGCATGGCTGTGTTTAAGTAAGTCTCTATTCCTAAACAGTAATTAACATTTGAATTTCATATAATTTTTACATGCCACAAAGTATTACTCTTTATTTTTTTCAACCATTTAAAAATGTTAAAAAAAAAATACTTTTTCTTAAGGTCACTGGCCATAAGAAAATCAGCAACAGGCCAGATCTGGCTCTAGGGTCACAGCTGGTGATTACTCTGCATGGGGAGGAAGAGAAGGCTGTGACAGAGGAGGGCAGAGTGGCTCTGCCTTTTGTGCTGAGAGTGAGGACAGGGGACAGGGCTGAAGGGGAGGACTGAAGCACAGAGGCTTGTACAAAAAACATTCACTATGTATTACAAAATTTTAACCCTCACCTCAGGATATGTTTTTATTGATCTTTAGAGAGAGGAAGAGAGAAACATCGATTAGTTGCCTCTCATATGCACCTGGGAATCGAACCCACAACCTTTTGGTGTACTGGATAATGCTCCAACCAACTGAGCCACCCACCCGGCCAGAGCTACTATATTTTTAATTAAGGTTGTTGTGCTTGGAATTAGCAATTGTAATTCCAAATACATATTTGCAATTTCCACTAATGGACAATGAGCCCTCATGATTTTAATCCATTATCACAGTGTTCAAAATAAACACATGATATTAAGAAACAAATCACTAGATCAAACTCTACAGGGCAACAATCCCATTTACATTTCTATTGCATGGCACTGAGGGTGAGTTATCATCAAGGAAAGACGTTCATCGCTTATTTTGTATGTGCTTTTTATCTGTGGCTTAGAGGCATGCTCTCTGGTCCTGCTATTAATATTGTCATGTTTGCATTTAACTCAAAATCAAAGCTGACACAAAGCTCCCAGTTCTTTGAAAATGCATCACCGGTGCCTCCTATCTCCCGAGCGCCTTCCTGATTCTGGGCTTAGCCTGGGAAACCAGGAGAGCTGTTACCGACACGGATGATATATAACTGGATGATTTCTGTCTGAAAACAGAATTTACCACTGAGCCATAAAAATGGTGCTATTAGGGCAGACTGTCAAGAAATGATGAATACTTCTAACTAGCTATCATTTCTTTTAGTCTTCACACTCGAGTAGGCCATTAATCTGAAATTACTACCCCCACAACAACTGTCACTCGCTTTGTTTGTCCACAGGAACCAAGATATCTTCTTCAGAATGGGGGAAGATGACAAGATTCGGTCTGCCTCAGTGTGCAGGTTGTGAGTGTGTGTGTTTGTGTGTGTGTGTGTGTGTGTGTGTGTGTGTGTGTGTGTGAATGTGTGAATGTGTCTGTGAGTGAGTGTAATGGTCCATGAGTTAGCATAGGGCTTTTGCCCAGCTATTTGGTGATGTAACATTTCATTAGTGCACTGATGTGGTAAATGATTTATATTTCAGTTACAATGGACCAAGAATTGAAAAATGTTCATAAAAATTGAGCCTGGGGTCATGAACATTATTTTCAAATCCACTGTAAGTGAAGGTTAAAAAAAATCAAACATGTTATATAAATGTGCTACTTCTATCAAGAACGTAATTAATAAGGACTTATATTAAAGACTTAACCCAAATATAAAATTACGAAACACAGGCACTGTTTTCTCACCCTCCCATGTTTTTTATTTGTGTGTGTTATGTTCTTTTAGGAGTTACGAACCAAAAAAATGATCATCGTCACACTATTATTGAATGTCTCAGTGGCATAATCCATAACAGGCACGACGACAAAGAAGAAATTTGCAGGGATGTGTCTGCACCAGGAGAAATGTCAAACTTAACTATATTTCTAATCTAAGTGCAAGAAAATTCATATGGGAAAGAAATGTGAAAAGTAAACCAGTTTCCTTATTGAAATATGATAAAAGCAATGACGATAATAACATTGTTATGTGTTGGTTTCTACACTGTGAACTTTGACTTTTTAAGATGCTGTGCATTTGAACAGCTTCTCAGTGATGCAGAAATGAGGGATTATGGGACTCGAAACCAGGGTTTATGCAAAAGAATCACATCTTAATAATCTCTGTCAATAGGAGCAGTGAGAATATTGTGATTTAAAACATAATAGAATGTCATGATTTTTATGTGGAGAGCGGCCACAACATTCAGACAGGATCAAGCCTCGGACTGACAAGAGGTCACGGTCCTCTTGTAGTAGAGCCACATACAAGTCCCAGCTTGGAGGGCAAAGCCAAAGGCTATGGTTGTATGCAAACTTGACCTTATAGTCTGACTCTGCAGTCTTAAGTAGCTAAGGGATGTGGGCTGTGGGGGGTGCCACAAGTGCTGCCAAAACAAAGCTTGATAGAGTTCAGAGAATGGCAACAACAGGAAAGAAGCAGATTTGAAATTTGCAAGAACATTGTAAACATCTTGCCCTTGCTTTGCTTTGTGTGATCTGACTATAAAATAAAGCTGTAACCAGTTTGGCTCAGTGGATGGAGTGTTGGCCTGCAGACTGAAGGGTCCCAGGTTTGATTCTGTCACAGGCATGTACCTTGGTTGCGGGCACATCCCCAGTAGAGTGTGTGCAGGAGGCAGCCAATGGATGTTTCCTTCTCATCGATGTTTCTAACTCTTTATCCCTCTCCCTTTCTCTCTGTAAAAATCAATAAAATATATATTTTTTAAAGTAAAGCTTCAGTTTAAAGGCTGTGCCACTGTTTCCTCATCCAGATGCAGTATCCACCTGGCTCCAACTGTATTGTCTTGTCTGTTTTCTTTAATCCATCACCACCACTCCTCAAGTTTACCACTGGCTGTGCTGGACGTGGTTTAAGATTTCGGTCAGGTTTCTTTTTGTAGTATAGTTTTAGCTATTTAAAATGCTTAGTAAGCTATTGAAATGAGCATCCTTTTTCTGCTACAATATGACTAGTTGCTTGGAAGGGATGCTAAGGAGTATTCTGATAGAAAACATCCTGGGAGAAGATACTCATCTTAGATATTTTATTAAGTGAGACTTTGGCTCAATATGGCATCTAACCCTGGTCATAGGGGAGTAACCAGAATGCTCCTTAGCATCCCTTCCAATAAACTAGTCATATTGTAGCAGAAAAATAATGTGCATTTTAATAGCTTATTAAGCACTTTAAATAGCTAAAACTATACTACTGGAATTACCCTCACCTGGAAACTAGAAAACTGGACAAAATACAGAGGAAACTGTGTCGGATACAGTCAGTAAAGGACTGTGATTCCTAAAGAACACAAAGAGAGTGGGCTGAGATGTTTCAGGTCTATCCTTACAGTCACACTCTAGCCTGTGGTCAAGACCAGGGAAAGCAGAGAAGCAGGTGGTCTCCCTAAGCTGAGAAGATCAAGATTGGAGTTCACAGAGGTTGAGGCTGCTGGAAGACACAGGGTAGAGTTCTGGAGAAAAAGAACTCCAGATAGTTGGGATATCTGGATAGTTCTCCAGGGGTCTCTTCTGAATAATAAAATTAGCCAGGCAAGTATAGATCCACACCCTGCAAGGAAATGACTGAAAGCTATATGATAAACAATGCTAAAAGCCAAGTGAGACTGGGGTGCATCCAAGTACCCACCACAGGCAGCCTTTGTTCACTCCTTGGAACATGGAGCAGTCCTCAGAAGAGCCATACCTTAGTGGTGTGGCTCAACCTGTCCTACATTCATAGTATTGAAGCTTTAAAAAAGACTTGAATATATCAAACTGATCTGCAGTTTCCTTTTTTTAAATATGCTTTTGTTGATGTTAGAGAGACAGGAAGGGAGAGGGAGAGAGAGATAAGTACAAATATCGATCAGACAGGCAGGCAGAGGTGGTTAGGGGTGATCAGGCCAGCAGGGGAGCAGTTAGGCCTCAATCAGGCTGGCAGGGGAGCAGTTAGGGACAATCAGGCAGGCAGGCAGGCAGGCAGGCAGGCAGGCAGGCAGGCAAGCAGTTAGGAGCCAGCAGTCCCGGATTGTGAGAAGATGCAGGGATTGGGCCAAAACTGGCAGTCGGACATCCCCTGAAGGGTCCCAGATTGGAGAGAGTGCAGGCTAGGCTGAGGGATACTTCCCTCCCCCAAGGAAAAAAATTTCATGCACTGGGCCTCTAGTTTTTCTTATAACAAGAATCTATTTTTTCATCTGATGTGGTACCATGGTTTCCAGTGCAGGAACAGCTTATTATTGTGTGTGATGAAAAGCAATAAATCATTTTCCATTTGAGAAAGAAATAGAGAATCATAGGAAGTGGGGTGATTTTTTTTAAAAGTCCCCAATTCTTCAACCCTTCTCATTTCCACACTATTTGTAATTCACCTTACGAGAGATAGTGTCTCCTTCTCCACCTGTGACTATGACCTACTCTTGGCCATCTTTGGTGAATAGAATGCAGGGTGTTTTTGGTGTGTGAATTTTAAGACAGGGACTCCAGAAACCCCTGTATCCCTCTGCTCTTCCTAGAGCCCTGCCTCCATCCATGAACAAGCCTGTACCAAACTGTGACAGATGTCAGATCACATGGGATAGAGCCCAATCATTCCAGCCAAGGCCATTCTGGACCAAAGTACTGCCAACAAACTCCTATACATCTGACAGAGCCCATTTAATCCTCAAAGCCACCCACTTGGTCTGGAGTTGACACAGCAATTAGCTCAGCTACCATCAGCTAAATCCCACATGGACCACCCACCTGACCCACAGACTCATAACCAATGCAATTGAGCCAATGCATTTGGGGGAAGGGAATCACAGCAATAGCTAACACACATAGATAGGCAATATAACTGATAACATTGCATGCATTCTAGCATAATGATTTCTAATATGACATAATTAGTTAAATCTAAAGTTTTCTTAACTACTCAAAAGAAATGAGAGAAGATATGACAGCTAGAATGAATCTTCCCAATTATTTTCTTTTCAATGACATTTAATAACATTAACACACGATGCTTGGAAACTATCTTGTGTTTTCTCCCTGATGGCTATTTGCATAACATAATAAGCAATCTTCCTTGTGTCTGGGGATTAGTGTGACTGACATGACATAAATGCTTCAGAATCTTCCAAGTTGAGGCTTGAGAACTTGGCATCTTGCATCACAAGCCACATTTTCTCGACGAAGAGGTTCCTTTCTGAATAGCAACTCCGAGAAATGCTTTCTTACTTGGATGGCGTTACTACGACAACAGTCCCACACGGCTCTTTAGCTCAGGTTCATTCTTTTAATTAGCAGCCTGAGATTCCTCCTCCTCCCCAAGCACTTCCCCTAGGAAAATTGTCTAAACATCCCTGGCTGTTCTCATTCCTTTAGCTGTTTGCACAATGCAAGGAGGAAGCTGCTAATTAGAATAGCTTCGTGTTTGGTGATGGCTTCTGTAATTTTGAGAGAGGTTTTACAGAATAGGTTTTTCCTAAGAGGTATTTATTCCCAAGAGATAACCCTCATTCCTGCAAAAAGAGAATTAGGAGTGTGCCTCTGATAGGAAGCAAGGCATTCATGTCAGCAAGATAGGGTCCGAGCAAGGAATCATAGTGTCCTGGGCTTCTTCCTTAATTCTGTGTTACTACTTTTATTAATTCAGCTAACACAACTTTGGGAGCATCTTGCAATACATCACCAAATATAATGGTGATCAATTATGATAAACTATGATGAACTACACACTTGCTAAGTAGACAGCTAACTTACCTATCTAGATTTTCTCTCTCTGACCTTTAGAATTCTCATTATTGCTATTACCTGCCTTATGTGAGATTTCAGGGGGTGGAGGTTTTATATAAATGTCCGTTGGGGTTACATTCCAGGATGAGGGAAAGAAAACCTGATATGAAGATTATTGTTCTCAGGTAACAAGAAGTCTGGAAGTAGACAGCTGCTGCTGTAATTTCAGTGGCTCCACATGAGAAGGTCTGTAGGCTTTTCCCTCAGAGTCAAAACCCAGCTGCTGTGGTTCTAGCTATTACACCCGCATTCACAGCAAGAAGTGGGAACAGCCAGACAAAGCTATCAGTATTATTGGTAAAGTAACAGCTGTTCTATGATCCACCCAGAATGACTTCAGGGTAGGCTGTATGGACCAGACAGCACCCAGGGTACCAGCTAGCAGTAGGTGAGGCTGTGAATGTAGGGACTTACCTTCCTCACCCTCTGAAGAGAAGGAATTGAAATAGGTGCTGGCCACAACACATCATTCAAGTGTAGACTAGAGTAGCACTGGTGCTGGTTCTGCATGTTCTCCTGACATACTAGACACACACAAAATTTTCTTGATGAAGTGGGCTGATCCAGCCAAAAAATTGAATTTCCTTTTGACCCAATCAATTTAGGATCAGGCAAGGCCATGCTACACTTATTACCTGGGAGTGAACATAACTTCTCAGAAACCTACACTAATAAAAGAGAAACATGCAAATTAACCATCACTCTGCTATGCCAAGATACGACCACCAGCCAATCAGGAGTGAGTATGCAAATTAACCCAACCAAGATGGTGGCCAGCCATGGAGCTGGAGCCAGCCAGAGGATTGGGTTGCCCCTGGTGATGGAGGAAACCAAGCTTCCTGCCCACCCTGACTGGCCCTAGCCTTCACTCAAGGTTACAAAGTTTCAATTATAGAAGATATAAATCCCAGATATCAGGGCCTCTGCTTGGGTTGCCCTGGGGGGATGGGGGGTGACCAGACTGCAAACAACCACAGGCCCCTTGACCAGGCTGCCCCACACCCCAAGGAAACCCCACCCTGATCCAGAACACCCTTCAGAGAAAACTAGCTGGCCCCTACCAGTGAACCAGGCCTCTATCCTATCTAATAAAAGAGTAATATGAAAATTGACCATCACTCCAACACACAAGATGGCTTCCCCCATGTGGACATAAGATGGCTGCCACAAGATGGCCAGAATGGGAGGGCAATTGAGAGGGACCAGGCCTGCAAGGGAGGGCAGTTGGGGGTAATCAAACTTGCAGGGGTGGGCAGTTAGGGTGACCAGGCCAACTAGAGGAGGAAAGTTGGGGGTGACTGGGCCTGCAGGGAAGGGCAGTTGGGGAGGACCAGGCCTGCAGGGGAGGGAAGTTAGGGGCAATCAGGCTGACAGGGGAGCAGGTAGGCATCAAATAGGCTGTCAGTGGAATGGTTAGGGGATGATCAGACTGGCAGGCAGAAGTGGTTAGGGGCAATCAGGAAGGCAAGCAGGCAAGCAGTTGGGAGCCAGCAGTCCTGGATTGTGAGAGGGATGTCTGACTGCCTGTTTAGGCCCGATCCTCCTGGGCAGTTGGACATTCCTGGAGGGGTCCCAGATTGGAGAGGGTGTAGGCTGGGTTGAGGGACACACAACTCCATGCACAAATTTTGTGCACCAGGCCTCTACTTTTTAAATAAAAATGCAACTCTAACCAAGTAGTATCAGGAAAGGTCAAAACGTGTTCCCCAATGACCACAGATGAGGAATGGCACATAGAGTATTGAATTCCATACCCTCACTCTCAAAAAACACATCACCTACACGTGTTTGCCCCAAATGGATCGATTTATCCCAAACTGAAGTGGAAATCTGCAGCTTTCTGAGATATTTAATTAAAGGAATGAATCAAGTCATATCATTAACATGCAACATTCAAAAGCAATATTCAGGATAGGAGTGGGTGTATTAGCCCACGAATTACAGAGAAAGCATCACAGTCCTATTGATGTTTCTGAAAGTTGGTCTTTAGATAAGATCTCCATAACAACACTCACAAGGTACTACTGTGCAAAGTCATGACAGTGCACTTCACTGCTTTCTTATGAAGCATAGGCACTCCATCTTGTTCCCGTAACCTCTATGTTGTAAAAACTGCTGTTTAATATTTTCCACTAAGCATAGGATGTTCCTTGTTTTGTAAATTAACTCTGCTATTCTTGACTTCTGTAAACATACTTGCTCAAATAATAGGGAAACTAAGCTCAAATATCTTGCCTGGCAAACCGTTCTGCTAACAGGTGTCAGTCTGGCCCATCCCTGATGTCTTTTAGTTACCTAAATGTTATCTAAATTAGGCTGCACTCAAGGCAATTGAATTGTGCTGTGCTCAAGGCTACAAGCTTCCTGCAAGATATCTGCTAAGCACACATAGGGCTCTTTAAGAAGCCTGAAAAAGGTCTGGAAAACCAATATTTAGGAGACAAAGGAACAGAGGGTAAGGAAGGAGGGTATAAAAGGAAAGTTTCTTCCATGTTGCCTTGCTCAGACTTTGGGAGGTTACTTCTCTGAAACCACTAGCATAATAAAGACTCCAAAATTAACTATCTAATGCATCTTCTGTTCAGCTCACTGATTTCCAATATAGCACTTACAATTTGTTTTATCCACTTCCTCCCTGCCCCATCTCTCAAGGATTTCCTGGAGCTATACAAAGAAATGCTACAAAGCAAAAACAGTGCAAGGACTGTTTCCTGGTAATGCTTTTGGTTGTTGTTGAGCCTTTTGATTTGCATATTTGTTTGCTTTGCTGAAAACAGTCTTCTTTTCTATATATCTACCTCCTGGAGCCATTAAGATACATAATTCCACTTAGATATGTAATTCCACTTAGATATATATAAATATTTATAACCCAACGTGTAGAACAAGGCAATAATGAAACGTAGGGACATTTTTAAAAACAGTGATGACTTTAATTTGGTGCTGACAATTAGCATCTCTAAAACACAGAGGCTATGAATATACGAGTACCCAAATTGATCTCCAACCAACCATCTTGCATAAACATATGCATCTTTTACGCTTTTGTAAACACCAAAGGCCTTGAGGAGCAATTGCTCAACAAATAATTTTTAATGTCACTTTCTCACTACAACCGTCCAAAGTCATAAGGTAATAGTCACCTAAGGAATTTCTTCCTCAGGTTAGAATTTTAAATGGAACTTTCCACATCAGGAATTTTTCTCATGACATTGAAAATCAAATTGTCTTATGCATAACTACAGCCTTCAAGAAGGTAATTTGTAATAAGTGTAGCAAATGCCTTGTATTATTCCCAACCTAATTTTCAAATTTGATTTTCCAACGTGAACAAGGCAAAGCAATAACCGATCATGCAGCTAATTGCTGTGAAATACAAAGGCATCCTCCCTCCAATTTGTTTTGTAATTTTGTTTGGTCTTATTTACCTGTGATGCACTCAAAACATTAAAACTTGTTTGTTTATTTTTATGAAAATTAATGATAAGCAGAGTCTTAATTTGGGAACTGGAGAGGCTGACTTCTTTTGGCTTGTTTACAGAATGATCTGCTTTCCTTCCTTGAGCAGCAAATAAATGCTGGGTAGTAAATGCACAGGCTGAAGGTAGGCAGGTAACCTCTAACAAAAGGAGAACCAGTCCTACCGGATGGGCATGGTGGCCATGTTTCAGCCGATCTTTAAAAAGAAGGGCAAAATGGATTTCACTCAGAATTTATACTTCTCCCTTGAAATTGATGAAACATAGCCAACTAGATAGCCTAACTTTATTGTGTCTAAAAAATCTCTGTTTCTGTGGTCACATGTGAAAATCCCAAATGCCATTGTTTCTGTCAACAGTTATTTTAGAACAGCAGATTCTTTAGGAGCTCTGTTGGAAGACTGCCTATCAAGCACTCTTTAGCACTTCCCAGTTTCTGAGCCACGTTTGTGTCCAGACTCAGGTATATGTGGAAAGGTTATGAAACCACCAACCCAGGTTGTGCTTCCGAAAACTCATTCATTTCCATACGAATGCTGGAAAACCATATTTTTCCCAGAATCTTGTGTTGTCAGGTGGCAATGGGTGTGTTGTGGCCACATCCCATTGTATCCAAGATGGTGTGTATGTTGGGGAAGTATTCCTCAACAGTTCATGAGCCCTTCTGAGGAAGCACCACGTTTATAAACTCTGGTCTCCCTGGCTCCTCACCTTACACCTGGCACAGGATGGAGAGGAAAGTGATGGCTTGTTGAATGAATGAGTTAATGAGTGCTTACTGAGGACCCATTTTGTGCTAGGCATCATTGTGAGGAGGAAACTGGTCTTGCAGAACTTGTTATCTAAATGCAGAGGCCATGGAACTGTGAAAAATGCACTGCCCTGGGGTAGGGGGAGTTGTTATGCTGGGATGTGGCCTGACACCTGGGGCCTTCCTGCGGGGCCACGAAGGAGGCAGGGGACATATCTGCAAGACAAAGACCCCAGCAGGGATATATATATATATATATATATATATATATATATATATATATAGACAGGCTCTCTGCATGTTTCTTCATTCTGATTTGGAAATTATTCCCAGAGTCCACTAGTGTTAATAAATGGGTCCCCTCCCTTTCTCCAGGAAGCCTTCTTGGTATTTCTTTGGTCTTCTGCAACAATTGTAGGTGCTGAGGATAGTAATGAACAAAAGAAACAGGTTTCCTGGTCCCATAGAGCATACATTCTAGTGGGGAGGACAAAAACACAGACAAATACTTAAATGAACAAGAAAAAAATACCAGAGAGTGATGAGTCCTGCTGAGAATTAAAACCAGACAAGGGGCTAGAGCTGTGGTTCTCAGAGTCTCCAGGTCAGTCAGTATCCAGGGAACTTTTAGAAATGGTAATTCTGGTGCCCCATGCAGACCTCCTGAATCAGAAACTCTGCCATGGGCCCAGCAGTCTTCACCGAGCCCTCCAGGTGACTGTGACCTGTCTTGAGTTTGAGACCTTTGAGATGGAGAGCTCCAAGGTCGCTCCTTAAAGAGACCAGTGAAGATCTCTCTAGGAGGTAATATTTGAGCTGCGAGCTGGATTTAAAAAATAATTTAAAAAGTGGAGGCGGGCACAGGGGCAGCCAGAAATAGTTCGGGAGGGAGAGCATGCCAGGCAGAGGAGCCCAAATAGTGAAAATCCTGACGGGAAAAGTTGGATGACTTCAAGGAAAAGAAAAAAAGGCCACTGTGGCTGAAGCAGGGTCACTGGATTTGAGAGATAAAGAAGAAAACCTCTTTTAAGGCCTTTTAGGCCATTGTGCGGACTTTGGATTCTCAAAGGGATAAGATGTCGTGACAAATTCTGACTAGAAGAACAGCATGAGCTAAAAATCCAAGCCGAAAAACCTAATGCATATAAAGCACATCAATTGCATACACTGGGTGGCAAGGTTATTATGATCTCTGAATGCATAATAATCTTGCCACTCAGTGTACTTCTCTTGAGTACCTCATTTATTTGATATTAAAGATACCATAAATCGTGCATCTGATCAGTTTTCCCCTTTGTATTGATTGATAGAAACCTCAAGGCAAATATGTGGTTGATCTCCAGCAAAAGTCTAGAATACGTTTAGTATCCATTTGAGATACAAATGCACTGAGTGGCCAGTGGTCATAATCATCTGACCACTCAGTATATATAATATATAGATATTATATATGTGTATGCATATGTATATCATTTATATTGTGCGTGTATTAAACTTCCTTTGTCCAAACAAGAGTCTTGTTTAGTTTTCCCAACAAATGGATTTGTTAGTTTGAGAGAATCAGAATGAAAAATGGTGGTGGGAGAAAGGATGTATAATTTTCCACACCGTGAGAGTTGAACCTACTTTGAAGTAAGAGGCTTCCAATGACAACAATTACTCCTGGTCAGGCCTGGTTTGAGTGCTGCAGGCTCATGAATACTGCCTGCCAAAGAGTGTCTTTCTAGATAGACGGCAAAACGTGAAGGTGTTGATAAAGATGAAGTGGTGGGGCCAAACTAAGAAAGAACAAAGTGGGAAATCGCTTGACTCCATCCACGTGGCTTACTTGGTTGCCACAATGAACCCTGGATCTTGTGTTTTGAGGGAAGGAGGGCAAGTGGCGTTCCATTTATGGGACAAGAAAAATTCCCGAATTTACACATATCAAAATCACCAGCTTATCTCTATGCACTAAGGAAGCTTTTCAAAATCACAGATCATCAATGGGCCTAGCCGTTTACTAAGGCCAAAATAACTAAACGTAATTGCTTGCTAAGAGCAAATTTATAATTGCACTCAATGCCCACATTTTCCTATGCCATCTGTAATTATATATCACTAAAGTAGTTGCTATTCTTCCAAAATACAGCATCTCTCACACTATGGAAGTCAGAACCATGGACAAGATCCTAGAAATTCTCATTTTACTCTGATAGTTGTGCTACTGAATAATTTACATACTAATGTTAATTGGATGAATTAATAATTTTTCTCATGTGGCAAGATTGTTATTAAAATAGTTCATCCTTAAGGACACTGGCCTGTTTTTCTGCAGTTCTAACCAGAAGTGGGTTTGAAAGGCCATCAATTTGTTCCTCTTGTCTCTTCTCCAGATCTTCTCTCCATTAAAAATAAATTCCGGCACACATTTTTTCCTCCACACATTTGCATGTAAATTAGAGCCCTCTTTTAGGAGCAGAAAATGTCTTTCTTTTTATTCTCATTTACTGCCCTGTTAATAGGTTCCGCATATTTGTTTTCCAATTCACAGCTCCACTCATTAAAAAGAAAATCCTTTGAACATTACTTGGCTAGAGATAACTTGAGAGAAATTTGTAGAAATAGTTTTAAGTTTTCTTAAAAGATCATTTACTTTGATTAAAAGAAACATGTGGAAGCATTTCAGAACATTCTTTTTTAAAGTAAAAATTCAGGGATGAAAATAAAAACCTTCCTATTGACATGCAAATTATTTCAATTATTGCTGTTACCTATTTTTTCCTTAGGACGCCATTAATTCCATTAGCATTTTACACTGTCTCCCAGAGTCCTTCTAATCTGGGAGAGGACAGGAGAACTACATTGATTCACTAAAGTCAAACCAAATTAATAGCAGGTCAGCTGCCTGCTGCCTGACAAGGTGCTGGGTTGGCCGGAGAGACAGGTGGACGAATTCCTGCAAGACTGATGAATAGCTACTCACTCAGATCTAAAGGAAAACACAGGCCATAAATATACCTTGTAAAGGCTAAAGCTGATCCCAATGTTTTCCCACTCTCTATTTTACCCATACCAGCAATTTTCCATAGAAATTACAAAAACAAGATCAATCTCTAGACATGACTATGGTCTCTCCTCTCCTGTGGGGAATCTGCGATACTATCCATGGGGTGGCTTTTCTTGCTTGTCCTCTGCTCAGTAAAACCTGCTTTTCCATGTTAACCTCTTGTGAGGCTTGTATCCTGAATTTTTTCCTGCACAAAGCCAAGAACCTTCTTCGCCCAGAGACTTGTCCCTCCAAAAGAGTTCAGTGCATGAAGACCCACCCATCTTTCAATCCTTATAGTGACTAAATGATTTCCTGGTGACCTACGATGATGAAGCAACAGCAATAACATTTACAAGCTATTTAGAAAAGTGAGGTAATTTCTGAAAAGAAAGGACGCCACACAGGAACATGTGCTAACTATCTGATGAACAAGATCTCTCAGGTGCTGATTTCTGAGCGTACTTCTTGTTGGAATCAGCTGGAGAGCCTCTAGGAAGGAGCTCCAAGCACTGCCCAGCGCTGCCCCTTGCCTAGACGTACTGAGTCACACTCTAGCAGGAAGACCAGGAAACCTTATTCATAAGGAGCTTCCAGGTCACCGTGAGACATCTTGACCTGCCCCAACCCAAGACCGCTCTGGAATTTCAGAGGAGCAGCATCTCACTTTCAGGCAGGGGTCAGCGGGGCTCTAATGGGTGGAGGTGGGTCTGAGATATAAGTCAAAGCAGACAGGCGTGGGGAAGGCAGTCCAGGTGCTGCTCCTGTCTGAGCAAGGACACTGCCGCGCGTGGGCACGCAGGAGAGGGCAGGCCCCTGCAAGCTGGCACCCCTGCCTTCAAAGGCAGAGACTGCATGAGGGCTAGGGGACATTTGGGAAATACTAAATCCTGTCATCTCTGACCACAAGGATTTTTATTTTTCACCTTGACTCTTATCCAGATTTAATTACAATGTCACCAGTCACCTAGCCCAATCCATTAAAAAAGTCCATGCACTTCTCTCAGTTAAAACAATTTGAACACAGGTTTCAGTAGACTATGAATTTCATACATGCTACATTATACTATAGTACACAGGGTGTCCCAAAAAAATGTATACACATTTTAACAGTCGATAGTTGAATTGCTATCATTTTTTCTTTTCAGATTTAACCCATAGGATGTAATAATTATTCAAAGTGAAGACCTTTCTGAGGTGACACACTGTGTAGGTATATTGTATGATCTGGATTGGAAATAGGACTTTTTAAAACTGATGAAAGACCAAAGTAACAATACCTTAATAGTTGCAAGTTCATTTTTATGTATTCATGGTAAAACACCGTTTTAGTTCCTACTAAAAATCAGCCCTAACTGCTTCATTTTGCTCGACAGCAGTACTTAACACAGTACTCATACTCACTAAACACTAGTTATTACCATTATTCAGAATTCATTTTCTCTGCCTACCTTGCAGGGGTGTTTTACCATCTAATGAAAAAAATTTGCATAATTTGATGAGTGCCTCCTATTTTTAGTGGAATCTGGGTTAATTAGGATCGTAGTCATCCTCAGTCATTTGAGTTTTTGAAAAGGACTCATTAAAGACATTGGAAAGCGGGACACTTGCCCGGGGCGTTTTCCTGGGACTGCTGTTCTCTGCCCTGACCCTGCAGCCCCACCTGGCAGATGCACTGCAGGAAGAGAAACAGGTTTGGGGCTCCCCAAAATGATACTGTTGCCCAGTGCTCACACCAGACTGAGCCACACGACTTAGCCCTTGTTCAAATTCTGAACATAAATTTATGAATCACTTATCTTGGGGAATTGTTGACTCTGGCAGTCTTTAAAAAGTTATCTTTAAAACCAGACTCCAGAGCCAGTTTTCTCAATGTGGGCACCATGACCATTCAGTGTGGGGCCTCCTGACACTGTGGGGTTTTTAGTAGCATCCCGGCCTCTGCCTCTAAAAGCCGGTAGCACCCTACTCCCACCTCCCCTGCAATGTTGACAACCAAACAACTCCAGGATTGCTGAACGTCCAGAGGCCGTGGGAATAAGAGGCACTTTCCCTGGCTGGGAGCCCCACTCTGAAATAATGATCTATAAGGCACTCTATGTGATACGCTATCAACTCCTGCCCTGATGATGGGTGGGGTGGGGGACAGTGCTTTATTGATGACATATAAAGCAGTGCCACGTTTTCATTTTGGACCTAACTCCTGTGCTCATAAGACTTCATATAATAACTGAATGACATAGCATCCTGTTATATACTGCTCTACCGGGGATGCATCCAATTTAAACCAATTCAATACACAGTTTATAGTCATATGCCTAAGTACAAAATGATCGCCATTGCCAGGTTCTATGCAAAAGTGTTACACATACGTGGCCTCGCTCAACCACTGCGTTGAGTCTGACTTAACTATCATTGTCTTCAGTGCGGGGGCATGGAGACTCAGTAACTTTCACAAAGCCACGCAGATAGACAGGCTAACCCTGGCCTAACTCTCAAGACCCTTTGATCCTAAGGCCGGTGCTAACTATAAGGCTATGGTACCAGTCGCGGCATCCCTTAGCCATGGCATGCGGCTCCATGGATCAGCAGAGGGGCTTTGCAGGACTGAGGCAGAGCTGGGCGCAGGGAGGCTGGGATAGACTCAATGCAGTGGTTGAGCGAGGCAATGTATGTGTAACACCTTTGCATAGGAACCGGCAATGGTGAGCATTCAGAACTTAAGAATATGACTATAAACTGTGTCTTGAATTGGTTTAAATTGGATGCATCCTCGGTAGAGCAGACCCCTGCGTGGTGCCAGCTTCCCACTGTGCTGCCCACCTGTGCACGTGCAGGGCCTGGGACAGTGGCTGGCACACAGCGGGTGCCTGGTAACTGCTTGTTTAAGGCGCACATAGATACCTTCAAAGAGGCTGCTTCATGCCCAGCCTCCCTGCGCCCAGCTCTGCCTCAGTCCTGCAAAGCTCAGATTGCTCCCATCAGTTTGAAGACATGACTGCATCTTGCTTAATGACCGCCAGCATTAGGATCCTGACAATGTGCATATTATTAAGTATAATGAGAACACGAGAAGCTGAAGAAAATTTTGCCCAAGTAGCATCCTGCACACCTCGACAGGCAGTCCTCGTTGACCTTGGTGTAAGCTCTGAGCAGCAGGCTTGTCTGTGCTCCCTAAGTGTTTTCCCCCATTCGGCTTCAGATGGAAGCATCGCGGTGCTTCTAAATGGTGATGGCCACATGGACAGTTCTCGCCTGGGACGCTCTCAGACTGGAGAGACAGGGGCATTTCCTACCTAAAAACAGTGCCTCGCTCCTCTGCAGGCGAACCTCCTCTGATGTCACTGGTAGGCTGGGGACAAAGGGTTAAACTGTGGATAACAAATTTCAAGTCATTGCTCAGCCAATGGCGCAGAATGGGATTGACAAGGTTCTGGTCTGTGGAAAGCAGATGACTATGTGAGTTTCAATTTGCCCAGCCAGTCACAAAACTGCCAGGGAATGAGAAATGGGGAAAAAGAAAGAGGAAGAGGGAGCCAGGAGCAGGGAAGGAGAGAGGAGGGAGGAAGAGCATGTGTGGAGAAAGAGAGAGAGTTTGTCATCCGTGCCCATGGGAACATGTGCTAACAGCCTGCTCACAGGCCAGAGAAGTCAGCTAGACAGGCTCTGTCACCAGGTTCAACCCTGGTTAGGTGGCTCTGAGGAGGTAAACTGGGGGAAATGGTGCCCCAGCCACATTTGGAGAAATGTGTATTTGCATATTTATTACTGCAGGAATTCACATTTCTTTTTATGGCATTTCCTAACATTTGCAGCCCGAGCAGACGTGTGAACAGTGGGGAGCCTATTTGTTTCTCCCTCAAGGGTTCAAATCAATTTGGAAGGGAAGTCCAGTTTTCAAGAGCAAGGTGATGGCATTCCTAATGGCTGCCCCCGGCAGAAGCTGGGTTGTCTGCTGTGAGCACCCCTTATGCCACTTGGTAAACCAGCTATGCCGCCCTTTGCCACATGTTTTCTGAATAACCCTCACTCTTGACACTGCGTTTACTGGCCAAATAAGTTAGAAGGCTCTGCCTCCACCATTGCCTCTGGAAAATCACAATGCACACTTGTATGTTAAAGCTATGAAAAGTCCTGCTATAAACATAGGAACTTGACTTTTGTTCATCAAGATTTTCCCAGTCCAGTCTGAACACGAAACATTTTCTTGGCGCCCCACTTTGTTACATCTTACGGTGGGCATGTGCTCTCAAGGCATTTTAGGAATCTGTGGATTATGTGATTTAATCTGGTTTGAGATCGCAACTACTGTATTCTTATGAACCATATAGATGTAGACAGATGAAACAAACAGAATTCTTAAGCCACTTTAAACATGTTACTGGGTATTTGCTCTCATGAACAGAAATGAGTCAGAGTCATGTAAACAAGTTAGTTGCCAAATCACAACAGTTAATTTATTTCGGACTTACCATGTGACAGAAATAGACACATCGAGTATCTCATCTGATCCTTATGATGACAGTAAGAAATAGATAGGCCTGGCCCTGTTTTACGGATGGAGAAACCAAGGCTCTGGGAATTTAAGCAAGTTGCCTGTCTCACCTCGCTAGGATGTGTCAGGTTTCAGATTTGGATTCAGGCCCCAGTTTAAATCGTACTTTCAGGTCTCAGTTTAATTTGTAAGCTCGCAAGTATCCTGCTTTCCGCCTGTGCCTAGCCGAGCCTCCCAAAAGGGAGGGCACTTGCATGTGTGTAACGGCTACCCTGTGTTCTCTGCCAGGCCTGCCCACACCGGTTCTCCTTTGATACATACTCCCCGCCTGGGAGGACTCTGGTGCTGAATAGGACGCGCACCTGCCGGACTCCAGGAGCTCACAGTTCAAGCCTCCTCCAAAGCTGCTTTAGAGGAATGTGGCCTAAATCCAGGCCCAGGCCTCCCATTTTTCTCTTCTATTTTAATTCAGTAAAAATTAAATAGCAACTTCATAACCATAGCCCAAACCGATTAACACTCCATTGGAATTAATAAAACCAAGTACTTGGGCCATAACTATGTGTACCTTTGGATAACTGGGTTTTAAACTTTAAGAAATGTGATTCTAACATTTGTGTTACAAAGAGGGCTTGTAAATACATAAATGAAAGGGAGAAGTTCTAAGAGTCTCCATTTTTTCCCCACTGCTGAGGGTGCTAAGTTTTTTAATTGCCTGAGGAATAAAGTGAGATCTGGCCCACACAGGGAGCGACACATTGGAAAGGAAGACCAGATTTACAGTAAGAAGCGAAACCTCCAGAAGGAGCCCATCTAAGTACAAAGAAAGCTTTCTAGGCAAAATGTAATGAAATTTATTTTGCTTTATAGCTTCAGGTACCTATTAATCTCTTATCATCTTGGATGTCATACAAGAAAACTCTAGGTCCAGTGCTGCCCTTTGGGAGATCCTGATATAGGAAATATCTTCCTAGGAAACACTGCCTCTGGTCAGATAACATTTCCATTGTGGAATAAACAAATCAGTTATCAATTCAGTGAAATCTCACATTGGTTTCCCTGTGTTATGAACCCCTTCTGGTGAAAGCACACTGAGTAACAAGTTTCTTTGAGTACAGGTAACCGGAAATCACTCTAGCAACCTAAGCAAAGGAAACTGTATTTGCAGCTCTTGGAATCTTGCAAGCTCAGTCCTCCCTGGAGACCTCACGCCTTGGAAAGGGCTTTGCAAGAACCGAGGAAGCTGGGACAGGCCAGGAAGCAGGAACTCCCTGTTTACTTGTTTACATTTTAGCAAAATAGTCATTGACATAGACAGTCTTTATGGCGTATTGCTGACTGAACTGAAGAAAGAAAATAAAGCTCTGAGATCACCAAAAAATGTACCATTATTTAAAACATCTGTATGTGTGGCGTTGTAAAATAAAGGTCTGCAGGATACATGTGAAAACAATAGTTCTTTTCTCGGGGTCCCTACTCCTCCCCTCAGTACTCTTCATCAAATTTAACCTGCTTTCCTTTTCTTGGTCTTACTGCACTTTTTACTTTTGAATATATATACTATATATAATTTACTTGCAATAACATGCTAATCTACTTATCTTTTTTTCTGCCTGACTTATTCTACTTCAATGTAAACTCCATAAGGAAAGGGACTGTTTTTTTTCTTCTTCTTTGTTCATTAATACATGTTAAGTTCTAGATAAATGCCTGGCACATAGTAGGTATTGACTAAGTATTTGTTAAATGAGTGAGTAAATGACTCCAAAATGAAAGACCAAGAATCTGCCCTCAGGAAATTTGCAGTCTAAACTTTTCCATCTGATTTATTTCACTTAGCATGATAGTCTCATGATCCATCCATGTTGTCACAAGTGACAGAAATTCATCTTTTCTTATGGCAGAGTAGTATTCCATGCTATGGATATAGCAAGAACCAAATGACTTCACTCTTATGTGGGGTATAAAACTGAAAGCAACAAATGAACAGACAACAAAAAATTCATAGATATAGACATAGTGTGGTGGTTATCAGAGGAATGGGGTTGGGAGGAACGCAGAAAAAGGTAAAGGGGACCAAATATATGGTGACAGAAGATTTGACTTTGGATGGTAAATACACACTGTGTATGATAAATACAGATGATGTATTATAAACTGGTACACTTGAAACCTTTACTTTTATTACCCAATGTCACCTCAATAAATTTAATAAAAATATATTGAGGAGAATTTTTGCCATCTAGAATTCAATTTTCTCTTAAAAATTACTCTTTGCTAATAATGAATTTCCATCTTTTTCTTGGGTAAACCGTTCCTGACCCATTGCAAGAATGGAACTGGTCAGAATCAGGTGAAGGAGAAAATGAGAATTACATCTTTATTTTCCAAAAGGAGACTCATTGGCTGTTCTCCTTCCTTGTTCTGAGAACAGGAGCCTTAGCCCCTTTAGGTAGATTGTTTTGTTAAAGTGTCTGATCTTCTTAGAAGTTAGATGGTGACCTATAACATTAGTGTGACTACATTCTGCATCTCTAACGCAGAGAAAAACGTGTTTGCATTTTACGATGCAAATGCTCACCCGCCTCATGACCTTCCCATCTGTTTCCATCTGTGGAATATCTCAAAGGACCAAAGAACATTAAAATCGCCTAAAAGAGTTTCTTTATTAGTTATAAACTTTTACAGTTCAATTTAGAGAGTTTACGGTCCCTGATGCTGCGAGAACTGCCATTTTGCAGCTCTTTGTCTCGGTATCTGACAGCGGCTCTGACCTTTCCCAATACCGGTACTGGAAGGAGATTTGAGAAATAGATAATAAAGGAACAAGGCTTCATTGATATTACAATGTGTAATGGGTAAAACATGTTATGTTTATTAGACAATAGGAAATAATGCCTTTGCAGAATTACCTGTTTCCTGAGTGTCGGCTTCTTTTCCTGACAAAATATCTTTATGAGTTTATTGTAGAAACTGCAGAGCCCATAAACCCGCAGGAGCAAGGCTCGGTTGCGTTCTGTGCCACACATCCCATCAGGACTGTCAGCCCAATTTGTGGGCTGGACCTGCTGGGCAGCTGCAGGCTGGGGCTGGGCCTGCACCAGAGACAGAGCACAGCAGTCCTCAGCTCCTGGCAGGCCTCTGGGGGAGGGGCTCCTTCCTAGGGAAAAATAAAACATCTCTGATGCCAAATAAGGCTCATTTGCTGTTGATAACGATCTAGGGAGGACTGGTCTAAGCATTTGCACAAGGACATCCCTACCTTTTCACAACCGAGAATCATAACCGATGGAGGCAACAAAGCGTCTTTTGCCTACCTCTCCACCTCTCCACAAATCTGACTGGATCAGCACCACCTGGGCCCTGACAAGCTTAGGCTACATCCCTAACTAATGCCAAGAGGTAACACATGCCTCCTGCCCACTGCCTGCAAATATTTCCTGCTCTCCAATCATCTGTTCCTCGTCTCTCCCTTTCATTCCTTCAGCATCTAAGGCAAACTCAGATGCAAGAACCCTTTAGGGAAGTTTAACTATTAAGCTATTAGGTTAAACTGTTTAATGACTATACATTGAAATAAGTATTGATATCTTGTTTTTGTTAAATAGTTTTAGACCTTTTCTTATTCTTCCTAATGAATTTCATAATACATGTTTTAGGTTCACTGAGAAATCCTGTTTAGTGTTATTCCAGCTAAAATGTTTATTTATAGATTAGAGGCCCAGTGCATGAAATTCATGCAAGGGGGGAAGGGACAAGTCCCTCAGCCTAGCCTGTACCCTCTCCAATCTGGGTTCCCTCAAGGGATGTCCAACTGCTAGTTTAGGCCCAATCCCACTAAACCAGCAGTCAGACATCCCTCTCAAAATTTGGGACTGCTGGCTCCTAACCACTCTCTTGCCTGCCTGCCTGTCTCATTGTCCCTAAGCAGTTTGCTTGCCTGCCTGATCGCCCCTAACCACCTCTGCCTGCCTGATTGCCCCTAACTGCTCTCCCCTGCTGGCCTGATCGCCCCTAAGTGCCTCTGCCTTGGCCCCCACCACGTGGCTTTGTCCAGGAGGACATTGGATGTCTGGACAATGTCTGGTTGATCCAGTCTAGTTAGCATATTACCCTTTTATTAGTATAGGTTTGAAGGAATGAGCATACTTAGAATAATGAGTTTTCTCACTTATACTAATAATCATGGTCCCTCTTCATGAAGTTCAGGTGAATAGAGCTCTTAACTATTTCACTACATCATCACAAATTGTGGCAATTATTCAGAAACATGTATAATTTAATGATAAAGTCAATATAGGAGTTGTCAAATAAATTTTTGCTACACATAGATCTTACCATGCTGATAAGTTTTGAAGTGAGATGAAGGATTTGAGTTATACTGATTTAGTTTCCTTAAATAAAAGGTTATTAGACAAGGTGTTAGGGCTTTTTCAGCAGTAACTATATATATATATATATATATATATATATATATATATATTGTCCTGGACAACAGCTACTTTATTTTTTAACATATTTTTATTTATTTTAGAGAAAGGGAGAGGAAGAGAGAGACAGAAATATCAATGAAGAGAGAAAACCATTGATCAGCTGCCTCCTGCACACCCCACACTAAGGATTGAGCCCACAACCTGGGCATGTGCCCTGACTGGGAATCAAACCATGACCTCCTGGTTCACAGGTTAATGTTCAAACACAGCCATACCAGCTGCGTGCAATTGCTACTTTAAAACAAGAGAAAATGTGTGGTTAAGGAATAATGCTAAATTATATTTACTTGAAAATGATTCTAAATTCTATAAATTGGAAGGTTCTGTGTACTAATGCTAAGTATTCTGGTTAATTTTCTGAGGCAATAACTAAATTCCTTTGTTAATCTTATTGACTACTAGGCTCATATCTTATTTTTATTTAAAAAAAAAACAGCCTATTTCTTTCTTGGAACAGTAAATGTTTTGAATCAGTGGTGAGGAGAAATGTGTATATAGCAACTCCAGAAAAAGGTTATTGGAGCAAAAATATCTCTCAAATAGATCTTCAATTCCAGGGTCTTATAGCAGTTAAGTCATATCTGCAGTCCAACAAGCAATGCATTTTCATTGTTGCTTCACCAACAAGAAGAAAATACAAAATTTAATCTTGAGATGATCCAAAGCTTTTCAATAAATAAAACAACTAAAAGCCAACAGATCACCAAATATAAAAAATTCAAGATAAATCAATGTATGACTAAATGTACAGATATATTAATGTTTTTGTATTTTTAAATACATTATGTAAGTTTATAAAAATCATCAACACAAACACTCTCATTTTAAAAATAACTTTTCTTATGCTTTTCTGGATTTCACAAAAATAATGCTGGCTATTCTCTTATGAACAATGGGTGACAAATTCTAAATAGGAAGAGAGAGAGAGAGAGAGAGAGAGAGAGAATTTACAGGATTTGGGAACTATCTTACTAAAAACTGGCTGGAGTAGAAATGGCTCCTATTAGTTCTATTTCATGGGAGACTGCTGACTGATACAGGTATTGAAAACAGCAGGTCCTGCTGGGAACTTTACAAGAAAAAAAGAGTCACATGCATATGTGAGTGTGGAACATAAGAGCCCCCCCCACACACACACACACACTCACACCCATATCCACCTACCCCCACACATACACACACACACATATACACACACATACACACACACATTTACAGGACCCTGGACGCTGCGGAGCCCACGAAGATCACGTGGGGGGCAGTGCCCATGTTAGCTGTATCCTGAGAAGCAGAGTGAGTTGCACTGATTCCTGGGTTATACATATTTGCACTTCTATTTTTGGAATGTATTCATCTTTTGTTTCCTTCCACCCACTCCTTAGCAGACAGCATTTTTAAAGAATTTTCTCTACCCTGTTTTTAACCCCACATCCTTGAGGAACTCATCACCATCTTTCCAGGAAATAATTTAAAAGTGACCTTTTTCCACCCACGAAACCAACATTTGTATCTGAAGCCCTGACATTAATAGGTACCTTATTTCACTCTCTCGGAGCACTCCTGTTTTTCTTCACTGCAATTATTTACATACGTTTGTCTCCTCAATTACACTGCCAGCTCCTTGAATGGACTATGCCGGGTCATTTCCATAACTCCCCCCTCAGCACGGTCTATTGTGCATTGTAAGGGTCACAGGCAACATTTATGAAGTCAACCCATTATTCCCAGGAGCACACTTTGTTGTAGCTATTCTGGCTATGATTATGAATGATTTTCCAAATTTGCTTCCCTTTCACCCCTCCTCCCCGGCTGCCCATGCGGAGATGTGCTGGGCTCCCCACCGCACCGGAGGTCTCTGCTCCAAAGTGTCTCTACGAAAAGGCTGTCCCTAACCCAGGGTCCAGAAGAGCCATCCCGCCCAGTTCTGCCCCCAAATCTCTAAGCGACTGTGTTTCCTTTCTCATGTTGATTACCGCCTGAAAGGCTGGTACTTACTGGCTCACTCTTTAGGTTGTCTTCTCCCTACCACTACAGGGAAAGCTCTGGGGGGCCAGGGATTGGATCTGTTTATTCATCTGGGGTGTGGCAGGCAAGCAATGAGCGCTTGCTCAGTAAGAGCTGGGTGCTCACTTCACTAAGGTTTCCTGAGAGCAGCACCCCTCTATGGAACCCGGACTCTGTCAGGCACAGAACGGGGCTTGACGTGTTTGCATGCCTGTTTTCCATCTTCACAACCACCCCAGATTTTAGCGATTCCATTACATAGGTGAGGAAACTGAGGCCTAAGAAGGAAGGAGCTGGGAAGCAGGCGTGCTGAGGGTCTTGGGCAGACCCACTGGCCCGCTATCCGTGTGCCTCAGATGGACAAGCTTCCTTTTCTTACATAGCTCCTTCCCTCCCCAAAAGGCAAGTGCCCGAGAGAAAACCAGCATAATTGAACGAACCCCACATTGTTGAAAGCAGGACTGACTATATAACTTGTCAGACCCGACACAAAATGAAAATATGGCCGCCCTGGTTATAAAGTATTAGATATTTGAAGAAGACAACAACAGAGCATTGAACGAAGCCTTCACTGTGTCCCAGGCCCTTCTGAGCACAGGGCTCAGTGTGACTGCCCGTCACACTCCCTCGAAGTGAGCCCTGGAAGGAGAAATATCCCCTTCACAGGGATTAGTCAGGAGGGCTGGTGCTCAGATTTGTCTGGGAATGTTCGGGGAAGATCCAGCAAGCAGCCCTCTGACAACACGCTGCACGTGATCCTGCTCAGCCCTGGCCATGCTGGCACACTCGGCGGGGATTTTAGGGACAGCCATCTCTCGGTCATGAAGCTCCTGCAAATTCTATTTGGCTTCCAGTTTGCAAGAGGGAGCAGGACACTTGGATTATGGGCTCTTCAGGTCTGAACAGGTGTCCAAGCAATTTTCTCCACCACGAGGTGGCGCGTCCTGACCTGCGGCCCTCTGGCTCCAGGGCCAGCGCTCAGCTGTTGAGACCCAGCTCCCTCCTCCTCAGGCCACAACAGGTTCTCAGTTGATGCCTATGGAATAGAACTGAGCCCCACTCATTCATTCAATATATATTGTCAAATTCCCGTGTGCCACAATAGTGGGTTGAATAGTGGTCTCTGCAAAGATACACTCTCACAAACCTGAGAATGTGACTTTATTTGGAAGGAGCATCTTTGCGGGTGGAATTAAGTTGAAGATCTCAGGATGACATTAGCCTGGATTAGAGGGGGACCCTATGTCCAATGAGAGGTGTCCTTAAAAGGGATGGAAAGGAACAAAGATAGAGTGAAGGGAAGGAGGCAATGAAACGGAGGCAGGGATTGGGAAATTTGAACATAAACCATGGAATACCAAGAGCCACTAGAAGCTGGAAGAGGCCTAAAACGGTTTGGACTGAAAGGTCCCGGGTTTGATTCCGGTCAAGGGCATATACCTTGGTTGCGGGCACATCCCCGGTAGGGGGTGTGCAAGAGGCAGCTGGTTGATATTTCTCTCTCATCAACATTTCTAGCTCTCTATCTCTATCCCTTCCTTTCTGTGAAATATCAATAACATATATTTAATAAAAATTTAAAAAAAGAAGAAGCAAGGAAGAATTTTCTGAAGGGCAGATGTCTGAGCTCCAGAACTGGGAGAGAACAAATTTCTACTGTTTTAAACCAACAGATTCACAGTCATTTGTTCGGACAACCCAATGGATTTAATGCAGCCATGTTTCCTTAGGGTGAGGCCCATGAAAAAAATAAACAAGCAGATAGATATATAATACTAGTAGCCTTGTGCAGGAATCTGTGCACCAGTAGCTCTCTGCAGGGCCTAACCACTCCATGTCCACTTCCCAGAGGGCCATCTGCACCCTGGCCTGGCCAGAGGCCCATCTGCAGCTGGTGCAGGATGCTTGTCTTGTTGCCATGGTGAAGAAGCAAGCATTGTGCCAGGCCCACTCTCAGCAGCGCCCTCCCTCAACCCCTGGGACTGGGGGACTCTGGCAGGGCTGAAAGGACTGGATGCCTCCATCTTGTGGCTATGGGTGCTGCCATCTTTGTGACAGAGTGATAGTTAATTTGCATATTACCCTTTGATTAGATAGGATAATGTTGTATTAAGTGTTAGGAATAGGATCGCCAAATAAGATTCAGAATATCCAGTAAAATTTGGATGTCAGATGAACAACAAATAATCTTCTAGTCCAAGTATTTGTTATTTATCTAACATTCAAATTTAACTGGGCATCTTGTATTTTATTTGCTTCCATAAATCTATCGACCCTAGGTATGAAGTAAGGGCAGGGGCCACGTTCTAGGGAGGCCGGAGGGGGACGTTCTTTCAATCAGGGTGGTTCAGGGAGGCCTCGCTGATGAGGGCTATGGAACATGATCCGAAGGAAAGGAGAGGGTGAGTCATGCCCCCATGAGGCAGTTGGGTCCGGGTCCAGGACCGCCCAGGGCACAGGCAGGAGCTGGGACTGTGCTGGCTGAATTTGACTTCATTCAGTAATCCTGACAGCACAACAGCACATCTCATCCTCTCCTCAAACCCAAACTGTTCATAAACTCATACCAAGAAATCTGTGTGAAAGCATTCACCGAGCTATTGATCTCAGCTTTTTATGAGCTGGACTTCGATTATTTAGATGTCAAGCAGGTCTAGTATCTGAGGTTTATGATCCTCTCAAAATAACCACAGGCAACCCAGAGAGTAATAAAACAACGCAAGCAGCAGGGGGTTGCCATAGTATTAAACGTGGGCATATCATTAAAGCAGAGCCCAATATTTACTATTACATGCTTTTTTCTGCAACAGATTCATTGTCAAGATCTTAGGCTCCTTTACTGGCTTTTACATTTCTGGTGCTATTGGCACCCATACAGAAAAGGAGGGTGTGTGTTTGAATTGTTAGGGCTTTCTCCAAATTACTAAAATGCATATACATCCACAGAAAAACTTATGTGTGAATGTTCACAGCAGAGTTATCTATGATAGGCAAAAAGTGGAAATGCTGAATATAAAGTTACTAAATGTAGTAAATAAAAACACAAGCTATTGGGTTACATTTGATTTCAGATAAACCGTGAACCTTTTCTAGCATTAGTGTGTCCCAAATTATTTGGGACAAATTAAGTGGGTCATTCTGTACTTAATCTGTCACCCCTACTCAAGTGTCCATTAACTGGTCAAAGAGTAAACAAATTGTAGTCTATAAATACAGTGGAATACTACTGAGCCATGAAAAAGAATGAAGTACTGATCAAGCTGCTGCAATATAGATGAACCTTAAGCACATGATGCTCAGTGATAGAAGGCAGATAGAAAAGCCCACGTCATTGTATGATCCCATTTATATAAAGAGTCCAGAAAAGGCAAATGTATAGAGACAGAAAGTAGGTTAGCTAGGGGCTGAGGATGGGAATGGGGATTAATTGTAATTGAACATGAGCGGAGGACTGAGAAGGTGGGGCAGTTCTGTACCGTGCTGCCTTCCACTGGCTAAGACCTCCAAGAGCAAAGGCCTACCAAGGTGAGGATGCCCCTACTGTCACCTGTAGAGGGGCAGCACTGAGCTGGCCAATATTTGTGGTGGTACTGCTTGTCCTGGCTCAGAGGAAGCGTTCCACTAAGTCTGAAAGACTAAGACATCGCGGGGACTCTCCATCACCGCCTGCGGCCTGCTCTGCCAGGCCTTCGCGAGCGCTGTGCTGGCGCTGCACCTTCCATTGGCAGACCCGGAGAATCCTCTCTCCGCTGCCACATGGTCAGGCCAAAGCATCAGACACTACCACCATGCGGATTTTAAAACTACAGGGGAAATTGACCCACAGGAGCTACCATCGCTGCCGCACCCACCACCGCCCCCAAGAATGGGAATCCACCAAAATCAGAGCTCACTACACACCGGGCTCATAGAGAATGTGGCTTCAGAAATTAGCCTCTGCATCCACAGCAGCTCCACATCCGCAACAAAGAGGACACCATTGAGGGCGGACTCTCCCCATGCAGCCATCACAGCCCGCCCACAATCTTCCCAGCACACCCACCATGCTGGGAGGGAAATGGAGCGCGCTGGTGAGGAAATGGCACGGTGCCTTCCATTACCCACCCAGGCGAGCCCATCCTCCGATGCCACATGGCCAAGCCGAAGCTCTCACCACCACCGCCATGTGAACTTTAAAACTATAGTGGTAATAGAACCACATAATTAAAATGGCCATAATACCAAAGTAATCAGTAGATTCAATGCAATCACAATTACAATAAAAACAGCATATTTCACAGATCTAGAATACTCCAAAAATTTATATGGAACCAAAAAAAGACCCAAAATAGCTGCAGCAATCTTGAGAAAGAAGAGCAAAGTTGGAGGGATCACAATACCAGATATCAAGTTATACTACAAAAGTCAATGAAATCAAAAACAGCCTGATACTAGCATAAGAACAGACATATAGATCAATGGAACAGAACAGAGACCCCAGAAATCAACCCAAACCATTATGCTCAATTAATACTTGACAAAGAAGGTAAGAGCATACAATGGAGTAAAGACAGATCCTTCAAGAAATGGTATTGGGAAAATTGGATAGGTTCGTGTGTGTGTGTGTGTGTGTGTGTGTGTGTGTGTGTGTGTGTATGAGAGAGAGAGAGAGAGAGAGAGAGAGAGAGAGAGAGAGAGAGAGAGAGGAGAAAGGGTTAGGGTTAGGGTTAGGGTTAGGGTTAGGGTTAGGGTTAGGGTTAGGGTTAGGGTTAGAGGAGAGGTGCTGGGAACCAAAACCTAACATTATCACTGGTAATAAAATGTAAAGGGAACTGGCCAACCTTGATGGCTCTGAAAGGTCAGAGCTACTAACTCATTGACTCTAGGTTGAGTCACCAGTGATAAAATGTAAAAAGAACTGTCTAAGGAAACCAAACATTGTCACTATTGTTAATATGCAAAAAGAGATGGCCAACCTCAATGGCTCTGAAAGGTCAGAGCAATTAACTCAATGTCTAGTTGAGGTAGTAGAGCTTGAGGCAACTTTAGTTTGTTAATAGTATGTAAATTCTTGTTAATTTTCTGCTGCTGGAACTTTTATGCCTAAGCAATGTCTTTGTGTCAGAATCTCAATAAAAGGGAATGGCAAAAGGCCAGATGGGGGTGAGTCTTCCTACTAGAGGCTTGACTCCCCGCCTGGCTTGCATTTTCCCAAATTAACTCTTTTCCAGTCTCTTCATTTTTAGTGTATGGCCTTCTCCAGAAACCGGACCCTGAGTGTGGGCCCTGAACCACGCTGGTCGTGGTAAGGGTTCCCACAGAGAGGAGAGGAGAGGAGAGGAGAGGAGAGGAGAGGAGAGGAGAGGAGAGGAGAGGAGAGGAGAGGAGAGGAAAGGAGAGGAAAGAAAACTACATCACCAACTTACACCATACACAAGCAAAAAGGATGCAAGTTGTGAAGCCATAATAATCCTAGAAGAGCCCTAGCTGGTTTGGCTCAGTGGATAGAATGCCAGCTTATGCACTTAAGGGTCCTGGGTTCCATTCCAGTCAAGGGCACATGCCCAGGTTGCAGGCTTAACCCCCAGTAGGGGGCAGGAGGCAGCCGATCAATGATTCCCATCATTGATGTTTCTCTCTTCCTCTCCCTTCCTCTCTGAAATAAATAAAAGTGTATATATTTTAAAAAGGAACTAGCCTGCATGTAAGGGGAGGGGGCGAGGAAGGGAAGGGCATATGTGGGGGCAGAGGGTAGAGAAGGTGGGGGGAGTTCATTGGGGGGAATAGGAGCATATGTACTTCTATATGTAATACTTTAAACAAAATAAAATTTAAAAATAAATAAAAATTTAAAAATCTTAAAAGAAACCAGAGACAGCAAAATCTCAGGCAGCTCTTGTAGCATTATGTTTGTTGATACATCTCCCAGGGCAAGGGAAACAAAAGAAAAACAAATGGGACTACATAAAAGTAAAAAGCTTTTGCTCTGCAAAACAAACCATCAATAAAATGAAAAGAGAGCCCATTGCATGGGAGAACATATTTGCCAACGATACATCTGATAAGGGATTAATTTCCAAAATATATAAGAAACTCATACAACTTTAACAAAGGGAAGACAAACAATCCAATTAAAAAATGGGCAAAGGAACATGGACACAATGGGGCAGTGAGGGCCTTGGGGGGGGGGCAGGCTGGAGGGGGTCAATGGGGGGGGAGGGGACATATGTAATACTTTTAACAATAAAGAATTATTATGTTTGCGGAGGACTGAGAAGGTGAGGCAGTTCTGTACTGTGCTGCCTTCCACTGATAAGACCTCCAAGAGCAAAGACCTACCGAGGTGAGGATGCCCCTACTGTCACCTGTAGAGGGGCAGCACTGAGCTGGCCAATATTTGTGGTGGGGCTGTTTGTCCTGGCTCAGGGGAAGCGTTCCACTAAGTCTGAAAGACTAAGACATCGTGGGGACTCTCCGCCACCACCCGCGGCCTGCTCTGCCACGCTGCGCCTTCCATTGGCAGACCCGGAGAATCCTCTCTCCGCTGCCACATGGCCAGGCCAAAACATCAGACACTACCGCCATGCGGATTTTAAAACTACAGGGGAAATTGAGCCACAGGAGCTACCATCACTGCCGCACCCACCGCCGCCCCCAAGAATGGGAATCCACCGAAATCAGAGCTCACTATGCACCGGGCTCATAGAGAGTGTGGCTTCAGAAATTAGCCTCTGCATCCAAAGAAGCTCCACATCCGCAACAAAGAGGACACCATTGAGGGCGGACTCTCCCCATGCAGCCATCACAGCCCGCCCACAATCTTCCTGGGAGGGAAATAGAGCGCGCTGGTGAGGAAATGGCACGGTGCCTTCCATTATCCACCCAGGCGAGCCCATCCTCCGATGCCACATGGCCAAGCCGAAGCTCTCACCACCACCACCATGTGAACTTTAAAACTACAGTGGTAATTGAACCACAGGAGCGACCGTCAATATTGCACCTGGCACCGCCACCCGCCACTGCCGCCGAGAATAAAGGAAATCCAACAAGAACAGAGCTCACCACGCCTTGGGCTCAGGGAGTGGGCGACCTCAGAACTTAGCCTCCATGTCTGCAGCTGTTCCGCTCCCACACCGAACGAGACACCTTTGAAGGTGGTCCCCCCACCTGCAACCATCTCAGCCCAACTGCAGCTGTCCCAGACTGCCCGCCATGCTAGCAAGAAGTTAGCGCGGCGCCTCCAATATGCGACCCCAACACCCTAGAGGGGCCGTGTGCCCCGGGTGAGCCGAGTGTCCCAGGGGGCCGAGTGCCCCGGGTGAGCCGAGTGTCCCAGGGGGCCGAGTGCCCCGGGTGAGCCGAGTTGTCCCAGGGGGCCGAGTGCCCTGGGTGAGCCGAGTGTCCCAGGGGGCCGAGTGTCCCAGGGGGCCGAGTGTCCCAGGGGGCCGAGTGCCCCGGGTGAGCCGAGTGTCCCAGGGGGCCGAGTGCCCCGGGTGAGCCGAGTGTCCCAGGGGGCCATGTGCCCCGGGTAAGCCATACCCCCCAAAGGGGAAGGGTGTCCCGGGTGAGCCGAGTTGTCCCATGGGGCCGAGTGCCCCGGGTGAGCCGAGTGTCCCAGGGGGCCGAGTGCCCCGGGTGAGCCGAGTGTCCCAGGGGGCCGAGTGCCCCGGGTGAGCCGTGTGTCCCAGGGGAAGCAGTGGGACCCAGGGGAAGGGACGGTGAAAACCAGAGGAGGAGCGGACTCTATTCATATGGTCCTGAGATAGTCACCATAAAACAAGCAGTCTGCCAAATGACAGCGGGGAGGGGAAGGAGACCTGGGGGGAGATAGGAGAACAACCGAGGGACTGGTATGCATGAACATAAGTACAACCAATGAACACAGAACTCTGGGGAGAGAGGGCATAAATGGGAGGTGGGGGGAGCAATGGTAAACTATGTACACAGAAAATAACTTAATAAAATACGAAAAAAAAAATAAAAATAAAAAAAATAAAATAAAAACCAGGAAAAAAAATTGTAATTGAACATGAGACTTTTTATTGGTTGATGAACTGGATTATGGTGATGATTGTTCAATTTGGTAAATTTATTAAAATTTGTTTGTTTAATTATATCCTTCAGTGGATGAATTTTATGGTAAATATAGCAATAGTGTTTTTTGTGTTCAGCCCTGGCAGGTATTGCTCAGTAGTTAGTGGAACCCTACATACTGAAGGGTCACAAGTCTGATTCCAGGTCAAGGACACATACCTAGGTTGCAGGTTCAATCCCAGGTCCTAGTTGAGTGTATATGGGAGGCAACCAATCAATGTGTCTCTCTCACATCCAAGTTTTCTCTCCCCCCTTTCTCCCTCCCACTCTCTCTAAAACTCAATGAAAAAAATATCCTCTGGTGAGGATTAACAAAAAAATAAAAAACATATATCTGTGTTTATTGCAATAAGTCAAATAGTATAAAAACATTACAAGTCTTTGTTTCCTTCTCCTTGGGATCAACAATGTAATTATATGATGTAGTGTCCCTCCATCCATACAATATTTTTTATCTCATACAAATAAGAATAAATATATATGCACATTCTATGTATACCTTTCTGCAATGGCCATTTATAATTTACTACATCATGGACATACCTACAGGCAAATCTATAGCAATCTAAACCATTCTTTTGAATGTTTGCATAATATTCCAGATATAAACATCTTATGATTTAGTCAAATATATTTTCACTTACTAATGACAATTTTTTTCTTCTTTCCTTCCTTCCCCCTTCTTTTCCTTTTCCTTCCTTTCTTTCTTCTTTCCTTCCTCCCTTCCTCCCTTCTTCCTTTCTTTTTCCCTTCCTTTTCTTTATTTTCATTCTTTTTGCCCTTTCAAACATCGCTTCAATAAACACTCAAACATATATCATCAAAGAGAGTAACTTAAAATTAGCAAAGGTTTCAGAATATGGATAAAGAATGTCAAGATACGAAAGCATCATTAAAGGTCAAAACTTTTACCTCATTTTAATATAGCGCTCTTAGGTTAATTTAGACTTCATATGAAATGATGAAAGGGTTAAATTATGTATCTACTATCATAATAATTTGTTTTTTAGTTTAAACACACAAATATGTATTTGTGGCCTAGAAACCAAGTAAAGCATATTTCTCAAATATCACAGACATGTACTGAGCTGAGATCAAGTTCTGAAATACAATGTCAGTGGGCTGTGGAATTCTAATTCTCTCACCAAGAGCCAGATGCAGAGATAAACAGAAGATTTTTAAAAGTATAGAATTGTGCCGAAACCGGTTTGGCTCAGTGGTGGAGCGTAGGTCTGCGGACTGAAAGGTCCCGGGTTCGATTTCGGTCAAGGGCATGTACATTGGTTGCAGGCACATCCCCAGTAGGGGGTGTGCAGGAGGCAGCTGGTTGATGTTTCTCTCTCATCAAAGTTTCTAGCTCTCTATCTCTCTCCCTTCCTCTCTGTAAAATATCAATAAAATATACCGTATTTTTTGGACCATAAGACGCACTTTTTCTTCACCAAATAGTGGGAGGAAAAGTGCCTGCGTCTTCATGAATTCTGACTCTAGCGAAGAAGAGTTCTTGGGGTTTTCAGAAGACTAGAGTACTCAAACCTTTGTCTTTATGTGTTAATGACAGTGATAATGGTTCTCAATGCCACTGTTGACTGCTGTTCAGTTTATATGGTTCAAATATTATTCTGTTATACTTTATTAAATATTTTATTACACTATTTGGTTCAGAATATTTTTTTTCCTATTTTTCTCCTCTAAAAACCAGGTGCATCTTATAGTCGGGTGCGTCTTATGGTGCGAAAAATACGGTATTTTTTTTAAAGTATAGAATTGTTATATTTTATATATAGAATATTATGTTATATATAGAATATTATACAAGCATTCAGAAGAATGGTATAGATCGCTATAGATTTGCCTGAAGGTAAGTCCATGATGTAGTAAATTATAAATGGCTATTGCAGAAAGGTATACATAGGATGTGCATATGTATTTATTCTTATTTGTATGAGATAAAAATATTGTATGGATGGAGGGACACTACATCATATAATTACATTGTTGACCCCAAGGAGAAGGAAACAAAGACATTTAATGTTTTTATACTATTTGACTTATTGCAATAAACACAGATATAACAATCTCTGGGTACACACCTAAACACCTGGGGGAGAACTAGTGAATTAGGACGATGACAGAATTTATCATGAACTAGGCCTTTAGATCATTTACAGAGGTAAGAGGTGAATATGATTATTGTACCCATTTTCCAGATGAGGAACTGAGACTCACAGTGCCTCATGTGACATCATTCAAACAACAGAATCAGGATCGGAACTCCGGCTCTCAATACCAAGCTCTTAGTGCCTAGAGACACTACTGGTCTTTGAAAAATGTATTTTGGTTAAATATTCCTAATAACTGCTCTGTCCATGGTATCATGGGAGTCTTGGGACATCATTTCTCAAGGTTCGGAGCCCCATGAGAATAATAGGTCCTCAAACAGAAAACCACAGCCAGGATGGTGAAGCAATGATGAGGACTGTGTGCAAAATAGGGTCCCCCTGCCTGCACCCTGAAAGGCTCCTCAGGTGACTTCTGAGTTGAGTTTGTAGAAAACCTAGCCATGTGCAATGGGAAGAAAGAAGGCAGCATTCCAGGCAGAGGAAGCCCCATGAGAAAAGGCCCAGAAGCCAGAACATGCTGAAGAGCTAGGAAACTAGCAGCTACGTAGATGCTCTCTTGGAAGGTATGTCATGAAGCAAAAAGAGATGGGAAATTAAGGAATCATTTGGGATGCATTCAGCTGCAAGTAAGAGAAAATCTCACTAAATAAAGGGCAAAAGCAGCAAGGAATTTATTATTTCATTGGACAAAAAGTCTGGATGCAGGGCAGTTCCATGAATGGTTAATTTGGAATTCCAAAACTGTCCTTAAACACTATTTTACCATAGAAACTGAAAATGCCACGTACTTCCATTGCTAGATTCTGTTGCAGCTAAGACATGCCATTAGGCACACCCACTCCAGATTTTTAATAGAAATAGGGAGATAAGGAATGAATTAGTGACACATGGAAGACAAGTGAGCTGAAGAGCAGTAGTTACATCCATTCTCCATGGGCAGCAAATAGTGGTTTTAGCAGCAGTATCCCAGGGCCACTGCTGGTGGCATTGGTGCTACAAATGGTGGTGTCCCTGCCCGAGCAACTGTGGTAGCTGTGTCGCCAAAGGACTAGTTTGGGGCACTGCTTCTGGCTCCATAAGCTATCCCCTCCCAGGGAAGCTGTGAGCTACCCAGTATCTCCTAGTAAGTGTTAAAACAAATAAGTGATCATTTCTGTTACTTGCAACTGAAAATCCTGAGTAATAAAAGCTCTTAATACTTGTTCTAGATCTCTTAAGGGGCAACACTATTAACTCTTTTCTGACATCTGGCTCAAGTAGATTTTTATAGAAAAAGAAACAGAAATGGCAAATATTTAGGTAAATACAAATCACTATTCCTTTCCTCTAAGACTCTTTAAAATATGTTTGAATGATGAGAGTAAAATTATAATACTGTCTGATGGCATTTCCAATGTATATAAATGGCAGCTGACATAAAATGGAGAGTGTATGGGGACCTATACGGTTGTCAAAATTCTACATTCCATATGAAGTGGTAAAAATTGATTGCAAGTAGATTGTTAAATGATATATATGTATGTTGCAATTTCTAGAAAAAACACTGGAAAAATTATACCAATAATTTTGTCCAGACTGAGGCTTATGCTAAGACTTTCTTGTCATACATATTACAGGGTGAACTTAATTTTATGTCTCTTATCACTCAAATGTATTTCTTTTCTCAGCAGTTGGTTGAAAGAATGAAGCCATCTGCTATTTAGGTGGAGGAGGGATGAAAACAGTTTTCAGTAGTTGAGGATGAATTCATCCTTGTAACTACTTGTTTGCTTTTCTCTTTTACTAATGCTTCTGATAACATACAGGAATATTCACTGAATCATGACCCTTATTACTTTTAAAATGTAAGTATGACTCAAATCAAAACAAGTGCCAAGCTATCTCGTTTCTGTGCCCAGACTCTAAATCTAATTGAATGTATGAGGTATGATTTGTACCAGAGAGGATACGTCATCAAAAATCAGTGATGTCATGGGTAGCCTAAAATAACTAAGTCAGGAGGCTTGCATATCAAACTAGTTCCAGACGGATAAAGTAATTATTGAATAGTAGAGGACTTTGGGCCAAGAAAACATGTAGTTGCTAGACTTGGATTGCATGAGTTCAGACAGTAAAAAAATTATTCCCTTAGTTTGACACTTGAAAAATTATCTGATATACAGTTTGACACTGTATTCTCAGAGCTATAAAAATGTACATAGCCTTTCAGTTTTTCTTTTTACTTTACCCAGCAGGCTGAAGCAAATGAACAACTTTCCTATTATGGGCCCAACACTATTTGATAGCTACAGCAGGAAACAAGGTAGGCAAGGTCTCTGCATAGTTGGCTCTTATGGAAATCTAACATCTAAGACTTTACCCTAAGGAAGACTTTGTTAATATTCAACTCAAATATTTAGCTAGGAGAGCATCCACCACGGCAATATATTTATAATAAAAAACTAGGGAAAACCTAAAAGTCCAAAACCATAAAAAATACTAATTTCTACCCATAAAACAAAGTATTGTGAAATTTAAAATTACAGAAGAATATTAAGTGAAATAGAAAAGTGATTCAAACATCTTAACTAAAAACTACCTACAAATAGGTATGCCCTATACAATACAAATTTATTCTCGTTTTTAAATTTGTGTGTATGGATAATTTCCCAGGGCTGCCCTAACAAATTACTACAGAGAGGTGGCCTAAACAATAGAAATGTATTTTTTCACAGCTCTAGCGGCCAGAAATGCAAAGTGCAGGTGTCGATAGTGTTGGTTCCTTGTGGATATTCTTTCCAAATATCAGGACTTTTTTAGAACGCCACGGGACGTGGGACAAATTGTTAAAAAACGGGACTGTCCCGCCAAAAGCAGGATGTCTGGTCACCTTACTCTAAGAGGACTCTGCCCCTTGCCCCTATCCCAGCTCTTGGTGGCAGCTAGCCATCCTTGGCACTCCTGCCCCCATTTACATGCTATTCTTTCTTCTGTGTCTTTGTTTGCCTTCTGTTCTTATAAAGACACTAGAGGTCCAGTGCATGAAATTTGTGCACGGGGGGGGGGGGGGAGGAGAAGGGAGGTTGTCCCTCAGCCCAGCCTGCACCCTTTCCAATATGGGACATCCTTCTCACAATACAGGACTGCCTTCTGGAGGGAGGCTTCTGCCTGCCAGTCTGATCATCCCTTAACCACAACACTGCCAGCCTGATTGATGCATAACTGCTCCCCTGCAAGCCTGTTTGCCCCTAACTTCCCTCCCCTTCAGACCTGGTCACCCCTAACTGCCTTCCCTTGCAGGCCTGGTCCCTCCTCCAACTGTTCTCCCTTGCAGGCCTGGGTCCCCCCCAACTGCCCTTCCCTGCAAGCTTAATTTCCCCCAACTTCCCTCCTCTGGGAAGGCCTGGTCCTTCCCAACTGCCCTCCCCTGCTGGCCATCTTGTGTCCACCTGGGGACAGCCATCTTTGACCAAATGGGGGCAGCCATCTTGTGTGTTGGAGTGATGGTCAATTTGCATATTACTCTTTTATTAGATAGGATTAGTCATGGAACTTAAGAATGATTTAAGTACCACCTCATCCACAGGAATTAAGTCATCTGCAAAGACTATTTCCAGAAAGATCACAATCTGAGGTTCTAGTGACATAAATATAGAGGAAAACTACTCAACCCACTACAGATAGGTAAGTAGATATGTAGGTAGGCAGATTAAAAAAATTTAGATGGGCACACTCTAAAATGGTAACACATTTATTTTCTCTATTGCTTTCCAACATTTTCTAATTTTAAACAATAAATATATTTATTTGCAATAAAAACAATATTTTAAAAATTATTTTCATGGTAACATTGTAGGATGGGAGGTGTATTAGTCTGAGTTTTCCAGAGAAACAGAACCAATAGGAGCTCTACATACCTACTTACCTACCTATCATAAGGAATAATATATGCATACATATGTATATATAGATATGTCTATGTGTGTGTGTGTATATACACACATTATATATATATATATATATATATATATATATATATATATATATACACACACACACTAGTGGCCAGGTGCAAAAAGATTCGTGCCGGGAGGGGAGGGGGGCTCAGCCTGACCTGCACCCTCTCCAATCTGGGAGCCCTCAGGGGAGCCCTCTCCAATCAGGGAGTTTCTGTCTGTCTTTGCAATCATATGAGCAGCTTGGTTTGGTGCTCACAGAATAATAGAGCTCTTTTTTTTCCCCTTTGCTTCATTGGTGGTGATTTCCTAGAAGTTTCAGGATACCTTCCCTTTAATTTTTCCTTGACACCATGACTTTACTTATGTCTCTCACCTTTGCTTTCCCTCCATCTCCTACCCACAACAGTAACTTGCTCCAGGCTTACTTTGCTCTAGTGTCTAGGAGATCTCACAATGCATCTGCCACCAGAACTACCATTCCCAGCTTTCCTGGTGCTCGCCACACTCTTGGTTTCTGCTTCCGGCCCAGGGTCTGCACAAACCAAGAGGACTGCAAACTCCAGCAGTCCCCAGGCTGGGCTGACAGGACCAGACACTCCAATGGTGTCCCTGGGACTCAGGCCGCTTGGCACCGGCACACATGTTCACTGGCCAGAGCCTCAAAGCGGGCGGGGTCCTGGGAACACCTGAGGCATTGCCCTGGCTACTCAGAGGGTGGGTGGGCAGGATACCCTGTGCAGGTAGGCCCTGAGTGGCCAGGGGACAGTAACATCAGCTGCATTGCTATGGCAACCCTGCAGGTGTCTCACCCTGCCCCTAGCTGCACACTGCCCACAGGCCCACCATTTTTGTTGGCTTAATTTGCATATAGCTCCTGATTAGCTATTGGCATCATGGAGGTACGGCAAATTTAGATATTTGTCTATGATTAGTATAGATATATAAAATAAAGGGTTAGCTCACACAACCATGGAAGCTGAGAGACCCCCCACTCTGCAGGCACAAGCCAGGAGCCCAGGAGCTAATGTTACACATTCCAGTCGGTCTGACTTCAAAGGCAGGAGAAGACCCATGTCCTAACTCAGGCAGTCACAGAGAGAGAGAGGAGGGTGTAAAGGAGAAAGGTATCCAACAGAACTCTGTAACTTAAAGACTCCCACCACCAGACAAAGCCTTCCAGTGAAAAACGGGAAAGATGAGAGATTTTAGAACCACAAGCTGCTTTTCTTCATGGTGACTCCCCATTTCTAATCCCTGCTAGGCCAGGAATTATTTTTATGCCTGATGTAAATGCAATGACTACAATCATTATTGAGTTAGGGACTAAATTGTCTACTTTCCAGTAGTTCTAAAATAATAACATGTGGTAGTCTTCCAACAGTCACAAAATTATCTTGCAAAATTTCTGTTTCTCTTACAAGTTATAGTTATAAAAATGTTAAGCATACAGAAAATAATTTTGCAACCATACACATTTCACCAAGATTTAAACGTAGTCAGTCACTTTTAGCTCTCTTAATCTTTCTCTTTTTATGAAAATAAGTTCTAGATTTGACTTAAGCCTTATTTCTCAAATCTTTCCCCTCCTTCTTTCCCCAGAGATAATTACTGTACAAATTTTAGAATGAGAGATATATCAGTATATACATATACACATATATACGTACAGATACATAGATACATGAATACATGTGTATGTATACCCTTATGCAATGCGTAATATGGTTGTCTGTTATTTGAAAGTTCAGGTAAATGGTAACCATTATTTTGCTCAGCATTACGCTATTTACATGTATCTGTTACAAATGCAGAGCCACGCAGACCTGCTGAAGCATAATCTACCGCATGAATAAGCTGCAGTTTACTCACCAGTTCCCCGTTGATGGAAAATTAAGTAGTGTCACTGTTCAGCTATGATAAATGGCTGCAATGAACATCTCTGTGTTTGTCTACAGGTGCACAAACAATTTGCTCTTTCTAACTCCCCAGCTCAGCTCAGAAGCTTCCCTCTGGCTTTAACTGGGAGGACCTCCGCCTTCCCCAGGGACAGTATGGACTCTGGGGTGGATTTGCTGATGTGGGCTAACTAGAAACAATCAAATCCACTTTTACTCCTACCTGCAGCTCAGATTTGAATCCAAGTCTCCAGATGTTAGGCAGCATGCATCATTTAGCCAGAAATTATACTAAAAGGCCCATACTGAGTCCTTGGGTAAATTGGTTGATAATCTGAGAAGGCAGTTAAACATTCCATTAATCATTACATTGTCTGAGGGAGGAAAATATCAACTTTGCCTCCTTACTTAGTCCTAAAAGGAGTCACAAATCTTGACTCCAGCAAGGAAGGAAAACTTGTTATAAGATCCTGAATTGTGAAGAACTGTGACATTCCCCAGCAAACTCACTTTAGTGGTAACCACCTTCTGTTTAAAAAGTTGTTTTATGGAGATAAGAGTTCATGCTTATAAACTATAGTGTTAGCACAACATTTCAAGGATTGTGGTTGGTTTTTAAAAAAATATTTGTGTTAAAATTCAATCGTCATGCCCTCCCTCCCCCTAGCCCCCTGGAAGTGGCGCCAAGACACTTGAATGGTTAGTGCACTCTGGTGTTCATTCAAGCATATATTAATCATTTATTATAATAATAGCTGTCTGCTATTTTATTGAGTGCTTATGGTATGATAGCTACAATGGCACTTGCTTTAGATACACTTACTTATTTAATATTCAAAACCATCCAACAAGACAGGAATTACTATCCCCATTGTGGAGATGAAGGCATTGAAGGACAGACAAATTCAGAAATTCCCCAAAGTTCAGACAGAACCGCTGGGCTGGAACCCAGTCTGCTGCCCCATGACCCCATGCTCTCACCTTTTCTTTGGGGATACAATGCATGTTCTAGAGATACAAAGATGGGCTGAGCATGACCAAGTTCATGAGAATGAGATTCATGAGGAAAGGGCCTGTAATGGTCAATTTCCTCAACACTTCACAGTACCTGGAATATAATAGTGCTCATGAGTGAGTTAGTGAAGGGATGAATCAAGTATAAGCATGGTGTCAGCTTCACAAAAGATCTGAAGTGCCAGGCTATGTTTGAGGAAAGAAGATGGTGTGTCTGGGAAAAGCATTCCTGGCAGGGGAGACATCTAAGCAAAGATGGGGCTGCAAAAAGGCACAGGGAGGGACAAGAAGAGAGTCACATTGACAGCACCAGTGAAGGGGAGGCAAGAAGGTAGAGGGCAGGACTGGGCTCAGATTGAGAAGAATCCTTTGAGACCAGCTAAAAAATGCAAAACATAAAAGTAAGACATTTTTATTCTGCAATGGCAAAAACTATAGGGGACATCTGCTTTCCTTGCCTATTCAACACTCTTTTCTCTTCTGATCTTGCCACTCTGACTTTTCTTGAGGAACCAGCTCTTCCCACATTCATCCTAAGGGATTCAGAAGGTGTCAGGCACTGCTGCTCACCTGAGAGGTACAGCAGGAACCCATGCAAGATCCACCAGCTCATCAATTCTGACCACGAGGATTGAGTAAGGAATGAGTGAGTAGCTCAAGCAAGCATCCCAGAGTCAATCCAGGACTTCTGTTTCAACCACCCGGAAAGGGAAGCTCTCTTTTCTCTCTTGATTAAGCTCAAACAATATAAATCTGACATGGTCCCTTAAAGAGGATCTTCCTGGGATGAAGCTCAAGCAGATAGAGAAAAAGACAAAGTTCTAATCATAGCTTCTGAGCCCTGGATCCAACCAGGCCTGGAGTACTCCCTGACTAAATACATGTCAACAAGTTTTCCTTGAAATACTTGCAATCAATAAAGCATAGAAGTTCGAAGTCCAACCTTTGTCATTTTTAGCTTGGAGACTTTAGGATGAATAGACACATATAAAGTGTCAGAACAATGACATCCATATCACTAACCCTCAGTGCTCGTTAACCATTATTATGAAGCCAGTTTTATTCCTTATCTTGCTACAACCAAAGATCCTGGGGTGGTTCATTTTATGTGTCAACGTGGGTATTCTACAGCTTCCAGCTAGTTAATGAAACATTCACTAAGTGTTGCTATGAAAATATTCTGTGGATGAAGTCAACATTTCCAATCAGTTGACTTCCAGTAAGGAGGTTATCTTTGATCATCTGGGTTAACTTTATCCAATCTGTTAGTTGAAAGGTCTTATGAGCAAAACTGATATTTCCCTGAAGGAGAAATTTTGCCTCAAACCTCAAGATATCTACCGCAGGATTTCCAGCTTGCTGGCCTGATCTACAGATTTCAGACTTGCCAGCCTTCATAAGCATGTAAGTTCATATCCTATAAAATAAAGATGTGATATGCTAATTGACCTTCACTCTGCACACAATCACAAAATGGCTGCACTCACAGCAAAACGAGCCATAATGAGCAATCAACAGGGACATGAGGCTGCACCCCCCACCTGGTGGGGCTTGACGGGGGACCTCAGACCATGCCTCCTGCCCTTGCACCAGGCCGGGGGACCTCAGGCTGTGCCCCCACCCTGGTGCCAGGCCAGGGGATATCAGGTTGTGCCCCCAGCCCAGTGGGGCTTGATGGGGGGCCTCAGTCAGTGCCCCCCACCTCTGCACCAGGTCAGGGGACCTCAGGCACTGGGTCTGGGCACCTGAGGCCACACCCCCACACACACACCTGGCAGGGTTTGATGGGAGACCTCAGGTCATGCCCCCTGCCCCAGGCCAGGGGACCTCAGGCAATACTCCCCACCCAGTGGGCCTTGATGGGGGCCTGAGGCTGTGTCCCCCATCTGATGGGGCTTGACAGGCTGGGTCTGGGGGACTGGATCTTGCCCAATAGGGGTGGGGCTGGCTAAGTCTGGATCTCTTACGGTTTCGAGGCGCATGTGGGTGGGCGGGAACTTGACTCTGGTTCTTGTGGTGTGCCCCAGACTCTGACAGGAGGAAGATTTTCATATACATTTTTACTAATTTTCTTTAATCTCTAACACTTCTATTACAGAGAAAAGGGCAAATAGCAATATTAAAATATTTTCTCTAATTCCCTTTTAATGTGAATGAATTTTGTGCACTGGGCCACTAGTCTTGAAATAAGTCTCTATCTATCTATCTATCTATCTATCTATCTATCATTTATCTATAATTGGCTCCTATTAGTCCTGTTCCTCTGGAAAACACTGACTGATAAGATTCTTACTAATACTATTTCTAAAAGTTAGCAAAGGAAAAAACAAATAATTCAATTTAAGCCCAAATGATCTACACCAATAAGCTAGGGTACTCCAAATAAAGGCTTAGTGAAGTATCTTAACTACCAGTCCCCTCCTCACCACATTTAGTAGGAAATGATGCAGAAGGTGAGAAGCAGGGCAGCAAATGTGCTCTGAAATAAAATTACTGTTGGAGTTTAAGTTGACACAGTGTATGTTAGCAGGAGTTGGAAGGCACGTGGTGTTTTTTTCTGGGCCCTTGATGATTTTCTCGGTGCCAGAATACTGTTCGTGTTTTTCAACACTGCAAAGTGTCTCTCTTTTCCCTCCGGCACATGGGAAATATCATCAGGTAAATGATCTAACTACATATAACTAAACCTGGGAGACTGGGATTTATGTTCATGAGGAACACACAGACACATAATTCATGCGCAGTGCTGACATAAGTGAGTAATCAAAGGACTACAGTGGACTACAGAGGACACTAAATCTTCCACACATTTAGTGCATCGTTGAGTTACACAGCTCTCCATCTTGAAAATTGTCATCGAGTAGATTGCATTCAGGGCTTGTAAAGGCTGAACTATGAGGCTTCCTTTCTTGGACACACATGTGACCTGTGTTTCGTTATATTCAATCTCCATGTTTTCCAATAATTCTGTAGTGACCTCAGTACTTAGGACCTTGTGTTGATTTACGAACCTCCCAAATTCCAAGAGGAAACTGCATAATTCCAGAAGGATTTCCCTGAATTGGCACATTATTTTGCTGCTAACATGAGTAGGCATAAATCTCTACCTTCCTGTACAGAGTTTATTAGGGTACCTTTAAGCGAGTGACTGCCCCAAAGACTCCATGTTGCCAAGCATCTGAAAGAAGATAAACAGGTAAGTAATTCATGTTGAAAACACTGAGAAGACAGGGCTTCCTCTCTCATACCTATGCACAGTGCCATTGAATGAGCTAAGGATGAAAGCCACATCTAGGCAAAATTATTTATTAACTAGAGGCCTGGTGCATGAAAATTCATGCACTGGAGGGAATGTCCCTCAGCCTGGCCTGCCCCCTCTCACAGTCCAGGACCCCCATGGGCAGGAGGTGACATCCCATCACACCTCTGCTGCTGCCACTCCAGCAGCACAAGCATTGGCTGGCCCTGGTTACCTGAGCCTCAGGCAGCCCTACGTGACTGGGCCCTACTATCCAAGGATTGCCTGCATCTCAGGCTGGCCCTGGGCTGCTGGGAAGCTGCTATTTGAGACTTGCCTGTGCCTTGGGCCAGCCGTGAGCGGCTGGGGGGGGGGGGGGGGCTGGAAGAAATTGGGGGACTCTGGAGGCAGGTGCACAGAGCAGCCGGACCTGCCTGAGGGCAGGTCTGGCCTTTTCACATGCCTGCTGCCCCAACAGGTCTGAGGGGACTGGGCACTGCCATCTTGTGCCTGTGGATGCCACCATCTTTGAGGGGTGGGCAGTTAATTATCATATTCCTTCCTTATTGGCTGTGGGCATTGCCATCTTTGTGATGATGTGAGGGTCAGTTAGCATATTCCCTCTTTATTAGATAGGATAAATTCTATTTTAAGCTACAAAAGGGATTTATCAGCCTATGGAACTATATGTGGCTTCAGGCACAAGTAGATGCAGCTGCCCTCTCCCTGTGACAAAGTCTCTTCTCATTTCTTGCATTCTTAATGGATCCTTCCAAACTTAAAACTTAAATAGGGACTTGGAAGGAATATCACTAAGTCACACACCACTCCACTCTGTTCTCTGCCTCTGGGGTCCTAATAAGGTACCCATAATAATAATTTAATATAGGCCTTCCACATTTTTGTTGATTAAAAATCAATCAGTGAAAAAGATTATAAACCTCAACAAGCACACGCACGAAGACACTACTGCTACTTGTGTCTAATTATCTAACCATTAGGTAATAAATGGAAATTGCTTTTTGATTATTCAATACAATTAGTAAGAGGGGCTTTTGTGTGTGTGTGTGTGTGTGTGTGTGTGTGTGTGTGTGTGTGTGTGTTTGCTATTGAGAGAGGTAAATGGCTACACAGTCCCCAAATTAGTTTTTGAAGAGAATGTTGGTTAGACATCTCAATTCATTTTTGAAAGCAAGATTGACATTTAATATGAGTGCTAATTAATGTCAGACATTTCATAGGCACTTACCATTATTTTCTGCAATACAATGTCCAAATAAGACTGTAAGGCCCTTTCTAAGGGGTAAGTGGCTGGAGCTAAAGGGACTAGAGGGCTCTATTTTTAAATCACCTTGGCACACATTCATCCTTCCTCTCTGAGAAGAGCTATCTAAGCACTGGAAGGAGTCGCCATGGCAATGTTTGCAGTAAAAGGCCTTGACCTCCTGGCATGAGCCGGTTGGTTCAGGAGTGCACCCTCACCAAAGCCACTGACCATACTCTCCATGCCAGGGACCTAGAACGCAGCACTGGGGTGTTGGCCAATTTCAGGGCAAGACCCTGGAAATGATTTCACTCCAAGGCAAGGGAAGCATTGTTCTTTGTGCAAAGAGAAGCAGAGGAAACTGGAGGTGGGGGAGAAATAAAGCAAAAATGAACTCTCTTGGACATTCAATAAGAATAATAATAAGAAACAAGATAATAGCAAGCCTCCTCTTTGCTTCCTGACAATTTTCTGAGTCGTGCCCCTCCAGGAGACATGGTTTTACCTTTTCCCTTGAAGTCTGAGACATCTGGCTGTACTTATAACAAATTTAACCCCTCCCCCTCCCCAGCAAATTTGCAAGGATTTCTGTTATTTTCAAACAATCAAAACAGAGAAAGACAGGAAGACTTCTATGTCAATCAAAAAGCAGCCAATGAAATACACAAAGGAAAAAAGTTGGGCTTTTATTGAACTCCATCAAAGAGATGTGGTTACAAAGAAAACCAGAAGGAAAAGATCCTGAGGATAAGCTCCTTGTGAGAGGACAAGCATGTTTCCACACCAGGCCAGGTGCCTGGGGCGCAGGCAGGCCAGGGAGAAGGGCAATCCTGCCGGAGGTGGACACATGTTTGAACAAACAAAAGGCAACTAAACTTTGGATGAACATGAGAGCAGGGGCTTTGGATTTGAATATGGAGGAAGCACAAATGCAGATGATTCTTTTACCCAAGTAATTCTCTTTGGAATTTTGCTGAGTAAACAGACACCAAGAAAGGGCTGGACTCAAAAATAAACTTCATGCTTTTGCCCTGGGGTCTCTTGCATCTTGATAGAGGAATATCTCTAGTGTCATGAGCATGCAGCCTTGTGGTCTCACAGACTGCAAACTCTCACAACCTGGCAGTGTAGCAGACTCACAGACCCACTGTCCTACCATGTACAGTCTCATCAGAATGTCTAGTGGTTTTTTAACATCTGCCAGGATTGAGGTGTAGAATTCCTGCACTGTTTGGTCTGTGCTCTCCTGGAGAGAGGTGCCTAGCCTCAGCTGAAATGTTTGAACCCTGATGTAAACTGAGTCTTACTCAACTTCTGATGAGATCAAAGATATCAGCACTCTGGCTGCCCAGGAAGTTGAGTATTACACTCAAAAGCAAAGGAGGCACTTCACACCTGGTTAATATAAAAGCAAACAAACAAACAAAACACCAGAAAATAACTGTCAGTATGAAATTGGAACTCTTGTGCCCTGTTGGTGGAAATGTAAAATGGTTCAGCCACAGTGGAAAGCAGTATGCTGCTTTCTCAAACTATCCCCCATGAAATGACTATGTAACCCAGCAATTCCTCTTCCTGATATATCTCCAAAAGAATTGAAAGCAGAGACTTGGAAAGATATTTGCACATCCCCATAGAAACATTATTCATAACAGTCTACAGATGAATTAACGTAAGCGTCCATCAACTTATGAATTGGTAAACAAAAATTGGTGTAAAATATATAATGGAATATTATTCTTCCTTTAAAAAAGGAAATCTTGCCATTTTCAACAATGTGAAGAAACTGGAGAGCGCTATGCTCAGTGAAATAATCCAGTCACAAAAAGACAAATACTGTATGATTGCACTTAAAGGAGGAACCTAGAGCAGTCACATCCATAAAGGCAGAAGGTACAGTGATGCTTACCAGGGTCTGGTTAGTCATTGCTTAATGGAGACAGAACTTCCGTTTTGCAAGATGAAGAGTTCTGGAGATAGACTGAACAACAAGGTGAATGTTCTTAATAATACTGACCTGTATACTTAAAAATGGTACCATGGATCTGGCCAGTTTAGCTCAATAGTTACAGCATTGACCTGCAGAATGAAGGGTCGGGGGTTTGATTCCTGGTCAAGGATACATACCTCTGTTGTAGGTTCAATCCTTTGTCCTGGTTGGAGCACTTACAGGAAGCAACCAATCGTTAAGTCTCTCTTACCTCTCTCTCTCTCTCTCTCTCTCTCTCTCTCTCTCTCTCTCTCTTTCCCTCCCTCTCTCTCTCTCTCTTTCTCTCTCCCTCTCAATTTCCTCCCTACCTTTCACTCTCTAAAAATCAATGGAAAAAATTATCCTCTAGTGAGGATTTTTTTTAAAGGGTTAAGATAATAAATTATGTTATGTATATTTTACCACACTTTTTTAAAAAGGTAAATGTACTTTGATTTCAGGTGCTGGAATTCTCAGGAGCTTCTTGATGCTTAAAGCCAGAAACCTTCCCAACCCCTGATCAGCTCAAATGGATAAGCACCTCATATTATGTGGCTGAAAGAGGAGAGGGCACTCCCTTTTACCATCCACTCTTCCTCCGGGTCCAATAACCTAAACATAATTTTACAAATTACAAGACATGCAAAGAAATGAGAAGTGACCCATAGTCAAGATAAAATTCAATCAACAGGAAGAGACCAACAATTCAGCCAGAGGCAGACACCTGAAGCATCCATGACTCCTCTCCTCAGGACCAAGAGGAGCAACATCTTCAGTATCTATTCATAAAGGTGTGTGCACCTGACTGCCCATTGCAGCATTATTTACAATAGCCAAGACATGGAAACAACCCAAGTGCCCTTCAACACATGACTGGATAAAGAAGATGTGGCACATACAAACAATGGAATACTACTCAGCCATGAAAAAATGAAATACTGTCGTTCGAGACAGCATGGGTGGATCCTAAGGGTATCATGCTAAGTGCAGTAAGTCAGATGGAAAAGAACAAGAGCCATATGATTTCACTCACATGTGGGATATAAAACAGAAAGCAACAAGCAAAAGACACAAACTCATAGATACATACAAATAACCAGAGGGGAAGGGAGGTGGTTACCAGAGGGAAGGGAGGTGGGGAGAGGACGTAGAGGGTTAAAGGGGTCAAATCTATGGGGACAGAAGGAGACTAGACTTTGGGTGGTGAGCACAAAATAGAGAGTTCATATGATAAAGTTGTACACCGGTAATTTGTATTCTGCTATTAACCAATGTTATCTCAATAAATTTAATTTAAATAAAAAGAAACTCTGATCTGACAGTTGCATTGTGTGTGTACGCCCGCGCGGCGGTGCGCGTGCATGCTTGTACACAATCACACAATCAGAATTATTCAGATTTGCAAACCTCAATAGAGATTATGAGTGTGGAGAAGAGACAGGGACAGTCAATAGTGGACTGCTCTCCAGTTGAATTAATAGTTATGACAAATTATTTCTCATCCTTGTCAATCCAACTTGTTCTTTTGGAGACTTATTATACACCAGCCTGCCTGAAGCTAGAGGGGGCAGGGACTTCTCCTGGGAAGCTTGCATGAGTTTCTCATGGGTTTTACTGCTATAGTCAGCATCACTTCTTCCACTTATTCAGCGAATCGATGATGAGAGATACCAACTTCAGTACTTAATTATACTATATATCAATTTACTGTATCACATTTCATCCCACCTCAGCTTAATGACAGTGTGCTGGAAGCTAATTCCAGCAGGTCATAAATGCAAGAAGTTCATCAAAAGGTTGATGAACCTTAAGGCTTCAGCAAGGCTGAACTGTATTACCAGCTGCTGGAATAGCTGAAAACATTTCCACAAACCTCAAGATCTGCATATATTATTGCCTGCTGACAGACAGCTGATGGCAGTTCCCCAACCTGATAATCTTACTGTTTACCAAACTTTACCTTTGATATGTATATCTGCTTTGCTATAGGGAAAATGTGTTAATAAAAAGCTAGGGGTCCAGAAACTCAGGGAACTTAGTTACTAAAGAAAGCTAAGCCTTCCTGGATCCCCTGATAAATGCCTTCCAAATTTATATTTCATGTCTAGTCTCTTTATTAATTTACTCAAGCCCTTCTCCAGATTCCTGAACCCTTCTAGATGCAAATAACACCCTGGCAACAGTGAGTATTGTTATTCCCTTCTTATAGATAAAGAAACTGAGATTTAAAGAAACTGTTTATAGATAAACAACTTGGCAAAGGGCATTTAAATAGGAAAGGAAAGAACTTGACACAAATCCTGGTTGGCAGGTATACTAAATCATGGTCTGCAATTGCTTTTTGTTCCCTAATCCTCTAAAAAAAATTTTTTAAATCTCTATATACCTTGACACATTAAGTTGACAACTACATCTTTTCATCATAAGTTGAAAAGAATGTCATTCCTGTAATATTGAAAGTACTATATTGGATTTTTTAGGAAGTTACAGCAATACTTTATATTCATTGGAAGGAATATAACTATCATCCCAATTTGACATCCACCACCACCCATTTCAAAGATCACTCAAGAACAAGAATGCTCTGTTAGCAATCAGATATTTCCCACATTTTGGCTCTTCCCCTGACATTGTTCGCGATTCCACATCTACCACAGAATCTTACTTCAAAACAAGACATTTTTGTGCTTTAAAATATTGGTCACTAATCTATGGTCTGCAGAACATGGGTGGTCCATGAAGTTGGCGACAGCTGCTTAAAAATGGGCTATTGATTAAGCTCCTTTGCAACAAAAATATGTAAGGAAACTAAAATATTAAACTTCTGTTTAGATTTCCTATGACCATAAGCTCTCAGCATTAAAATGTTGCACTTGGTTGATTTATAATTGCACTTACTATCAGCACATGACTGAGCAAAACAACATATATGTCTGGCAAAGGTTAGCAGGAAATTCGTTACCAGGCATCTCCTTAATGAGATGGATGGCTGAGCACAGGATGAGGATGGTTTGCCCTGACTCAATTACAGGCTGCTTCTCTTCAATTTCTTCTTTGTTCCTTTTTGTTTGCTTTAAAAAAAAACTGGAAATGTTATTCTTCAGGGCAATACACAAGAGTACGAGTATGCTGGATGAGGTAGGCCTTTCTCTGGTAACTGGGAAGAGGGCAATTTATAAAAGAGAAGCATAATCTCTAATCAAGGCACGTGATCAGCTGCAGGAAGAACAAATGAAAGTTGAGGTTCTTGACAAAGATTCTCTTAAAAGGGGCCAAGCACACAGACTGCTTGCAGAGCCCCTACTTGGGCATTTTTCTTTTTAGTGACCTCATTCTTTTGGAAGGCTTCTCAGCACTCTCTGCCTGCATCAAACTCCTGGAGAAATCAAAGCATTGCTGTTTGATTCCCCCTAGCACCAAAGATCAGGAGCGAGGCCCACACTTTGGTATAAAACATTTCCTAGAGACCTAGCCATTGTGGCTCAGTTGTTTGAAGCATCGTCCCATACACCAAAGGGTTATGGGTTCGATTCCTGATCAGGGCACATGACCAGGTTGTGGGTTTGATTCCCAATCAGGGTGAGTATAGGAGACAATTGACAATTTCTCTCTCTCTTTCTCTCCCAATAATAAACAATAAAAACATATAATAAACAATAAAAACATATCCTCAGGTGAGGATTTTAAAAATTTCCCAGATGAGCCTCACATGATTGTGGTGAACCTTTGCCTAAAACCTTCCTTTCTCATAAACTGAAATTACAGCTAAAGTCTTCCGATGTGTGCCTGGTCTAACCTGGGGCCCACCATGTGCCTAGTCTAACCTGAGATCCATGATGCACCTGGTCTAACCCGAGAAGCAAGCGCTGTAACTAAAATACATAGGGTACAAGCTGAAAGGAATGTACCCTACCACATTAATAATGTTTTTACTGGTTACATGTTGAAATTATACTCTGAATATATTGGGTTAAATAAAATAGGTCATTAAAATTATCACCATGTCTTTCTTTTTACTATTTTATTTTTGTTTTTGTATTTTTTAGTAAAAAATACTTCATTTTTTGCCGAAACCGGTTTGGCTCAGTGGATAGAGCATCAGCCTGCAGACTGAAAGGTCCCAGGTTCAATTCCAGTTAAGGGCATGTACCTGGGTTACGGGCACATCCCCAGTAGGAGTGTGCAAGAGGCAGCTGATCGATGATTCTCTCTCATAGAAGTTTCTAATTCTCTATCTCTCTCCTTTACTCTCTGTAAAAAAATCAATAAAATATATTTTAAATACTTTATTTTTTAATTAAATGTATTAGGGTAGCGTTAGTTAATAAGATGAATAAAAATAAGAACCATATGATTTCTCTCATATGTGGGATATAAAATTGAAAGCAACAAATGAACAAACAAGAAAACCAAGTAAACAAAAGATCACACAGACAACAGAATGATGGTTCATGGTGGTTAACAGAGGGGAAGGGGTTGGAGGGGTGGTAAAGAAAAAAGGTGGTCAGCCAAAACCGGTTTGGCTCAGTGGATGGAGCGTCGGCCTACAGACTGAAAGGTCCCAGGTTCGATTCCGTTCAAGGGCATGTATCTTGGTTGCGGGCACATCCTTAGTAGGGGGTGTGCAAGAGGCAGCTGATCGATGATTCTCTCTCATGGATGTTTCTAACTCCCTATCCCTCTGTTTTCCTCTCTGCAAAAAATCAATAAAATATATTTTTAAAAAGAAAAAAGAAAAAAGGGGTCAACTATATGGCGATGGAAGATTGCACTCTTTTTTACTTTCTTAATGTGTCTAATAAAATTGAAGAGGTTTTGCGTTATATTTATTTTGAAAGTGCTTATCTAAAGCACAGAAAATAGCCCTAAGTTGTCCCTTAAATCACCTGTAAGACACAGCACTCTTCCTCATCTAGTAATTCTTATGCTCAAAGAGCAAGAGGACCTGTTGCCGCTGTCTGGGTACTTTCACCTGTAGGGTAACCATAAGGTCCCTGGGGCAAATAAGAAAGGGGTGGGAATTATAGTGTTTGCTTGTCAACCAGGTGTGCACACGCAGGTTAAAGTTCAATTGAATAGATATTAGTAGTTCATACACTAGTTCTGTAAAGAGTAAATGAGCATGATGTGGGTTGAGGCAGCAGTCAAGTAAATAGGAGAGGAGATGTCTCTGCTTGGCAGCACATTGCACACCCTGACCTTACTCCACAGTCTGAGCAGATCTGGAAGTCAAGCAGGCACATCTTCAAAGGTTTCCAGTTGGAATCCTCCCTCCCCATGGGCCACCCACCATCATCTTTCTCCTGGGCTAATGAACACAAGAGTATTGATCCATATACTGGTAGATTGAATTCATCCCTGCTTGAGTCCCTACTACCCATTTTTCACCCAGTGATCCTTCTAAGTCCTATGTCAGATTAAGTCACTTCTCTGCTCAAAATCCTACAGTGGCTTCTCATATCACTCGTAATCAAACACAAAAGCCTTACGGTGAGACACAAAAGGCCCTCATGATCTCACCCCAGCTCCCTTTCCATCTCCTCTCCCATTGCTCACTCAATTCAAGGCACACTTACGTCCCCAAACACATCAAGGACACTCTTGCCTCAAAGCTGGCACGTACACAAGCCTTTGCCTAAATTCTCTGCCTGCAGTTCTGTGCCTGGCCCGACACCTGCCTTCCCTCAGATCTCTGCTTGCAACAGGGCGGCCCTCCCTAATTTCTGATCTAAATGGAACTCTTGTGACCCTGCTGATCTGTCAGCTCAGAGCGCTCTCACATCTGCTAGATAGTGTGTCTGTCTTTATCGCATGTGTCTCCCCCTAGCACATACAGGCAATGTCTCTCGTGATCCTCTCTGTGTCCCTGCCTTCCAGAAGCGTAGGAGGCAATAGATACAGATAAATAACTGTGAAATTCCCGTGAGTGAGTGAACATCACCTATGGGAAAACAGACCTGGAGAGGTTTAAATGATTTATCCAAGGTCACGTAATTTGAAACAGTCTTACAACTCTAGGTTTAATTAATGTAAGGTAAGTGGAAAGAGTAATGGTTTATAAATAACTGCACCTTTTGCGAATATCCTCACCTATTGGTTCCATGTACAGAGTGCACAAATTATCTGCAGATAATTCGACAAACTGCATAGTAAGTGCTTCAGGAAATACATTTGCAAACGTTAAATGTAGGAGCATTTTGTGGCAGTCCAATCATGTACAGCAGTGTTGAGAACTGGTCTCCAACACTAATCTACCATCTTTCTAGAAAATGGAATAGTTTCTTAGATGCTTACCAGCTGAGAATGGGAAAAGTACGCATTTGCCAAATGCATTCCCAGGAAGACTGAGGTGCAGTTTTCTGTTTTACTTTCCCTGCCAGAATGAGATACTTGTTTTTCTGAGCCAGCACATTAGCACTGGTAAATGTTTCTATTAGGTCTAAGGTTGGTGCATCTCAAGGTCAATTAAATGTATCTGGTGGTAATAACCAGTTTACTCTTAAGTACCTCAGTGCTATATTTCTTCTGGGTTGCATTTATTTGTTTGTTGTTTTTTCTGTGACCGATGTAAATCCCTCAGAACTGTGCTATGCCTTACCCTCTACTTCCCGGGAGACGAGTAGTGGCCAGCCTCCAACAAGGTCCTCAGAAGCCCTGCCTTCTAGTATGTCACACCCTCTGACCTTAAATAGGGCTGCATAGGATCGTCAGAAAAGACAGTAATGGACTTCCAGTTGGGGCTGGTGACCTGCCCTTGGTTCCCACATCTCTCCGGTTGACCTGCTGCTCGGTCTTGCTGTGCTGGTAGACCTCACCCAGTGGTCCTGGCCCTTGAACCTCCAGAAAGTGGACAAGAGGCCGAAGCACCTGCTGCAGGTCAAATTCTCCAGGACAGAAGTCAACGAGCTGGGAAAAATGCTGACATTCACCCAGATTAAGAACTGGCACAATGGTATCTCACAGGATGACCTTGATCCAGGTAAACTCTACACCTGGTCTTGACAGACCCAGGTGCTCTAAGAGAACGGACCCCAAATTTAGGGAATGGCGCCATTTCCTGGTGGTCGACATGAAGGGCAACGACATCAGCAGTGGCATCGTCGTCCTCTCTGATTGTGTGGGCTCTGAGCTACCCAAGGGCCTTCACCTCTACATCTGGCTGGTTCACCAAGCCACCGAATATGACAAGCCCATTCTCAGCAACCCATCTGTAGACCACCGTGGCAAATTCAAGGTGGCGTCTTTCCACAAAAACGTATGACCCTAGGTCTCCAGTGGCCGGCGCGTATTACCAGGTGGAATGGAATGACTATGAGCAGCTGTCTGGGAAATAGGAAAAAGCCAGGAGACACACATGGCCCTGGAGGCCCAAGCATTGTTCTCAAGGTCAGTGATGTATGTTGACTTCTCTCTTCTCTGTTCCCACTCTCACAGGCAAGATCTGATGAGATAGAGATGTAGGGGTGTAGGCTGACTTTTCCTTCTGCCTGTCCTTTATCATTGTTCAGGGATGCACACCCTGGATTTTTGTTCATCAAATTTAAACTCCATTTTTGGGGGTCTATTTTGGTACTATCTTGTGGTCATCAGATTATTAAAATAAGAATAACAACCCAGAATTTAAAGTCATATACTTTGAAGAGCAGTACTGGAAAAAGCAGTCTGGAGAGTCCCTTTGCTGTTGAGCTGCAGGGCTGGGTGAGAGATTCTCTGAAATCCACCAGTCTGTACCTGTTAAATTTATCACTCTTCATTAGTGTAATAAAAGACAGTCTGGAGTTGCTAAATGTTGTGTTAATTCTTTTGTTTGATTATAGTTGAATAAAAATAAAAACGTTGTGTTTAAAAAAAAAAGTGATGTCCCATGCTAGACCATGAGAAATGTCATGACTACCATTTTACTTTCTTGAATCTCTTGCTCTGGGGCAGCCAGATGTAATATCACAAGAAAAGGTAAATAACCTGTAGAGAGCTCTTCTTTTTGAGAAACTGGGGCCTCCTACCAACAACCAGAAATATGTGAATGAGCCTTCTAGGAAGTGGATCCCCCAGGTCCAGTCAAATCTTCTGATGACACAGCCCCAGCTGACATCTTGAATGCAACCTCAACAAAGACCCTGAGCCAGCTCCCGCAGCTTAGCTGCTCCTGAATTCCTAAGTTGAAAAACCATGTGAGATAAGAAATGTTAGTTGCTATTTTAAGCTACTGTTTTGAAGAAATTTTTAGGGAGCAGTAGATAACCAATACCCAGTAAGCATCTTAGAAGAGGCACTTGCCATCACTCCCTATTTGAAATGGGCCAAGTTCTTATTAACTACAAAGTAGCTACAATCCCAACAATCTATAAGAATATTTTTTTCAGCATTTCAAGACAGCCAAACTAAAAACTATAGGCTTGACTGAGAGTTAAAAGTTGAGCTTGGCTTTGCTGCTGTGTTGCTTCCCAAGCATAGTTTGAATAAAATAAATCATTATCTGGGCTGATTTATTTAATAATCTATAAAAACCTAGAAGCCAAAAGTCAATGTTTCACTAAGCCTAAATGTTAACCCATAGCCCACTTTTCATTTACACATATGAATTAGCTCTCTCTTTCTTAGATAACTTTGACCTTCATGGCAATTCTATTACTGGATTCTGAAAGGAATAATTATCTTCGGTGTGATTCCTTTTTTAAGTCTTCAAATTGTAAGACATTAAAATTACTCTCTATTGGAAGAACAAGCGTGGTTCATACCTGATTGCATTTTCTTAATGTTAGCTGTGAACAAAGGATCAAAGCTAATTTGTCAGAGTGGATCTGTGTTTGAATGGATATATGCATTTTCTCTTGGGGGAAAATGTGCTACAGAACTAGAAATTAATTGGGTTAATATGTTCTTTTTGACAAATTCTTTATTTATGTCTGTCTAAACAGATGCTAAGATCAAGAATCAAATGAAAAAATTCAACTGTCATTCTCAGAAATAGCTAATAAAATCAACTTTATATAAGTTATGTGCATTTGTATCCCATTACATTTAATATATTACAAAGTCAAGAGTCTACAAACAGGGAAAATTATATAATTCAGATATTTTAAATCTAAAAATACCATTCCCAAAACATTTTTTAAAGCATTATATTTAGTTTCAGCTTTTAAAGCCAAGGCTTGTTTTAAAGCAATAAATTTCTGCTTTCAAATTCTCTCTTTTATGCTCTCTTTTCAAATCTTTTGTTTAGGCTTGGCCTAGAAATATTGTTCCCAAATATTAAATTGCTAGCCCTGTCCTATATCCCCTTTGAGTTTTCAACAAAGTGTAAACCCTTTTATAAATATTTAGAAATAATATTTGATAAATATTATTGTCCAAAACAATGTATCTTAATACTCAAAAGCTATAATTCTAAAAAACGTGTACTTGTTCACAACTGTGTCCCTGAGCCCAGTATAATGCCTGACACAATTAGGTAAGAAGAAGAAAAAAAAAAAGGCATCCAATATGTAAATAAAAAAATAAAATTGTCTGTTTGCAGATGACATCGTCTTATATATAGAATATTCTAAACTTTTCACCAAAAACTGATAAAGTTAATTGACAAATTTAGTAAAGTTACAAGTTACAAACTCAACAAATAGAAATCAGATGTTTCTATCCAAACAACAAGATATCTAAAAATATATAAAAAACAATTTTATTTCCAATAACATAAAAAATAAAATATTTAAGAATAAATGTAACCAAGGAAGTAAAATATCTATACAATGAAAATTATGAGTTGTATTAAAAAATTAAAGAAGTCACAAATGGAAAAATATCTGTGTTCATGGGTTAGGAGAATTAATATTGTTCAAAGCTGCCTATGGATTCATTGAAATTCTTATCAATATTCCAAAAGCATTTTAACAGAAATAGAAAAAATCCTAAAATTCTTATGAGACCACAAAAGACCCCAAATACCAAAAGCAATCCTAAGAAAAAAAAAACAAAGCTGGGGGCATCACAAATTCTGATTTCAAACTATATTACAAAGCTATAGTAATCACTACAGTATGGTGGTGGCATAAAAATTGACACACCGGCCAATAGAATTGAATCTAGAGCTCAGCTCAGAAATAAACTCACATATATACAATCAATTAATACTTGACAAGGGAGCCAAGAACATTCAATGAGGCAAAGGTATCTCTCTAATAAATTATGGTGTTGGGAAAAATGTATAATTACATGTAGAAAAATGAAATTGGGCCTATATCTTATACCACTCATAAAAATATACTCAAAATGAATTAAAGACTTAAACATAGACCTGAAGTATAAAACTCCTAGGACAAAACATAGGAAAAATAAACAACTTGACAATTGCATTAACAACATTTTTTAATATGACACCTGTTAGGTTTGAAAGGAAACAGGAAACAAAACAGGGGATTTTAAAGTAAAGTTTATTCCCCGGTAATGGGCGGGACCCATCACGGGGGTAAAGAGATAAGAATTGGGGGGAGAGGGGACAGGGAATCGGACCCAGTTGGGCTGATGCAGCCATATCCAACAGCAGGCAGCAACAGCAAGCACGTGTCTTGCCTAGAGTCCCTCTTAAAGGACAGAAATGGAGGGGGTTGGGCCCAGGGTGGAACAGGAAGGGATGGGCCCCAAGGGCACTCTGACCCGTGTTGATTGGTGGTTCAATGTCTTGGAGATGTCTCTGTGGCAGGTGCCAGTCATGTGTTAGCTCCACCCACCAGTTTGGGAGGGGGAGAACCTTACACCAGTCATGTGTTAAATTCTGCCCACCAGTTTGGGAGGGGGAGATAACCTTTCAACACCAAAAGCACAAGCAACAAAAACAAAATAAACAAGTGGGACAACACCATACTAAAAAGCTTCCCACAGCACAATGACAATCAAAAAAATGAAAAAGCAAGTGTGCAATGGGAAAAAATATGTACAAGCTGTTATGGGATAAGGGGTTAATATCTTAAATACATAAGGAGCTTATCCAACTAAATAGGAAATAAAAGCAAACAATGTAATTTTAAAATGGGCAGAGGAGAGGATTACAAAAATGGTGGAAGAGCAGACGGGCGGTTTCTGAGTCTTGTCCCGAGGAAGAGAGAGAGAGCAGCTGAGGATCACGCTAGGAGTGCTGGTCAAAAGCCAGGAGACTGGCAAACACCAGAGGGGTCAAACTTGGGGTCTGCTGATCAGGGTGCCCCCGACAGTGGAGCATCCACAACTAGGTCCCTTACCAGAGATACTTGCCAGCGCGGACTGGGAAATCTCGCCATCTTGGAAGGGGAGAGGTTCGAGTCGGAGGCCTGAATATCCACAGCCCCCAAGGAACATCAAGCTGCCGCGAGACCCTGATCACTCATCATAGCCAGCACGAACACTTGGTCTCAGATTTAGCGGTGATCCGGTGGGTAAGTCCCCCTTGGTGGTCCGGTAGCCCTGACTGAGTCCCAGCGCAGCAACCCGCGCGCACCAGCTCGCGCGCGCCAGGCGCACAGAGGCTGAAGGACTGACTGGTCCTGGATTTGCAGGAAGCCCCAGGGTTTGGGGCTGGAGGCGCCCCTGACTGTGGACAGGGCTCCTAAGAGGGGGGATATCTAAGGAGCAGCACATCAGGATCTGAATCCAAGAAATATCCGCAGAATTACAGGGGAGTGCAGTCAGCTCGGGACCGCCCCACCCCCAGCCCTCCATAGATCAGGGACACAGAGAGGGGGAAAAAGATAGAAAGGCTTTAGAGTCCTGGAAGTTATCCAGAAACACTGCCACCCAGAGGCTAAAGAACATATGGTCTCTAGATCTACTTAAAAATCAGGACTTGTAATCAACACGGAGGAACAGTGAAACACAGTGAACTGCAACTACCACCCAGAGGGGGAACAGGCGTGCCAGACAGAACAACACAGAAAGTGAATGACCTTCATTACTGCAAATTTTGTTTAATTTTTAATTTTTATTTTTTAATTGTTTAATTTTTGTTTTTTACTTACATTAATTGCAAAGTTTACACAAGAAATTATTTTTTCCTCTTTCCTCACTTGATTTTACCTTTTTAATTAATTCATTTTTATAGGTAATCAACATTATTACTACTACTATTTTACCTTTTTTATCTTTTTATCTTTCTTTTGTTTATTTTTATTACTACTTTTAAAGTGTCATATTATATTCCTTTTTTTTTCTTTTTCTTTTTTTTCTTTTTCTTTTGTTCTCTTTCCCCCCCTTCGGGATTACTATTCTAAAGACTATTAGTACCTTTCCTTCTCCAAAGCTCTATTCTATCTAAAACCTACCTTTACGACATCTCTCTCTTCCTAAACCTTTCCCTTTTGTGTCCTGCTTATCTTAACCCTTTACTGCTCTAGATTTCCCTTACTCTTTCTATTTACCCCCTCCAAATTTTTCACCTGACCTGTGTATATATAATGGCCAACACCCTGTTCCAATCCCATTCACACCTACCTTGTCGCTGCCCCCCCCAAAAAAAACAATCCTTCTGTCTATCCCTTTGTTGATGTATGTTGAATGCTAACTATATCAAAGTTTTATGCTTTTTTTGTAAGATTGGTTTGCTTATTCTTTTTATTGGATTGTATGTTATTGTTATCTGGGTTCTAATCACCTTTATTGGAGGATATTAATATTGCTAACACATTTCTGTTCAGTGCCTTGTGTGTTGTACCTGGTTGTATTGTATTTTGTGCCTTTAAATCAAAGCAGGAGAGAGAGAACTACGTAACGAGGAATCCTAAAAAGAGAGAACAAGGGGAGGCAAAGAAACAACCCACCTATGAAAGAAAACCAACCATCACCAGAAAAGGAAGTAAATGAGTTAGAGGCAAGCAACCTGCCAGAGCAAGAATTCAAAATAATGATCATAAGTTGGCTAAAAAGAATGGAAGACAAATTCGACAATATGAATAAGACCCAAGAGGAAATGAAGAAGACCCAAGAGGAAATGAAGGTGACTCAAAAAGAAATGAAAAATGACATTGCTACTATGAAGAACTCAATAGAAAGCATCAAGAGTAGACTAGAAGAAGCAGAAGACTGCATCAGTGACCTAGAAGACAAAAATGGAAAAAAACACCCAATTACAGCAGCTGCTAGAAAAAAAAAATTAAAAAACAGGAGGAGAGCCTACGGAAGGTTTGGGACAATACAAAACAAAACAATATTAGAATAATAGGGGTTCCTGAAGGAAAGGAAACTGAGCAAGATATGGAAAAAGTATTTCAAGAAATAATGAAAGAAAACTTTCGTGAGATAGAGAAAAAAAAAAACCACACAAATCCAAGATGCTCGAAGGGTCCCAAACAAAATGAATCCCCAAAGACGGACACATAAGCACATTATTATTAAATTGGCAAACAACATAGACAAAACCAGAATCTTAAAAGCAGCCAGAGAGAGACAGAAAGTTACATATAAAGGAACCCCCATCAGAATAGCAACTGATTTCTCAACAGAAACTCATCAGGCCAGAAGGGAATGGGACGACATATACAAAGTCATGCAAAGGAAGGGTCTGAATCCAAGAATACTATACCCAGCAAGGCTATCAATCAAAATTGAAGGTGAAATTAGGAGCTTCACAGACAAAAAAAGACTAAAGGAATTTATCTCCAACAAACCAGCAACGCAAGAACTGTTAAAATGTCTACTGTAAAAATAAAGAAATAGGAAGCGAAGAAGGAACACAGGGGGTTAGAATAAAAATGGCATCAAATACCTACCTATCAATAATAACTTTAAATGTAAATGGTTTAAATGCTCCAATCAAAAGACATAGGGTAACAGATTGGATAAGAAAGCAAGACCCATACATCTGCTGTCTACAAGAAACCCACTTCAGAAAAAAAGATGCTCACAGACTGAAGGTGAAGGGATGGAAAAAGATTTTCCAGGCGAACGGAAATGAAACAAAAGCTGGGGTAGCAATACTTATATCTGACAAACTAGATCTCAAAGTGAAGGACATAACAAGAGATAAGGAAGGCCACTTCATAATACTAAAGGGAGTAATCCAACAAGAAGAAATAACCCTGGTAAACATATATGCACCCAATACGGGAGCACCCAAATACATAAAGAAACTGCTGGAGGACATTAAGGGAGAGATTAATACCAATACAATCATAGTAGGAGATTTTAATACCCCACTGTCACCTCTGGACAAATCATCTAAACAAAAAATCATCAAAGAAACATCAATCCTAAATGACATACTAGACCAAATGGAATTAATCGACATCTTCAGAATGTTTCATCCCAAAGCCACAGAATATACATTCTTCTCAAATACACATGGGTAATTCTCAAAGATAGACCACATGTTGGGCATAGGCAAAGTCTCTACAAATTCAAGAAAATAGAAATCTTATCAAGCATTTTCTCAGATCATAGTGTCATAAAATTGGAAATCAACTACAATAATAATAATCCAAAGAAATTAAACACTTGGAGACTAAATAGCATGCTATTGAACAAAGACTGGGTTACCAGAGAAATCAAGGAAGAAATCAAAAACATCATGGCAACTAATGACAATGAAAACACAACAATCCAAAATCTATGGGACATAGCAAAAGCTGTTTTGAGAGGGAAGTTCATATCTCTACAAGCCTATTGCAAAAAACAAGAAAGAATGGTAACAAATTATCCAACCCTACAACTCAAACAGTTAGAAAAAGAACAGCAAGAAAAGCCCAGTGTAAGCAGAAGGAAGGAAATAATAAAAATCAGAGCGGAGATTAACGACATAGAGACCAAAGACACAATACATAAGATCAACAAAACCAAGAACTGGTTCTTTGAACCGATAAACAAGATTGATGAACCTCTAGCCAGGCTAACCAAGAAACAAAGAGAGAGGACCCAAAAAAACAAAATCAGAAATGAAAGAGGTGAAATAACACCAGGCCCCGCCGAAATACAAAGGATTGTTACAAAATACTATGAACAACTCTATTCCAACAAACTGGACAACCTGGAGGAAATGGACATATTCCTAGAAAAATACAACCTTCCAAAACTCAAGTAGGAAGAATGTAAAAATCTCAATAGACCAGTAACTTGGGAAGAAATTGAAGCAGTCATCAAAAAGCTTCCAGCAAACAAAAGCCCAGGGCCAGATGGCTTCACAGGAGAGTTTTACCAAACATTCAAGGAAGAAGTAAAACCTATCCTCCTCAGACTTTTCCAAAAAATTCAAGAGGAAGGAACACTGCCAAACTCCTTTTATGAAGCCAGCATCACCCTAATACCAAAACCAGATAAAGACAACTCAATGAAAGAGAATTACAGGCCAATATCCCTCATGAACATAGATGCCAAAATCCTCAACAAAATTCTAGCAAATTGGCTCCAGCAGTACATCAGGAACATCATACACCATGACCAAGTAGGTTTTATTCCAGGAATGCAAGGATGGTACAATATTCCCAAATCAATAAACGTGATACATCACATAAACAAATTGAGAGATAAAAATCATATAGTCATATCTATCGATGCAGAAAAGGCATTTGATAAAATCCAACACCCTTTCCTGATAAAAACTCTCAACAAGGTGGGAGTACAAGGATCATACCTCAACATAATAAAAGCTATATATGATAAACCCACAGCCAACATCATGCTCAATGGGCAAAAACTAAAACCATTCCCTCTAAGAACAGGAACAAGACAGGGATGCCCACTCTCACCACTCCTCTTTGACATAGTACTGGAAGTACTTGCCATTGCAATTAGACAAGAAGAGGAAAGAAAAGGCATCAAAATTGGAAAAGAAGAAATAAAGCTGTCACTATTTGCAGATGACATGATATTGTACATAAAAAACCCAAAAGACTCCATCAAAAAGCTAATAGACTTAATAAACGAATTTGGCAATGTAGTAGGATACAAAATTAATGCCAAGAAATCAATGGCATTTCTTTACACCAATAGTGAATTTACAGAAACAGAGACTAAAAAAGCAATCCCGTTTACCATTGCACCAAAAAAATTAAGATACCTAGGAATAAACTTAACCACGGAGGTAAAAGACCTATATGCAGAAAACTACATGACACTGAAAAAAGAAATAGAGGAAGATGTAAACAGATGGAAGAACATACCATGTTCATGGATTGGTAGAATCAACATAATCAAAATGTCCATACTTCCCAAAGCAATTTATAAGTTCAATGCACTCCCCATTAAAATACCAGGGTCATACTTCACAGACCTAGAAAGAACTCTCCAAAAATTCATTTGGAACAATAAAAGACCCCGAATAGCCTCAGCAATCTTGAGAAATAAGAGTAAAGTAGGAGGAATCTCAATACCAGATTTCAAGCTGTATTACAAAGCCACTGTTGTCAAAACAGCCTGGTACTGGCACAAGAACAGACATATTGATCAATGGAATAGATTAGAGAATCCAGATATCAACCCAAATCAATATGCTCAATTAATATTTGACAAAGGAGGCACGAACATACAATGGAGTCAAGACAGTCTTTTCAATAAATGGTGTTGGGAAAATTGGACATGCAAAAGAATGAAACTAGATCACCAACTTACACCATACACAAAAATAAACTCAAAATGGATACAGGACTTAAACACAAGACGGGAAACCATAAAAATACTAGAGGCATCCACAGGCAGCAAAATCTCAGACATATGCCTAAAGAACTTCTTCACTGATACTAACCCTAGGGCAATGGAAGCTAACGAGAAAATAAACAAATGGGACTACATCAAAATAAAAAGCTTTTTTACAGCCAAAGAAACCATCAACAAAACAACAAGAAAACCCACTGTATGGGAGAACATATTTGCAAATGATATCACTGATAAAGGTTTAATCTCCAACATCTACAGACAGCTTATACAACTCAATAAAAGGAAAATGAATGAGCCAATTAAAAAATGGTCAATGGACCTAAATAGAATCCTCTCAAAAGAAGACAGAAGAAAGGCCAAGAGGCACATGAAAACATGCTCCAAGTCACTAATTATCCAAGAGATGCAAATCAAAACAACAATGCGGTACCATCTCACACCTGTCAGAATGGCCAACATCAACAAAACAACAAACAACAAATGTTGGCGAGGTTGTGGAGAAAAAGGAACCCTGGTGCACTGCTGGTGGGATTGCAGGTTGGTGCAACCACTGTGGAAAACAGTATGGAGCTTCCTCAAAAAACTGAAAATGGAACTCCCATTTGACCCAGTAATCCCACTACTAGGAATACACCCCAAGAAACTAGAAACACCAATCAGAAAGGATATATGCACCCCTATGTTCATAGCAGCACAATTTACAATAGCTAGGATTTGGAAACAGCCTAGGTGCCCATCAGCAGATGAATGGATCAGAAAACTATGGTACATCTACACCATGGAATACTATGCTGCCATAAAAAGGAAGGAATTCTCATCATTTGCAGTAACCTGGATGGAATTGGAGAGCATCATGCTGAGTGAAATAAGCCAGTCAATGAAAGAGAAACACTACATGACTCACTCATTTATGGATATTAAAGAACATTATAAACGAATGAACAGAAAGATAGATATAGTGACAGTAAAACAACAAGCAGACTGTCAAATGACAGCGGGGACGGTGGTGGGGGCGGGGGTAGGGAGATCTGGGGAAGATAAGAGATCAACCGAAGGATTGGTATGCTTGCATATAAGAACAACCAATGGACACAAAACTCTGGGGAGGGAGGGCATCTATGGGAGGAGGGGGGTAGGCAATGGTAAACTATGTACACATATAATACATTAATAAATTTTAAAAAATAAAATAAAATAAAATGGGCAGAGGACCTGGAAAGCCATTTTTAAAAAAAAAAATACACACAAACGTGCCCCGGGAGAGCCTTTTGCCCCAGGGGGAGCAGGGTGACCGGGAGGGGTGGTGTGAACCGGAGGAGGAGTGGATTCTATTCGTGTGGTCCTGAGATATTTGGACAGTCTGCAGCCATTTGCTACAGAACACTTTGTTGTATTTCCCTATAGTAGAATCAGGGGCAAAGAAAGGGAGTGGACTGATAATTACCAGGGGCATAAGTGGGTGGGGGAGCAGTGAGAGACTGGATTGAAATAACCAGTGGATGAAGACAATGGGGGGGGTGAAGGGGAAAAGGGCAGAGGGTGGGATGGGAACTGGGTGGTAGGGAGCTTTGGGGGAGAAAAAGAAGAAACAATTGTAATAATCTGAGTAATAAAGATTTATTTTTTAAAAAAAGAAGAAAGAATGGAGTCAGTGCCCAGATGGTGTGGCTCAGTGGTTTAACATTAACCTATGTGTAGGGAGTGACTATAGGGTTAAGCCTCAGACTGACCATTGACAAAGCCATAAACAAGTCCCAGATTAAAGGTCACAGCCCCCTTTAGCATAATTAAGCTTGACCTTATGACACCCTATAGATCCTATCTGGGTAGCTAATGGGCTGTGGGTGGTGCAGCAAGTGCTGCCAAAACAAGTGAAACTCACAAAAACATTGTAACTATGGAGGCCACTACCTTGTTTACCTCTGGCTATAAAATAAAGGCTCAGTTTGCTGTCTGGATCTTTTCTCTGGGGCCTTAGCCAGGCACAGAAGATCCACCTAGGACCCCCCCCCCCCAAAAAAAAAAATACACACAAACAGCCAACAAGTACATGAAAAGATGCTCAACATCTCTACTCATCTGGGAAATGCATGAAATCACCTCAAATCTGTTTAAGTGGCTATTATCAAAAAGACAAGGGATAACAAGTGTTGACGAGGATGTGGAGAAAAGGGTACTCTTGGGCACTGTTGCTGGGAATGTCAAATTTTACAGCCACTATGAAAACCAGCATATATCTGGGTATATATCCAAAGGAAACGTAATAAATCAGGATTCTGAAGGAATAGCTGCACTCCCCTATTCACTGCAGCATTATTCATAGTAGCCAAGATATGAAAACAATCTAAGTGCTAACCAACAGATAAATGAATAAAGACGTGGGAATATGTATATGTATGTGTGTAAATAATGAAATATCATTTAGCCATGAGGAGGATAAAGGGGAAATCATGCCATTTGAAACAATAGAGATGGACTTTGAGGGCATTATGCTAAGTTAAATAGTTAGACAGAGAAAGACTAATACTGTATGATAGCACGTATAGGAATCTTAAAAAAAAAAAAAAGCCAAAGTTATAGAAACAGAGTAAAATAGTGGTTGTCAGGGCTTGGGGTAGGGAAAATGAATAGATGTTGGTCAAAGAGTACAAACTTTCACTCATAAGATGACTGAGTTCTGGGGATATAATGTACAGCATGGTGATTATATTTAGCAATGCTGTAGTATATATTTGAAAGCTGCTAAGTGAGCAGATATTAACCGTTTTCAACACACACACACAATATCATTATGTGAAGTGATGGAGATGTTAACTATTTCAATTGTGGTAATTAGTTAGCAATACATACATGTGTCAAATCATCATGTTGTGTACCTTATATTTACACAAGTTTATCTGTCAATTATACATCAACTAGAAACCTGGTGCATGAAATTCATGCAAGGGCAGGGTCCCTAGGCCTGGCTGGTGATCAGGGCCAATATGTGGGGTGACCAGGGGGGTGGTCAGGGGGTGACTGGGATAATTGGGGGGCAGCACCAGTCCACTCACTGGCCAGCCCAAGTCCCTGATCATCCCACTACTGGTCACCTCCCTCTGTGAGAGGTGACCACTGGCTGGCCTGGGGCCTATGGGCTGGAGGCAGCTCCTGCATTGAACATCTTCCCCCTGGTGATCAGTGTACATTATAGCAACTGGTTGTTCCACTGTTCTGCCTTTCAGTCGATTTGCATATTAGGCTTTTATTATATAAGACGCTGCTGGGAACACAAATGCTCTACGTTGGGAGTTTTATGTCAAAAAAAAAAAAAAAGAAGTGAGTGGTGGGATGGGGCAGAGTAAAAAGAGGGAAGGTACTAGAAGAAATAAGATCAGAGAGATAGGAAGGATGCACATCATAAGGATTTTGTGGCCAGGGTAAGGCATTAGCATTTATTCTGAGTCTGACAGCAAGCCAAAATTTTCCATAAACCTTGCACATTATGCTGAGGCATTGTCAAGAAAAGTTGTGCAAGATTTTAAAGTAGGAACCAAAACAAATGTTCTATGTGGGTTATCGCCATCTTTTATTATCTTTGAGCTAAACACTGAAACTAATGTCAATGATTCTCTCCCACAGAAATGTCCATGGTGTCTGGTGGCGTGCAATCTTAACTGCCCTGTGGATACTGACTGCTTCTGTATCTATCAAGCAATTTCATTTCAGCATTTCCAATGGGGTATATAGTAGTCCGTTCTTTGGATTCTCCTTTGAATGCATGGTAATGCCTTTGTGCCATCATTAATTAATAAGTGTAATAAAACATTTGATCCATCTTCATTTTTTACTTGTATGAAAATGAAGATTTTTAACTTTTCAAAACATTATTCTTTAACAGCATAAACACCCTCCATGGAAGGACCACATGCTACCAAACAAACATTCAGCCTCTCACCCAATTGCAACTTCCACCTTCTCGAGTTAATTCCACCAACCGCCACAGCCACTTGGCTAATCCTATAACCCAGCACCCCAACAACCCAGATAGCAATTGCTAATCTGATATTTGCTAAGGATAAACTACAGAAGGAAGCCACCACAGTTCCACAGCATTCTCAGTACAGAAAACGTATATGCCTACATACCACACTTCGCCATGCCTCTCAACCCACATCGGAGGCCACAGGGCACCCGCCCTTCCCTCCTCTCTCTCCTAAGGGACAAGCATATCTACGTCCACCAGAAGCCTGCCTAGGTGGGAGAGAGTCATGTAGAAGTTGTTTACTAACACTGGTTTCCTTTTCTCACTTTTCAGAGTGAAAAAGATGAATAAAATATGCTTAGTACATGTTGATAATTAGATTCCACCTCTCAGTTGTGTCACCACCTGACCTTGTATCTCTGCTTGGCAGACTCCCATGAACAGCATCTGCAAAATGTAAATTACCCTTCTGAGCAAGGATTATGTTTTCAAGTCTTACCTTTTTAGAGATGACTTCAGAGGCACCTAGACATGCAGCAGATGTTGGCTCAGCCTCCAGAGACATTAAGATTCCCAAGGTAACTTCTTTGAATTTTTTTTTTCAGAAAGGAATGGAGAGGGAGAGATAGAAATACCAGTGATGAGAAAGAATCATGAATTGGCTGTCTCCTGAAAGGCCCTACTGGGGATCGAGCCCACAATGTGGGCACATGCCCTGACCAGGAATCTAACCATGACCTCCAGGTTCATAGGTCAATGTTCAACCATTGAGCCACCATGGCTAGGCTTTTGTGTAATTTTTTAATGTGTTTTGCAAGTATAGTATCTTTGCTAGAATTTCTGAAGATAGTGTAGAATATGAGTTCTAAAGAAAAGTGGATTATAGTCTATTAAAAACCTCTTTATTAAAATAGATTGTAGTTTAGCTCTAACCAGTTTTGATAGAGCATTACCCGTGGAGTGAAGGGTCCCAAGATTGATTCCAGTCAAGGGCACATACCTTGGTTGCAGGTTCTCTGGCCCGACCGGGTATGTGCAGAAGGCAACTGATTGATGTGTCTCTCACACATTGATATTTTTCTCTGTCTCTACCTCTCCCTTCCACTCTCTTTAAAAATCAATGGAAAAATACCCTTGGGTGAGGATTAACAACAAAAAATAAAGTAGCTTATAGTTTATTTACAAACCAATTTGTTAAAATAAATAAATAAATAAACAAACAAACAAATAAACCTATTTATTAAAAATATTCAGCGAAGCCTAAACCGGTTTGGCTCAGTAGAAAGAGCACCGGCCTGCAGACTGGAAGGTCCCAGGTTCAATTTCGGTCAAGGGTAGGTACCTTGATTGCGGCCATGTCCCTAGAGGGGGGTGTGCAGGAGGCAGCTGATTGATGTTTCTAACTTTCTATCCCCATCCCTTCCTCTCTGTAAAAAATCAATAAAATATATTTTTTAAAATAAAAATAAAAATATTCAGCCAAGATAAGCACGAATCGCAGTTGGTCATTTTGCGCTCCTGGGTCCTAAGGAAAATTTTCAAGACTTTCTCTTGAATGGAGTCACCATAGGTTCCTGTAGTGTGATGTCATCTCCTCAATGGTTTCCTCCCTTGTCCTCTACCCCAACTCCAAATTGTTATACTGAATTGGACTTATGATGTCATAGTCTCTTGTTTTATAAGAACCACTAGTTACATGAAATCTTCTGTATTCTCTTCCTATAAAAGAGATGTAAAAATTCCTGATCATTGAAGAATTTTTATTTTAAGGTAATTTGTTTCCATTTTTCATTATCATGGAAGCTCCAAGCCAAATGTGTACCTCAGCTACAAGTTTGAATAAATATACAGATCAATAATAATTGAATAAATGTATAGATCAGTATGTTCCAAGAGCTTTTGCTTCCTTTTTTCTTGGCTTAACCTTCACTATAGACTTTTAGGTTTTACTATATTCTATTTTTGTTCACCCTTATACCTTTATTCTTTTCTGTAATATGACTGTTTCTAAAGTAAACAGGGAAGGAGAGAGTTAAAATATTTTTAAAATGACAAATTCACAAAGTTAAGTAATAACCTTGGTTTTGCTTGCATTACATACACCTGAAAAGCATATATATTACAGTATTTTAAATATTAATGAAATATTTTTCTATTATTTAAATTAAAATTTCAAGTGGATTTTTGAAAATATATTTCTTATTTATTTCAGAGAGAAGAAGGAAGAAGGAAAGATAGAAACATCAATGATGAGAGAGAATCATTGATTGGCTGCCTCCTGCACGCCCCCTACTGGGGATGGAGCCTGCAACCCAGGCATGTGCTCTGACTGGGAATCGAACTGTGACCTCCTAGTTCATAGGTCTGCACTCAACCAATGAGCAACACCAGCCGGGCTCAGGTGTTTTGGTTTTTGTGTTTTTGTGTCTTTTTTTTATGATAAATGTATACATTCCAGCAGCACATATAAAACACTTTTTCTTCCTGGAAATTTGACTTTTCAAACTGAATTAGATAACTTACATGTTTAAAAGTACTAGAGCAGGTTAGATGCTGGAAAAAATGTACCAATAAGAACACAGGAGGGCAAGAAACAGAAATCTGGCTCAAAATGGCCCAAGAAAAAATTGGACTATACAAAAATTGGACAATAAGCAGCAGTAAGCTCCAGGCATGGCTGTATCCAGAGGCTTAAGTTACATCATCTAGTCTCTCCTATCACAAGTTTCTGCTTTGCTATATTAGCTTCATTCTCAACAAGGCTCTTTCTGTCTAGAAATAACAATTTTGTCAGAAATTCCAGGTTTATAGCTTACCCACTATTTTAATAACCCCACTCCCAAACACCAAATACTAATATTAGAACACATTTATAGAATTCTCATAAATCAAAGTAACTCTGACAGAGAAAGAAATGGTCTTAATGCCATCAAACACTGTCTTATGCTTGCTAAATGAATTAATTTAGCAGGTTATCAGACCAAAAAAAAATCATCTATAACATATTTTCCAAAATAGAAATGTTGATGGAGAAGAGGCATCTTTTGGGAAATAAAATATCGAAGTTCCTCATGGATTAGCTAAAAGTTCTTTTTTCTCTAATTCAGTTTCACTCAACCTCCAGGCATTTAGCTACACAGCTAATGCTTTTATTGTTCTTATACTTCCAACTCACTGAGCCAAATCCCATGATGAATGACTGTTCCATGACTTCCTGACTTCAATTTTCTGCAGATTAACAATACTCAATTTATGGTTAATATACCTAAAATATAATAGGAAAGCACAATAGTGGAAGGAAGCCCAGTGACTTCTGACAATAAAAGAGGCAAAACAATTTGGCAAGTTTATGGGGTCTTGGCTAGGAGGTACTTGGCTCTGAGTAGGAATCATACCTGCCAGGCTAATCAGGGTGATCCTAGTGATGCATTTATGGCAGCAAGATTGATTTCAACTCACAGAACAAAATTTGGGAAAGGTACATTGCCCCTGACAACCATTTATAGTGTTCACACTTACTTGCTACCTATGGAATAAGGATTGATTTGATTGAATACATACAAACTCACATATTACATCTATATCTATACTGATTTCATTTTTTTTCTTGGTATTGAGGTAGAAATGGTAGATTGGAAGGAGGGCAGGAAAGTATCTATACCAATGTATTCTCTGAATTTTTATTCCACTTTCTAAATCTGATCAAGCATGCTTCTTGCAGAATCCCAGCAAAAAGAAAAAATTCTTATTTTGGTGAATATGAAGTGAGGGGAAGAGAAAGGAGAGAGAATACACACACCAACCACAGCTCATAGGAGTCATGTGTGTCTAGATCATTGATCTCCCAAGATTAGAACAACAACAACAACAAATATTCAGGAGGCTCTCAACCTCGCCAGACATTGCTCAGTAGTGTTTCCTATTAAGTATCCCATCATTGGACACAGTCATTAGATTTTGTAATTAGTATTTTAAAATGCCTAACTAGGTGACAAATTACCCAGCTCAAGCACATTTATAACCATATTAACTATTTAAACACAAATAGAAGCAGATGGGGACAGCTAAATACTGTCCTCATACAAGATTTTAGATGAGATCTGCATGATCCAACTGTAATGAATTAACCTCAATATTTACACTGAAAATAAGAAATGTTTGCCAACATAAATACCAATTTATACTGACCTGGAATTTACAAACTATAACAATTTAGTCATGAAAACGTATGATTAAAATTAGTCACTTAAAAGGTAGACACTAAGGGGAAAATATTTTAAAATTCTAGCTTGGGCTAAGGAAACAGAATCATAGACCAAAAGAGAAATTCTAGTCCAGTCATTAAGTTGATGCATAAATTCCTCTACAGTTTCCCAGATCAGCACTTTAGGAGGTTGGGTGTAGGAAGTGAGTAAATGTGTTATGTATTGGGTGTGTGGATTGGGAAGAGTGAAGGAGAAGACCTTATACTTAAGATGGGAAAGCTTTATGTGCTTTGTGATGCACAGTTAAAATGATTCTTCTACTGCTCAGCTTCCCAGGGACTTTCAATGATAATAATGTGCAAATATCAAAAATGGACCAACGCATCAAGTATTTACAGACTAGGTTGGACATGGGAACCTTTTGTTGGAGCTGCTCATTCACTTTTATCTACTGGAATGAGTGTTATTGGATACCAAACATGTAGGAACTAAAGATAAAATAGCATCTACATGTGATGTTTTGATCATAATTTGGTGCAGTTACATTTGTCCAAAAGCAAAATTAGAGTTCTCCCATTTAGACATCACTGCCATGGCACCAGGAATCAATTCTGTTGTTGGATACCAAAAAGATAGAAACTAAAGATAAAATAGCACCTACATGTGTTTGGAACACATTTTGGGAAATGATCCTTCCTTGTGCCCAATAAGAGGAAACAGGAAAGGACTATTAAAATATGATAAATGGCAAGGTGTCATAGAAACATCCAATATGCCCTCAAAATGGGGTGTCAGTTTATAGTCCCACCACCACGGTTGGTCGTTATAAGACCACCTGCTTTGTAATCCCTCATCAACAGGACAATTGTGTAACCTCCATGAGAGTAAATTGAGTTCTAGTGAATTCAAGCCACTGTTTTCACCTCACTTCCATTTTTCTCAGCTCAACAGACAAATCTATTTTTCACAGGAAAAACATACAATTAAAAATTATCCTACTCACCTGGTGATCTGCTACTCATGTGTCTTTCTGACAAAAACAGAGTAGCAGAACTCACCTGGGAAGAATGAGAGTGTAGTTTATTAGAAATGATAAGTTGTGGTTAATTGGATATAAAGAGACCAGAGAATTGATTCCCAGTGCAATGGCAGTGATGTTTAAGTGGGAGAACTCTAATTTGGCTTTGGGACAAATGTAATTGCACCAAATTATGATCAAAACATCATCACATGTAGGTGCTAGTTTATATTCAGTGCCTACCTGTTTGGTATCCAACAACAGAATAACAAAATGTGGTAGATTAAAAGTGGCCACCCATTATTTGCAAAACCTCTCATCAAGACATGGAGTCTCCTTCTTGAATCTGGCTGGCTAGCTTCATGACTTACTTTAACCAACAAATACAGTCGATATGTAATGAATGACTTGCCTCTTCTCTCATTTTCCTGGAACCCGGTTGCTATTGAACAAGCCCAAGATAACCTGTTGGAGAGGGAACATGAATGAGATTGAGGAAACCCAGCCAGAATGTGAATGAGGCCATCCAGGAGCAAGCTGCCCCCAACTGACCTGCCAGCTCAATGCAGATGCCTTAATGAGCCAAGCCAACACCATGTAGGACAGAGAAGAACCATGCCAGCTGAGCCCAGCAGTAATCACTAGCCCACAGAATAGGGAGAGAAAAAATTACTGTTTGAAGCCACTAAGTTGATAACTGATGAAAAGTAGATTTTAAGTAATTTTCAATATAATTCCACTATAAATTCTGAAGATCTCACTGGAAGTTTGAAATACTCATATATTACTACAAATGTGTTACAAAATATCTAATTGATCACTCAATCTAATAGTTATGAATTTTGATTTTTGCAACTGATTCTTCTCAATTATTTAAGAAAGAATGCTCTTTTCAATAAAAATATAAAGTATTTAGTCATGTCCAGGTAAGTGTCAAGCATCCACTTCCCCCACTAAGTTGCAGTTGGGAAATCCACATAGAATTTTCATTTAACTCCTATGTCACTAGAGTGCAATTTGCTTTAGGATAATGATCTTATCTATTCTGTTTCCCGGTATAACCCCAGCACCGAAAACAGTGCCTGGCACAAAGCATTCAATAAATACTGAATAATGTGACAAGGGATCTAATATATGAATAAACGATGTAAATTTATCATTTTCAAATCCAATCTATTTTTTCCTCTGAAGTAAGTGATAAAATGATATTCAATCTGTAAAAGCAAAGTTATTAGTTTTATGAGAGTGATGATAGATTCTTCACAGGTAGTTATGCAGCTAATAACCTGAGGAGTTAAGTATAATTAAGGCATATCACTCTGAGGAGAAAGCTCCTATCTTTTCTATCTCTGCATTTATGTTCTGCTCATTAAAACTGTGCAGCCCATTAGCCCATCAATAATCACAGAGTACAAACCCAGTGAGGTCTAGGTGAATCAGTATTTTATCTCACTTTCTTGGTGAAAGCATTTTGCTTTCACAGTGACAAAAAATTCCACAAATACAGCAGCAGAATAATTATTTAAAAAAGAAAGTTTAAAAGCAGACTCAAGTTAGTAACTATTTGTGTGTTATTGCACTCAGGAAAATATTAACACATAATTAAAAGATGTGATCGAGAACTAAAATAGAGTCATATTCAACATCCTTAATTTTTTGTCATTGTTACAGGCAACACAAAGCTACAATTAATATCCCAGGCTACAGGCATTTTTTGCATTGTTTGGGGCATATTTTATAGGATAACTCCTGAAGATACTAATTTTGAGCATTTTCATTTTAACAGCTCATAACAAACGCTATCCAAGAAGTTTGTATGTACTACAGAATATCACGTAGTCATTAAAAAGATTGAATGAGACCCACAGCTTGTACAAAGACATACAATTAAGTGGAAAATGAAGTCATAAAACATTATGAATAGTATGTTACAAGTATTAGAAGAAATTTAAACATTGATAGTAATAATAATGGGAGGAAAGAAAGTTTATGTACCAAACTATTAATGATAATTTCCTTCAGAAGTGATTTACAAGGAACTAATACATTTTGCATTATTCATCTTAGCAGTATTTGAATTTCATATGACACTTATGTATTTTTGTTTCAGTAGTTGTATTTTCAATAGTTAATCTTTAAAATATCATCCTTTTATTATTTAACTAGAGGCCTGGTGCATGAAATTTGTGCACTTGGGGGGGGGGGGGCTGTCCCTCAGCCCAGCCTGCACCCTCTCAGGGGATGTCTGCTGGCTTAGCTGGCAGTTGCACATCCTTAGCACTGCTGTGGAGGTGGGAGTGGCTCCAGCCACCACCAGTGCACTCGCCAGCTGTGAGCCCAGCTTCTGGCTGAGCAGCACTCACCTTGTGCTGCTCAGCCTTGAGCACTCCTGCATTGAGCGTCTGTCCCTTGGTGGTCAGTGTGTGTCATAATAATGGGTTGTTCCACTATTTGGTTGATTTGCATATTAGCCTTTTATTATATAGGTCTAAAGGCCAAGTGCACAAAATTCGTGCATGGGGGGAGAGGTGTCCTTCAGCCCAGCCTGCACCCTCTCCAATCTGGGACCCTTCAAGGGATGTCTGACCTAACTACTCCGCTGATGGCCTGATTTCCCCTAACTTCCCTCCCCTGCTGACCCAGTCTCCCCAACTGCCCTCCCCTGCAGGGCTGGTCCTCCCCAACTGTTCTTCCCTGCTGGCCTGATCACCCACAACATAAGTTGCTATGCCACTGTCCATCTTGTGGCAACCATCTTGTGTCCACATGGAGGTGGCCATTTTGTGTGTTGGAGGGGTGGCCAATTTGCCTATTATCCTTTTATTAAACAGGATAGTCCAGTTGTTTTAGTTATGATGCTTTCTTTCTAAAAAAAATATTTTATTGATATTTTACAGAGAGGAAGGGAGAGAGATAGAGAGCTAGAAACATCGATGAGAGAGAAACATCGACCAGCTGCCTCTTGCACATCCAATTCCGGGGATGTGCCCGCAACCAATGTACATGCCCCCCGATCGTAAAAGAACCCCAGACCCTTCAGTCTGCAGACCGATACTACCCCTGAGCCAAACCGGTTTCGGCAGTTATGATGCTTTCTATCACCAAATAGCAAATACTCACCAATAGAAAATACTCTCTTCCTTCCTTCCTTCCTTCCTTCCTTCCTTCCTTCCTTCCTTCCTTCCTTCCTTCCTTTCTTTCTTTCTTTCTTTTTTTCTTTCTTTCTTTCTGGCAGCAATTTTGTTTCACTCCTTTTCTAGTTTCTTTTTTAAATTAAATGTATTGTGGTAACACTGGCTAATAAACTTATAAGAATTTCAGGTGCCCTAACCAGTTTAGCAGAGTAGATAGAGAGTCGGTCTGCAATCTGAAAGGTGACAGGAAATGTACCTTGGTTGCGGGCACATCCCCAATAGGAGGTGTGCAAGAGGCAGCTGATCAATGTTTGTCTATCATCGATATTTATAACTCTCTTTCCCTCTCCCTTTTTCTCTGTTAAAAATCAATAAAATATATTAAAAATACTTTTTAAATAATTTCAGGTGTACAGCTTTATAATACATCTGTATACTCTATTGTGTGCTCACTAGTCTCCTTCCATCAGGTTTTTGGTCCTCTTTATCCTCTTTGTACTCTCCCTTCCTCCTCTCGTCTGGTACCCACCCTTCTGTTGTCCGTGTCTAAGAGCATAGATTTCTTAAATAAGAAAAGACATCCACCTTCCATTCCTCCTCTCCATCTATCATCTATTTAAATGACAAGAAGTTTGCAGCTACCTGGTTCTGGGGTTTGTGGGGGGTAGAGAATGAACTAAAGATACCTTCACACACCCAGCCTCTCTCCCTCTTTGCTGTCCTCAGCATTGGGGATTTTCACCTTGGGTTTTTGTTCATCCATACAAGTGGCTGTGATAACCCCAAGCTTCAAACACTCAAATGACCAAGTTCAAAGTATTGTGTAAGAGTGGACAAGAATTGGACTTGCCTCAAATTTCTTTTTTCTTGTTCCAGGAAGGAGAGAGTGTTTTTTCAGAAGCCTTTTTGCCTTTCATGCCAAGCCTAGTGTTCTGTAACATCTCAACTTACCACAGTCAGATGAGAACCAGTTTTCCAAGGCTTGGTTTATTTCCCTGTGCTAAGCACAGAATAAAAGGGGGTTTCATTGGCAATGAAAAAGGGAAAGTGCCTGACACTTCTCTCTCACTTTAAATAGGTAGTTTCCTCCTTGATTTCTTGGTTTTCAAACACATTTATATTAATAAGCCCTATGGAGTCAAGCCATTATACCTATTTCCTCACATGTCAGTTCTACCATTACATGGAATTGCTGGCTGTCATTTTTGGTTGTGTATTTTCTAATGCTCCTAATTTTCACTGGGGAGTTTATTAGAGAAGGCAAGAATGTAAAAATCCAAATGCAATTGTCAGCACTTGGCATTCATCATCATACTTGGGTGTGAGTAACTGTAGTCCTGCATACCCTGAACTGGGTGAGCACAAACAAAAGCTACATTTAAATATTTAAATGCTAGCACCTGAAAATTCTTTTATTTTAATGACTTTTTTTTACATTAAAAATATATGGAACCTCCTCACAACATGGGACACATGGAAGATGCTAATCTGAGTGTGGCACATTGGTAAACTAGAGGAGACTATGAGTCCTCCTGAGGCTGCTGTGGTTAAAGCTGACCAACCCAGAGCTCTGACTATCCCAGACCTTTCTAAGGCCACGCAAGAGCATCCCTATTCCACAGGACACTGGCTGGGAAGTTCTGATAGAGATTTGAGTTTTGAATCCTGATTCCTCTGCTCCCTGCCCTGAGCAACTTAACCTCTCTGAGTCTCAGTTTCCTCATTTGTAGAATGGGAATCATAATGGAACTTACTCTATCAGACTGTGGAAGAAATTAAATAAAATAATCAGCACTCTGCTCACATTTTTTTGTTATATCCAGAAAATTTATGATCAAGATGGCTCTGTGTTGCATTAAACAAGCTAAAGAACACATCTGAGCATCTAAAGCTTCAGTCCTGACACTCATGCCTCTGGAGCACAGTAGAATTTTATTTCTCTTGACAGAGAAAACAACAGCCCTCTCCTGCCAGAGGCAAACATTTTGGAATGACTCTGAGCTCTATGGCAATAAAAATTAGGTCTTTCTTGTGCATTTTTTTTGGTAAACACTTAACTGTTTAATGGGCCTGATGTCACATTTCAGCTCTGGCCTCCATCTTCAGGCTGACCCTCTGCCCCTTTCCGAAGCCATTTCTCCTTCCAACCATCTGTATGATAGTGACAGGCACAGCATTAACACAGTAGTCCATCGTCTGGTCCATCAGTCAGGGAAGGGCTTCTGATCTAGACTGCACCCGCGAGGGGCCTCCTAGGGAAAGAGACTAGGAATGAGAAAGAGAAGTGGGCACCCAGCCCAGGGGAGCTCCCCAAGGCCAGCTGGGAAACGGGAGATGAGACTAAAGTAAATGAACCAGAATTACAGAGAAAGGCAGGACAGAAGAGCAAGATAATCATATCCATGATGTGTGGGTCTCCGGGTCCAATTACCCCGGAGCATGGTTGCATCCCTATCCTGACCTTGTGTGAGACACCTCAGAATCCTTACGACAAATTCCTTTTTTTATTAAAAAGGCCCTTGGCCCTGGCCCCCACCCGTCTTCTGCCGCCTCTGCCATGGCCCCCACCTGCTGTGGCTTTGTTCAGAAGGAAGGATGTCCAGAAGGACGTCTGGTCTAATTAGCATATTACATTTTTATTATTATAGATTTTGCTCAAGCTGACTTATAATAGCTTTCTGTTCTTTACAAACAAAAAAAAGATGCCCAAGCTGTTAAATACATCTGCATATCAGCGGCATTCCATTTCTCTTTATAGTGAAAGAGCAGCCACCATCTGTTAGAGGCTGTATATTTTAGGCAGGATTTCAGAACTTCATAGCAACCCAAATTAATTCTTCTTGGTAGATACAGTCAGTGGGAGAGAGAATTAAAACTATCTGTGTGCCTTCATAAAAATCTACTACCCCACAGGCCTGTCACTTCCCGAAACACATGCTGGTATCTAGATGCTTGAGTTGAGCAAATGGGAGATTTGGGGACAAATAACATGTTAGTGTGTGTGTGTGTGTGTGTGTGTGTGTGTGTGTGTGTGTGTTAAATTCAATGCAAGGCCCAGTTCATTGATTACACAGACAATGGTACCAAAGTAAGAGGTGAAACAACTGTAAAGAAGAACAGGGTAAAGAGAGGAGGTAGAGAGGATAATTTCCCTCCCTCACTTGGGAATAATTTATTGAGGGCCTTTCCCATCTCAGGCACTGGACTGTATCTTAGGTACATTCAGATCTTTTTTAACGACTACTGCTGACCTCATTTTAGGAGGAAGATGACCATGTAAGTTGCTTTGGAAAAGAAAGGCTTTGGAAGATAGAACCTCAAGGGTAGGATAAGGAGGGGGAAGAGGAGGAAAAGGATTCGTAAGAAATACAACCAGAGTTACTGTGTGCTGAGTACATAGCTCCTCCACCTTCATGAAAAGCTGCAGCAAGTAAACAAATCTCTCGGCAAGCTTCCCTGTTACCCTAGAAAGCAGGCCAACATAGGAAGCTGAGAACATGGGTTGTTACTGTGTTTCCCCAAAAATAAGACCTACTTCATGGAAACACAATACATCCCCTGAAAATAAGACCTAGCGCATCTTTGGGAGCAAAAATTAATATAAGACACTGTCTTATTTTCAGGAAAACAGGGTAGTTATTGTTATGCCCAGTTTACAGTTATTTATGGTTATTGATGGCTATGTGCCATTGAGCCAGTTGCTTGACTTCACTGTGCCGCAGTTTCCTTCTCAGCAAAATAGATTTAGATAGCAATAGAGTTGGCCTCATAGGGTCATGGAGAGAACTAAATATTTCTTCCATATAAAGCAATTAACATGCTGCTAGAATATTGCTGGCCCACACATAATGTGTTCTAATTATTTAGTGTTGTTGTTGCTATGATAAATACTCAGTGACAATTACTTCACATTCACCATTTCATTTCATCTTAATGGGGAGGGGGAGAGGCGGGATATTAGCCCTACTCAGAGACACTGACTTGTCTGATATCACACAGAGCAGAGATACAAACCCAGATATATAAACACCAAGAAGCCACGTCTCCCAGGCAAACATCAATCAGTGCTGCAGACAGCAAGAAGTATGACATCATATACTCTGGGGTACTTCATTGATGAATTCCTAATCCCTACCCAAATACCTGACTGGGCAGGTGATTAGTGAGCTGCAGACATGGACAATAAGAGCAAGCACCCCAGGGCTTAGGTTGAAAAGGGTTTGCAATTTGATTGTTGATTCAGATTCAGATCTGAGGTGAGAGATTGGCATGGTTGCTTGGGGTTTGCTGAGGGAAGCAGTGCCCAACTCCAACTGGAAAAGTGGGAATGATCTAGGTCCGCAAACTGCAGCTCGTGAGCCACATGTGGTTCTTTGGCCCCTTGAATGTGGCTCTTCCACAAAATACCACGGCCTGGGGGAGTCTATTTTGAAGAAGTGGTGTTAGAAGAAGTTTAAGTTTAAAAAATTTGGCTCTCAAAAGAAATTTCAATTGCTGTACTGTTGATATTTGGTTCTGTGGACTAATGAGTTTGCCGACCACTGGCCTAGATAATGGATAAGTGGATTATTTCAGGAAGCACCAATAACCTGAGTGAAGGTGAGGAATTAAAATGTACGTAGTGGCCAAAACCGGTTTAGCTCAGTGGTTAGAGCATCGGCCTTGGACTCAGCTTACCATGGCACAAGGCAGAGGACTGAGGCCTGTGGAAGACCCAGACCCAGGCGGGGGACTGAGATGTGCTGGTGGCATTGGCATGGGAGCTGAGCAGGGCGACAAGTGGGTGAGGTGGCCCTAAGTAGTTTGGTTCAGTGGATAGAGCTTCAGCCTGTGGACTGAAGGGTCCCAGGTCCAATTCCGGTCAAGGGCACATCCCCAGTAGGGGGCTGTACAGGAGGCAGCTGATCAATGTTTTTCTCTGATCGATGTTTCTAATTCTCTATCTCTCTCCCTTCCTCTCTGTAAAAAATCAAATATATATATATATATATATATATATATATATATATGTGTGTGTGTGTGTGTGTGTGTGTGTGTGTGTGTGTGTGTGTGTGTTTGCTTTTGTTTTTAAATGCACGTAGTGGCCCAGGGAGTGCTGAGTGGCCTTCACTCACTAATGATAAGAAGTAGCAGAAAATAACTTTGGACAAGGAGGTGGGGCTCCTGCTGTGAAGGGCCTCAAGCCATAATGAGGTGAGTCTGCTATGATAACCACACTCAACCATTCCCGTATTGGAGGGGGGGTGGGTAATTGAATTCCTTATTATTGTGATAATGCATTAGCTTCCTAGATGGTCCTTCCACTTTGCCTCTTGACCCTCCACATCCATTCCCCAAACACTAGCACCAAAGTCAACTTAAATAATAGAAACCAAGTCTTGTTGTTCCCCTGTAAGGGCTTCCCACTGCCCTACAATAAAATCCAGATTCTTCACCGTCATCTACCTGCCCAGACTCCTGCTAACCAGCCTCCTTCATCTTTCAACACCCACCCCTGTCAACAGGCTCCAGCCTCCGGCCTGATCTTTCTCTTCCTCAGTCCTGAGTCCTGTCCCCAGCCCAGGCCCTTTCTCACTCCATCCCTGCCACGCCCTTCATTCAGCTCATCCTTTGCGTCTCAGCTTAAATGTCACCTCTTCAGAGAGTGGGTATTCAACCACCTGATCTAAAGTTTATTCACATACCTCCCACATTCTCTTTATCCCATCACCTGCCTCTTTTCCTTTGTAGAATTTATCGCCACCTGTAATCATCCTGTTTATTGTTTTAGTCTGTCCCCACACCAGGATGTAAGTGCCCTGTGAGGAGGGGCCTTTGATGTGTTTCTCATTGCTGGGTCCCCAGGACCTAGAAGGTGCTGTGATAACAGCTGCTGCATGACTGAATGATGGCAATGATGGCAAGTGCCCTGGAGAAAGGAGGGGATGGGGTAGAACACTGGACTTCCATGTCTCCTGGCTGCTCTGTAACTACTGCCGTCTCTCTGTTAGGACCCTCTGCAAAACTGAAGGCTCAACCCTGTGTTTGTTATATGGGTAGAATTCCATTAACCCAACGTCATCTGCCCTCTGACGCTCTCAGGCCAGTCTACTAATCTTTTCCTGGCAGTGCAAATTGCTCTAAACTATGAGGCCCCTTTTACAGTGATTCTGGCAAAAAGAGTTCATTAACAGCATCCTTAATCACATTTTTTGAGCGTGACTAGATTAGTGTTGGATGGCATTTTCATGAGTATGCTCCAATATTTATATTCCTTTAGACTGAAAGAAGGTTGCTAATGGGATAGAGAGGAAGAGACCTTTTTCTTGCTGACCAACAGCCATATGATTAAGTACACAGACCAGGATGAAAACAACAACAAAGCCACCTTAGATCCTCTGCGGAGACAGAGACGAAGGAGTGTGAGTTCACTTAACGCTGCTGCCCTCCAGGCACCTGGGGGAGCTCAGAGAGTTCACCTTGAACATCAGATTTACCATGCAATGGGCCCAGTGAGGAGAGAAGGGAAAATAATACCATCTGCACTGCATCACGTGTACCATGGCAGTCTACAGGTTATTCCCCAATGACCCTGGGTGAACCTGTGATAGGCCCGAAAGGAAGTGCCGTCAGGACACGGAGTGCCGGTTTCCACTGATGCTGGCTAGTACCATGTCACAGAAGGTTTCCAGGCTCCAGATGAAAGAGGAAAATCTCACTTCTGATCCTGATTGGAGGGGTTGACATTTAAATCTGACACCAAGTTTGCAGCTTCATCCTAATTGCAAAATGTCTTGTGCTTTAGTCTTAACTGCATATTTAATCACAGGGATTGCACATTTCTCCTGGCAAGGCAGACTAGAGCACACTCCGTGTCCAAGACGGACAAAAATTTCAGTCTCTCTTTGGAAATTCAGGGGGGATGACAACCTGAAACCAATAAAGACAAAAGCTAAAGGCAGGCCAAGGTTTTTTGGGTCCCCTCCAAGCCCCATTGTGATCGCTACCCTTTTTTCTGCATTGCTTTTTATCCAGAGGATACTAAAGCAACTTCACACTGCAGCTTCGCATGGATGCAATTAAATTCAGGTAAAAGTCATCTGAGCAGAAGGCCATTTATTTTTCCCATCTTCTCCCAGCAGGCAAATATACTAACATTTATAATCAGCTAGAAAAAGAATCAGATTTTTAATGATGTTAAAAAAAATTCCTCACACAGCAGGAATCTTACCTCTCAGCTCTCTGAACCCAATCTTCTGAAACATCCCAAGTTTACAGTAGGCCTGAGTTCAGACCCAGACAGAACAAAACAAAAAAGCTGAACATGAAAGTTCCCTTTAAACCATAATAGAGCAATACAATTGCACTCTCTTAAGTTCATTTATTGATTCTTTCAACAGATGTTTACTGAGTTCCTATTACCAGACACTAAGGATACAGCAGGTAACAACACAGATCAAAACCTCTACCTTTGTGAAATTCATATTTTAGAAGGAAAGAGGTAGACAATAAACACTATTAATGAATAAATAAATGTTAGAAGGTGCCGAGTGCTATAAAATGAGAATTGGGGAAAGCAATGAAGGAACATTGAGGACAAAGGCAGGGGTGTAATTTGTAATGGGTAGCAAGCTATCTAGTGCTAGGAAACAAATTACCCCCAAACTTAGCTACTTACAGAATAAGCACACAGTACTCCCCACAGTTCTCGAGAACTGGGAACCCACAAGCAGCCAAGCTGGTGGTTCTGGCTTAGGGTCTCCCACAAGGTGGTTGTCAAATTGTCAGAGGGACTATAGTAATCTCAAGACTCAAACGGGACCAGAAAAACTGTTTTCAAGTCCACTCACAGCTTGGGTGGTCGGCCCCAGTTATTTGCAAGCTGTGGGCCAGAGAATTTGTACCACAGGATTATTTTTCAGCCTCTTCCATGCCATCCTTTCAGTAACCGATTCCGAGTATGAAGGAGACATCCCTGATGAACTAGAGCCCATGTCCCCAAGGCCGGCTGACGCTCAGGAGGTAGCCTAGGCTCACAGTTCAAACCAAGACTAGCAGTGCTGTCAGCGGACGAGGGCTCACTATTGGCCAAACCCTGTGCCACGCCATGTGCTAGCCCTAGTGAATTTGGTCATAGAAACTCTCTATGAGGAGCAATTATTTCGTTTCATTGTTGAGCACACTGACATTTAGGGATGTGAAGTTTTGTCACATGGCTAATAAATGTGAGCACTGAAACTCCAAAACTATTCTAAAACACCTCCTTAAAATGCTGGAAAACAAATTAGTTTCACTTAAAAAAGAGATGCTGACAGGAAGCCAGGAAGGCTGGTTAACAACCTTAATTGTTCTAACCTTTAGTTGAGATATTGTTAAGCTGAAGCAGCTTCCACCTTATTTTGTCCCTTGTAAGTTTCTGCTATTTTCCTGCCTGTAAATTTCTGTTTATGTTGCCTAAGATGTTTTCCCCAAAGCCTCAATAAAAGGGGATGGCAGGGCCAGAGCAGGGGTAGCTTCTGCAACAATACTGGCCTCAGAGAGTAGCTGAATTGCACCTCATTGAGACCCAGAAACCAGAGTTCTAGTGCTCAGTTTCAATCCCTCACATCTATAAGTGACACATTTGGGAGACGGTTTCAGTGAGCACCAAAGCCCCACTGAAACAAGCTGTGTCTCCAGCACAGCAGTTCTTCCTTTATAGACACAGCGGGTTCTCACAGACAATTGGCCTGGAGGTCAATTCCTCCCAGTGTACCAACAGCAATCAAGGCTTAATTACACCAAGTCTTTGCACTAAGCCCACAAAGATATATAGCAAAAGCAACCACCTCAGGTGATTGAGGAAGCTGAGCTACTGACCCCTATAGGTCACCGACCACACAAACCCATTCCATCAACACAGGGAGGCAGCCAAAATGAGGACACACAGAAGCATAACATGAATGGGAGAGATGGAGGAGAGTAAACTACTAGACAACACACAGTTCAGAATCACATTTATAAGATTACTCAAGAATCTTCTAAAAACCTTTGAGAAACTTGATGAGACCTCCAAGAAGCTTGGTGAGACCTTCAAGGACCTTAAAGATAATACAAAAAAAAAATGGAAAAGGACCAGCCAGAAATTAAGCATACAAAGTCTGAAATAAAGAATATACAGAAACTCAACTATAGATCAACATACCCCAAAAATCAAACCAAAGATCTGAAATATAAGAAAGCAGAAATCACCCAACCAGAGAGGCAAAAAGAAAGAAGAATCCAAAATTGTGAGGATAGTGTAAGAAGCCTCCGGGACAGCTTAAAGTGTACCAACATATGGATTTTTGGGGTGCCAGAAGAAGAGAGCAAGCAGAATATTGAAGGCTTAATGGAAGAAATAAAGAAAACTTTCCCTACCTGGTGAAAGAAATAGACCTACAAGTTCAAGAAGCACACAGGACCCAAAACAGGGGGAATCCAAAAAGGAACATACCAAGACACATCATAATTAAAATGCCAAGAGCAAAAGACAAAGAGGAAATCTTGCAAGCAGCAAGAGAAAAACAACTAGTTACCTACAAGGAAGTACCCATACGACTGTCAGCTGATTTCTCAACAGAAACTATGCAGGCCAGAAGTGAGTGGCAAGAAATATTCAAAATGATGAACAACAAGAACCTACAACCAAGATTACTCTACCCAGCAAAACTATCATTCAGAATTGAAGGTCAGATAAAGAGCTTCACAGACAAGAAAAAGTTAAAGAAGTTCATCAACACTAAAACAGGATTACATGAAATGTTGAAGGGTATTCTTTAAGAAGAGGAAGAAGAAAGAAAAGGTAAAGGTAAAAAAATATGAACAACAAAAAGGCATCAAATACAAGTGAATATAAAAATCAAGAGAATTTTAAAAATCTGAACAAAATGGTCTGGTGAATATAAAAGAATCAGGGACATAGAAAGGGATTGGACTAACAATTCACAGGGGGAAAATGGTCTGAGGGGTGTGGGAAGAGATTGGACAAAAATCTTACACCTATGGATGAAGACAGTGGCGGGGATAAGGGTGTGGGATGGGGTGTTGTTGGGAATCAGGTGGAGGGGAGCTAAGAGGTAGGGGAGGAAGGAAGAATACCTGTAATAATCTGAACAATAAATATTTTTTTAAAGGGTCAAGCTTAAAAGGAATTGATCTTGTAATTCATTGTGAAAGAATGGATATGGAAGCTCATGGCCTTTTTAAAGAACACTTTTTTGGGCAACAAGTAAAATTTAAAAGATCTTCTCAATGGTCAATTATTCTTGTTGAGGATTAAACCTGCCTTTCTAAGCAGTGGGTTGGGGCATGGTGCTCACATCAGGTAAAAGATTTGATTGTGAAATTGATCTTGACTCCATGTGGCAAGAGGGCACATAAAACAGGTCCAGGCATGGAGACATTGTATTTCTAGTCTTCACTGACACCACTCCATAAGTCCCTCTCAGCTCTGCCCAGTCCCACCATCTCTGACTCACGAGAGAATCAATCACTGTGGAGATTAATCATTTTCTTCCCACAACTCCCATGCACATTCGATGTTGGTGCAACAAAGACTGCAGATAAAACAAGCAATTTCAAGCTCGGGAAGCAACTTTTTCTTTAAATCATTTTTTAGAAGTTATCAATTAAAGATACAATTCCTATCCATGCAAAGATGGCAAGAGACCCTTGGATTTGCCAGGAAGGCAGTGCCAGGAGTCGCTTATCCTGGACATCGCTGATGTCACAGCCCTTTCCCTGACCCTGTGAGACACTGAGAAGTGGGTGGTTACACTAGGGTGGTATAAGCCTGCGACCGGAGAGGTCTAGCTTCAATTCCGGTTCCACCATTGACTAGCTGTGAGTAGCTTTAGTAAGTAACTACAGTTCTTTTTGATTTGGTGTCTTTATATGTAAAGCAGTATTAATATAAACTACCTTACAGGCTATTTGTGAAGATTAGAAAAAGAGAAAAAGACAGATGGACCATAGAATATGCTCTAAAGGCAGTCATGTTATTCTCGTTTTTCATTTTATCTAGTTCTGCTTCCAGTTCCCAACTTCATCACCAGTTCCCAACTTCATCAGCATCACACATTTGGATACTCATCATGTATCATTTGCATACCAAGCATGGGCCAGACAACAAGGTAGATGGTGGGGCAGTGAACAAGGCAGATAACAGCTTATGTTCCAAGTGGAATGAAACTGATAGACGAGAGTAAGAGAGCCTTTCAGTCCTCGAACAGATTTATCAGCTGGAGTCCCTGTCCTTAGCCACCTAAACTAGTAAAACTGCTTTCTTTAGGAAAAAAATCAAGAGACTAACAAGCCCCCCAAAATCAGGATGGCAAATAAAGTAGGCAAAGGAAAAGAGAACAAAAAGAACCCTACAAGGAATCTCATGATACAAGCTGCACTATACTTCTTCAGTGGAATGGCAAGGTCAAGGTCACCCATCTTATTATTAAGCTTCAATATTATAATTCAAGTATGCTTTGCATATATGTTATCTTGTGTATTGCCCTAACTCACTGGCAGACCCTGGGCGATGGATGAATAGATCACTCTGACACACGTCTCTTTGAGAAAGCACCTGCATCTGTAGTGTCTTTCAAACAAGGATGTTTTGAATTCTAAACTTAAAGATTCCAGTAAAACATCTGGGGGGTCAAATTTGTTTGGAAAAGTCAAGGCAGGGGCTGCTGCCTTCAGCCAGGTCCCCGAGAGGTCCCCTGACCTTGCAGAGAGTCCTCCTTACAGACCTTCCAGCCAAGTCCCGTGCTTCCCCAATGTGTATTGTATCAGAGAGACACTCGGCAGACTGCCTGGCACACACTGACAGCCAATAAATGATACCCCACAGTTGAGAGGTAAACAGTATTTACATATACTGGTATACAGCATTTTATGATTTATGGTGGAATCAAATCTTTAAAAGGGCTATAAACAGGAAACTAATTTCTCCCACGATTGCTCTTTACCTCTGAATCATTGAAACCATGCCTCTGATTCTCTTAGCCCTTTTTCAATGTTTCAAAAACTCTTGGTCACTGTGGCTACCAAAATATAGTCCATTACAATTTAAAACCTCAGTCTCATATTCAATTCCAAGTTCACTTTTCTGAGTACATGCAAAACTTATGATAGTAGTGCAATCTCATTTACTACATATTAGTATTCACTTTGTACTTGGGAACTGGAAGCAGAACTCGATAAAATGAAAAAAGGAGACTAACAATAAAAAAGGAGGTAAATGAAAGCTGATGTAAAATACTAGAAGGAAAGAGAAAGGGGTTGGGGATGATCTTGCCATTCGTTGGGTTCATGTCTCAGCATGCCCAAAGAAGTTCAACCACATAAATATTAGTAAATGTGTTTCAATTGACTGAAAACAAGGAGAGAAAGCACTTCGTGAGCCTCTACTTAAGGTGTCTATGTGCAGGGATCTTTCCGCAACTGGTTACATAAATTAAATGAGGTGAAATAAAAACCCATGTGTCACTTTTTATCCTAAAAGCAATCTTTCCCTTTTAGCAAAACAGCATATTCAATTACCTCACTCAATAGACAAAAATGATTTCCACCTTGAAAATAAATATTTTCTTCCTAAGATCATATTACTGAAAATCAAATTACACGCCTGTTTTTATTATTAACAAGAAGAAGTTCCAAGGCCCTTTATGCATTGCACCTGTCACTCTCCATATCCGACAATCAAATTTCCCCTTAAAACTCATCCCATAACTCCCAAAGTCATTGAAGAGGCAATAAACGAGGTTATGACACAGTGTTCACAGAAAGCTGAATGTCTTTCATATATCTTTAAGTGGTTATTAATCTCAAAATTCGTTTAGAATACATTAACCTTCAAGGTAAATTAGATCAATCAGGAAAATGACTCACAGGGACAGGACCGCCTTTTTTTGATGCTGTTTTCCCAGCCAGCTTGTGTGCCATGAAGCTGAGGCCATCAGCCGCCATGAACCACGGAGGCTCCAGTCCTGGTGGGGAGGGTTGCTTCTCCCTGGAAGGCCGCCTCCTAGACAAGCAACAGAATGAACAGACGTGAACACAACTCATCGCTTTAGTCTAGGCAAGATGGCCTGACCACTGCCTCGGGGGACAGCTTGTCTAGTCCCTGGGACCTTGGCTAGTGCCATTTTAGAGTCCTCTGCCCAATAACTATGGGGGGAGAGGAACCAAGAAGTGATACCTTTATCAAACATCAAAGTAATTGCTCTTTATAAGTCCTGAAGCAAGTGAACCTGCAATCTTCATTCCGGGGGTGAGGGTGGGGGTGGGGGTCAATATCCAAAAAGGTTGGTGGAAAATAGTAGAAATGTGTGACAATTGCTTTCTCTAGAATAGGATCCTAATGATGATGATAATCCTGTTAATAATCAGTCTTGAGTTGATAGGGCTGGTCTTTGGCTCACCCAGAATTCTCAATTACATTGTTCAGTGACTAAAAACTATATAGGAAGCAGAACTGGGCCAGGTTCATAGCTGCCTGGATGATACATTTTGGAGCCCAGGACCCCCGTGCTGGGGATCTTGCCTGACATCTTGCTGGTGGTGGGCCCCTCCTGGGTCCTGGAACCACTTGGTATTTTGATTCAGAGTAGATTTAGCCTGAACAAATACTGTCAGGTGGATTTAGCTATTGTGTCAGCACCCAATATCTTTTCAAATATTTATTGAAAAGAAAACCACAATGTACTTTTCCAAAGACCTTTTTTCTCTGAAATCCCCATAGAGAGAAATAAAATATCAAGGAGGAAAAAAAAAAGCTGCTGGAAAACTTTTTGTGGATGATTTTCAGGACAGAAAAAACCTCTCTTTGGTCCATGCTTCAAAGGATCCTATGGAGCAATCAGTCAATCCTTCTAAAAAATACAGAATACCGGCAAAATAAGCTTGAGGTTTGTTAACTTGCATAAATTTTTGGAAATTTGAATCTTTGCAAAAGTGACTATGATGATACATGTGATGGACCTGCAAATAAGCACTGTTATTGAAAATAATTTACTGCCATGCAAAGAAAGACATTTTTAAAAGAAAACAAGAGAATCACAGTTCAATGAAGTTCTAGAGATATTTGGGAGAACTGGTGTTTCCTACACGCTACACTGATCAGTCTGAAAGCCCATATAATTACGATATCCAATACAGAAAGAGGCGTAAATTAAATCTTAAGTGGGGAGATAGTGAAGTAGGGCCTTTTTGTAATCTTTTCAGGAAATGCTTCTTTTTCTCTTGTAAAAATAAACAGTAGTTCACAAAAATGAGAGAGCAATTCAAGTCGCCCTATTTTAGATAAACTTCCACTTTTTAGAAGATTAAAATACCCTGTATGCATTCTTTTCTTTTCTTCTACTTTTTCTAAAATTAGAGGGAATTGTAAGTTGGGGACCTAGCCTTATTTAACAATGTATGAGACAAATAATCTTTTCATGGACTTGTTTCCAATAGAAATAAAGTGACTAACAGAGCATACTGTAATTAAAAACAAATAGGACATTTACTTGAAATAAATCATATTTTAATTGGCATTTTAATGGAAGCAATGCTAAAGATGACAGGATATTAAGCAACATTTCATGCTACTCTTTGTGTTTGTTTTAATATTTGAGCCAACTGAAGATGTTTTTACATTTGTTTTTATTCAAAAACTAGAGGCCTGATGCACGAAATTCATCTAGTTCAAAAACTAGAGGCCTGGTGCACTGGGGTGGGGGCATACCTCAGCCTAGCCTACACCCTCTCACAGTCCAGGACCCCTCAGGGGATGTCTGCCTGCTGGCTTAGGCCCATTCCCCATGAACAGGCCTAAGCCAACAGTTGGAAATCCCTCTCCCAGACTGGGACCCCTCACTCCTTGCCACCCACCTGCTCGCTGCTTCTTAGCACTGCCTCTCCTGCCACCACCACTGTGCTCACCAGCTGTGAGCGCTATTTTTCTGTGTAGTTGTCTGTGGGCTAACTGCTCTCTTCTTTCTCATTTAGGGTGAGCAGCATGTGAGGGCAGAGCATGCTGTTGTGGAACGTAGAGGGCTGCCCAGAGCAGAGGGGAGTGGCCGGGCCCACAGGGTGAGAGGTGGACACAGAGGACACTATCTCATCCAATTGTGGGGCAGGCTGGCCGGCCTTCATCTGCCTGACCCCACCCAGGGAGAGACCGAGCAGGGTGTCCGCCTCTCCATTCTCCATGCTTCCATCTGTGACACCTGTCACCTTTGCCAGGCCTCTCCCAAAGTGAGTCCAGCTTAATCCCTGAATGTAAAAGGGCACGGGGGAGTGGGGAGGGGGTAGCCATTCACTCCAGTGCCCCCCAATTTCCAGCGATAGGACCTGGTCAACAGGACCTGATCTCAGGACAGTGGCCACAGCTGCAGAACATAGATCTGTTTCAAGAAAAGTTGGAAATGCAGACTTTCATATGAACCCCTATTCCAAAAGGTGGCAGTTTATTCACATTGTGGCAAAGACACCTTCAAGAGTAACATAAGTGGGTAAAGTCAGGGCCAATCCAGGCCATTTCCTCATCCAGTTTTGTGAACAGAATCAAGTCTCAGCTCTTTGCAGGACACTTCTGGGGTTTTTAAAGCCTAAAGGACAGTAATCTGTCCCCATTCTTATTCTTTGGGATTTTTTTCACCCTCAGATAAAGGGATACGTACAATGGGGCAATCCTCTCAAGATACAATATTCCAGTTGCACCCATGTGAGGACGACAGCACTCTCAGAGGGAGGGAGCTGACAGATGTGGAGCAGGGAATTCTGAAAACAAAAGCAATGACAGAGATGCTAACCCTTTCCTTCATGCATCTGACACCCTTCCTCAGGCAGCCTGTAGGCCCTGCATCTGCTGGACCTTTACCACGTGATGTCCCATCCTGTGTGCCCTGCCCCAGCCCTGGAGTGCAGGAAGCCCCCCGGCGCACCCCTCCATCCCCCTTCCCCCCAAGCTGGAAGGGTCCCCACTGTGCTTCCACCTCTTTGGGAAACTTTGCTTTTTCAGCTCTCTCCCTGTAGGAGAGCCATAGGGGTGCCGGATTCCTTCCTTCCTTCAAAAGTGCCCTGAAAAGTGAAGACAGCTATGCCGGAGGGGTTGCTCAAGCTCAGAAAGAGTTTGCGATTTGCTGAAGGTACATTGAACGGTTTTCTCTTACCCAGTTTGTGGGAGTGTAATCTGATTTAAAACCAATAGACTAAACAAACAGAAGCACTTTCTGCAGGGAGCTCTGGGCCCCAGGTTTGAAGACCAGCCATGCCCCCATTGCAGTTCCGCAAGTCTAGGGCAGGACCCAGAGTTTCCTTTGGCCGCCACGCCTTGGCAGGAGGAAATTCTGAGCCCTGGTGGGGGACAGCGACAGAGATCTCTGGCCCCCAGGTTTGAAAACTGGCCACACCCTGATCACAGAAGACCCAGAGTTCCGCCACATCCAGGCCAGGACCCAGACCTCACTTCAGCTGCTGGGCCTCAGCTGGGGGTGGCCAACAGGGAACTCTGGGCCCCAGGTATGAAGGCTGGCCACGCCCCCATCGCAGTTCCACCACGTCCTGGACAGGACCCAGACTTCCCTTCTGCCACTGTACCCAGCCAGGGCCCAGGGCCCAGGACCCAGTCATTTGGTCATCCCTCACTGCCCCTCCTGCCGGCCTGGTGGCCCCATGCAGCTTCCTGGTCATCCATTTGGTCATTTAGGAGGTGACAATCCCTGGGTTTTTATATATTAAGGAAATTGTCAGCATTTCCCATTCAAAATGGAGCTATGTACTCAGTAGTATGAGTAAGCCAGAATCACCAAATTCTTTCCTGCATTGGCTGAGTTTTCAAAGTTTCTGCCCAGCTCTTGTTCCAGATTACCTTCCCAAGGATGCTTGTATAGCAAGAGGTCTTTGAAGACAGAGATAGTAGCTCCTAGGGGCAGAGGGCTGATTTGTTTCCTGACCAGTATACTCAATTTCTCCCAGGCAAAGGTTGGGTAAATTTGCTAGCAGCCCCTTTTAAAAGATTGGGATTTCCCAAGTGCAGCATTAGTTCCTCAGCCAAAATGCAAATCCCCAAATGTGCAGCATCCACCTGGCTTCCTTCCCATCATGCCCATGGAACTTGGGACAAGAAGACCACTGCGAACATGTGATTCATGTTAGGAATAAAGTCCTTTGTCTTTGACCCAAGAGTCTGGTGTTTTCTGCCAGCATTCAAGAACCTGTGGTAGGCTAAGTTGTTAGCTTGTGAACAGAATAAAATCTTGCAAACTGAATAAAACAGACTTCTTGGAGTTCTTGACACAAAGTGATAGTCTTGTACAGAAAATAAAAGGGAGGTGCGGGAATCAGTGTTGGTTAACCTGAAAATGCTACTATATCAAAATCCAATCTTGGGAATGAAGAGCTAGGTTTCTTCAAGGCGGTCAAAAGTTATAGGAGTGAATATAATTGTGTTTCTTTCCTGTTTCTTTTTCTGATATCTACAGAGCATCCATCCTAATTCAGAACTCTCACACTATACACTATGGTGAAAAGGGCTTTTCTTGAGAGATGAAACTCTTGACATTCCAAATAGATGGACACTATATTCCTATTTAGAAACACATTGGCCAAGAGCAAGATGTTCATCCATTACATAGCAATTCTTTCACCCACACTCTGGAAATTAGCTTGGAGGCACCAGTAGCTGAGATTGCAAGGTTGAGTGAGGAAGCTACAAAGAAGTGGGGACGTGCAAATGAACTGATCGCTTTTTTCCTGCCGCCTGGAGAATATAGGGGAGAGGCATGGCCTGGTCTCCCACTCGGGGAAGGAGATTCCATGGGCTACATGTCTCGGCTCACAATGTTGAATCTATTTATTAGCACCCTGGATGCTCACTGAGACCATTTTCCAGATTGATGTGCCTCAAGATCAGGGGCTGCTCAGCTCTGAGAGTGATTCCACTAATGAGTTTCTTCTCACTGCAAGTCTCCGTCCTTCCTCCCAAACACATAAATTCCATAGACGGTCAGTGGAAATGCATTCAGGGGAGACAGGGAGTTTTTCTTTACAAACATTGACCAAGTTAAACATGCTTCACGTTTGGGACTGGATCTTGATCCTGGAAGAAAGAAACCATCTCAAGGATTCCTTTAGGGTCCTATAAAAGCTAGGCAGTCTTAGCAGTAGCTCCCTGGTACCCCAAGCCAGCAAACGAGCCCCAAGACTTCAAAGACCCTTGCCCCAGGACAGTGTGCAAGGCAGTGCCTGGGGCTTTGCCTTTCTGCCCGAGCCCACTTGGAAGCATGGCTCAAGACAAACACATCTCTGTCAAGGAAGCCAAGGCACAGTGGCTTAACCGGGATGAGTATCTTCTTGAAGCTCTCATGACAGGTGAGGAGAACTGTTCTCACCCAGCACTTGTTGGAACTTTGATCTAATTTACCTGTTACCCTGACTCCCAAGGTCCCTACAATCCCACTGCCAGCCACATCACTTCTCCTTCTCCTTGCCACAGTCTCTAAAAATGGCCCACTCTTGTCCTTAAAAGTTAGCCCTGTTCCTCAGCTTGTATATAGATCACCAGCACAATGGAGTCTGGTACAAAGCTACACAGACAGGGACAACTCAGAGTCACCACTAAGCATGTGAGTGCTAGTGCCACCGTGTGGCTTTGCCCCAGTGCTGTTGCTAAAGTAACAGTCCCTCAGAATCTTAGCTTATTCCCCTAGCAGAGAGCAGGCCTGCCTCAGGGCTGAGAGCACTGGTGCATGGAGGGCTCAGCATGAACTGGGCCCCTGAAAACACTTGATAAATGGTCTCATATCTGACTCAAGAAGATAGGGGGGAAACGGGGGGAGGAGAATGCCTTCACTTTTCAAAAAAACCAAACCAAAACAAAACCTTACTTTGCCCTCACACCTGATTTTTAACACCAGGTTAAGCCATCATGCACAGGAGTATATGAAGTCCTTTCGTTTGTTTCTAAACAAGAAGTAATAGGGCACCTTCCATTGAGGCTCCTCTTTGTTGAAAAGTGTCTGTGATGCATTAGAAATGAACCTCCCAGTTCAAATAAATTGAATGCTCACCTACCGTCTGCAGCTGCAGCTGCATGTTGGCCTCTGCCTCTTCCCAGGACACGACACTTCATGCCTCTATGATTAAAAAACCCACTGATTACAGTGTGTGTGTGTGAGGTGAAAGTTGCTGCATTCCATGAAGGGAATTCAGCTCCATTGGTATGTAGAGCCTGCAGGTGCTGACAGGTAGCTCCTAGGTTCCGAGCCCCGTCGTGCGAGCTGGATCGCCCCAGCTCTCTGCAGAGGCAGCGAATGTGTTAACAATGTAAATTGTAAAGAGGTTAAAAACTTTCCTCTTTTAGAAAATAGACACTTGGGAAAGTGGCATTTTAATGATATAGCACCAGTGATTGAAATTGGCATTTTTAAAATATATTTTATTGATATTTTACAGAGAGAAAGGGAGAGAGATAGAGAGCTAGAAATGTCGATGAGAGAGAAACATCAACCAGCTGCCTCTTGCACACCCCCCACCGGGGATGTGCACGCAACCAATGTACATGCCCTTGACCGGAATCAAACCCGGGACCTTTCAGTCCGCAGACCGATGCTCTACCACTGAGCCAAACCGGTTTGGGCGAAATTAGCATTTTTGATTGCGTATACCGTCAATAATAAAAATCAGAGCATGCACCCCCAATACAAGGCTCTTTGTACTTATAATTTATATACATATTTTATAATACCAACACATTATATGATTTATAAAACACACACATTATAAAGATGTGAGATGAAAGGTAAAAGCCACATGTAAATGAATCAGCTTTCATCTTTTGGAAACTCTTGGTTTTATACTTCATAGAATAATTCCCCCAAGGTCTCATTCTAGGTTTGACTTATTTCACTACTTGGTTTAATGCCTGTCGTGTGTGAAACAATTCCAAAGATAAGAAGGGCAATATGGGCTCTACTTAATAAATCATGAAACTTAATTTTCGGTCTCATCTACCAATTATTAATACTTTTTTTTGAAATATTACTGTGCTTGCATGGTTAGTCTCCTCGATCCATGGTTCTTGGAAGGAATGTTTTTAAGCCACTTGTTCACTTTTTCAAGAATTAAAATAGGAGTTTAACTAGATATTTTAATTCATAAACTCACTTCAATGGGCTCTGTTTATCTTAATTCCCTGATAGATATCTAGGCTCTAAATCAGCCAGGCAAATAGTAATAATCAGTAAACATTTGTTAAATAAAAAGTTTCATAATGATTACTTTGACTTCTGTATGGAGAATGGGTTTCAACAGAGAAGAAATATAATTCAGGAGAAAAGAAAATAGGCCACCACAATTGTTCTGCCCAGAAATGATGGGAGTTGGACTTGGTATTTAGGGTGGTTAAAAACGGAAGAATTCAAACTATGTTTTGGAAGCGTCAACAGAAGTTAGGGATGGATTGGACAATGGGAATAAGGAAGAGGGTAATGTCCAAGGTGCTGCCAGATCCTGACTTCAGGCACTTGGCCGCATTTGCTGAGAACTGGAAGCAGGAAGAATGAGAGGAGAATTTATATGCCATTTATCACAAATTACAATGAATCTATTTTTGAAAATTTACCCAAAATCTCTGCTGCTATCTTAGGTCAAACTACCATTTTATTTCACCTGGTTTATACCTAGTTAGCCAGCAGACACCTTTTTAATTTATAAATAGATTTTCTACTTTCACTCTGGCCCCTCTATAAAGTACATAGCACATAAAGAGAGCATTTTTAAAGTTAGGCTTACAGAGCTATAATTTACATACAGTAAAATTTACTCCCTTCAGGTGTACATTTCTATGAGTTTTGACAAGCATACAGTTATGTAATAAATGCCAAGGCAATTATGGGGTAGGATATTACCAGCACTTCACAATGTGTGTCAGAACCAGTATTTTAAACCATCAATCAGATTGAGCCATTAAAAACCCAAAATCTTTTATTAGTTTCCCATCCCTCCAGGAATAAAGCTCATTGCCTGTAAGGCCCTGAGAACAAGGTCTCTCTATTCTTCATACCTAGAGCTTTTCTTCTTGAAAATTCTGCTTCAGGAAAATTGGCCTCCCTGTTACTCCTGGATATCTCAAACCTGTTCCTACCTCAGGGCCTTTGCACCACCTCCAATGATCTTTCCCCAGGTAACCTCAGCTTTTCTTCCTACTTCATTCTGATTTCTGTTGAAATAATGCACACACACACATATCTCCATCAGGCTACCCCTTTAGCAGACTTTATTTTTCTCATCATTTATTCCTATCTGATACATACTTATTTATCTGCTTGTTCATTTTCTCTTCATATCAACTTTTACTAATATGTATGCATCATTTTATTCCTGAATCTCTAGCACCTAGAATAGCACCAGCAACATAACAGTCATTCAATACAAATTTTAATGAAAACATCGACAGGTGGATAGATGAGTGGATGAACAAATACAGATGATGGACAGATGGATGAACTTGCTGGAAGCAACAGAGCAATCATCTACCTTGTTCATTAACATGATAAATAAGCCCATATTCTTTGATCCAAAGATAAGGTCAGACACTTAGGCTGCTGAATAGCAAGTCTTTAGCATTATTAAAACACATCGAGAACATAGATGGATAACGTGCTATCTAAGCATAGCATCTTCACTGTGAAAAAACAACTTCGCATGTGTCTGAAGTATCAGATATTGTAGCTGAGGGGGACATTATCTTTAACGTTAAATGTGCTTACATTTCATTTATCAGCTCTGATTTCACTGTAACCTCTTTGCTTTTGAATCTATCTTTGTTTAATATTGTACTACCTGGAATTTGCACCTTTGAAACAAGAGTTTCCCTTTCCCAAAACTGCCATAATGTGGCTCATTTTATTGAACATTTTGGAATAGCCCTCAGAGCAGTCCGAGTAATATTTTGAGAGTGGGGGGAGAGTCATCTACTAAACATCTAAGTTGTCCAAGGGGGAAACACAAAGAGACGAGAACAAAGCTGGGACTCTGAGGGCGGAAGTCTGAGCCAAGACTTATGCCATTTCAAATTTCTAACCGGAGGCCAGAGCTCTGAGCTCAGTTCCCTTTGGGCTGTATTTCAGATGCTATAGAAATAGAAAGCTGTCTCTTCCCTAGCACTTTAAATACATCTCTACTCCAGAGAAAATTGGAAATGTTCTTATTTCCCTGATTACAGTTGAACCTTTCTGGAGAAACCAACAGCCTGAATTGTCTTCCCAGTTGATAACAATGCTATCTCCAAGACAATTAAGGCAATGTCTCTAATAAAAGACAATTTAGTGACTTACCTGGCATTTTTCTATTGGAGTAGGATGTTGGATTTTTTTTTTTATTTCAAACTGAAATAGAAAAGAGAAGAAAGGGGAGAAAAGAAGAAAAACAGTGACCTGTCATTTTGAAATAACATGTGAATCATCTCCAGAGCATCCTTTAAAAATCACCCTCCCTTTTCACATTGTTGTTGAAAGTTTAAATTTATAAATAGATTTCATTTCTATAGATTACGGTGGGGGTAAGCTCTTGTCAAAATGTACAGTCACACACTCTTAGGTGAAAATCCTACTGCTAAAAATTTATTCTTCAAATACATGCAACTAATTCCCAAAGATAGCCAAGCGTGCATATATTTGAAAGTGTCCATTGCAAAATCTTTGTGATGGTAAACCATGACAGAAATGACTATCAAAAGAAGACTAGAGAAAATTTTGGAACATTTAAACAAGGCTGAAACTCAGAATGAGATCATCTCTAAGTGCTAATATGAACAGATATCCAGAATATATTATTAAATAAAATCCAGCAAGTTGAAGTTCAGACTGTAAAGTGTGTTACCAGCTTTATATTCTGTAGCCAGACTGGCTTCAAACACACATCCTCACTTACCAACTGTGTGATCTTGGGCAAGTGAATTAATCTGTTTCTAACTTGGCTTCCTCTCTAGAAAATGGGGATAATAATATTATTTAGCTCAAAAAGAATTGGTTGGGATGAAATGAGTTAATATATATAAAGCATTTGAACATGGATTCAATAAATGCTAAAGACTCTGAAAATAGCTTTTAAAAATAAAGATAAAATAAAGACATTTTCATACATACAAAAGCAGACAGAATTCATCACCAGTAGACATGTTAAAGGCATGTCAAAGGAAGCCCCTTCGGGTAGAAGAAAAATGATGACCAGTGGAAATTTCTGTCTACAAAAATAGAAACAATTCTCATACTACATGTAAAGTGGTACTATGACACTTGAAAGTAGACTGTTTTAAGTAAAATATGTATGCTATGAACACTACAGCAACCACTAAAATAACAAAGGGAAGTACTGTATTTTTCTGTGTATAAGATCCTATTTTTTTGACTCAGTAATCCCACTACTAGGAATATATCCCAAAAAACTAGAAACACCAATCAGAAAGGATATATGCACCCCTATGTTCATAGCAGCACAATTTACAATAGCTAGGATCTGGAAACAGCCTAGATGCCCGTCAGCAGATGACTGGATCAGAAAACTATGGTACATCTAAACAATGGAATACTATGCTGCCATAAAAAAGAAGGAATTCTCATCATTTGCAGCAACCTGGATGGAATTGGAGAACATCATGCTGAGAGAAATAAGCCAGTCAATGAAAGAGGAACACCACAGGACCTCACTCATGTATGGATAATAAAGAACATTATAAACTGATGAACCAAAAGATAGATATAGAGACAGTAAAGCAACAAGCAGACTGTCAAATGACAGCGAGGAGGGGAGAGAGATCAGGGGGAGATAAGAGATCAACTGAAGGACTTGCATTAAGTACAGCCAATGGACCCAAAACTCTGGGGAGAGAGGGCATGTATGGGGGAGGGGGTAATAGTAAGCTATGTACACATATAATACCTTAATAAATTAAAAAATAAAATAAAAATTTTTTTAAAAGATCCTACTTTTTCCTAACATCATTAGACTGAAAATTGAGGGGTGTCTTATATATGGAAGTCAGCCTAGGAGGGAGCCACAAGGGTGTGTAGCTATCCATATCTTGTCAAACAGGCTTCCTCCAATCACAAGCCTTATCATTACTAACATCAGCTGATGCCATAATTGGAAATAGAGGAGTGGAGTGCACAGATGCAACAAGGACCAGAGCCTTCTGAGCCCATTAAGATGACAAAAAATAAAAAGGTAAATACCAGTAAGCAATTGTCTTAATCTGAAAAATTCAAACTGAATGTAATCAGCTATGCAAAAGAGCATGGAAATAGAGCTGCAAAGAGACAATTTGGACCTCCTCCTACTGAGTGTTTGATCAGACAGTGAAGAAAACAGGAAGAACAACTCCTTCAGATGCCAAAAAAGAAGACCTTAAAAGGAAAACCAACAAAATGTTTAAAATACTGATTTCTTAATTTTAGGTTGGAAAAATGTGGGGGGGGGGACATCTTATACACAGAAAAATACGGTATACAAAAAAAACAAAAACAAAATATAAAGGGGTTATACAAATATTCAATTAATTCAAAAGAAGAATGATAAAGAGGAAAAATGAACAAAAAAATGAGACAAATAGAAAAATATATTTAAGATGATAGATTTAAACCCAACTATATCAGTAATCAGATTAAATGTAACTAGTCTTGCCCAGCTGGTATGGCTAAGTGGTTGAGCATTGACCAGAAGGCCATGGTTTGATTCCCAGTCAGGGCACATGCCCAGGTTGCAGGCACCATTCCCAGTGTGGGACATGCAGGAGGCAGCCAATCAATGATTCTCTCTCATCTTTGATGTTTCTATCTCTCTCTTCGTCTCCCTTCCTCTTTGAAATCAATTAAAAATATCTTTTAATAAATTAATTTTAAAATGTGATCTAAATACTCCCTTTAAAAGGCAGAGGACATAAAAATCAACTCCCAAGTATATGCTGCTTACAAGAAATGAACTCTAAATATAATGACACAAAATGATTAAATGTCAAAGGATAGAAAATATGTACTATACCTTTAGCTATAAGAATACTTAAGTGGCTAAGTTAATATAAGAAAACATGAATTTCACAGTAAATAATATTATCAGGTATGAAGAAGTTATTTCAAAATAATGAAAGGATCAATTCATCAATAGGACATAACAGTGAAGATATTGCTTTGGCATATGTTTGAGATTTTGCTGCTTCTGGATTCCTTTAAGATTTTTATGGTTTCCCATCTTAGATTTAAGTCCTTATCCATTTTGAATCTGCTTTTGTTTGTTTTGTTTTTTGTTTTATTTTTTGTTGTTGTTTTTGTGTGTATGGTATAAGATGGTGGTCTAGTTTCTTTTTGCCCCCACATACATCTGTCCAATTTTCCCAACATCATTTATTAAAGAGACTGTCTTGACTCCATTGTATGCTCTTGCCTCCTTTGTCAAATATTAATAAAGCATAATGGTTTGGGTCAATATCTGGGTTCTCTTTTCTGTTCCATTGGTCTATATGTCGGTTCTTATGCCAGTACCAGGCAGTTTATAGAACAGTGGCTTTGTAATACAGCTTGATATCTGGTATTGAGATCTCTCCTACTTTGTTCTTCTTTCTCATGATTGCTCCAGCTATTTTGGGTCTTTTTTATTTCAGATGAATTTTTGGAGAGTTTGTTTTAGGTCTGTGAAAAATGCCATTAATATTTTAATGGGGAGTGCATTGAATCTATAAATTGCTTTGGGCAGTGTGGACATTTTAATGATGTTGATTTTAACAATCCATGAACATGGTTTGTTCTTTGATCTGTTAATGTCTTCCTCTATCTCTTTTTTCAGTGTTGTGTAGTTTTCCAAGTATAGGTCTTTTACCTCCTTAGTTAAGTTTATTCCTAGGTATCTTAATTTTTTTTTGGTGTGATGGTAAATGGGATTTTTTTAAAAAATCTCTCTGTAAGTTCATTATTGATGTATAAAAATTCCATACATTTCTTGGTGTTAATTTTGTATCCTGCTACATTGCAGAATTCACTTATTAAGCCATATGTAATTTTTTATAAAGTCTTTTAGGATTTTCTAAGTATAGTATCATGTCATCTGCAAATAATGACGGTTTTATATCTTCTTTTCCAATCTGGATACCTTTTATTTTTTCCTCTTGTCTAATTGCTATGGCTAGCACTTCTAGCATTATGTTGAACAGGACTTGTGAAAGTGGGCATCCTGTCTCATTCCTGTTCTTAGGTGAAATGGTTTTCATCTTTGCCCATTAAGTATGATGTTGGCTGTAGGTTTGTTGTATAAGGCTTTTATTATGTTGAGGTATTATCCTTCTATTCCATTCTCACTTTGTTGAGAGTTTTTATCAATTGATATGACTATGTGACCCAGTGATCCCAATTCTAGGAATATATCCCAAGAAACTAGAAACACCAATCAAAAAGGATATATGCACCCCTATATTCATAGAAGCACAATTTACAATAGCTAAAATTTGAAAATAGCCTAAGTTTTCATCAGTAGATGAGTGGATTAAAAAACTGTGGTACATCCACACTGCTGTGAAAATGAAGGAAATATTACCATTTGCAACAGCATGGATGGACTTGGAGAGCATTATGCTAAGCGAAATAAGTCAGTCAGAGAAAGATAAATATCACATGAGCTCACTCATTTGTGGAATATAATGAACAACATAAATTGATGAATAAAAACAGATCCAAAGAAACATCTATCAGTTTGTCAAACCTTACAGGGAAGGTAGGAGAGGGTAAGGAGGAGAGATCAATCAAAGGACTTTTATGCAAGCATATAAGCATAACCAATGGACACAGACATCAGGGGGGTGAGGGTAAGAGCAGGAGAGGAGGGAGAGGTAGAAACTGAGGGGACAGTGGGAGGGATAAGGACACATATGTAATACCTTAATCAATAAAGAAAAATTTAAAAATAGGACATAACAATCCTAAATACTAACATAACTAATAAGTTTTCTAAGTGCATAAAGCAATGACTGATAGAATTGCAAGAAGAAATAAAAATCTACAATTACATGCCAAATATTAATACTCCTTTCTTAATAATTGATAGAATAAGGAGACAGAAAATCAGAAAGGATATAGAAGTTTTGAACACTATTAGTCAACTTGATCTAATTGCTGTTTATGAAACACTCTATCCAACAGAGTACACACTGAACATTTACTAAGATAGACCATATCCAAGCTACAAAACAAGCCTCAACAAATTTTAAAGAATTTAACTCACACAAAATATTTTTTTCTGACCACATATAATTAAATTAGAAATCTACTGGAAAGGTTTCTGGAAAATCCACAAACATTTCGAAATGTAGTAACATACCCCAAACATAGCCCAAGAGTAAAAAAAAAAAAAAAAAATGGAAATACAAAAGCATTTTGAACTGAATGAAAATAATATCAAAAGTAACATACAAAAAACTACTTGTGAGATGTGGTTAGAAGAAAATTTATAGCACTGAATGTATTTGAAAAGAAGAAAGGTCTCAAAAAGATGACTAGAACATGGATGGATCTCAAAGTAATTATGCTAAGTGAAAGAAGCCCCCCCCAAAAAATCTATACTGAATGATTCAACTTATATAAAATTCTAGAAAATACAAACTACAGCAACAGAAAACAGCTCAGTGTGGAGAGTAAGAGCAGCTACAGAGTTTGGATAGGGTCAAGCCTTGGACTGACAAGAGGGCATGGTCCTCTTGTGCAGAGCCAACAAGTCCCAACTTGGAGAGCAAATCCCTCCCAGCACAATTATAGCCAGTGGCTGTAGTTGTATGTAAGCTTGGCCTTGTAATCCGACCTTGTAGTCCTAGGTAGCTGAGGGACATGGACCGAGGGAGGTACAGCAAGTGCTGCCACAACAAAGCTTGATAGAGTTCAGAGAACTGCAATAACAGGAAAGAAGCCAATTTGAAACTGGCAAGAACATTTTAAATATTTTGACTACTCCCTTATTTTGCTTTGTGTGATCTGACTATAAAATAAAGATTCGGCTTACTGGTGGGGTCCCTGTGTCCTCATCTAGGCACAGTGATCCACCTGGCCTCGATTATATTCTCTTGTCTTTTTTCTTTAATCCTTCACCCCTCCTCAGGTTCACCACTGGCTGTGCTGGATACAGTTCAGATCAGTAGTTGCTGGGGGCCTGCCGAGGGCTGTGGAAAGGGCAGTAAAGATCAGTCACAAAAGAGATGAGGAAACTTTTAGGAGCAATGGATAAGTTTATCTTAATTGTGGTGGTAGAGTCACAGGTGTATATATGCTACAATTTACTAAATTTCACACTTTACATGTGCAAGTTTTGTATGTGAATTATACTTTAACACAGATGGTTTTTCAGGAAACATACAAGTTAATTATTACCCTTGGTTGCCTAGGAGTAGGGATGGTGCTGATATGTGAGGATGGAGGACTCCACAACAAAGGGAAAGAGAAGACTAAAGTAAAAAGGCATGTATAAAATGCTCACATGCATAACTTTATGCAAAACTGTAAATACAATGCCATCAATGAAGAAAAAACATTTTAAATCCATTTTATTGTAAAAGTGTCCAACCGCATCCCTGGAATCCTTCCTGCATGAGTGGCAGCACAATAATGAAAGCAGCCAACCGACAGGGCCTTTTGTGAAGCAGGCCCTGGGCTGTATCTTTGCACACACATTTCCTCATTGTATCTTCACAATATGTGAGGGAGGTATTAATATTACCCCCATTTTTTCCAGATGAAGGCAGCTACTAACCAGCCCAGATTTTTGTCAGTCACTGACTTCCTGCTTCCTTCTGCCATCTGTTCAATACTTACAGAGCATGGTCCATGTTTACCAATGCTAATCCCCGACAGAGACACACTGTGGGCCAGGATATGACAGAACCACCTCCTCTCCACGCACCCCCCCTCTTCTTGCCTGGAGGAAAGCAGGGCTCCATTCCTAGTGAAAAGCGTTAGAAGGTAATAGAAAAACATTTGGGCCTAAATATAAGCTTAAGTATACAGTTGAATCATCTAATTCTATTCATTCACTATGTTAGCTACATACCTATTTTAAACCCTATATGCCAAACAGTCAATTTGAAAGATTTCTCCACTCTTATTGCATAAAACAACTCTATTCACATCAGAGCCATGTTGGGAGTGATCTGACACGTGCTCCTCACGTGTGGTCCCAGGGCCGATTTTGGAATCGTCCAGGACCTTGTTAGAAATGCAGACCCTCAGGCCCTGAGTCCAAACCACTGAGTCAGAATCTGCATTTTTGTAAAATCCCCAGGTGCTTCCTAGGCCCAATCAGGTGTGAGAAGCACTGATCACATCCTGTGACCCAGAACAGATGACTGTCATTTTTATCTAAATGAATGCTCTCTCTCTCAAGTAAACAAGCTCACACACTTAGTGAAGTGACTCTTCTCCTCCATCCACATGGAGACCTTTGTGACCACCATACAGGCACTGCTTGTGGCTCTGTGATATTTAAATGGCGTGTTTGCAGCACCCACTAATTACAATTGTGAGCTCCACCCAGAAAGATGACTGAGCCAGGTCCAATGTCAGGCCTCCTTTCATACAAACTATGTTAGGTGCCCTCCACATGCATGCCCCCTAGCTGATTCCCAAGGTCCAGATAGCAGGGAGGCTCCAATCAGCCACACTTGGGTAGTGTTAAAACACTATCACTTGTATGCATGCATATGAGTAAAACCAATGGACACAGATGGGGGGTTGGGGTGGGGTGAGGGCACCTGCAGGGGGGTAGGGGCAGCTGGGGAGAGGTAAATGGGGGGAGGGGGGGAGAAAGACTTGTGTAATACTTTAAACAATAAGAAATTTAAATTAAAAAATAAAAAACACTATCACTTCCCTGACCTCACCCCCAAATGACCAATCAGTCTCTCCAAGGGTGGAAGTGGTTCTGCTACAACCAAGCTAGAAAGCTAGCTGTCCAGGCCACACTCCAGACTGAATCCAGCAGGTTCGCTAGGGGTAGGGCCTCTGCATCCATCATTTAATTACAATGAAACTTTCCAAACAATTCTAATCTATAGCTAAGGTGAAAAACAGAAGCTACTTGCTATTCAAAATAAAACAAGGGTAAAATCATATGGTTCTCAATTTTTTCTGTCTGACATATGATGCTACTCATATGTGGGATTTAGAACTGAAAGCAACAAATGAATAAATGAGAAAAATAAACAAACAAAAACTCATAGACACAAACAATAGTATGGTGGTTACCCAGAGGGAAGGGGAGTAGAGGGAAGTAGAGGGTAAAGAAGTTCAACTATATGGATCTGAAATATCATTTGACTTTGGGTGGCAGTCACATAATGCAATATACAGATGATGCATCATAGAAATGTACACTTGAAACCTATAAAATAATCTTATTAACCAACAAGAGGCCTGATGCATGAAGAATGGGACTTCCTTCCCCTGGCTGCTGGCACAGCCTTCACTCTGTCCGGAGCCAACTTTCCACCTTCTCATACTGCCCAGAGGCCCGGAGTGGCTGGGGTGGTGCAGAACACCTGCGTCATCACCATGGTGACAATGCAAGCATCATACCCTGCCCCTGGCTGTTCAGTGCCTGTGTATGCAAATTAACCTGCCATCTTTGTTTGCACACTTAATTTGCACACTCGTTCCTGATTGGCTGGTAGGCATTGAGAAGGTACAGTCAATTAGCATGTTACTCTTTTATTAGATAGCTGTCACCCCACTAAATTTAACATAAATAAATAAATGTAATGTAAGGGAATGAGCTCTCTGAAATATGGGAGACTTTGGAAGGACTTGATTTTACCAGTAAGAGGACTCCCTGAGGTGAGGGGGACAGAAAAAAAATTGCCTGGTCTTTGGACATATATGATAAATAGTTGTATGTGCCCAGAAAAATCACTGGAATTGACAAAGATCTTATTAATTCTCCTTGGGGCATCAGGGAAGTTTGGGTGAGTTTTACTTTTTAATTTCTACCCTGCTTTTCTGTTGACAGCTTTAACCACACCCATGTACCAGTATGCTTTAATCATAAAAGGAAAAAAGGTCACCTTGAGGCAATTAGATTTTCTGTGTTTCCCTCCACACTCCCTGTCTCTCAGACTTAACCTTCCATGCCAACTCCTGAGCCATAGTTCTGTCCCAAAATAAAACCAACATGATTCTCACAATTTTGCCACTTCTTCCGGTTCCTGCCTTGACATCTTTGAACACTTGGCAATGAACCTCAGGCCTCCATCCCTTAATTTCCATAGGAGATATTCCATAGGAGATACTGGCAATTGTCAAGACCTCCGAATATTGTCTGAGGTTAAGACATTTTATGAACAGCTTCATACCAACATGTAAAAGAGGATCTTTTGAAATCTTGACCACATGTGTCAGCAATAAATACTTTAGGCACCATGTTTTGTCCTTTGCTGTTGTTGTTGTTAATCCTCTGAGGATTATTTTTTTTCCATTGGTTTATTTTAGAGAGATTGGAACAGAGGAAGTGAGGGGTAGCGAGTGAGAGAGAGAAATATCCATGTGAGAGAGTCACATTGATTGGTTGCCTTTCACAGAGCCCACACCAGGCCGGGGATCAAGCCTTTAACTGAGGTACCTGCCCTTAATGGGAATCCAACCTAGTGCTTGTGCTGATGCTCTAACCACTGAGATTTAGAAAAAAATCTTTATGATCCTGTTGTAGGTGATCACAAAAAGAGAACACAAAAAATACAAATCATAAAAGGAAAACTGATCAACTGGACTTTAAAAGTAAAAATGTCTGCCTTTGAAAGACTATTAAGCCGAAACCGGTTTGGCTCAGTGGTAGAGCGTCGGTCTACGGACTGGAAGGTCCCGGGTTCGATTCCAGTCAAGGGCATGTACATTGGTTGCGGGCACATCCCCGGCGGGGGGTGTGCAGGAGGCAGCTGGTCGATGTTTCTCTCTCATAGATGTTTCTAGCTATCTCTCTCCCTTCCTCTCTGTAAAAAAATCAACAAAATATATTTTTTTTAAAAAGAAAGACTATTAAGACAGATGGGCGGAGTTTGGGGGCACTGGGTGAAAAAAGTGAAGAAGCCCGCTTGGTGTGGCTCAGTGGTTGAGTGTCAACCCATGAATCAAGAGCTCACTGGTTTGATTCCTGGTCTAGGCACATGGCCAGATTGCTGGCTTGATCCCCAGTAGGAGGCGTGCAGGAGGCAACTGATCAATGTCTCTCATTGATGTTTCTATCTTTCTATCCTCTCCCTTCCTCTCTGAAATCAATAAAAATATATTAGAAAGGAAAAAAGGAAGGAAGAGAAAGGAAAGAAGGAAAGAAGAAAGGGAGGGAGGAAGGAAGGAAGGAAGGAAGGAAGGAAGGAAGGAAGGAAGGAAGTTAATTTGGGCCTGGTCAGTGTGATCAGTGGTTAGAGTGTTGGCCTGTGCCACAGAGGGTCAGGGATTCAATTCCCAGTCAAGGGAATTGAATGTACCTGGGTTGCAGGTTTTATCCCCATTCCCCACCCCCTAGATCTCTCACATCAGTGTTTCTCTCTCTCCCCCTCTCCCCAGTCCCTTCCACTCTCTCTAAAACGCAATGGAAATAAACTATCCTCACTTCTCGGATGAGGATAAAAAAAGAAAAGGTTTGGAAGTTTCTTATTAAGTTATATACACACTCACCATATGCTCCGCAATCTGATTCCTGGTATTTACTCAGGGAAAAAGTGAAATGTATGTCTGCATGAAACCCTGTGTGCAAATGTCGATAGCAACTTTACTGATAATTTCCAAACACTATAAGTTTACCCATCAACTGGTGAATGCATAAGGAAGCTTTGACCTTTCCATACAATGGAATAAAAGGCAAAACAATAACAAATCATTGATAGACCCAGAACCATGGATAAATCCCAAAGGCATTATGTTAAATGAACAAAACCCGGCACAAAATGCGACATACCACTTTCTATGTGATTGTATGTGTATGACCTTCTGGAAAATGCAAAAGCACAGGACAGAAACCACATCAGGAGGTGCCCATGCTAGTGATGAGGGGAGGGAGAGGGTTGACTACAAATGGCTGGTAAAACAGGATTTTTAGAGGTAAGAGAAATATTCTTTTTCGTGGTTATGATGGTGACTACATGATCACATACCTCTGTCAAAACTTAGAACTGCAAAGGGTAAATTTTCCTGTAGGCAAATTATACCTCAGTCGACCAGATATAAAATACTTGTAATAGTAATAATATCTGCTTCTTGTCAAAAATGAAAACACATTATAAAGTGAAAGGCTCATGTTAACAGTTTATAGGTGTGTTTACCTGGTTTTGCAATGTTACACCACTGCATACATTTGTCAAAATAAATAGACCCTTGTTTAAAAGGGTGAATTTTGCTGTGCATATACTCTAGCTCAATAAGCCTGACTTTAAACCATAAAAGAATGCCCCATCGAGGACTAAAAAAAACAAAGAAACAAAAAAACAGAAGTCACATCAAAAGATTTAGCAACTGGATGGAAGGTTTGCATTGCATTGAAATCTGGATAACTTACATAAAAGCATGGAAACTTACAATTTAAATCCCATCCTGCTACCTACAGAGCCATGGAAACCTACAGGTAATTATTATTATTTTTTTTACTTTGAATGCATCATACAGCTTTTTAAGAAACACTGTTTGGCCTAATTGTGTCATCCTTCTGCTAGCCTCAGCATTCTCTGCACAGGGCTGAATAGCCAAGTGGTGGAAGAGAAAGTTAGAGAAAGCAGCCCATCTGCTACTATGGTTATAAAAGAGAAATGCTGTCTGAGGGTGTCAGAGGTGCGTCCGGGAGAGGTGACACTTGAGCTGGATATTGAAAGGTAAGTGTGAATTTAAGTATTTTTAGTTGGTGGAAATTCTTGGCAGCTGGTCTGAAATTCACAAACAAAATATATATTAACTACCCACTCTGTGTCCATACTAGGGCAGGGTTTTTAAGCCTCACCATGACTGACATTTGGGGCTGGGAAGTTCTTTGTTGGGGTGGGAGACCTGTCCTGTGCATTGTAGGGTGTTTAGCAGCATTCCCACCTTTACCCTTTAGACACCAATAGCAACCCACCCTCCATTGTGACAATCAAAAATGTCTCCAGACACTGTCCCGTGTTCTATGAGGAGCAAAATCAATGCTCTCACTATGGTGCCAGGCACTAAAAAGGTGAGTGAGACTCCCCAGCTAACCACCACAATCGCATGTGTACATTTTTTAGAAAGGACTGCATGACATGGTGACTAAGTATACAGTACAGACTTCCAGGATTTAAATCTGAAACCTACCATTTAGAAAAATACTTGGCTTGGGGGCATATACTCTCCAGTTTCCCTATTTGTAGACTACAGGGCAGAAAACAGAGCCTATGTGTGAGGTTTGTCAAAAGCATTAAATAACTGAAGATTGAAAAGTACAGTCTGAAACCTAGGCAGAACTCAACAAATGCACTCAGTAAATGTTTGTTGTTAATTTCTCCCCAGTTACGACTACAAGCTTCTTAAAAGTCTGTAAAAAGTTGTATATCATGTGTTTGAAGTACAGTAGATAGCTCATAAATGAGATGGACTGCATAAGTAAAATATTAGCAGATTTCAAGTTACTCTCATCTCTAAACTAAGCTTATATCTTTACCTAGCAGAATGGTGGTGAGAATGAAATCTCTAATAACCACTCAGCAAAGTGCCTAATACCAACAAGTGTACAATAGAATTTGGTGGTTGCCAATACCATTGCTGAATGTTACCCTCAGCCATCAGATCTCAACTGGGAGGCTCTTCTGGAACGATTTGTAGATTCTGAAACTTTCTTCAGAGACCTTACCTTTCAAAACTGAACCAAAGGTTCCCTGTAGTTAGCAGTCAGGGAACGGGCTATCTGTGACATCATTAATTTAAGCTGAAGGGAGGAAAAGGAGGTGGGACAGCCGGCGACTGTTTGGGCATCAAGCTGAAACACTCACCCCTCAGTCCAGGTGTCTGCCTGTGCTCCGGTTTACTGAATATCGTGGAGGTGAAGAACAAGGTAGGCGGAAAACAAGTCCGGCCACAGGCCCGTGGAACTGTAACTGTATGGAGTGCTGTCATCAACCCAAGCATACCCCTGACATGAGCAAAGGTCCTGGGCTTCCCCACATGAGGGCAGGGGGAGGCAGGTGCCCAGGTGGGTGGAGAAGGCAGAAGTATCCACAGTGGTGGGGCACAGGGAGGGAGGCTGGCGACTTTTGGGGTTGCAATTTCTCACTTTTGGGTCTGAGTTGCACTTTTGAAGGTCATTAGTCTCAGGGAAAGTCAGACGAGACCGCCTCCTTGGAAAACTCTCCCTGTGGTTCTCCCCTTCAGTTTCATGAACACTTCCTGTTGGACAGGATGTCTGTGTCTTCCCAAAACTCTTGAGCCGAACCCCCAATGTCATGGTATGTGAAAATGGGACCTGTGGGGAGTCACTGGAGTGGGATGAGGTCCTTGGTGCCCTTAGAAGATTAACAGCAAGACAGGAGCCTCGTGAAAGCCAGAAAGAGTGCTTTCACCCAAACCAGCCACGCTGGCACGCAGACCTGGGACAGCCATCCTGGAAGTGTGAGGAAGTACATTTCTGTTCTTTAACCCATCCTGGCTACAGCATTTGATTATGGCAGCCCTCACTTACTGAGAAACCTCTTTTCTAGGGCTCAGCAAAGAGCTCATTCTTAAGGATTCTTTTCTTAACCCAACAGATCAGAGTAGGGTCTTTACTCTATGCTCTTACTGAACCCTGACCTTTCCTTCACATTCTAAATGATCTGTGAGAATGTTCCATGGACATCTACTACCCCTCCCCGCAACCCCACTACCTGAAACCTCCATGAGGACAGGACAACGCGTGTTTGGGATCAAGCCTATGGTACCAGCATCACAGATGAATATGATATATTTGGTGGGGGCCCATGGAAGGGCAAAACACTAAATGTATTGCACCCTCAAATGTATTACACTGCAGAGAACTCCAGGCTGACCTGCCCCTCTCCACTGCTGTATCAGACAATATTTCTACATTAAATATCACATTCTGGGTAGTATTCACAGTCTTCAGTCTTACTAGTACTTCTACAGCCCTTACCTCAACCTATCCATCCTGCTTTGCACACTCCATGTCACCGATGACATTAGAATGCAAACCCTGCTCCTTTGCTCGTGCCACTCCTTGTATCTGACTCATGCGACTGCCTTCCTGGTTGCCACCTGGAACTGGGCTCTGTGAGGTGAACCATGCTTCAGCCGAAGCAGCTAAAGGGTTATGTTCCTAGTAACAGAGCTTCAGTAACAGGGTGGAAAGGAGAAACAGATGAGTCCATCATTATAGTCAGAGGTTTCAGCATTCCTCTCTTAAAACTTGATGGAGTAAATAGATAGAAAAGCAGGAAGGAAATTGATGACTGGAGTTAATTACCAACCCACTGGCCCTCCTTGGCATCATAGAACAGCAGGAAACACATTTTTTGCATGGGCACATGGGAGTTCTCACAGGAAAGGGATATATCACCAGATCCCTACTTGAGCCATCACCTACATTTGTGGGTTGTTTTTTTGTTTTGTTTTAAACATATTTTATTGATTTTTTTTTTCAGAGAGGAAGGGAGAAGGATAGAGAGTTAGAAACATCAAAGAAAGAGAAACATCGACCAGCTGCCTCCTGCACACCTCCTACTGGGGATGTGCTCACATCAAGGTACATGCCCTTGATTGGAATCGAACCTGGAACGCTTCATTCCACAGGCTGATGCTCTAGTCACTGAGCCAAACTGGTTAGGACACATTTGTGGTTTTTACAGTCCATATAGCCCACTTCAAATCTCCCCGAGGTGAGGCCAGAAATGATTAATAAATCAGTGATTTCCTTCAGTAAAATAAACAACAGATAAGGATGAAGCTTTTAAAGAGAGATAAAGTCTCAGGCAATGGGGAACCGGGCCAGTAAGCTCATTATCAATTCCAAAAGGAAGCACAGAAACCCACTCGTCATAATTACAAACAACTTTTAGTTTTCCCTGAATGCATGCATTCTTCAGGCAGTAATGGCATTCCTAGATACCCAGTTAGACAAATGATGCTGTGAAGCATCTTAAACCCTTTCAACGTTTGGAGTGCTGCAGAAAACTCCGTGTAAACATCCAAAGAGAAGAGGGTGCATTAGTGCCCATAATTCTTGGCTCATCTTACTTGTTAATAGCTCTTTGTTTCTTATTTATTTTACAGATGGGCTCAGTCCAATGGCACAGATACAGAGTCTTTGCATGGGTGTGTGTATCTGAATTCTGTTCCTGGAATGATGATAGCCTTTGGAGGGAAATAAAACTTAAAGATCATAAATTAAATCTCAGAAATAGATGTTTATGTGCAGATCACTTTCATATATTTTTCCTCTCTCTCCTTTTCAATTTCCTCTCTCATCAGCTCACCTTTGCCCTCTAAAGATAAGATCAATTACTTCCTTTTGTCTTAAATCAATATATATATCACACACGCACACACACACACACACACACACACACACACACACGGAAATTGGTTTTTCTTATGGACGCTAAATCAATCACATTAAGCTGTGTAATACAAAACATTCTGTTTAAATGTGGTGCTTAAAAGATTCTGCTATAGTTGAATCTTGAATAATTAGAAAATATAATAAAATACAATGGCATTTTATGAGCTTGAGCCAATGATTTATTGATGTACAATAAAATCATTCCGTCTTTTTCCTTCCGCCTGGTCATCTCTCCTTCTTAGACAATTCTCTTCCTACCATCAAAGACATTGTAAAGAAATGGACATTTAAATGCTTTAAGAGGATGACGGATCACTGTGCCTCTGGTCTTTCTGTACATTTCTGTAACTTTTTTGAATGCATCTTGTGAACAGTGATGATATGGAAACCATAAGTGTTCAACTATGGCTTCCTTGTTCCTTTCTGCATCTCGCTATCCTATCCTGCTTCTAAGCATGGTCTGTCTTTTTCGTCTTCTTCCTCTTCCTCCTCCACCTCCTCCTCTTCCTCCTCCTCCTCCTCCTCCTCCCCTTCTTCTTCTTCTTCTTCTTCTTCTTCTTCTTCTTCTTCTTCTTCTTCTTCTTCTTCTCCTCCTCCTTCCTCCTCCTCCTCCTCCTCTTCCTCCTCCTCTTCTTCTAAATTCACATTTAGCTGGTAGTGGCTTTTCATTTCCTAACTTCTTTTTTGACATTTTAAGCTCTGTTAAGGGTTTTCCTAACATTTTAATGCATTTCATTAGGAGGATAAAATAAAACAATTTCACTATTCTTTATGAATGATTAGTGACTTAGAAATAAGCCTTGAGGTCAGTAAAACATTCACTGTAAGGTATAAATAATAAAAATACACCAATGCATATACTTTGATGCATTTTAAAGAAATCATCATAGGCTAATAATGTGGTATCTCAAAGGAACACATCAAACTGACAAGAAAATTACTTTTCAGGAAACAAAGTAGTTATGACATTTATAGCAACCTTTATAAAGGTTTGTAGCATAAGAGATGGAGGACATTTAATTCCTGTATTTCCACGTGCCTTATCAATCAAAAGAAAAATGCAGTAGTGCTCTCTCTCGCTCTCTCTCTCTCTCTCTCTCTCTCTCTCTCTCTCTAACACACACACACACACACACACACACACACACACACACACACACTCCTTTAGAAAGAGCTACACATTTTCTTACTCTTAAGCCAAAAGACGAATGAATGACTTTTTTTAGCTGCTATTACTCCTTTCCCAAGAAAAATCAGACTTTTGAAAGAATCCAAGCTATGTTAACCTGTCACAATGAAAAATAGAGTTCCCATGTATTGGTTCATTTATACAGGTTTTTTTTTTATCTCTAAACCCCTTCTTTCTATAAAACCAAATACAACAGTGATTTCTTAAGTTGCATAGCCTTTGTCAATTCAGACATTTCTAGGTTGCTTCCTTTCTATTTTCTTCAGATGCTGTATTTGTACAAAGCTACCAAGTGGATCTTCTGAAACTAATAGTAGGATTAGTGTCACTCGGATTTATTCCTGATGCCATCACCTGTGCTGGCTTGACTCTAAGACCACAGGCCACAGAGCCCAGCTTCTCAGTCACTCTCTGTCATTATGAAGAGATTGCTTTAATTTTAGGTGACATTAAAATTAAAAATGGAACTGCCTTATGACCCAGCAATTCCACTTCTGGAACCAGAAACAGTAGTTTGAAAGAATATATGTGCTGCTATGTTCATTGCAGTGTTATTTGCAATAGCCAAGATATGGAAGCAACCCAAGTGCCCATCAATAGAAAAGTGGATAAAAAAAAAAAAAAAAAACATGTGGTACATAAATGCACTGCAATATTACTCAGTCAAAAAAAAAAAAAAGAATGAAATCTTCCCATTTGTGACAGTATGGATGGACCTAGAGGGTATTATGCTACGTGAAATAAGTCAGTCAGGGAATGAGACAAATACCATATGATTTCACTTATATGTGGAATCTAAAGAATGAAATAAAATAGAAGCAGACTCATAGATACAGGGAACAGACTGACGGTTGTTAGAGGGAGGTGGCTTGGGGGAGTAAATGAAAAGGTGAAGGGATTAAGAAGTACAAATCGATAGTTACAAAATAGTCATGGAGTGTAAAGCACTGCATAGCTAATACAGTCAACAATATTGTAATAATTATGTGTGGTGCCAGGTGGGTACTGGAAATATTGGGGAAAACACTTTGTAAAGTATATGATTATCTAACCACTAGGCTGTTCACCTGAAACTAATATAAAATAATGATTGTAAACTGTAATTGAAAAACAAAATTGGGATGGAAAAGTAGGTGAACTCACAGTACTGTGTTTCTTTTTTTCTATTCCCAAAATATAAGCAGAAGTCGCTAAATATTTTAAAAGTAGCCAACTATTATTTCAATAACTTATTCTAAATGTAGAGTTATGTAAGTTTCTGGCTATATATATATATATATATATATATATATATATATATATAAAATGACCGGTCGCTATGACGCCCACTGTGGCCAGTGCACCAGCCCAATCAGAGGGTGGGGCCGGCCAGCCAACCTCACGGCCCCACCCCCCTGTCAGCCTGCTCCTGATTGGACTCTCCCAGCCCAATAAAGAGTGGGCCATCAGCCAAACACTCCCTCCCTTCCCCCTAGCCAGCCCTACCCCTGATCAGCCCACCCTACCACTATAGGCTCGCAGCCCCTCTTCCAGCTGCCCCGTCCCTGATCATACCCCGAACCCCAATAGGTTGGCTGGGTGGCCAACCTCCTGCAGCCCCTCCCCCATCTGGCCATGCCCCCGATAGGCCCCCACCACCCTGATCAGCCTGCAGCTCCTCCCCACTGCCAGGCCTGCCCCTGATAGTCCCCCCCCCCCCCACACACACACACACCTCATCAGGGACAAGGCTGGACAACCACCCATGGCTCCTCCCCCAGGCCGTGATTGGCACCCCCAGCTGGTCCAGCCAGGCCCTATTTGGGCCTCAATGGGGCAAACCAGCCAACCTCCCTCTATCTCCTCCTCCTGACAGGCCCAGCCCCGATCTTCCCTAATTGGGGATGGGCCAGCCAGACCCAACTCATGCATGAATTTGTGTACTGGGCCTCTGGTTGAAAATAATGATCAAAAGATGTATTCAGGACAAAAGCAAAAATCAAAATGTTCAAGGTTTATATATTTGCCCTCTATCTAAAATGGATTGACTGTTGAATATGTAGTTACCTCAAGGCGTCATCAGTTTGCTCCCTGACACAAATTCCACTTCTTTGGATTAGTATTCTGCTCCCTGCTCTCAGTTCCTGGGTCTGGATGTGGCTCTTCCTACAGCTTGAGGATAGGGCACATGACCCAATTCTAGCCAATCAAACTACCATACTTTTGTGATAAGGGTCAGAGATCGGCATGTTTTTTGTAGGTGCTATCAAGAAGACTTTCATTCTCATGTGGCTTAACCCTGAACCATATCATGATCCAGCCACCAAAGTCATCTCTCCATAATGAGAGAGAGCATGGCTGAGAAGCTGGGCCCTGTAGCCTGTGGTCTTAGAGTGAAGCCAGCACCAGTGGTGGCATCAGGAATAAATCCCAGTGACATTGTGTGAGCCCTGAACCAGTCTGCCAGAAGCCAATCCTGCCGCTGAGTGTTCAATTATTATGCACCAATAAGATTCTTTTATAGCTTAAATCAATTAGAAGAAAATAATTTTGCTGGTTATTTGTTTGAATTTTTTAAATAAATCTTTATTGCTCAGATTATTACAATTGTTTCTCCTTTTTCTCCCCCATAGCTCCCTTCCACCTGGTTCCCACCCCACCCTCTGCCCTTACCACCCCCCCCATTGTCCTCATCCATAGATTATACAATTTTAATCCAGTCTCTTTCTGCACCCCCACACCGCTTTCACCCTGATAATTATCAATCCACTCCCTTTCTTTGCCCTGATTCTATTATATTCACCAGTTTATTCTATTCATCAGATTTTCAATTCACTTGATCTTCTTCCTCTTCTTAAGTAATACCTTCCAGCATTTCATATAATACTAGTTTGGTGGTGATGAACTCCTTTAGCTTTTTCTTATCTGTGAAGCTCTTTATCTGCCCTTCAATTCTGAATGATAACTTTGCTGGATACTGTAATCTTGGTTGTAGGTTCTTGCTATTCATCACTTTGAATATTTCTTACCACTCCCTTCTGGTCTGCATGGTTTCTGTTGAGAAATCAACTGATAGTCGTATGGGTGCTCCCTTATAGGTAACCAACTGCTTTTTCTCTTGCTGCTTGTAAGATCTTCTTTTTGTCTTTTGCCCTTGGTATATTGATGATGATGTGTCTCGGAGTATTTTTCTTTGGATTCCTCTTGTTTGGGGTTCTGTATGCTTCCTGTACTTGTAAGTCTATTTCTTTTACCAGGTGAGGGAAATTTTCTGATATTATTTCTTCAAATATGTTTTCAGTATTTTGCACTCCCTCTTCTTCTGGCACCCCCATAATTCTGATGTTGGTGTGCTTGAAGTTGTCCCAGATGCTCCTTACACTATCTTCAACTTTCTGGATTCTCTTTTCGTCTTGCTTCTCCAGAGGAGTGTCTTTTGGCTCTTTGACCTGATTCTTGTGTTCCTCCATTCTGCTGTTGGATCTCTGCATAATATTTTCCAATTTAGTCAGTTTATATATACTTTTTAGTTGGGTCTCATGAAGTTTATCGACCTTTTCTAGGATATTCTTGCATAACCTTAGAACTGTAGTTCTGAACTCTATATCCTCCATCTCTTTTGTTTGAGATCTATGTCCTTGTCTCAGCATTTTCGCCGTTTTTCAGAGTTGGTAGGATGGCTTTGTGTGTTTGATGTCCTTTATGGCCCAGTGGGTCAGCCTCCTCAGTTACCTGAGGTAGACACTCTTGGTGCTCCCCTTTGTGGACTGCGTGCACAGCCTTGTTGTAGCTAAGTCTTTATTGTTGTGAATTGGCCATCAGACCAATTGGATGTGGGTATCAGCTGTGTCTACTCTGGGATAACTTCTGTATTAAAGACAGTCTTATAGGATCAGACTTGAAAAAATTGCAGAAGCCTCTGCTCAGCTTGGATAGGGTGGAGTCTCAGGGCTGAACTGACAGTCTTGGCTTCCGCCCTGCCCTTGTGCACTCACCTGAGTTTCTGCCTGACATCTGCCTTCTGAGGCTTCCCTGAGTTTCCACCTGACCATCCCAGGTTTCCTGAGCAAGAGCGTGGGTGCCCCTGGGGCTCGCCTGGACTTGGGCTGGTCTCTGTAGTCTGAAGCTTCTGACTCCTTCCACTACAGAGAGGCCACCTCCTCGGTTAGACCTGGAGCTTCTGACTCCTTCCGCTATGGAGAGGTGGTGGCAGCCTCCTCCGTCAGACCTCTGCAGGTACTCACTTGCGCACGACTGTAGACCCTGACAGCTGGGGCTCCCAGCTCCCAGGTCTCCCAGTCTCTGAGCCTCAGGGTGCCTTTCTCAACAGTCCAGACTCCACCCTTATGAGCCTGGGTCCACGGGGTTTTGGCCGGAGTTGGTGTTCAGTACAGTTGGAAAGGATTCCATGCAATCGGGAATTCCTCCCCTCCTGCCAGGCAGGCATTTGGCCGCACTACCTCTCCGCGCAAGCATCTGCCTACCTCAGTGATTTGCAACTCCCAGTTCAATCTGTGAGCCTCTCTCCTTCTTTCTAATTGTAGCTATCCCACTCCACCAGCTTTCCTGTGGTTTTGATGAAGTACTTTTTTATTTTAGTTGCTTTTTTTTTTAAATTGTTGATGAGGTGGTAGCTTAGGAGACTACCTAGGCCACCATCTTGGTTCCATCTCTCTCTCTCAGTCTCTCTCTCTCTCTCTCTCTCTCTCTCTCTCTCTCTTTAGATCACATTGAATAGAAAATATCTCAATACCTTCAGGTCCAAATATTTTTTAAAATATATTTTATTGATTTTTTACAGAGAGGAAAGGAGAGGGATAGAGAGTTAGAAACATCAATGAGAGAGAAACATCAATCAGCTGCCTCCTGCACACCTCCTACTGGGGATATGCCTGCAACCAAGGTACATGCCCTTGACTGGGACCGAACCTGGGACCCTTCAGTCCATAGCCAATGCTCTATCCACTGAGCCAAACGGGTTATGGCCCAAATATATATGTTTCTAAATTATCAACCTTTTTCACTTGATGGATAGCCTAAAGGGTTTTAGTGCTTTGGGTCCACTTTCATCAAAATCTCTTTCTATCTTAAAATCTTATATGTACAGGATCTGCTGCCTCCAGCCAGTGAAACAAGGAAAGTATCCTGGGAATAAAAGCCCATGTGGTCATCATGCCCTCACACTGTGACGCCCTCACACTTCAATGAGTGATCACTAGGAGGCTGCCTGTGCAGTAGGCATGCACGGGTGGGTGAGGGCTTGGTGCTGTGTGCATAGTTTGGAGGCAGGTGATGTGGCTCCAGCCTACCTCTTTGGGACAATCCATCAAAGAGACCCAGATGGGTGGGTGGGGCTTACTTATTTGGGGCAATCTATTGCAGGACTCCCACACTGTGAGAGGGCACAGGCCAGGCTGGGGGACCCACCTCTCTGAGTGCATAAATTTTGTGCACCGGGCCTCTAGTATAATGAATGACTATTCTCATCATAGCGGCCACAGGTTGAGCACTTACTAAGTACTGGGTACTGTGCTAAGCACTTTACATATATTATCCTATTATTCTTCATTTTTCTAGAAACAGTTGTTAAAATACAGACTCTATAACCCAAACACCCCCTCTTTCTAGCTGCCAATTTTTGCCAGTGTGACCTTGTTTAAATAGCTGTGCCTCAGTTTCTTTGACTATAAGAATGGTAGCCATGCCACCGCCCTGATAAAGTTGTGAAGATTAAGTGCGTTGATCTCCATAAAGTGCTTAGCTCCGTGCTTGGCACACATAAGGCACTGATTCTGTGAACCCTCCTTTTTCCTACAACAGTCTGAAAATGAAGGGCTATTATGTTCATTTGCCCAACAAAGAAAGTGGTCTGTATTGGTCTTTACAGAAAGCTTTGTATATCCCACCAAGATGACCATTATAAAAATTAGGCCTATTACCAGAGCAAAATTCTGTGAGAACAAGGACTCTGCCACTCTCATCTTTGTGTTTTTGGCCCTTACCTAGTACAGGGTCCTGCCTGTGTTTATTACTAGGATATGGACAAAGTCATTGAAAAAAAGAAAATACAGAAAGAATATAAAGGCAGCCAACTGGACAAAGAGCAGTGGCCTGAGTCAGGAGCCCAGGGACATTGCATTTCATTATCTAGTGCTGTGTAACAAATTTCTCCAAACTTAGCAGCTGACAATAGCACATGGAGATCCCCTCCCAGTTTCTACAGGTCAGGGATTCAGCACAACATGGTGCCACTGGCCCAGGGTCTCTCAGGAAGCTGCAAAGTGTTGGCCAGGGATGTGTCTTATCTGAAGGATCGAAGTCTAGGCCCCACCATATCAACATATTGCGTCCCTCCAGGGCCTCTGTTCCTGACTGGCTGTTGGTGGGTGGCCTCCTTCCTTGCTTTTTCACAGAGGCCTCTCCACCTGGCTTTATCAGAGCAAACATGTGAGAAGAGCTAGAGGTAGAGAGATGGAGACAGAGAAAGAAAGGGGGGGGGGGAGAAAAAGAGATGTTCGGTGAGAAAGAGGGCAAGCCAGATGGCAGCCAGTCTTTTGTAACCCACACGGAAGTGACATCCCATCAATACTGCCTTATTCTAGTCATTACAAACAGGTAACTGGGACCAGCCCACATTTAAAAGGAAAGGAATACAAAGGGCATGACTACCAGGAGGTGGGGCCACTGGAGTCAATTACAAGGCTGCCTATCACTAACATGGGATTGAAATTAATTTTGTGTTGCTCTTTGACCCTGACTGAGTCAGCCATTCTGCACATCACTTCTCCTCCCCATAAAATCTGCATTATAATTCTCCAAGATCCCTTCCAGCTCCAACCTATGGTTCTAGGCGGTCCTGAGTGGAACAGGAAGCATAGCTGAAAGCCATGTTTCATTTCCAAGTGGCTCTACAAGCTCACCAGCAGAAATGAAGAGTTCTAGCCTTCCCACTTCTGTTGATACCAGCTCATAGCCTCCTATATTAAGGACTATAGTGAAAACACTAGAATTTGCCATTGGCTCTGCATCCTCAGCTGAGAGATTTTGAGGGAGGAAATGAGATTGCTATGGCTGTATGCCCATTTGCAATATTTGAGAAAAAGAGGGAACATGAATTTCCAAAATGCAATTTCATTAGTTTACCCTGAAGTGTCAATAAAAAATGGTGCATGGCAGATAGTTGTCTTGTGATTCCCAACAGCAGCTCTGTCTTGAGGTTAATAATTCTTCGGCTTTATTGCTTACTGGAAAACTCTCTCTAGTGGTATTTAAGTTTGCTTAGATGTTTTATTTTTTTTTAATCTCTGTCCACTACTGTTTTTCCATCTACTGAAGAAACTTTATACTCGTTCATTTTGAGCAATGTATTGAAATCTCATTTAACAGACTCATAGATACAGAAAACAGACTGACAGAAGAGAGGGGAAGCTGGTAAAATAGGTGAAGGTATTAAGCAAAATGAAAAACAACAACTCATAGAGACAGACAATTATATGGTGATTGCTAGTGGGAAAGGGGTGGGCAGGTGGAAGAAGGTAAATAGGCATACATTATGCCAAAAGGAGATTAGACTGAATGGTAAACACACCACACAATATACAGATGATGTACCATAGAATTGCATACTTCAATACATGATTTTATTAACCAATACCACCCCCAATAAATTCAATTAAAAATAAATCTTTTCTAACCCATCATAGCAACTAAGACATTGACTAAAACCACATGAGAGCAATTCATTGGTATTGTTTTAAAAAATAAAATAAAAACAAAAACACACATTAGTATAGAGTTAACATATGACTGGTAACTCCTCTTCTAAGTGTCTACCTGAAAAATTTGGAAACATTTATTTGCAATGATATATGCACACCTATGTTCATTGCAGCATTATTCATGGTGACCAAGACATGGAAACAACCAGAGTATCCTTCGATAGATGATTGGATAGAAAATATGTGGAATGCTCCTCGTCCATAAAGAAAGGTGAACTACTGCCATTTGCGACAACATGGATGGACCTTGAGAATATCATGCTAAGCAAAATAAGGTAGACAGAAAAAGCAAAAAAAAACATGTGATTTCACTCACATGTGAAACATAAAACTGAAAGTAACACATGAAAAAAAAAAAAAACAAGAAAAAGAAACAAACAAAAGCTCACAGACCTAGACAACAGTATGATGGTCACCAGAAGGAGGGAGGGGGTAGCAAAGAGGGTCAAATATATGTGATGAAAGAAGATCTGGCTGCAAGTGGTGGTCACACAACGCAATATACAGATGACGTATCATAGAATTGAACACTTGAAAACTATACTCTCTTATTAACCAATGCCACCCCAATAAATTTAACTTTAAAATATCCCTGCTAAATATGTATTCATTTTTTCTTTGGGTTGAAGACAGGGAATCTGTTGTTGCAGAGTGCTGTTTGGTTAAAACTCCAAAGCCAATATGAGATTTTCCTTTTTACTATTAATTAGTAAAGGCTCTGATTTCCTGATGTTTATATTCCTCTATGAACTGGCCAGGGGCTGGTGGCCTGAGCCCTGGGGTTTGCAGGGGTTTGCTGTCCATGCCTTCTGTTTCTCTAATATCTTTTCCATCTTCGAATGACTTGGGGCATTCAAACACTGGGAGAGTTTACCCTGAGAGAAATTCAGATTTCTGTCTCGCCTTGAACAATGGGAAGCCTGGCCAACACCCGCTCCCGAGTGTTCTAACTATAATATCAGCCTACAAGGAAAGACTAGAAATCTAGCTTCCATAACAGACTTTGTTATTAAGGAAACAATAAGGGCAGATAGAGAGAATCTAGAGAATTCTGCCGCTTCTGACTAGGGCAGCTGCTGCTCACCCAGCCGGCCTCACTCAGTTATGTGAGCTCCCTGGTCAGGGAGGGAGGCACCTGGGTTAGATTCAGGCACAGCGCTTCTGGTCTGAGGATAAAGATTATCTCATCCATCATGAGGAAGGCCAAAGGCATCAGATAATTGTGTGGTGGCTTAAGCCATTTTCTCTGCATCAACAATGGCTTCGCTATTGGTTTCACAGTCACCTGCTCTCACATTACTTGCTCCTTCGAGCAATTACACTGAGCAGAATAGGGAGGTGCTGGGATGCTGAAATTAACCCATATTTTACACTTGCCCGCTGTCCTGCGTGGCACACAGCTGCCCTGCAGTGCACAGAACGAAGACGTGGGCCCACGTGCTGTGTCTTGTGAGCAATCCGGGGCTTGCTCAGCCGCTGCTGCAGTTCCCAGCTCCTAGGTGCTTGTTTGCCTTTACAGACCTCCACAAACGGTGGCAAACACCAGCTACACACTGAGCAGCTAAATCCCATGGACAAATACCAGTTAAGCTGCTGGAGGGGGGCTTTCCTTCAGTTCTTTCTCAAAGGCAGAAAATGGGTCCGCTGCAAGGCAAATAGTAATTTTAAACTTCCAGGGAAGCATAGATTCTACGTGATGTGATCAGTTTCTCTGCATTTAGACCAGCTCCAACAGATGGCTGTTTCTGGAGGCCAGATCGGTGTGTTTCGAAAGCCTAAAAGCACGATTCATTATTTCTATCTGGGCCCTTACAAACACGTGTCGGAACATTTCATCAATTCTGTCTCCCCGCCCCATTCCAAATCAGATAAAATGACACAAAACACCACTTCCATGAATCACAGTCTCCTTTTCTGGGTTGTTGTCTGCTTTTTCATTAAGTCTAAAGGTCTCCAATATCATTTGGGCTCAAATGGCATTTCGTGATCATGGCTGAATCATTTCTGGTGACTGTGACAATTTAAAAATTATAAGAAGTAGAATCTGCTTCCATCAAAAAATAACTCTGTCTTCAGTTGTGTTTTCCAACCACAGATTTGCCACCACTTCCCCAAAGAAACCCCCCCACCTCGTCTTCATGGGCAGCACCTGGAAACCCTACCCGAGTCTAGCTGAGCCCACTTCCCCCTGGGGCCTGGCGGGCACGGTGCCCAGGGCTCATGGTACCTTCAGGACCCATGAAAAGGTTTTCACTTCTTTAATCAGCAAAAATAATGAATATAAAACAACCTGGGTTGTAAATATTTCTCTCTTTTCTGAGTCTAGCAAGGTTAGAGAGTAGTCCAGTTCCTGAGTAGGGACAGCTGGGGATTGAGAAATTGAAAGAAAGAGACAGACACAGAGATAGAAGGAAAAAGCTGGGGCTGGGTGGGACCACTGTCCTCTGACATGAACAGGGACAGAAACAGTAACCCCGAGCCAATACAGCGTGTTTATTTTATACAGCAACAAACAGGAAGTTTTACTGAAAGTCAAGACAAAGGAGATTATATGCTTATTCATTCCTGGTGCTTGGCTGGATTTAAATAACAAAACCTACCCCCTGGCACCTGGGCTGAAGGGTGTTTCCAAAACGTGGCCACTGGATTCAGCTAATAATAATTAAAGGAATGCCCATGTGCCTTCCCAGGTACTCTCTACACTGGGTTACATTTGTCTTTATGCCAGGGAAGTCATAAAATCTACTTTTGACATTTGACTTATGGAGGAAGGGGGTCAGAAAGGGAGATGTACTCAGTGCCCAAGATAAGAATACCATGGCACAACATTCAGAATAAGATGGAAGTCAACCAGTACACACATTGGTCCACAGTCAAGCTCCGCAAACGTGACATTATTTACCTGGCTCTGTGGCCTGGAGCCCCCTCTCAGAGCCTCCATCGTTTCTCAGGACTAATCCTGATTGACAGGGGTAGGGGGTCTTATGGGGTCCCAGGCCTCGTGGGGAATGTTTAGTTTGTGTTGCCATGCCATCTGTGGGCCTAGCAGCCCAGGCAATGGCTCTCATGCAGCTGCGTGACGTGAATGTCAGGACACAATGAGATCAGGAGTGAGCCCAGCTATGAAATTACCAGCAGTGTAGCCCGGGCAAGGCATTGCCCCTCTAAGAGCCCTCGCTTCCTTATCTGAGAAATGGAAATCATAAGTGGTAGTTATTACTGTTCTTCCCTAACAGGGGACCTTCTCCTGCTTGCCCTCCACTGTTTCTAAACTTCATGCAAATGGGATCATATTTTTTTGTGTCTGGCTTCTTTCACTTAACATTGTATGTCAGTGATTCATTGCTTTTCTTGCAGGTCATAGGAATTCTTTTTTAAAAAAATATATATTTTATTGATATTTTACAGAGAGGGAGATAGATAGAGAGCCAGAAACGTCGATGAGAGAAAACATCGATGAGAGAGAAACATCGACCAGCTGCTTCTTGCACACCCCCTACCAGGGATGTGCCCGCAACCAATGTACATGCCCTTGACCGAAATCGAACCTGGGACCTTTCAGTCCGCAGACCGACGCTCTACCACTGAGCCAAACCGGTCTCGGCAGGAATTCTTTTTTTTTTTTTATGGCTGCATAGTCTTTCACTGTATGAATAGACCACAATCTATTTATTGATTCTCCAATTGGTGAAAATGGGGTAGTTTCCAGGTTTGGGCTACCAAGAATAAAGCCCCTACAGGCATTCTTGGATATATCTTTTGATGGACACAAATCCTCTTTCCTATTGGATACAGACCTAGGAGGGGGACTATGGGGACTATCATAATAAATATTAAGTATCATGGTATGCTAGACTTCAGGGTAGGTAAGGGGATGGGATATAAGATAGAGAAAAAATAATAACATGGTCCTTGATTTAAGTCTAACGAGGCAGATATAACAATAATCTGCACAAATAAAATTAATGACTGCACAAGCTACAAAGAAGAGGTACCTGGGTACTGTGAAAACATATGGGTAGGATTTGATCAGAGGACACAGGTCCTCTGGCCACAGAGAGCATGACAAATGTCAGACACTCCAGCAAAGTCGGTAAGTCAGCACCGAGAGGCAAGGGGACAAGGAGAAGCAAGCAGGGTTCAGATCTTGCCCACTACTCTCACTGAGGGGAAGACATTCATTTTTTCAGGGGGAGGGGAAGGTTTGGGGAGAGAGTAACCTAATCAGATTTACAGTCTGAAAAAAATTTATCTAGCTACTGGGTAAAAATGGATTGAAGGAAGTGTGTGTAGCAAGTAGAGGCAGGAAGACTCATTCAAATTCATGAGCAATCACGGCCATTAAAAGGCATTTGGACGCAAGGTGGTGGGGATGAAGAGATCGGACCAAATGGAATGTCATCTTACATACACGTCTCATCCTATTTCTCTGATAGTTTAATTTAATTATAGTTCTTGGCCCCCACCAGCTACTGATATTTGGACTTCATAAATTTACCTAAATAATCAATAACTTATGAATTAAATTCCAGCCCTCTTCAGGCCAATTATTTTCCATTGCAATCACATACTGAGTTAAGATCTCATTCATTTCCTAGAACCTCTGCTCACCTAACATCTGTGGTATCAGGGTTTTATTGAGATTGATCAGACAAATTCTACCGATAATTCAACATGACTCCCAATTGCAGTACAATTGTGAATGTCAGCCTTATCATTACAAACCAGGAATTATGATGAGTATCCAGTGTTCCTTTCCAACAGAAATGACCGTGTCCCCTCTACCCACTATTACTTGTGCCCTTGAACTTGGTCCCAGGCCAAGTTCAAGATTCCAGATGTCCTGTGGGCATATCCATACCTTGTCCCTCAACTCACAGGATAAACAGAAATGTGTTCCCAGCAAGAAGGATCTTTAAATTGGCTCCAAGGCCACTACTCTGCTCTCAAATTTCTACCCCTCAGGGAAATGCTGAATCTGAAGCTATTATGAGCTCTCCTTGCTAGAAGATTCCACTCTTGCACATTAACATTGTATGGCTGCTTCCATGGAGAGGTGGGTGCAGAGATGTGAAGCCCTGGGCTCGGATTTGAGTCTAGACTCCTCTGCCTATGGGCTGAGGCACTCTGAGGAGGGCCCTAACCATCATTGCTCATCTGAGAGATGGAAATGGTGATAACAGCCTGAGCCTTACAGACTGAACCTGAGCCTTACAGACTATGAGGACTGGACTAGTCACAGGGATCTGCTGGTTACCAGCAGCCTGTCCAGATCACTGCCATGGATAGAGGTGAACTGCTAAGTCGCTACACATGGTCATCCTGCATCTGCCTTTGCCTGTCGCAGTTCTGGAGTTAAGATCTATTACTCAAAGTCAATGCCCAATGGGAAAAACTGTTTTTCCGGGCTTAATCTTCTGAAAAACATTTTTTTTTCTCCTGAGATGCCGGAGTATTCCACTCTTTCTAACGTGGTATTACTCATTGGTTTTCCTTCTCTGCCTTAGCTAACTAACCAGAAGCTCGGAGCATGCTAACCTAACGTGTGGACTCTGGCCAGTTTATTTTCCCTTTTTTACTCATTTCTACTCCTTTTCTTTCCCCCATGCTGTCAATGCTGTATTCATGTTTTGTGTGTATTTGAGAAGCTATCTGAAAGCGCTTTTAGGTAAGTAAATGGACACAAAGAAAATCACCAACAAAATCAATTTCGCAAGTGCAGCCTGTGCATTCACCAACAGCGCCTCTGCTCAGCAAGCTGCAAGGCTGGGCAGCTTATCTCACCTCTCCGGCCTCTCCGTCTGCACAATGAGCGCCCACAATGGAATCTCCTCTGAAGGGCCATTGTAAGAAAGGAAAGAATTAACTCATAAGAAGCATTCAGGGTGGCGCAGCGTACAATAAGGACTCATGCTAGTTGTTGGTGCTGAAATCATTAGAATTATTCCTGGTATCAGACTGGCAGCTTTTCCAGACAACCAGCTACTGGGAACACACACACACACACACACACACACACACACACACACACACACACACACACAAAGCCCTAATTGCTCTTCTCCAAATGTTTTATACCAAATCTTGAATCTAACCTTTAAATTCTGCCCAGTACATTAATGCAGTGTGTGTTTGTGTGTGGGGCAGGAGGGGAGGGGGGAGAGGGGAGAGGGAGGTGGCATAATCTTGGATAAAGAATTGTGTTGGGGTATTGCTGCTTTCCTACCTCTAAAAATGGAGCAATACAATGCCATTTTATGTCTAACTAGAGACCCAGCGCGCATGAAATCATGTGTGGCTAGGGTTCCTAGGCCTAACCTGGCCTCCATCACACGGCCTCTGCCTCCCCGCGATGCTATGTGAAGCTCCCCGCCCTGGGACGCTTCTCCATGCTCGTGGCCCCTTGACTACTCCACGAGACTCCCCTTGCCCAACTGCCCCACAAAGCTTGCTGCCGCCCTGTGAAGCTCACAACTGCACGCTCCACAAAACTCCCCCCAGATGCATTATGGTTTTCAAAGCTCACTGCAGCCTGGGTGACTGCTCTGCTAAGCTCACCCAGCTAAGCAGCCAGCCACCCCTGCCCAACAGTCCCCCATCCTGCCCCACCACCAGCCCCTCCTCATGGTGAGCTTGGGAGCAGGTGGGCAGGGGGCGGGGGGGGGGGCGGAGAAAGGGGCACAGCGGAGATGGAAAGGTGCTCCATGCACTTCATAGTGATGGGTCGCCCATTCAGTCATGACACCACCGAGCTCTTTATATACACTGAGTGGCCAGATTATTATGATCACCCCATCAGTACTTCATTGGGCCACCTTTTGCCTTCAATACTGCAGTGAGCCAAAACCGGTTTGGCTCAATGGATAGAGCATCAGCCTGTGGACTGAAAGGTCCCGGGTTCGATTCCAGTCAAGGGCATGTACCTTGGTTGCAGGCACATCCCCAGTAGGTGGTGTGTAGGAGGCAGCTGATCGATGATTCTCTCTCATCGATGTTTCTAACTCTATCTCTCTCTCTTCCTCTCTGTAAAAAATCAATAAAAAATATATTTTTAAAAAATACTGCAGTGATTCTTCTTGGCATTGACTCCACGAGATGTTGAAAGGTGATGCGAGGAATCTGACAGCTTGCCTGATGAATAGCACTGTCCAGTCTGTGAGATTGGAGGCTGTGGAACCAGCTGCCTGATGGCTCCTTTAGCTTCGCCCCACAAACGCTCAACTGGCTTGAGATTTGGGGATTGTGGGGCCACCTAAGCAAGGTAAAGTCTCCCTCATGTTCTTGAAACCACTCCTGCACAATAAGAGCACCGTGGTATGGCGCATTGTCTTGTTGGAAGAAGCCATCTCCATTGGGATACGCCACCAACATGATAGGATGAACTTGATCAGTAACAATACTTAGGTATGTTGTGCTATTCAGTTGTTGTTCCACATGAATTAAAAGGCCAAATCATGCCAGGAAAACATGCACCAAACCATAACATTGCCCCCACCAGCTTGAAGGGTTGTACTCATGCATGTGAGGTGCATTCATGCTGTTTCATGAAATTCTCTCTGCCATCTGCATGATGCAATTGGAAACGTGATTCATTAGACCACATGACTTTTTTCCAACACTCGACTGTCCAATCCTTGTGTTCCTCTGATAACTGGAGACGTTTTATCTTGGTAACTGCAGACAGCAAAGGTGTTAGGTCTTAGGCTTCCATATCCCATACGATGCAGTGTACGGCTAATTTGCCTACAAACGTCAAGTGGTCATAATAACCTGGCCACTCAGTGTACATTAGGATGAAACACAAACATGTTAAAAGTGATGCAGCAAAGTATCAGTAGCACCTCCCCACAGGCACTGTCTGCCAGGGCTGCATTTGTGCTGCATGACAGAGCTGTTAAACACTTGTTACTGTGGAAGGCATCACACTCCAAAAGGGCCCCTGTTGAACGTCATGTATTGGGTGTACGTAGCACACCTGCCTTTGCCTCCTCCGTCACATCTTCCTCCCTCCAAAGTTAATGGCAGCTCTGACTTTCTTCTGAAGCTTTGAGCGAGTTTAGGTCTTTAGCTGACCCAGTCTCCACTATGCAAAGGGAAATAAGGCAGTCTGATAAAGACAAATACCATATGGTTTCTTATACATGGAATCTAATGAACAAAATAAATAACAAAATAGAAACAGGCTCATAGATACAGAGAAGAGACTGAGTTGTTATCTTACTGAGTTTGGGGGGCTGGGTGAGAAGATTAAGGAGAGAAAAAAAGCATAGACACAAACAACAGTATGCTGATTGCCAGAAGGAGGTGGGGGAGTAGAACAGAGGAAAGGGGGGAATGTGTGGTTTCTGGCACTTGACCTTGGGCAGAGAATGCACAATGCAATATACAGGTAATGTGTCATAGATATGTATACCTGAAACATAAAATTTTATAACCCAATGTCACCCTAATAAATTCAATAAACATTAAAAAGAAAACCCACCAACTTTCTATGAAATAGTTGTTGAAGGCAATGTCTATCACATTGTCAACATCACACCCAATTGGGTAAACCTTTTTTCAAGGTTTAAGTCCTGGGGAAACTACATGTCTAGTAATCTCTCATGGGTCTCCCTAGCTCCTCTGCTGGTTGCCAAACTAAAATTTTATGTAAGATCACCTGATTCTATTTTTTTTAAAATGTATTTTATTGATTTTACACAGAGATGAATTGAGAGGGATAGAGAGTTAGAAATGTCGATGAAAGAGATACATCGACCAGCTGCCTCTTGCACAATCCCCACTGGGGATGTGCCCGAAACCAAGGTACGTGCCCTTGACCAGAATCGAACCCGGGACCCTTCAGTCCGCAGGCCGACGCTCTATCCACTGAGCCAAACCGGTTTCGGCACCTGATTCTATTTTAACAAGAAATTTAAAAAATATATATTTTTAACTGTAAGAACCAAAGAACACGTTTTGCAAGGCTGTGTACCACCTCTGCTCCTCCCTTCACCTCATCTCCCCCGTCAAGACCTAACATTCACCTGCTAAGTGCCAGCCCCCTTTCCTTTCTCTGCCAGTGGACCAGGGAAAGCAGTGACATCTGTATCCCTACCTCCATCTCTTGGCAGTAAGACCCACCTACCAACCGCCAAATTACCTTAAAATACTGCTCCAATCAGGTGTGTCGCCTTTCCAGTCAAAGCCCTTCAGAGACTGCCCTGGCCTCCAGCTGTCAAAACTCTATCCCAAATGGCTGACCTCTCCTCCCTCCCCTAGTCAGCCCTGCTGTGGACTAGGCACTGGAGACTTGCGCAGGCGCGGGGTGGGGATAGGATGGAAGGAAGTGAGCAGCACGCACCGCTCACACCCGAGCGCAAAGCAAACTGCCAGCGACCTGCTCCCTACTAAGTCTAGGGATCATGCTGCAAACTGCACTCCAGTTCGCACACCGCAGCCTCCTGGTCAACTCTGTTCTACAAACACCTTTTGTTTAGCTCCAATTGCTTTAAAAAAAAAGTGACACTCTCTAAAAATAGTGATTGTACATAAAAATCAGGATTCCTATAAAAATAAACCTGAGTGCCAATGACTGGCTAGAGCTGGATATGAGTACCTCTTCAGATTCTGTTTACCAACCCTCAGCCACCCAATAAACTTGCTAACAAAAACAAAGAGGCTTTGGGGCACTTCCAAAATAAATGTAAAACGGGAATCAAATATTTCTGACATCCTAGAATTTCACAGGTACACTAGGAAAAACAATGTGTGAAGTTAGCAAGATTGTGTGATATCTGACCCCCGCAATATTTGTTTTCTTTTATCAAGCTTATTTGCTAATATGCTGATAGAATTTTAAATCCCAGCCAGTTACATGATTGTTTCTGACTTGTAAGTCATATGCACCTTCATTGTAAAATCTCTAAAGCAGTGGTCGGCAAACTCATTAGGCAATAGAGCAATCAACAATACGACGATTGAAATTTCTTTTGAGAACCAAATTTTTTAAACTTCTTCTAACACTTCTTCAACATAGACTCCCCCAGGCCATGGTATTCTGTGGAAGAGACACACTCAAGAGGCCAAAGAGCTGCCATGTGGCAGTTTGCCGACCAGGGCTCTGGGTTCAGTAAGATCTCCCATCAGCCCCTGCAGACCCATTCTGTTCACCACCATCTGAGGCCCTAAAAAAATGACTCTTATGGACTACATCTGGATACTGGTTGGATGTGGCCCAGGGCAGACACCAGCTGGGTTGGGGGGGAGGAGGGAGGATCAGGGGTCCAGTCTCGGGCTCTCTCGCTGCAGGGATGTGGCAGGTAGGCTGTCTGTGTCCCTCACGGATGAAGGCAGCCCTTCTCTGGGTGAAGGGTGAGGCTGCTCCCTCCCTGCGCCTCTGAGGGCACAGAACGTTCCACCTTTGTAACCTTGGCCCAAGTTTTCTGAAACTATTCTAACTTAAGTGATACACTTCCTGCTACAACCTGATTGACACATCTCCCCAGTCTCATGCCTCTAACTGAACACTAACCCAGTGCATGAAAGAAAAAATATCCTTTCATCAGTCATTTTCCAGAATTTGAATATCACTATTTGAGAACATTTTGCAGCAATTTAAAAGTTGCCTTTATGTCATGAAGAATTTTAGAATTCTATCTTTAAGCCTGAACTGTTGCTAAACATTTAATGGAAAAATACAATATGCAATGCTTAGCCTTGAAGAATAAAAAATAACATTTCTTCTTAAAATTATGTACACTTAATCCTAGAAATATCCTCATTTTTTTATTATGATCCTTCCACTGGTATTTTGATATATTAGTGCCATCTGCTGGGAAGTTAATATACCATTAGGTTCCAAATCCCACAACATATGTCTTTTGGGGGGCTGTAGGGCATAAATGTACTCTTTATTTAAGAAAAAAGCCTTATTTTTAAATACACAACTGCTTAACTTCTACATCATCATCAATATAAACCCCAATTAATTACAAAGCACTAAAATAAAGTCTGAAACATAATTTTTAAAACACATTAAACATTTCTATTGATACATATCTTGGTTTCTAGAATATTCTTGTGGTTCTGCTCTACTTTTGTTGAAGCTCAAGTCTCAGCATGAGCTGGCACTTTTCCAAAGATCCATATCTGTATGTAAGAGGAAAGTGAAATATATGTTTATATATAATATATATTGCATGTATTTAAGTAAAATATATACATATTTTTCATTACATGACAAAGTTTCAGGTGTGAAGTGAGTAGACAGGTATAGGATTAGATCTTTCTGGAATTCCTTCGCCAACTCTAAAAAGCAACTGTAATAGACACATATAAACAACACGTCACAATTGTTAAATTTTTTGATAAAAATTGCAACAGATGTTCTAAATGATAATATAGAAACATAAAAGATTGCTTAACTGAGTTTAATAACATGACATAAAACCCCTACACTTGATAGAATCATTATGCAAAATACATAGATGAATACTGTATTCTTTCAAAAATATAAAATAAATAAGCAAGACATGTGAAAATAGGCAAGTTTCCATTAAATAAACAAAATCTTTTTTAAAAAAGAAAGTTTTGCTCTCCATATCGTTTGAAAAAGGAAAATTATCATTTAAACAATATTCAAGTTTATTAAACAAATTTTAAAGGTAATATAAAATGTTTAGCTTTCATCAGCTTCAAGGTTTATGTTGCTCCCAAATTTTGCATATAACTGAACTTTCAAATCTGCTAACACCCGTTGAATGGATTCCACTCTGGATTCTAAGGCATCAATTTCTTCTTGCAAATTTTTCTGGAAAAAATAAATGTTTAAGTTAATTCTATTCAATTGGATGATTTCTAGCACCTGTGGCTAATATATATATATATGTGTGTGTGTGTATATATATATATGGGAATACTTTTAGGTCAGAATTTTCTAAACTTCAACAGGCAGCTACGTATATAATACTGATCATTAGATCTCAACCAAAAGTCTGAAAATGGGCATTTTTAATTCAGGACTTATATTTGCTTATAAAACACGTCGGCCACTTCTGCTGAACAGTGCGTCACAGGCATGGCTTCTGCCAGAGCCTCTCCAACCGCCCATAAGGCCTATGAAACTAGAGGAAATGACAAAAATTCATGCTACCACCAATAACTAAGAATAACAATTCATAGTCCAAACCTGGCAGAAATTTTCTGAGCCTTTCTATTAGATTATGTACTCCATGCAGGCAGGGACCAGGGTGTTCTGTTGTCCCTGTGCCTAGTAAGTGACATACACCAATACAAGGTTTACACTCCATAAATACTTCTAAAAGGAATGAATTAACTGCAAAATAAAGGTTCAATATATGTGTGTGGCAGAGGTGGGGGTGGGGCTGGGGTGGAGGGAGGAATGTTCACAACAGTGACAAAAACTTCTCTTGAAATACTTGCAAGAGTACTTTAGGACGGCTACACAGAAAACCAGAATTACAGCTTCCTGTGAAAGAGAAGGTTTCAGCATAACAGGAGACGCCATGTCTCAACACGGAAAGACTCAGGAATGTTAGTTCTAAGGTGTATTAAATGTGCGTTTAAGTCATGAAAAACTGTGCTTTTATGACATTTAAAGCAGGAAGACAAAACATTTTAAATAATATTCAAGCTAATTAGGCAACTTTCAAGAGATTTAGAAAATATTTAACTGCCGTCAACTTCTCATACACAACATGACTGCCCTCTCAGGGATAGCTGGAGGACCCATGAGTTAGAAACAAATTTGCTAAGTCTCAAATGCCTCAAACACATCAATGAAATTACACTCTGACCCAGTAATTACACTTCACTGATTATTTCCTTAAAGGATTTCCTAAATGTGAGCAAAGATTAAAGTATAAAAATGCTCACTAGAGAATCACTTCAGGAAAATACTGGAAACATTTGGAGGATAGTGAGCTGAGTCAATGTCCACCAACACGGCTTTAAAGTCATCAAACATGGTGTGCTTAACGTACGTGTTCCTGGCCCAGAGCAGACTCCCAGAGAGTATCTGCTGGATGAAGAAACACTAATGGGAGGAGAAAACACTCCCAGGATGTTAACTGACCAAAATGTGAAGCAAAAGAAAGAGAACATAAGGGAAAGGCATGGAGATGCTCATCATGGACCACCACCTCTGGGTAGTGAGTGCGATTACGGGTAGTTTTTCTGTTGCTTTGTAATATCCTGTGCTTTAATTCAGAGCACAGGCTTGGGAATAATGCCATGTGTCACTTTGAAGAAGTGTCAAAAGCTCTCTAAGCCTCTATTCTTCAAACCTAACTGGAACTAATGGAACCTGTCTCACAGAGTCCTTGTCAGGATGAAATAAGCTCACACTTGCACAGCATTCGGAGCACATGTGGAGCACTGAGAGACCTGGGAGATATTAGCCAGCATTCATTATTTTCCCTACTCCTACACACTACCTAATAGAGGGAATATGCTAATTGACCCTCACACTATCACAAAGATGGTGGTGCTCGCAGCCAATAAGGAAGGACTATGCTAATTGACTGTCCCACCCTGAAAGATAGCAGCGCCCAAAGCCACAAGATGGTGGCGCCTAGTATCCTCAGCCTCACCTGGATGGCAGGTGCATGGCCTGCCTCCAGAGTCCCCCAACCTCCCAGGTCCAGCCCCAGGCACAGGCAAGCCTGGGATGGCGCTGTCCAGCCGCCCTGGGCCACCGGAGGCTCAGGTAACCAGGGCCAGCAGAGGCTTGCATTGCCGGCAGTGGCAGCAGTAGGGGTGTGATGGGGGGCATCGCCTTCCCGATTACTGGGTTGCATCCCACCCCAGAGGGCTCCCAGACTGTGAGAGGGGGCAGGCTGGACTGAGGAACCCCCCAGTCCAGTGCATGAATTTTCATGCACCAGGCCTCTAGTGTTTTTTATAAGGATACAAATCATAATTTAAGAGTCAGACTTCATCAACCAGGGAAAGACTTCAATATACCTTTGCTTCTTCTAACATTTCTTGTGTTTCTTCTTGAGAATGGCTAATGAAAACATCACCAATTTGATAAGGTATCATTAAGCAGTCTTCATCTGCGAGCATGATGTCCTCGCAAGCATCTTCTAAATTTTGGAGTTGTTTCTGCAAATGCAAAAGGGAACAGCAATGAACAATGTATTCAAAATTCCCTGGAAGAGGCTAGCAGCCCATTTTAATTTGGGGACACCAACTCTCAGAAGGACCTTCACAAAGGTATCCCCACACTAAAACAAGACTTCCTTATATTCCAGAAGGCTTCACTAGGAAGCATTTATGAGCTCACTCACACGCTGATCTCAGATACTTCCAGATTGCTACAAGCTGCTGTAGTGGACAGCGGGGTCCTGGGGCCACTCAAAATATCTACCTAACGGTTTCTCACTGTGAGCTCTGCCTTCCTGCGGGAGAAATAAAGCAAAGGCAAAAAGGAATCTACACTTCTCAGCTGTGCCCGCTGATAGGAAGGAAGCAAAGAACTTGAATGCCACCAATCTACTGCATTTGAGCTGGACTTCAATGCAGGGGTTGCATGAGCAGCGGATGGGCCCAAGGCCTCCACTTGGCAAGGGCAGCTGGGCGGCAGCAGTGTCCTAGGTCTGAGGAGCAGGCAGCTGGCCGAGGACAGCAGCAGTTCCATCCCAGCCAAGTGCTCTGAGACCTGGCTCTGGGACCTGCTCCTGGAACCTCAGTCCCACCTCTCAACAATCTGTAAGTTTCCTCACATCCCTTAAGCAAGGTTTTTCTTCTTAAACTAGAGTAGATTATGTCATCTGTGACAGAGTCCAGAGAGATATAAGCACAAGTTACTGAACTCAGTTTTTAAGAGCTGGTGCATAAAGAACTTTTATTTTTCTTAAGTAGGAAACATATCTCCAGTACCTTTTTTACATCTATTTCTTCCTTCAGCTCTGTGATTCTACTCGTATTCCGTGCAAATTTGTTTATCTTTTGTTGATCTTCAAAAGTAACATTGACGTCTTCTGCAGCCTGAAAAAGGTTAAATGCCAGACTCTCCTTAGTTTGCTCATTTGGTTATAAAGGAGGAAAGACAAAGGCGTACCTGCTTTCAATAAGGACCCTAATAACCTGGCTCAGTGGCCACACCCTACCCTCACCTGGCCTCTCATGACCAAAGTCACGAAGTCCCTACACTCTGATTTCTCTGGAGGGTGAAGCATCCTATTGTCTCAGCCAATGTGGAGCCCAGTGGTGAGAACAGGAAGGCAGATCCTGGAAGACGGCCCTCCCATCCCGCAAACAGCTTCGCACACACCAGGCCCATCGTCAGGCCCAGAGAACATCCTGAAAATGTCCTTTACATCCCCACACATGTAGCTTTGAATAGTCAGCCTTGCACATATTTCCATGAACATGGACGGTGGTAAACACTGGCCTGCAGCACAGAAACCAAAGGCAAGTCCTTATGCAGATAATCCTAGCGTTCAAGTCATTTTGCTCCACAACTCCAATTCCCTAAGCGAATAGGGCAGAGTTCAGGGGTCCCACTCTCCGCAGAGTTCAAGTCCTGAACCCTGAACCTGACCATGTCCTTTCAGGTGCACAGCTGCCGTGAAAGCACCAGGGCCCGGCTTCCCACACACAGCTGGGCTCTCGGCCGGGCTTCCAAATGTGAACCTGGATCGTGCTCATCAGTCACAGGCACACAGTTTCCGAAGAACTGTAGAGAACTCGACCCCTCTGCCAGGACAGGGGCTTCCTTTTGGAGCCCCTTCCCCACCTCCCCACCCGCCCGCAGCAGTGAGCCCGCACTCGTGGCCCTGGGGTGCACTAGTCACCGTGGTTTTCTCACTGGGGTTAGGGCTAAGTTGGCACTGAGGCACAGGGGCCTGGGAAAGCCGCATGCCACCCAGCGAGTGCTGTGTGCAGAGAGGGAGAAGCCGCCCTTCCCTAGCAGCCGTGGCTTCCGTTTTCGTCTCACTGATCTAGAACCTGCTCCATTGCCAGCCGCTTCATTGTGGCAGGGAGGGCTAATTCTTAATCGGGGGCCCGTGGGCATTGAGGGATCCATTCACCCCTGAAATGATGCAGAATGGCATGGGTTGGATGTGTATGATCTGGAGGGGTCTTCATAGCTCTCATCAAGATCTTAAATGAATCCACCCTCCTACCCACAAGGTAGGAACGAACGCCTGCTTTAACAAGAGCCAGACGTAGTTCCTACCGCTCAGAAGCCATAAGAATTCGTGAGGAAGGAGTTGTTTTGTAGTACTCAAGGCAGCAGAGTGGTGGGAACAAGAGTGGAACCATGGCAAATGCCCCAATTCCCTGGAACCAGCTGATGCTTGCCTTCCTTTAGTGAAATAGGGGGGGCTGTGCACACCTCAGAGGTGACAGCATGGGCACCTAGCTGAGGGCCTGCAGTGGAGTCACCTTCTACCAAGTGCCAGCTGTGCTTTACTTCCAGAAAGTCCAACAAAAATCACCACGAAGAAGGTGCAAGGTGAAACCAAAGTCCCCTGCACCCGAAGGTCCCCCTTCTTGAGAATCAACCTCCTCGGGGTTCCGGGAGGAAACAGAGCCAGTCGGCCAGCCTCAGGGGTTTGGGTGTCACCAGCAGGTCTCACTGCTCTGAGCCCCCGGGAGGAGGAAATGCTGGCCCATGTCAGCTGCTGCTATTTTAAAGATATCTACCGAGTCTGATACACAACTTCGCTCTGTATTTTTATTCACCTTCTGGGCACATTCACTTAACCATTACTTGTGTCTCCTCCGTGCCAGGCACAGCGAAAGGGGAGGCATAGCCGTGCCCTGGTGCACACTGAGCTTCCGTCTGGAGGAGGCAAAGGGCAATGCCAGGCTTTCTGCTGGAAGGTACACACGTGATGGCGACAGGCGTGAAAGTGCTGGGGGGTGGAGGGAGTGAAGGGGTCTTTGAACAGGAAGGTCAAGATGGCTTCCTGAGAGGGAGGTGCACAGGTGTCCGACTGGAGCCCCGGCATGGCCACAGGCGGTCTTAGGACACAGGCCTGGAGAGGCAGGGACGGCATCTTCTCTGGGGACATCCCCCAGGTCGGCCAGGGCCCGGGAGGCAGCGCACTACAACCCGGAGGGGCTTCCAGCTGAAACCAATGCAAGGGGCTCCCCCGAGGCACCCACCCTCGTCAACCTAGGGGTGCCTCCAGAGGCAGAGGGGAAGTCTGTAGCCGGCCTCCCAGGGCTGTTCCCAGCAACGGGACACTAGAAGCGGTGGCACCCATCAGCAGGCTCACTAAGATGAAGAAAAGCCTCCATGTTTTGGCCACACCTACTTTTTCCTACCCTCAGGGTTCAAGCTCTCCGCCCAATCCCTGGCCATTCCTGGCCATTCCGACCCTTCTTCTAGTCCAGGCATGGGATCTGGAGGAGAAACTCCCTCCCTGGGATGCCTGGCCCCTCCCCTCCTCCCTGATCCAGTGGCCCACACCTCGGATCACACACGGCCTCGCTCCCCAAGCGCCCCCCTTCGGGTCTCATCCCAGCTGGACACTCCTGTGTGACCCCTCGATACACGAGGGCTGGACACTCCTGTGTGACCCCCTCCATGCCCGGCAGTCCCTCCCGGAGCTGGAGGTCTACAAGGCCTGGAGGCCGGAGGAATTACAACCACTGTCATCCCCATCCCACACCACCGGGACTGGGCCATACGACACGCTCAAATGCTTGCTGAATGAAAGGAAAAAATATCGGTGGCCAAAAACTTGGCAAAATCCGGGATTCCAATCCTTCTCCTCCCGTTCCGCCACACTGACTCCTCTCTTCACTTCAGCTTCGACACCTGCCAAGCGGGGTGAACCCCACCTGGCCTCCTCCACGGTGTCAGGGCCGCACCTAACCCGGCCCATTAAACACAAACCGGGGCCTGAGTCCACTGGGTGCTCAGTAAGAAGGTAATGGAGGGGTCCCCACACTGGCACCACACCTCTCCATCTCAGCTGGCCACCACCCTCCGCACGGGGAGGGCGAGCAGGGCAGCCAGGTCTCACGGGCCTCGCGGGGCAGGAGAGCCAGTCCCCGGGGCCTGACCGCGGGCACCACGGGGCTCAGCACCCGGCCTGGGCCACGAGGCCTGTGATCTGCGCTCCAAGCCTCCCCGAAAAATCGGATACCGAGGATCTGCCTGAAGGACGAGAGGGGATGTCACATGTGCGGGGCCCCGACAGCAGCTGCTATTACCTCCTCGCCTCCCCACCCCCAATCTTATTTTTCCTCTGGTTTTAGGCATCTGGGGAGGCTTACTGGACTGTGGACCCTAAAGAGGAGCTCAGTTTGATTTGGGGAAAATAAAAGATCAGTAAAAGCTGCGCTGGAAGCCAGCTCTGGGCTCCGAGCGGAGCCACCGGCAGGCCCCTGAGGGCTCGGGCTCTGCTCCCCACATGTAAGTGGGGGACCTGCCCTGCGAAGGTGCGGGCAGCGTCGGGAGGGCGGCCGCCGGGGCGGCGGGGCGGCGGGGCGGCGGGGCCCGGGCTCGGCCCTCCCAGGACCGGGGTCCGCTCGGCTCCCCGCAGCGGCGCCGCCGGGCAGGTGACCGGCTCCCCGACCGGGGCCGCAGCCCCGTCACCTGCAGAGCGCGGCGCAGGCACTGCCGGCCCGCGCCAACGGTGCGGCTTAAGCGAGATAACCCGGCAAAGCGCCCGGCGTTACGCCCGGCGGACCTCCGGCTCCCCACGCCCCGGGACACGCCAGGGCCGCCGGACCCCGTGCTCAGGGCGCCGGGGGCGCGCAGGCCTCGCGCAGGGCCGCCCTCAGGTTCGAGCGCTCGGCCCAGGACCCCACGCCGGCCTCGGGGATGAGCACCCTGGAGATGCCCGCCCGGCCCCTCGGTGGCCCGGCGCCAGCCGCCCGAGCCTCCGCCCGCGAGCGCCCCACTCACCGCCTTCTTCATGGTGGCCGCCATCTTGGGACTGGACCACGGCGCGCGGAGGGGAGAGCTAAGCCAGCGCGTTCCTTCCCGGCCCCCGCTCACTCCTTGTGGGCCCACAACTCCCGCAAAATACACCACCGTCTCCGCGTTCCCCCCTAATGGATCTTGGACTGAGGATGTCGAACACCTGGAACCCAGGGAGGAAACGGAATCTGGAAGGACTTGGTACGTGCCAATTAAAGGGACGGGCGCCGCCCTGTGAGCCGACAGAAACTGGGGGGTGTGGCGAACGACCGCAGCTCCAGCAGCAGCCAGCAGGGGGCGCACAGCGCAGAGCGGCTGACCCGTGCCCAGCTGGGTTCTGGAGGTACGATTGCAGGGAAATTGTTTTTCATCAATCCCACAAACGTATAGAGAAACTGACCTACCTTTCCAAAGGCTACTAACCAATGGCCTTGGCAATGGTACGTGTCATCGATGTGTCCTCACAATTCAGACGGTGTAAAGGAGGAAGCACTGCTATTATCTAACCCTGTGGTTGGCAAACTGCGGCTCTCGAGCCACATGCAGCTCTTTGAGTGCCTTGCATGTGGCTCTTCCACAAAATACCATGGCCTGGGCGAGTCTATTTTGAAAAAGTGGCGTTAGAAGAAGTTTAAGTTTAAAAAATGTGGCTCTCAAAAGAAATTTCAATTGTTGTACTGTTGATATTTGGCTCTGTTGACTAGTGAGTTTGCTGACCACTGAACTAACCTATTCAACAGCATTATTGAGCGATTACAGGACACACCGACATGGTGCCTTCCAATTCCTTTTTGGCCTCCGAATCCCCGATGGACCAGCAAGAGAAAGAAGCCTGGGGTACAAATGAAAACAACTGGAGAAAGGAAACTCACCGGCAACCCCTGGGAAACACTGTCCCTGTGAGGGGTGGGCATTGGAGTTGCCACAGGAAGCTGGTTTAACACCTTCCCTCACACCAGGCTGGCCACTGGCCTCCCACTGCCTGGATCCTCGATGTGAAAGTTATATTTCACTTGACAATATCAAAACAATGCTTTGTTTAGTTTGAGCTTGTAAAATCAGAGTTCTGGTAACTTTGAACCTATGTCTGGGGGCGGGGGGGAGGGAGTGGGGGGGGGGAAGAGAAGCGGTCCAGAAACTGGAGCAAAAGGCAGTGGAACTACAGAATGGGGAAAAATAGACAAAATTCCTTGTCCTCATGCAGCTTGCATTCTAGTGACGGGAGTCACACCATGGTCAAAACATCGAAGGGATACAGTACGTTAGGTGGTGAGTGATATCAGTATGTAATTAGTAGTTATAACAAGAACACATACAGGAACAATAAAAGATGGTCATTACCAGCGTGAGAACCTTGTGAGGAAGATGCAAGGAATCAAATAGTATATTGATGGAAAAACTGAGCGGAGCAAGAACTCCATCTGAATTGACATGGAGGCTACAAAATTCTCCAGACATGCCCCGGCTTAATTTAGACTCTGTCACAAAGGGAGAATGAACCCCGTGGTTTCATAGCCCTACCTGCATGGTCCCCCTCCCCCACTCCCCCAAATCCCCAAACTGGCAACATCTGTGCCAGATGCCAGGTCCCAAGACTGCAGGGGCGCCTGCAGGGAGTGTCCGTGGGAGTGTTCCCAGACAGAGCCCCCCTCCATCCAGCCTGAGGCCACCTGGGTAAATATTCCACCAAGATGTCAACACAATGATGATTTCCTGAATTATTTTTTAAAATCTGTTTTTAAAACGTGGATTAAATATATTTTAAATGGACATTTAAAATCTCTGACTTAAAGGGAAAACCAGTTTCACCTGCTACAGGAACAGATCTCAAGGGGTTTAAATAAATCTCCAATCCCTGCCAGACGAATTTGTGTTTCAGCGGAGATTTGATCAGAGTGGAAAGGCAACAGGTAATGGGGTGGGGGTGGGGGAGGGGAAGCACCCCCCCACCCCATAACCCTCCTACCTCAGAGTGAGTGTGCCCCAGGCTTTCTTGGCTCCTCCCTCCCATTTGCTCCACCCCAGGCCCAGCCCCAGGGGGAGGGAGGGAAGTGTGGAGGGAACCTTTAATATCAAATAAAGATCAATGGGCATGGCGTGTTTAAGGAAACTGGAGGAAAGGGCAGAAAAGAGAAAGGAGAAAAGGACAAGAGACGAAGCTGGAGAGAACATGGCCCTCCTTCCCCCTTCCTCTGCGGCGGTGGAGAGGGGCGGGGTGGTGGGAGAGCACACTCCCGGGCCTGCAGGCCAGGCCCTGGTGGGAATGCCAGGTGGATGGACAACAGGAGGGACCGCTCCATCCAACGCCACACCCACACCCGGCTCCTCGCCTCCAGCCAAATGTTGTCATGAGAACACGGGGACCCAGGACCAACAGCAATTCCCTTTCCTCCTAGAGCCAGGCCTCTGGGTTTTTTTTTAAGTCTTGTGATTTGGAAATGATTCAAATTCATTTTCAAATAAACCCTCGACCTATGCATGACAACTGGATGGAGAGTGCAGGCCACCCACCCACCTGTGACCTCCCCAGGTGCACATCTTCTGGAATGTTCTTATAACCAGCTGTCTCGTTCCTAAATAAAGTGGGGGTGGGGGGTCCTCTAGGTTTTCTTAAGCAAACCTATGCAAGGCAGGGGCTTTCTAACTGCTGCAAGTCAGGCACGGTGTGGCTGAAAGACGTCCCTCCCAGGCTACTTATGCTGGCCTGCACTTGCCTGCTTCCTTTTTTGTTCCAGCATCACCAGCATTCCCTCTGCGTCCCTTCAAGATTTAATCCGCCCTCGAAAGCCTCGCCTGGCTATGGTTAACCTCTTCCACCTTTAGGCTCTGCCCTTGTTTCGTAGTTGGCACTTTTCTAAGCCACCGCACTATACGCCTGACCGTCTCTGTCTGCTAGTTCTTTTGAGCCTTATTGTGCCAGGGAATAGAAACTGTGTCCATGTGTATTTGATTCAACTGGTTTTGTAAATTGTTTTATCGTGGTCCTGTTTATAATTCTTCACTGTCTTCCCAGGGCATGTGGGTATAATTTGAATCCCTTACCAAAGCCTAGCCTCCCCTCCCTGACTTTGTACCATCATTCCCCTCATTCCCCTCACATCCCTGTTCCGTGGCTGTGGCCTGATTCCTTCTGCCCCAGGGCCTTTGCACTTCTCACTCTGCAGCACTTGATGTCAGTTCTCCTGTCATTCATGTGGGTAAGTCCTACTCCTCCTCAACGCTCATCCTCCTTGTCTCTCCATCAAGAAAGCTTTCCTTAGCCAAAACCCGTTTGGCTCAGTAGATAGAGCGTTGACCTGTGGACTGAAAGGTCCCAGGTTCAATTCCGGTCAAGGGCATGTACCTTGGTTGCGGGCACATCCCTGGGGGGGGGGGGGGGGCAGTGCAAGAGGCAGCTGATCGATGTTTCTCTCTATTCCTCTCTATAAAAAATCAATAAAAAATTAAAAAAAGCTTTCCCTAAATATATACATCCCCCACAGACAGCAGCACCTACCCCTCCCTTTAACTCCCTTGAAGCCCTCCCTAACATTTACTATTTAACTCTGTCTGCCCTGTCGTACTAGAGCCCCAAGGGAAAGGTGCCTGTTTCATCATCTCTGTAATCGCAGCACCAATAGGAAGGTAGGTAGATGCTTGACAAATATTAGCTAAGGAATGATCAAATATGTGAATGAATGAGACTGTGTTTTTAGGGATTAACACGATAACATATACACTGAGTGGCCAGATTATGATGTGTTCAGAGATATAATAATCTGGCCACTCCGTGTATATAACACAATGTTGCTGGTGGTGAATTCATTCAGTAACAGTGTGCAAGAGCAAACCCCCCATACACCCCTCACCCCCGAGAACTGGCACTCCACGCCTCACACAAATTGTGAAAACCGGTGGACTTGCGGGAATAGCCCTTCCTTCTTCACCAGGTGGCGCTGTGACTCCAGACTAACGTTTTCTTTTTCTCTTTGCAACCCCTCAGGGCCTATCCATGTTCTTGTCTACACTCTGGGAAGGAAGATGGCACAAAATCAGGGAAACCTCTCTCTTTAGACCAAAACATCACCAACTTTTGCGAGTTTGAATTCTTACCATAATGTTTAAAGGCAAAGCATTTCCCAGAGCCCTCGATGTATGCATTGATTCTAGATTAGAATTTTATAAAAAAGGTCATTAACTCAACTATTTATTTCAAGGTACATGCTTATAGCAATTTTGATATTGAGAATAAGTCAAAACGGTTGTAGGGAGCACTCAGATCATGTCTTTGGATCATAATACACCTTTTGTAGTGTGACTAACTCAACAAGGATTTTCTCAGAACCTCGGATGCAACTGCATCATGCCAGGCAGCCTCTCACTCAGATGCCGCTCGGAAAAGGACCAAAGGAGTGGGTGTCTTATGTCCCGGGTGTCCCCCAAAAATGTAGACACGTGTGAATAGCAGATAGCTCAATTTTAAAAATGAAATATATTTTAATAAGCACTGCCTTTTTTACTCAAAGTGCATGTACACATTTTGGGGAGATACCCTACATTTGTGCTCACCGGATATACTTCCTGGTTTTTTTCTACTTGGAAATTTCCAGGTCAAGAGTGTTACCCTTCCATTCTAGAAGTCAGAACTCAACTTCCTGGCATCCTTTAAGCCAGGATACAGACCTGCAGCTCTAGGTCCAACCAATCAGACTCACCAGGGGAGACTTTGAACTAAGGGCACAAAAGGAGGTGGCAGGTGCCTTCCAGGGGGAGAGAGGAGGGGAACCCAGGCCTGTGCTGAGGCCAGCCGGCAGGGGGAGCTTGAGTTGCTGAAGCAGCAGGTAGAGAGGTCCTCGCTGGAGGCCTTGGCCGTGGTGACTGAGATCCGAGATGCTGGGATCCTAGCAGTGAGCAGGCCTGCAAGGTCATTTCAATGTCGCCCCTAGAGGTTTTCCTTCCCTCACTGAGGGTCTGTGCACGGTCTAAGCCCCCTCACCAAAGCCTGCTGCCACTGCCGCTAGCTACAGGGAGTAACGTTGTTTGACACAAAGAGCCCTAAAAAGATGTTATTTTTAGAAAAAAAGTAAGTTATTTCTTTTAGAATAACTTATTGTTATTATTATTATTTTATTTTTAGAAAAAGTAATTCATCCAAGAAAACCAGGAGATTCTGTCTGCAGGGGTGAAATTCTATCTGAACAACAACAACAAAATCATCCTCACTACATTGCCACCTCACACTCTATGGACTGAGCGTATTTTCAATGCTTTCTATTTTATAAATCATATACTCCAGTAACCTGGAAGCGGCATCGCGGTCAAATTGACACTGACCCCGGGTGAGCCGAGTGTCCCAGGGGCCGAGTGCCCCGGGTGAGCCGTGTGTCCCATGGGGCCGAGAGCCCCGGGTGAGCCGAGTGTCCCAGGGGAAGCAGTGGGACCCAGGGGAAGGGGCGGTGAAAACCAGAGGAGAAGCGGACTCTATTCATATGGTCCTGAGATAGTCACCATAAAACAAGCAGACTGCCAAATGAGGAGCAGATTTTATTCATGAGGTCCAGAGATAGTCACCATAAAACAAGCAGATTGTCAAATGACAGGGGGGAGGGGAAGGAGACCTGGGGGGAGATAGGAGAACAACCGAGGGACTGGTATGCATGAACATAAGTACAACCAATGAACACAGAACTCTGGGGAGGAAGGGCATAAATGGGAGGTGAGGGGGGGGGGCAATGGTAAACTATGTACACAGAAAATACCTTAATAAAATAAAATTAAAAAAAAATTGACACTGAGCTTAATGAAGAGATGCAGGCTGATGATGTATCACCGTCACAGTGAAGCCAACAGCACCCCCAGAAACAGCCCGGCCACCACCGACAGGGGGTCAGCCAGCAGGGAGGACACAAGTGGATGGAAGGACAGTCATCGGGAGAGGGAAGTGACGGGTACCTCGGCTCATCTCTCTGGAGACACCTGGTTTGTGTTCGGTGCTGAGCAAAGGATGGTCAGAGACCCACGGGAACCCTTGTCAGCCATCCCTGCTGGTCCACAGGCTTTCTCTGAGTTGAACACTGAGCAGGCGCCAAGCCGAAGTGGGGAAAGGAGCAGCTCTGCCTCACTCTGCAGCCAGGAAGATGTGTGAGTGCCCATAAGGTTTCAGAAGCAGCTTCATAAAATGAATAAACAGTCTTCTTGTTTCATGACTAGTTCTCTTTCTGGGAACCTCTTCTGAGGAAATAGGCCTAAATCCAGAAATGAGCTATTTATATAAGAGTCATTAAAGCAGAGTTTTCAGAGATGGGGCATTTGAACTACTCTAAGGGCTCAGAGACCAGGTTCATGGCCCAGAGACACTCATGGTTACTGCATGCCAGAAGAAGTAGTGACGTGAGGAAGGATGCTGAAAAACAGGTAGGATGCAAAATTCTGATGTCAATTTTGTTCTTAAAAAGCATCTCTGTACAGAGAGGGCAAAAGTAAGATTACAGTTGTTCATAAGGAAAATAATACAATAATTAACCTATATAATAAAAGGATAATATGCAATCAACTGAACGGGGAACAACCAGTCGCTATGATGTGCACTGACCACCAGGGGACAGATGACCAGAGGGCAGTGTACTCCCATAGGGGGAGCAGCACTCAGCCAGAAGCTGGCTCATGGCTGGTGAGTACAGGGTCCCAGAACTGCAAGAGGGGTTGTGGACAGTGAGAGGTTGCAGGCCGGGCTGAGGAACATCCCCCCCCCCCCCATTTCACGAATCTCATGCACTGGGCCTTTAGTCAATCTTATCTAATAAAAGGGTAATATGCAAATTAACCATCACTCTGTCACAAAGATGGCGGTGCCCATAGCCACTGAGAGCAGGCAGCATGAACGGCCTGGCAGAATGCTTGCTTCATCCCCACAGAGCAGGTGTGTGTGTTGGGGGGGGGGGGGGGGCACTTGTGTCATCACCCTAGCGACAAGGAGGCAAGCGCTCTGCACCCGCCTGTGGACAGGCCTCGGGCCAGGAGGGCCTCAGGCAGCGGGCTGGAGCGGCCAGGCCCTGCAGAGAGCTACTGGCGCACAGATTCGTGCACGGGGCTACTAGTAATAACATAATAAACTCTTATTTCATGTACTCACAACTGTAACCCTACTTTTGCCCACCCTGTAGATGGATATACTCAGAAAAATACAAGAAGAAAATGTCGAGAAATGTTAATATACAACAGTGATTTTATATCTAGGTGTCAGGAATTAAAGGTGACTTTTTATTTCCATCTTTATAGTTTTCTACATTTTTTTGACGTGAGCATGGATGAATGTTTTATTCATGTAGAATGAATATTAATGTTAACTTATATGCAGACATGCAAGATGTAATGGTAAGTGGTAAAGCAAGCTATGAAGTACACACACTGTGATTCTAAATAGAATTTTAATATCCACCCATAAGCTATGTAGGAAGGACTATACAAAACTATTCTAGTGGCTGTCACTGAGCGACAGGAAATGCAATTATTTTTTCTTATCTGTTCTTTCTCACATTCCCTTTCATGATTAGGTATTGCTTTACTAATATCTGGGAAACTTCAAGACATGACTATGCTACTACCCTTCTTGGTAAGGAGAATGTTAGATAATTCTCACATTCCACCAATCGCAGGAGCTCACCCATCGGAAGCAAAGGGCTTAAATCTAAATAGTATCTCAGAATTACGGTCCTAAGACTCAGAGAAGAAACAAAAAGCTCCCTGTGGTATAAACAGTCAACTGCCATTTTTCAAAATTTCTGTAAATTTGATCTTTAATGTGATGACACACATCTTATAAAACATGATTTCTCTGAGAAATCACGTTTATCTACTTAATCTGCAAATATGGGTGTCATAGAAATTTCAACACCCACTTAAGCTGTAACTAAATGTATGAACTTTTAAAATAAGGAACATAATATTACATAGAGCGATGCAGAGATATGTATATAGAGATAGATAGATTATAGATAGATAGATAGATAATAGATAGATGATAGATAGATAATAACTAGATAGACAGATAGGTATTCTCTTGTTTATAAAAAGTTTCAGACTCACTGAGTCCTGTTTGTTCCAATACCTGCTGAATGAAGGGCACCTCTGGCAGATTCAAATCCCCACACAGAACCAAGCTTCACTCTCCCACATCCCGAAGTTTAGGGAGCTGCTTTTGTAGGTGTGCGTGCACATGAGAGCACATCATTCAAGTGTTTTGTCAGATATTTTCTAAGTCCAGAGAAGTACAGTCCCACGTGTGGAACAGAGAGTGGCTAGGGTAAACTCTGCCTTGGTGAAGATTGAAAAAGGAAGAAAGGTTGAGACTATGCTAGTAATATAGGGTGTCCCCCCAAAATGTATACACACTTGGAATCATTGTAAAAGCAGCGTTTATTAAAACACGTTTCCTTTTCTAAATGGGGCTGTCAGCTTAAAGGGTGCATACATTTTGGGGGACACCCAATATGGGTACCAGGTGAGGACCTCAGACTGAGGAAAGGGTGAGTCGTGCCCGTGAAGTCAGGTTGTGGGGGGCTGGGAAGCCACAGGAACCAATTTGTACTTTATTATTCAGACAAAAGGGATGAGTTGACGGTTTGGAGGAAGAAGTAAACCCTGGGGGAGATCCAGCACCAGCCCCCACTCACCATCCATGACTCAGGTGTCTCAGCCGGGACTTCCAGGACCAGCCCTGCCAGGGATGACCCTGCGGACAGCACGGAGCGTGCGCTTCCTGTCTCCCACTTCCTGTCTCTGGGCTATATGAATAGCTCTTACTCGGCGCTTATTGCTTATCTGTTAGTGTGTTCCCTATAGCTTACGTCGCGATGGGTCCAAGTTAATGATTAAAATCCTGGGACTCCATTTCTGAAGATCTTAATTCTAAAGGAGCCACCTTCTGCTGGAAATGCTACAAAGCAGTTCTATTTAAAATGCAAGACAAGAAAACAATCGAATCCTTAGGCACCTTTAAAAAAAAACTCCAATTCATACCTAAAAGGACAGCTCTTCGTGTCCAAGTTTACCATACTGAAGACAATCCATGACTACGTAAGAGATGTAATTTTAAATTTCAGAATTGATTTCCGTTTTTGGGATGTACATAGTACTTCAATAGCATTTTGCTTTTTAAAACAATTCTGTTGCTTGTCTCGGGGTGGGATGATTGCAGGTGGGTTTTGTTGGCTTATTTTAAATTTTGTCGCATTTCCCAACTGCCAGGGATGAGCTGTGACAGCTTCCATTCTTTCTCTGATTCCCGGGTAAACCTTCCTCCAAACCGGTGACTGCTTGACAGATGTCCGATAATCCAAACGTCACCCACCGGATGTCCGCAGGGTCATCCCTGGCGGGGCGGGTCCAGGAAGTCCCGGCCGAGACACCTGAGTCATGAATGGTGAGTGGGGGCTGGTGCTGGATCTTTCCAGGGTCCCAGGGTTTACTTTGCCAAGGTCACTTTCTTCCTCCAAACCAACAACTCATCCCTTTTGTCTCCGGGGAGCTCTTCAGACCAGAAGGGCGATGCCTACCTGCCCCCACACTGAGATAACATGGTTCTCCTCCTGAGCGAAATAAACCAGTGTCAGAAACCTCCATGCTGCCTAAGCTAAGCAAGGACATTTAGCTGAGATCATTTAAAAGAAAAACGCTTACTCATTGCAAACCCACCTCCATTTAGTTGCTTCCTCTCACGTGGTCCCTAAGATTTGGAGTAGACTCCTGGGAGGAGAAGTCAGTGAGGTCTTTGGTACCCATCCTCGCGTAACAATTAATCTGAATGAGAACCAGTGTGACTTTGGTAAACAAACTTGAGTCTTAAATTCAAATTTGGCCCAAAGAGATGCCAAAGGGTTTATGTTCACCCAGCTGCTGGAGAAGTGAAAATACCTAAGCAATTTGAGTCTTAAGAATTGGGAAGCAAGGTGATTCAGATCTCCTGAGGGAGTGTGGTAGTTGCCGAGGAAAAGGGGTGGGGGAGGAGGGGGGTCTAATATGAGGTGACAGGAGAAGATTTGACTTCAGGTGGTGGGCACCTGGGGCCATATACAGATCTTGTGACATGGAAGACTTTGTCCCATAGAAATCCATACCTGAAACCTGTATGTTCATGTCACCCCATGTCACCCCATTAAATATAATGTAAATAAGGAAATAGATGAAATAAAAATCAATTATAATAAAAGCGTAATATGCTAATTAGACTGCACATCCTTCCGGATGACCTTCCAGATGAAGCCGGGGCTGCGAGGGAAGCCCGGGTCCCGGCTGCCAGAGGGAAGCCATGCCAGCAGCCTGGGGAAGGAAGGCCTACTCTTGCATGAAATTCTGGATCAGGCCTCTAGTAACTAAATGAAAGCAAATGTCAGCGGGTATTTGAAGGACACCAGCCTACTGTTGCTCTGGGTGGCAGTGCCCTGTGGCTCTGCTGCTGACGATGCTCCAGGGGTGGGCTCCTGTTTGGAGCCCCTCCACATCCCAGTTGGCCATGAGCCTCACTTTTGCAAGCCTCTGTCTCCTGTCAGGTAAATTCCCTTATTGTTGAGGGTAGCTGGGGCCAGTTTCTGTTGCTTACCACCAAAGATCCTAAATTGCACCAAATCCAAAAGCTCAGTCTCGGGCCAGGCCTGGGCAGGGGCATGCACACGGGACCCTGAGGCCCTCGGGACCCGCATCATTTCTCCCTCTGCTCTCTCAGCTGCAACCTTCTTCATCTCTGAACACCTCCTTCCTCCACAGCGTCAGATGTGGGGGGGAAATGGTCTCCCCTAACTTCTGACCAGGAGGCCAGTTTATACTGAGTGATTTTTCCCCTAAATCCCAAATCCATGCTTCAAAGGAAGCCTCACCGGCCGATGTCGACCCTCCTGACTACTCCACGGCCGGCATCCACTGGCATGGTGCGCCACTGTGCCTGCCAAGGGTCAGGGAGCAAAGCCATTCCCAGACCCGGGGCACAGAGGTGCCCTCCGCAGGATGGGCAAACACCGCACAGGAGTCTGCCTCATCCAAGATGCCACTGTTACCGTTATCGTGATTTTTTTTTTTTTACTGTGACCTTCCTGCTCTCCAAAATGTAACCCAGATAACGTCTCTGCCTTTTCACCCTATTTCCAGTTTCCCCCACTTTCTTCCTAATCTTTTTGCGTCACAATCAGTGCATATTGGGTCTGTTTCAGCTTTCCTAGAGCTTCCAAACATGGCACGGCTCCCTGGAAGCATGTCTGCTGCCTCCAACACCTGGCTTTTCGCCTCACTCACCGTGTTGCCTTCCACGGGCTTCCCTGAGCCACGACTCTGGCAAGCCGTGCACTGGCCCCCGTGACCACTGCCTGACGCTGCCACACCTCACTGCGTGCGTCCCAAGCCGGCCAGCCAGCAGAGACCATAGCGTTCACTGGTCAACAAAGCGGGAGTGGGTGGTCGCTTTAGAGACTGGGCGTGGTCCTTTGTGCCTTCGTTGCCTCGTCTTCATTAAAATGTCTGGCTGTCAGTCTGTGAGGAATTTCCGAAGAAGCGGGGGGGTAAGGTGGGAAGAGATTAACCAAAGAATTTATATGCATATATGCCTAACCTATGGACACAGACACTAGATGGTGAAGGCCTGGGGCGGAGCAGGAACCAGGTAGACGGGGACAATGAGGGTGTGGAGGACAGGGACATGTGTCATATTTTCAACCATAAAAATAAGTTTAACAAAATAAAAATTTTAAAATGGCTTGGTTCATTTTAACTGATCCGGGGAAAAGAGTTGGTCCATTTATATCTATGTGGCCATATTCATTAAAGAATACTATAGTTGGGAATAAAAGGGAGAATTGCTTGATACTAACAAGCAGTTCTCAGACATTTGAAGTTCACATCATAGTAAGAAGTATTTAATAACATAGTATCATCAGAGAGTTGCCAACATTTTTTGCCAAGGAAATAAACGAAACTGAAGACTAACTCTAAAATCGACCACATGAAAGCAAAGACTCCATCATCATTAAAAAAAAAAAAAAAAAGAAAGAAAGGAAGAAAGAAAGAAAGAAAGAAAGAAAGAAAGAAAGAAAGAAAAAAAGGCAGCAGCAGGACAAAGGAGAAATCCTCCCCAACAGAGTAGTGCTCACAGCCTGGAGCCAGCCTCCTGGAACCAGGCCACTGAGACAGACAGGTGTCCCGTCAACCCTTCCCCCCAAACCTGCATTGGCAGCCACTCCTGGCTCCCAGGTTCCCTTCGAAGAGGGAAAACTTAACCGGGGGCCAAAGATAAGGCCTGTTCATTAGAACTCTCCTTTCCTGCCACCGCGGCTTTCTACCGAGGTGGGGCATCCTCTCTCTTCCCTGTGTGGGGCCCTCCGTGCCATGAAGTTCTGGCCAGAGGCAAAGGAAGCTGCCAGGGGCCAGCACCCCGCTCAGCTCTTAAACCATTACACGTGAGCCTGGTGATGCTCTCCTTCTCATCCGTGTGGAAGCCAAGACGGAGAGGGGTGGCAGCGCTCACCCACAGTCACAGAGGCTGGAGGACTCCGGAGCTGGGATTCAAACCCAATGGCATCTGATACCCGAGTCCAATTTCCAGACCTTCACTTTCTTCCGTTCAGAGTTAAACAAGGACACACCACCCACAGACACACACCGTGCATGTTAGAGAAAGAGACTTTATGAAACCACTTGTTTTCTTTTAGCCTCCAGGCCGGGGACTCCAGCGAAGGTGAGCAGCCCTGTGTGTGTCCACGGCCACCATCCTGCTGGGAGCCAAGCCTGTGACGCCCATGCCCTTCACGCACACATCGCTTGGGCAGCTATATTTGTGACTAAATGGTTTTGAAATCAGGCCACCAGCGGAGGAAGAATTTGTTTGTGTTGGCGGGAGGGAGCGATTGTTACATAAGTGAGCGTGTACGGGTTGACAGCCGAGGGCACTGCCCCTGATGAAAACAGCATGGGCTCATTGATCACAAGTTTCAGGACAGGGGCGCCTGCTTGTGGCACTCCATAAAACGGCTATTTATCTCAAAAATGAAAAATAGTTTCCCTCCCTTCATCCCCATCTCTTCAGATACCTCTCAACATCTGAATTTAATTCCCCTGCGTCTATTTGCAGCCTTGGCCTTGTGCAATAGAATTCTAGTTGAGTTCAACAGTAGAGATGTTTCTGCCCTTGAAAATACTCTTGACCGTCTCTGAATGCTTCAAAGCCCCTTACCAAAGGCAAAGGACTCTTCTGGGACTTTCCTCTTTTAGAGTGGGCTGCCCGGCCCATTCCATGAACAGTGGCAAACTGCTCTCCACTCTTCCAGAGGTGTGCTTGCCAGGACCATGGGTGTACTTCCCAGCAAGCTACCTAGAGGAGTCAACCCCTATGGAAGTGTGTGCTCAGATGCGCATATTTAAGCTTTGGCAAGACCCAGTCAGAGCTCAACAATCTTCCTCCAAGTCAACAGTCATAATCAGATATGCCAAGGCAGGCTCCTGACTTACAGGAGCAAAACAGAATATATTTTGGGTCCAATATAATTAGCAATAATAATTCCGTCATGGAATTTCCCTGATTTTGCCCCTGATGACTTAGCCAAGTCATATCATGTAGGAAATCATGGAATGGGCATGCATGTGATGATGTATTTTTAAAAGTTAATTATGCAACATATCTGGTACCAAAGGAATTTTTCCAAATTAAAGGATTTCTTTTTATTAGAGCTTAACTTGACTTTATATCTTCCAAACTTATTATTATCAACTAGAGGCTCAGTGCACAACATTTATGCACTGGGTGGGGGAGGTCCAGGAGCCAAAGACTCCAATGCTTGGTCATCTCAGAAAAACCCTACCGGTGGGTCCCACCTTCACTGCACTTTGAGGTGCGGGGCCTGTCTGAGGCTTGCCGGGAGTTTCCCCTGCTTTGTCTGGCTCCTGGGTGGCTGAGCTGGAGAGGAACATGCCAGCATTTCTTTGCTAACCTGCCTTTGGCTTTATCCAATAACACAGTTTTCCTGAGTCAAAACTGCAATATTAAGTTGAACACAAGAAATAGTAATTGAGCCCTAGCCGGTTTTGCTCAGTGGATAGAGCTTCTGCCTACAGACTGAAAGGTCCCAGGTTTGAGTCCAGTCAAGAGCATGTACCTTGGTTGCAGACACATTCCCAGTAGGAGGTGTGCAGGAGACAGCTGATCGATGTTTCTCACTCATCGATGTTTCTAACTGTCTATCCTTCTCCCTTCCTCTCTGTAAAAAATCAATAAAATACATTTAAAAAAAAAGAAATAGTAATTGACACATCTTAGTTGTTTCTCTTGTATGGAGTTTGCAAAACCTGGGCATGCGATACAGTGAAGTATGCAGTAACATTGACAGAGCACGTTGCTGTATGTATTATTCCCAAAGCAAGCCCAGGAAATAGGCTACCATTGTGACTCCTGTTTCCATGAAGCTGGAGCTTTACCGAGGCCGGTTCCAGCACTGTCCATTCCACAGATGTGGAGAGCAAGTCTCCAACTTCCCACCACCAGAAAACAGGTCTAGGACTCACACCCCAGACTCGCCAAAGCTTCAGAGCACAGCGCTTTATTACTGTTGGAGCGTCTGAGGGTCTGAGAGAGTTTTGTGCTTCCAGCACAGAGAATCCCGACGTTGCCCTTCTCAGGGCTCCTCCGGCCGCCCTGCCCTCAGCACACAGACACTTTGTCACCGGTGGTCACTTGGGGTGCGGGCTGGAGTATAATTATCCCCTCAGGTCTCGGTAAGATTTCCCAGAACCAAGCGGGGCCGGGGCCGGTCTCAGTAATTCGGCGGGCACTTCTGAGACACTTGGGATCTCTCATCAGTGATTCCCGGCAGGATCCCTGGCGATGACTCACAGAGGCTAAGTCAAGAGCCAGGGAAGCCGCCCAGGGAGGGAGAGAGAGGGCTGGGCCTGGGCCCCAAGTCCTCATTTTGAGTTTAGCTGCACCTCCTCAAGGATGGGTGTGTGTCCATGTCAACGAAGCTTCAAAGAGCCGGTCTTGACCCAGGGTAAAATCAGGGGGGACTTTCTACACTGGACATGTGAAACCAATTTCCCTGAGACGGGGATGTTCGTGCTATTGAAACTAATGATTGCCGCCCTTCCAAGCATCTGCTTGGCATTTATAAAGCAGCATAGTCTCGGCTCAGATGGAAAACCAGCAAGTACGAAAATATTTCCCATTCCTCCGGAGCATACCTGACAAGAAGAAAGAGGGGTGATGACTCAGCAGCTACATGCAAGAGGAGGGATGCTTTACTGAGCATGTATTATGTGCCAACACTACCCCCCTCCCCCCGGAAGCAAGGCACGCAGAGGTGAGCTAAGAGGGTCTTCTGTTAGGGCTCTTCTCTTTCACTACCATCAGCGCATAAAACAACATTGCCATCTCAGCCCCACACATCCTGACCCCGCCCACCTCTGGGAGATAGTCCCATTTAAGGAATACTTCCAATATTCAGAGACAGTCCTGGTTTAAGGAAAGGTGATGTGATAAAGCACGTTATGTGTGGAGGTGTATATTAAGGGACTAGTCTAGAATTTAAAATCTGGATCTGGATCCCACATGAGCCAAAAGTAAGGTCTGTGACATCAGGGCAAATTAAACTCTCCAAGCTTCATTTTATTTATTCATTTATTTTATTGTTGTTGGCCTGAACTAAATGGGAGAATTTAGGTAAAATGTCTAGCTTAGTGGCTGGTTTATCATACACCCTAGAAAGCTTTCACTGGTATACTATGTCACATAGGTTATACAAGATAAAGTGTATATTGCATATACAGGGGGTGGACAAAAGTAAGTTTACAGTTGTTTATATGGAAAAATCTTATATAATAGAGGCAATATGCTAATTTTACAGTGTCCGAGTGTCCAAGTGATGACAGTGTCCGAGTCATGACCAGTCAATGGGTTTCGCAGGCACAGAAGCTGGGGGGCAGGGACGGGGGTGGGGACTTTCGCCCCCAGAGGAGGCATGCCCAGGCCTGCGCAGTTCTGTCTCCAACTTTTAGATCCTGTTCTCCAACCACATGTGTCCCCTCCACCCCCAGTGCTGACATGAAGCTACTTGCATCCCTAGCCAGGGACGTGATGCTGTCTGCCTGTGACCCTGACCTGGGACAAGACACGGCCTGAATGCATCCCCCTGCCCCCGCCGCCAGCGCAGAGCTGCTTCGGTGTCTAGGTGAACTTTGCAAGACACAAGGAGGAAACCGAGAGAGGAAAGGCCAGGAGGTGTGAATTCCCAGCGCTTTAGTCACTTGAAAACAGCCCCGCTTGGAATGAGAGGCAGCTGTACGTTCAGCTGAGAAGTGAGGGGGCTGAACACCACCGTGGGCTCCAGTCGGTCTGAGGCCTGAGCATCCACCACAAGAAGGAAAAAACAGAGGGAGGGGCCCGGAGGGAGGACAATGGAAGAAAATGGGAATAGACTTTCCCCAGCCCTCTCCCTCTTTCTGCTGCCTACAAAAGCCCCAGGCCCGGCCACAGTTCTGTCTCCATCTTTTAGTCCCCTGTCCTCCAACCACAGAAGAAAGAAATAAGGAAGGAGTCCGTGCTGCCTCCAGAAAGTATCTACTGTATATACCTGATCGGAGGGTCACCTCCTGCAGAGGGAGGCCAGACAGCATGGGAGCAGGCCTAAGCCGTCAGTAGGGCATCCCGTGAGGGCTCCTGGACTGTGAGGGGGGCAGGCCGGGCTGAGGGACAACACCCCCATCCCATGTGTATGAATTTTTGTGCACCAGGCCTCTAGTAATATAATAATTAATAAATAATAATACTAGACTAAACTTTGTTTCACATACTCAGAACCATAAGCCTACTTTTGCCCACTTCTGTAGTATATCTCTAGCATATGCTATATAATATGTACCGTACCATATAGTTTGTGTGTGTGTGTATGTATCCTACCTAATAAAAGAGTAATATGCAAATTAATCATCTCTCTGCTCCACAAGCCATGCCCACAATCCATGCCCACCAGCCAATCAGAGCGAGTATGCAAATAAACCCAACCAAGATGGTTACAGCCTCAGAGAGCAGGAGGGAGGCATTTCCCAGGCAATGGAAGAAGCCAAGCTTTCTGCCTGCCCTTGCTGGCCTAAGCCTCAAGGCTACAAAATTTCAATTACAGAAGGTAAACAAATCCAAACAGAAATGGCTGCCGCCATGGAGATAGCAGGAGGCTTGGCTCTGCTCCAAGCTACAAGTGTCAATTGTAGAAGGTAAACAAATTCCTGATACCAGGGCCTCTGCTTGGGTCTCTGGGGGGCGTGGTCAGACTGCAAACCACCACAGGCCCCTCACCCAGGCCACCCCATTCCCCAAGGGAACCCCCATCCTGATCCAGGACACCCTTCAGGGCAAACCAGCTGGCCCCCACCCATGCACCAGGTGTCTATCCTATCTAATAAAAGAGTAATAATATGCAGATTGACAATCACTTCAACACACAAAATGGCTGCCCCATGTGGTCAAAGTTCCTGTCCCCATGTGGTCACAAGATGGCCAGCAGGGGAGGACAGTTGGGAAGGACTAGACCTGCAAGGGGGGGCAGTTGAGAGGGAGCAGGCCTGCAAGGGAGGGCAGTTGGAGGCAATGCACCCTGCAGGGGAGGACAGTTAGGAGTGACCGGGCCAGCAAAGGAGGAAAGTTGGGGGCAAACAGGCTGGCAGGGGAGCAGTTAGACATCAATCAGGCTGGCATGCAGTGGTTAGGGGGTGAAAAGACTGGCAGGCAGAAGCGGTTAGGGGCAATCAGGAAGGCAGGCAGGCCAGCATTTGGAAACCAGCAATCTTAGACCTGAACACACCAGGATCCGGCCTAAACGGGCAGACAGACATCCCTCTAGGGGTCCCAGATTAGAGAGGGTGCAGGCTGGGCTGAAAGGCAACCCCCCCCCCCAGCCCTGTGCATGAATTTTGTGCATGTGGGGAGATGCTTACTGGCCTGCTCACCCCCAACTGCCCCCCCCACTGGCCTGATCACCCCCAATTCCCCACACACACACCAGCCTGATCACCCACAACTGCCCTCCCTTCTAGGCCCCTAACCGCCTCTACCTCAGCCTTGCCACCATGGCTTTGTCCAGAAGAACGTTCGGAAGGTCTCCTGGAAGGTCTCCCAGTCTAATTAGCATATTACCCTTTTATTAGTATAGATATCTAGGTAAGTAGATAAAGCACATATCTGAAGTGCATTGTACATAATATAAGCTATTATTTTTATTCACATTAACAGCCATTAACCTCTCAGGACAAATCTGAAATGACAGTGTTCAAACTCAAGTTGGACTGCAAAGGTTTTTAAGTAACAAACTGAAAGCTGACCATAAACTTGCCGGGGAAGGACTGGCCAGCACGGGGTCAGGACCCAGGCAAGAGGCTGAAAAACCCGAGAAGAAACAGGGTCCTGGCTCCTCCTGGGGCGGCAGATCTTGGGAAGCCGCTTTCAAATAATCAACAAAAATCTCCACTTCTCTCCCCGAATTTGTAAGGGAAGTCCTATGCCTACCCGCCAGGATGACTAGGAAGTGTGTGTGAATGTGTGTGTGGGGGGGGGGGGGGGGGAGGGAGAGGGGGCGCTTTGCAGGGATGGGTGGGATGGCCTGGCGGGGTCTGTAGTGTGGGGCTGCAGGTGCCTATCCTTTACCCAGGGCGCCCCAAAAAGGGTGGGGGGAAATGTGAAAGAGGTAGGCCAGCCTCAGTTGCCATGCGTTTCTCGCGCTTGAAGAGGTGGCAGCGATGTGGAGGGCTGGCCTCGGACCCTAGGCAATTGATTCGCATTGATCCCGGAAGTCTTCATGGCAGCCAAAGTGAAACAGCAGGGGGAGCTTCTGCAAACTCCACTGGCCCTCGGTGCCCTAGACCCAGAGGTGGAATCCCCTCTTTAGGTGCTGAGCCTCCCGATCTCCCCGCGGAGAGATGCCGTCCAGGGTGGCATGAACCAGCGCCCCGGAGGCGCACGGGCTCCTGGTCCCGACAGGCGCCGGCAGCCTTCCCGAGCCCGCACTCGGAGACCTCGCCGCCCGCCCAGCAGCGGGATTGTGCAAGCGCCGGGCTGCCGGCTACACTGCCAGTCGGACGCTGGGGGAGGGCGGGAGGCGCCCGCGCACACCCTGTGAACTCCCGGGGAGCTCAGCGCGCCTCGGGGGTTATCTCCGGGGTGGAGTCCGCGCTCCGCCCGGAGAGCAGTGCACCGGTCACCCGAGGCGGCGCGGGCGCCCTCGCTCACCTCGCTGACTCCATCCTATTTCCAGCCTCCCGGGGCGCGCCCTCCCCCGGGTCCCGGGTCCCTCCGGGCCAGGCAAGCCAGGGCCCACTCCGCCCCACTCAGCGTGCTCATTGGCCACCCAGGGCCTGCCCGTCTCCATAAATACTTGGTCCCCGCGCATGGACCGCGGAGAGGGCCAGGAAAACCCGCAGAGCCCAAGGCATCTCTGCTACCCTCCCTGACATCTCCGCGTCGCGACTCCAGAACCTGAAGTCAGACTCACAGACCCACGGGCAGACCACTTCCCTTCCCTTCGCCTTCCTAGACACCGACCCCGGCTGCCCTCCTCCAGCCTCTGCGGCCACTCAGCAGTCACACCTGCGCCCCGAGGCTGCAGCACAGCGCAGCTAGCGCATCCTCGCCCAGGTCCTTTCCGTCCCTCTTCCGCCCCCTCCATCACATCTGCTGGTCCTCCTTGCCTCTTTCCCAGAGTCGCCGCGCTCCCGAACCCAGCGGGCGCCGCTTTACCAGCCTCGCCCTCCTCGGTCCCCGCGTGGTCCCCCGCGCCCGGCCTCCCTGCGGCTATGAGCTCCCCCATCAGCAAGAGTCGCTCCCTGGTCGCCTTCCTACAGCAGCTGCGCAGCCCCGGGCAGCCCCCCAGACCCGTGACATCCACGGCGTGCGCGCCCCCTCCGCCGCCGGAGGCGCCCCTCTGCCCGCTGATGGGACGTGGCCAGGCGCAGAACGCGACCGCCCTTCCCGGCCCCACCAACTGGCCGCTGCTGGGAAGCCTGCTGGAGATTCTCTGGAAAGGGGGGCTCAAGAAACAGCACGACACTCTGGTAAATGCCTCGTCGCGCCCCAATTTCCTCTCCCTCTCCCTCTGCCTTCCCTGGCCGGCGCTCCAAACCCTGCCCGAGGCGCGCGGCCGGAGCGCACAGCGCTCAGGTGTCTGGGCTCCCCCGGAGGAAGGAGGCGGGAGAAGGGAGAGGCGCGCCCGCTGGGGACTGTCAGGGATGCGCGCTAACCTCCCGCCGTGCCGGCCCGCTGCAGGCGGAGTTCCACAAGAAGTACGGCAAGATTTTCCGCATGAAGCTCGGTTCCTTTGACTCTGTGCACCTGGGCTCGCCTAGCCTGCTGGAAGCGCTGTACCGCACGGAGAGCGCTTACCCCCAGCGGCTGGAGATCAAACCCTGGAAGGCCTATCGCGACTACCGCCAGGAGGGCTACGGGCTGCTCATCCTGTGAGTCTGCAGGCGGGCCGGGAGGGGGGAGAGGGGCAGGCTGGGGCCATGGGGCTGGCGACTGCGCCTAAGGCGCTTGGAAACTGGAAGAGGGTCTCTGGTGTTGGACCCTCAGAGGACACGAAAGCAGCTACCAGAAGTAGTCGCGTCCTCCCGGTAGACCTGCGTGGGTTGAGGGGCAGCTGTACTGCGCACCGGTTTAACACCTGTATCCTCTCCAGCAGCAGGGCAGGGCCAAAGCTCCCCATCAGACAAATGCCCAAAAGCCTTATACAGGTTGTGGCGGGATGGGGGTCTGAAGTCAGCGTGCCAAGCAAACGAGTTATACCAACTAAACCATCCCTTGAAGTTCTCTGAGACCCCCTCTTGGAAGCTCAAATGCCAGGAATTAACTCCCTTCGCTTTTGACAGTGGCTTTTTTCCGGAGGGGAGTGGAAGGTGGGAGATAGATAAATGCTATAATGTGATGGGATTCCTTTGCTTTTTCGTTACCATTTAACAAGTCAGCAATTTTCTTGCCCTCAAATTTAATGTCTAATATCCTATTTCCCCGAAAATAAGACAGTATCTTATATTAATGTTTGCTCTCAAAGATGCGCTAGGTCTTATTTTTAGGGCATGTATTATGTTTCCATGAAGTAGGTCTTATTTTCGGAGGATGTATTATTTTCGGGAAAACACGGGTAGTTCTATTTGGGGGATATAATTACTGAAATTAAAAAGCATAGTGAGGCTCCGTGCAACACAGGCCCTGTCACTCCCTCTGGGGAAGTGAGAAAGAGCGTCTGACGGAACAGGCTTTTTCCAGCGCCGGTGGCTCTCTGGCTGTATGGCATTCGGTGCAGGCAATTGCAAAATTCTAAATCTGTGGTGTTGTGTAAGTGTGACCTGCAGCCCACATCAATGGGTTGAAAGAAGACAAAATCTTTCCTCAAACAGTCCTGGGTTTGGGGTGGGGGTGTGAGGAGCGGTCTTCAGGTGCCCACTCTCAGTGATGGAATTGAGGCGTCTGGCCTCCCAGCTCAAACCCGGTAGGGACACCTCCACAGCCAAACCCAAATTATCTGGACGTCACCTTTCTGGCGCTTTCATCGGCCAGGAGGAAAGGAGCTTTCTCCTCCTGTCCTCAAACCAGCCCAATGCTCCATCCAGTGCTAACTGTCTCTGGGCACCTCCTGGCCTGATGCTCAGTGTTGATCTGATGACACAGTTCATGCAGCAGCAGAGTGGAAGGTAGAGGGGTGGAATCTCCCCCTCTTCCTTCTGGTCTTTGCAACTTGCTCTAGACAGATTTCTCTCCCAGGGAAGGAGAAGACTGGCAGAGGGTCCGGAGTGCCTTTCAGAAGAAATTAATGAAGCCAGTGGAAATTATGAAGCTGGACAGCAAAATCAATGAGGTGAGCAGGCTGGGGCCAGCTTGTCAGGGTCTCTGGGGGAGGGAGGGGTGTTTGCGGAGCCTTAAGTCACAGCTACAAAGTGCAGAGGGCAAAGTGGGCACTTTGGATGATTGGGGGGGGGGGCTTCATGTTCTCCTCATTCCTCTCCATGTCTTCCTCCCCCAATGCCTTCATTCCCCCTTTCTCTCCCCTTTCTTTAAAATGTCGCATTAAGGGAGTAGTTACAAGCAAAGACTTTTGTATCCCACAGTCTTGGATGTGAGCATCCACCATCCATACCATGTGACATGACTGTACCCTTTAACTTCCCTGAGCCTCAGCTTCCCAATCTATAAAATGAGAGTGGCAATCAATTCTCACTGCATAGGTTTGCCGTACGAAGGTATTTAGACATATCATTTAGCCAACAGGGGGCTGAAGGGGGAAGGAGGGTTAAGCATAATAATCTCTTTTTCTTCCTGTTCACTCTGGGTGTTCATTTTGAACTGAGCTTGCACCCCCATCGATTGTATGGGTGAAAGATGGCAGGTGCAGAGCTTCCAGGGGCCAGGTAATGAACACACACGCATAGACAGGCCCTGTAGGGGTTTCAGCCAACAGAACAGCGCGTGATCTTCCTGGAGGTGACAGCTGTCCTGGTTCCAGCAAATGACTGCCCCGGGGGAATGCTGACACAGTGTCACCAGACCCTGCGATTACTTATGACGACAAGTAGTGGAAAATCAATGTGTCTGTGTGAAATCTCTATCTCATGGCAGCTAATTCCGAGGACACTTGGGTGCACTCCGTGGGCACACTAAGCATCCTTGTCTCCCGGTGGGCTGGGGCGGCACAGGGGCTTTGTTCCGGGCCCCGCACAGGCGCTTCTCAGCTCTGTGTCCAAGGGCCAGTGCCTTCGCCTCTCTGTGCCTCAGTTTTCTCACCTGGGAAGTGGGAGAAATGACAGGACTTTCTCCCTCAGAAGATTGTAAGGATCAGCTAAGAAAACACCCTGGTACAGCGTGGTTCTATGGAAGCCTCGGGAAATGAGAGGCTTTAGTCATCCAAAGCCCTGATTTTGGAAACGGGCATCTAATGGCCTTACATAACTCGGTCAAGGTCACAGAGCTATGTAGCCAGGGAGCCGTGTCCAGAATTTGCAGATCTCCTGGCTCCAAGTTCAACACGCCTGACACAATACCAATCAGTAAAGAGACGTTTGCTTGCCCAGATATGGAAACGGCAAACCTCAGGGTAGTTATAGCATCACAGCCACTGAGATGTTGTGCCAGCAGCGACACTTGACTGATTTCCCCTTTGTGGCTTATTCCCCATTCTGATTAGAAGAAATGTTTTCCTTTCTTTAAATTTAGATCAAAGGCTGAAACCTTAGCTTCAGGGTGGCAGCGGGGAAAGCTGAGGAAGTAACACAGGACAAGGTTGCTAGGGTGTCAGGTGGGCTCCCCAGGAAAATACAGAGCTAGTGCTGCTGCAGAGGGGGAACCGGCCGGCCGGAAGGCACAAGGTAGCGAGACCTGAGGTTAGCTCACTGCTCTAACTGTTTTGTTTTCCCTCAAAGACTGAAATGTGTTTTTGTGGGTTTTTTCTTCTAAGGTCTTGGCTGATTTTATGGGCAGACTGGACGAGCTCTGTGATGAGAGAGGCCACGTTGCAGACTTGTACAGCGAGCTGAACAAATGGTCATTTGAAAGTAAGTGGTCTCCACTGTCTCCATCATCTGACTTTGCAAGTGATTTTGCAGATAAAACGTGGCTCTGTGAACAAGCTGACAGCTCTTTCGAATCCAGCACTTTCTGAGCAGGACAGGCCACGGCGGCCTTCTGAATGCTTTCAGCCCTGCAGCTCCGCTTTGCATGCTGGGCTGTTGGTGTGGGCACTTCCGGAACACCTGCTATGTGCTAGGCACCATGCTAGGGACACAGCTTTGAATAAAACAGGCAACATCCTGGCTCCCCTGGAGCTTGGGTTCTAGTAGGGGTGGCAAATGACAAGTAAACACATTTCAACATACACTCTGCCGAGGGGAAAGAGACCCAAGAAAGAACATAGGTGCCTAGATGGGGCAACTGCGCTTTGGTTAGGAGACACCTGAGCTGAGACCTAAAGAAGGGATATCTGTGGGAAGGCTGTCCCAGAGAGCGGAGACAGGCAGTGCAAATGCCCTGGGGCAGAAGCACGAACTCGCCTTTGAGGAACTCTGAGAAGCTGGCGGATTGCAGGGAGAAGAGGAGCTGAGAAAGACCAAGCCAGGGCCCATAGGTCCCGGCAAGGACTTTTAGTTTGATTTCCATGGGGCGCCATGGAGATTTTAAACAGAACGGGATGTGATCAAGCTCTTCAAGGATGGCTCTGAGGATGAGAAGCAGAGCTCTGCCTGGATGAGCTCACTGCCCAGGAGGGTGCAGGCAAGGCAATTCAATAGACTACGCAGGCTCAGACCCTGGGCGAACCCCAGAGGGATGCAGCGGAGCTCGGTCTGGGGTGCTCTGTGGCGAAGGTGCCATCTCAGCTAGTGGAGGAGTAGGAGTTCGCCAGGTGAGAGTGTGGAAGGAGGAATGTTCCAGGTGGAGAAACAGATTGTGTTGAAGGAACAGGAATCCATTTAGAAAAACTGAGGCATATCCTGCAAGGGAGGGAAGGAGGGGCGGGACGAGGCAGAGGATGGCGGGGAGGAAGGCAGCAGCCAGCCATGCAAACCCGGGGACAGAGTTTGACTTTGAACCTGGGAGTGACAGTAAGTGCTTTTAGAGGGTGGCCTGGTTTTGCTGCAAGGGTCACTCTGGCTACTGATGGGAGGGAGTAGACATAGCACCCAGAGGTGGTAGCTTTTGTCCTGACCTGTCACCTCGCTTTAAAGTTATGGACCAGGCATCTGAGGCCACGAGAAAGCTCCATGCAAACAAGAAACCCACAGAAGGTGTTAAGGGAAAGAGGGGTGAAGAGAGGGGATGATTACAGAGGAGAAAATAAGTATATGCTTTGGAACGTGCCCACTGTAAATACTCAAATTAAGGAGTATCAAATGCATCTGTTTGCAAGTCAAAGAGAATCTGACTGTGGCGGTTTAAAAACGATTATTGTGTAGCCTCCCGGGAAGGCCAGAGGAAGGCGTCCTGGGCCACCCTGGACGCCGCCATGGGGGAGCCCAGCTCGGGCATATTCTCGCTCACCCAGCCTTACTTGTTGGCCTGATGCAAGATGGGTCCTGCCCCTCCGGCCACACCTCTGCCTCTCAGGCAAAGGGAGCAGGAAAGGGGGTACAGCCCCCACTTTATCTAGAAAGCCAGGGAATATTTCCTTTTGGTTTCAGCGCCAGACCTGGGTCGTTTGGCTGCTTCGGTGGATCCAGGAAGCTGGGGAATGAGGGAGCAGGCTTGTCAGCATCCCATGCTGACTCATTGCCTGAGGACTGACACTCTGAGACCCTACATAAGATCGGGGTGTCTTAGGGGAGAAATGAGGGAGAATGAGTACTGGGTAGGCCATTCACGATGTCTGCTGCATGTGATGTCAGTGATAAACTCTGACAAAAGCCAGACGTACAGGAGAGATTCATTCCTGTATGGAAATGGCTAAGTTGGCACAGTGGTATTTCTGACCAGGAGGTTCTGCGGGCCATGGGTCATTGGGCCTGCAGATAATTTCTAGAAGGGTGATCAGACACTCAGACCCTTTGCTTCTCTTGTGTTCTTAGAAATGACCTCATGTCTCTGAGAGATGGAATTGAGCCCTTAGTAGCCAGGTAGTCACAGAGTCCAGGCTGGGTAACAGTGGTCATTATCTTATTAACAGGCATCTGCCTTGTGCTCTACGAGAAGAGATTTGGACTCCTCCAGAAGAACGCCGGGGATGAAGCCTTGAACTTCATCATGGCCGTCAAAACAGTGAGCATCCGCAGGGGAGAGCGCCGTGCTCCCAACAGATAAGAGGGGCATGCACAAAGATCTTATTACAATAGTTCTTCCAGTTCTGTGCAGTGTATTTCCATGCATGGATGTGCACCTATGCACATATAATGAAGAAGTACATCAGACCATTGTTTAGGCAAAGTTAAAGTAGGTGGGACAATTAAAGATCAGTTGATTAAATTACTGTTTTCAAAAGCCTGAAAATGTTCAGGTTTTAAATTTTTGAGTCACTTGGGTTGTGTGTGGCTATAATAGATACTGTGAAACTGGCATGGGAATGGCTGAAGTTCACAAATTCAAGTGAATATAAGTTATAGTTTCTTTTCTCCTAATTTTAAAAACATATTTGCAGCCAAAACTGGTTTGGCTCAGTGAATAGAGCGTCGGTCTGTGGACTGAAAGGTCCCAGGTTCGATTCCGGTCAAGGGCATGTACCTTGGTTGCAGGTACATCCCCAGTAGGGGGTGTGCAAGAGGCAGCTGGTTGATGATTCTCTCTCATCGATGTTTCTAACTCTCTATTCCTCTCTCTTCCTCTCTGTAAAAAAAATCAATAAAATATATTTTTTAAAAATAAAATAAAAATATATTTGCTTTGATTTCAGAGAGGAAGAGAGAGGAAGAGAGAAACATCAATGATGAGAGAGAATCATGGATTGGCTTGCCTCCTGTACTCCCCACACTGGGGATCGAGCCTGCAACCCGGGCAGGTACCCTGACTGGGAATTGAACCATGACCTCCTGGTTCATAGGTCAATGCTCAATTACTGAGCCATGCCAGCAGGGCTCCTTCTTTCTTAACAAGTAGGTTGTAAGAGCAAGTTATTATTAAACTCCATTGAAAAATCCATCATCCCAAAGATGATTCTGACTATGTTACGGGGGGAGCAGAGCACAGAGGCCTGGGGGTGTCCTTTGAACTCTGGCCTTTGGGGAGCACAGGGTGCCATGTGCAGATGCTCCTGGGCCAGAGAGAACGTTGTCCCGGAGGAAAAGAGGGATGAAAAGCACTTTTGTTCCTCGTAGATGATGAGCACATTTGGGAGGATGATGGTCACCCCGGTCGAGCTGCACAAGAGACTCAATACCAAGGTCTGGCAGGCCCACACGCTGGCCTGGGACACGATTTTCAAGTCAGGTAACAGCCACACCCAGCTGCTGTCCCCCGAGCTACTATGCAGAGATTGGCAATGACCTTGTGGCCTGCCCTCCTAGGTCCTCCGATGGAGTTGCCCCTCAAACGGGCAGTCAGACATCCCTCAAGAGGTCCCAGATTGAAGAGGGTGCAGGCTGGGCTGAAGGACACTCCCCCCCACATACACCCCGTGCATGAATTTCGTGCACCGGGCCTCTAGTATTATATATATTTACTAAACATACTTATTTAACTCCTACCAATAAACTTATGCTAGATCTTTCATTAGCCCCAAGTAACAGAACTGAGGCACCAAGAAGTTAAAATGTTCTCAACATTACACACCCAGTGATGGCAAAGCCAGGGTTGGAAGCCAATCAGAAAGGCTCCCGCAGCTCAGCCTCCAGCCCCTGTACCACTAGTGTCGTCATTGTCATTGTCACCATCGCCACTACTCTCTCTCTGGTGGTGGCTCCCATCAGGGACTGAAGTGAGGGAAGGTAGCCTAGAATGTAATTCACAAACCTTAGAAAATGTTAGTATATTATTGTCAACATTCATGGTTCTGCACGTGGGTGGGTGTGTGTTTATGTTAGTGATAACATTAGGAGAAGGTGTTCTTCACTCCTCTATAGCCAAGATTTGGGAGTCACACAGTATATTAGCATATCTGCCTATATCCGTGACCATATCAGCTAGACAGCTGGTCCTGATTCTGAGTGTGGACCCAGTTCCCACCTGTGTCATAATGGTCTCCTCCCTGCTCTAAGTGCTTGCTGGTCAAAATGTGACCACAGATCAGCAGCTGCATGATCTGGGAGCTGTTAGAAATGCAGACGTTCAGGCCCACCTGGACCCTCGGTTCCAAGTCTGCATTGAAGGAAGACGCCCAGGTGACTGGTGCACTTTGAAAAGCCCTAGTCACGTGAGCATCCATCCACCCTTGATGGCTCAACGAGGCCATAGGGCTCATCTAACAATCAATGTCCTCCAAAAGCCCTTTCAGGTGTTGCAAGAATTTCATCTGAGGTTCCCTCCCATCCTTTTCCTCACCTAATGTTCAGCGGGCTTCCTCTTCCTTTTCTCTCCCCCAACAGCCAAATCTTGCATTGACCGCCGGCTGGAGAAGCACGCGGAGCAGCCCGGCGAGGACTTCCTCTGTGACATTTACCACCGCAACCAGCTCTCCAAGAAAGAGCTGTACGCCGCCGTCACGGAGCTCCAGCTGGCGGCTGTGGAGACGGTGAGGGCGGCGGCTCTTTGCTAAATAGTCTGGGACACCTTTCGTCATGATGGGTTTTAAATAGTCATTCAGTTCACTCATTTCACAAGGATTAACTGAGCTCCAGCTGAACAAAGTTAAGTAGTCCCGCAGCAGGTGCTGTGGGAGACCTTAGGGTTAGGGTTAGGGTTAGGGTTAGGGTTAGGGTTAGGGTTAGGGTTAGGGTTAGGCTTTCTGCTCACACTTTAGGAGGAAAACTCTCCCAATGACTCTGTCCTAGCAATGGAACTCCAGAGCAGGGCATAGCGCTGTGATAAGTATGCCAACTGTCTTGGGAATGCGGAAGCAGTAAATTCCACACCACAGCAATTGAATTTTTAGATTTTCAAAATTGGACATACCTTAGGTATGTCCTAACTGTGCATGCTACCTAACTGTGGCTGTAACTTATTATAAATTTTTTAAAATACTCTCTACAAGTCCAGTACTTTCTTTATGATTAACATTGGACACATGGCGAGTTTGGGAAACATTGATTTTAGTTTAACTGAAACAGTTCCTTTTAAATACCAAGATACCATCCCTGCTGTAGGCGGTGGACACTCCCGGTAGGTACTCAGTACAGTCAGGCTCCAAACACAGATGCTGACAAGTGTTCAGGTGGGTTTAACTGGCTTTGATTGGTGGTTGAGCTCTGGATGGAGTCATGCATAATAATATCCCTCAGAGGCCTAACATTTCCTGCACAAAGAGTCCCTAAGAAGAATCTATACAAGTTCATTTCTTGCTTTTCCCCTTTCAACAGTGTCTCTTATCTGAAGAAAAAAAATAACATGTTCTACATCAGGAGATAGAAAGGTTCTGATTTCACCTCATGACCCAGAGGCTATCAAAAGTGGGAATCCATTTCAACTCTCCTGTGGGATCATGACTCTGTAGAGTGATTAAAACTAAAGCTGCACCCATTTCTTTGTTTAACTGGAATGTGATCTCCATGAGGGTGATGGCATGGCTTGGTCCCCTGCTGTATTCATAGGATGTAGAATAGCTGGTATACAGTAGGTGCTCAATAAATGTTTATTCAATAAATGAAAGACTTCAGGAACTATGACGTTCCTACTACGTGCCAGACACTACTCCAGATTCTTGACATGCCACCAGGAATGAGTTTTCCTCATGGAACTTAAACAGCAGTGGGGAACAGACAATAGACATGATTATTTCAGATAGGGGTATGGGCTCAGAGGGAGCCATCAGGGTGATATGAGAGAGATGGGGGAGGGCTCCGCTCTGGAGCTGACACTGGCATGTTGAGGAGCCAATTGTGGGAAGATCTGGTTGAATAGCTCTCCAAGTAGAGGAAACAGCATATGCAAAGGCCCTGGGGCAGAAAGAGAGATGGAGCTGGAGAACTAGCAAATGTGCTCAGAGTTGAGATTGGCGAAGGCAATGGGCCATGTTAACCAGGAGCCTTCGTACGACGTTTGGATTTCATTGCACCTGTGAGAGAAAGCTCCTCGAGTTCTTTAAGCAAGGAGTATCTCAATCAAGTTTATGTTTTGTAAAGTGGGCTCTGGCGGGTAGGTGGAGAGAGAGTGCAAGTAGGAAGCCATGAGATGGACGCCGTGACGAAGGTCAGGCCAGGACAGTTGGTGCTGGGAGGTTCCGCAGGCCACTTCCCCGCCACTTAGCCCCCAGCTGCCCCGGCAGGCAGGGCAGTCTCCGGGCTTTGGTGAAAGCTACAGTTATCTGCCTTCTGGAAACTCTGTTTGGTGCTTGTGGTGAGGGACCCGCTGATAGGGCTCAATCTGTTTCTTTTTTAGCCCTGGCTATTCTGAAAGTCTTCCTTGGCAAATCGGGGAAATCTGAAATCTATCTAATTTGGCGGCTCCGCCCGCTTCCTGTCTGTAAATTACTCTCTGGTACTAATGCCATCCGTCCATGTTCGGAGGGAGCCGCGGCTGCCAGCCCTCTGACACAAAGAGTCCTGCCTGGGGGACATCTTCTTCCAAAAACAATAAATGCCAGGGCTCTGAGCCACCTTGTGCTTTGCTCATTCATGTGACCGGCACATGTGCCATGGGAAAGCGTCTTCGTGTCTACAGAGCGAGGACACGATGAGCACTTGTGAGGGACTGTTTGGCTTAAATTGGCTAAAAACAAAAATTTTTTTAAAAGGCCTCTGGAACAAATACCTAGCAGTGGTGAATATTACGACGCTAAAAGCTGCACTTGGCTTTTTCCGCCAAAAGGAAATCAAGGTGCCACTTGGTAAGGCAGGAGCCTTTGTCAGACTGTGGCCGGCACCTTAGACTACTCGGCTCGGTGCCACAGTTTCTTGTTTGGGTATTGGCACCGTCCCACGAGGGCCCTTTGCGTGTGGCTGAAACCCCAAGAATAGATAATACCTTTATATTTTTGTGGTAAAATTTTAGGCTATGCCAAAACACACACACACACACACACACACAACACCTTTCTTTTAAATTCCAGAAATATGGTTTCTTGTGTGTTTTCTCTGTTAAAAAAAAAATACATCTCTTATAGCAACACTCTGGGATCTCTGTTGCTCAATCCCAATTCAACTTTATGTCAATAATTCTTTAATTAAGCTCTTTTTCTTTTGAGATAATTATAGACTCACATGCAGTACTGACCCCATTGGTAGCACCTGGCATGACAGCAATCGTTATCACACCCTGACCTTGGCATTGAGCCCGTCCACCCACCTGGTGTCCCCTCCACCGGGTTCTGCATGCTCCCCTTTGTGCACCACACGACATTCTAAGAGTCCTGCTGGGATGCTTCCCTGGCAGGGGAGACACCATGATCACGAAGGTGGTTTCCCCAGGGTGAGGCTTACCCATTGCACTCCGGGATCGCTGACCCCTGCGATTTCCCCAAATGTGGGAAACTCGACTGCATAATTTGTGGTAGTAGGGGACTGCGTCCGCGCTTTCCCCTGGTCTATTAAAAAAAATACTAAGTGTCCTGATGGGGCCCGTTATTGACGGGATTCTATTTCCTTCCCCTCAATACTTAAACTGGCCTTCACCGGTACATTGTAGAAGATCAGTTTGACTCTCCATGTGTTGTGTTCATTAGGGCACAGCAAACGAGAGCATGGAGAAAGTATCACTGACCTGTTTGTTGTTTATTTTTGCATCGCCCTGCGTTCAGCTCAGACAGGCTGTATGGCAGTTTCTTTGCAGAAACTCACGTTCGTGTCTGTTGGTTTTTCAGACAGCAAACAGCTTGCTGTGGATTCTCTACAATTTATCCCGTAATCCCAGAGTGCAAGAAAAGCTGCTGGAGGAAATTCAGAGCGTTCTGCCTGAGGATCGGGTGCCGCGGGCAGAGGATGTGAGGAATATGCCGTATCTAAAAGCCTGTCTGAAAGAGTCCATGAGGTAAGCACACGCCTAAGCCGTGTGCATATATGGGAGGGTGCTGCTCTCTTAAATATACAATAAGGGGTCCTGTTCCCCCCCCTCCCGCCAATACAGCTCCCACAGTTGATTTTGAAACTTTCCTCAAACAAAAAAAGAACCTCGGGAGCACATTCCATTTCTATCACTCACTCCCTGAGTCATTTGGGTGAATTCTGTGACATCTTGGAAAGTCAGTGATGGGCCCTTTAAGTGGGCAAGAATCATCCTCTCATGGGTGTGGTGAGCACTAATTAGGGTTCTGAGCAGGCCTGAAGGGTCTGACATGAAAGCCAGCGAGGGAACCATGTTATTATATGATAAGACACAGAGACATCTTTATTACTGAGCCTCTGGTATAAAATGTCCTCAAAGCCCTGGTCAGTGTTCTCAGTGCTGACAGCATCGCCCCACACACCAAGGCATTGAGGGTTCAATTCCTGATCAGGGGCACGTAACTGGGTTGCAGGTTCGATCCCTGGCCCTGTTCAGAGCCAATGTGGGAGGCAACCAATTAATGTGTCTCTCTCACATTCATGTCTCTCTCTCTCTCTCTCTCTCTCTCTCTCTCTCTCACTCACTCCCCCCTTCCCTTCCACTCTCTAAAAATCAAGGGAAAAGTATCCTCAGGTGAGAAGTAAGAAAAATACATAAATCTATATTATAAAAACCCAGCGACCCTATCGCTATAACCACCAAAGACTGACACGGGTGGGCAGGGCCGAGCGATTTTGTGCGCTGGGCTTCTAGTAAGTAAATATATAAATAAATAATAAAAAATGTCCTTTGAAAAAATTTTTACACCCTTTCTGGGAAGCAAAACTCATTCCATTTTAGGATTAAAAGGAAATATCTTTAACTTTATGAAGAGTGAATAGGAGAAACCTAGAACAGTGGTCGGCAAACTGCAGCTTGCAAGCCACATGCAGCTCTTTGGCCCCTTGAGTGTGGCTCTCCCACAAAATACCACATGCGGGCGCACACATACATTGTGACTGAAACTTCGTGGCCCATGCACAGAACTCAGTTTTCAGCCTGGGCAAGTCTATTTGGAAGAAATGGCATTAGAACACTCAAGGGGCCAAAGAGCCGCATGTGGCTTCTGAGCGGTGGTTTGCCGACCACTGACCTTGAACAAACATCAAGATTCAGGGGAAGCCACTCTGAACAGCTACTAAGCAGGCTTGTTAGGGGTAGGGTGGCGGAGTGTGGGTGCCAATCCAATAAAACAAGAGACAGAACCTCTTTGTGAAGAACTGTGACCAGGTTCTCCTTTTGGCATAGGAACTTAATGCGACAATCGTTTACTTAAGCAGAATGCGTTCCCATCATCACTTGAGCTAGCACGTGGTCTGTGCCCGCCTTACATCTTTGATTTTGCTTTCCCAGGCTCACCCCCAGTGTGCCGTTTACAACCAGGACTCTTGACAAGGCGACCATTCTGGGTGAATATACTTTGCCCAAAGGAGTGAGTAGAATTTGTTTATTTTGTACTTTACAGAGCTTGGAAATATGCATCCGGTTCCCCTAAACATATATTAACAGAGAAAACATTCATTTTGCAAATAAATATATTGTAATGCATGGTTGGCCTGTGTTGCATCGTATAGGATTAGGAGTAATGGCTATGGGGACAGACCTGGGTTCAAGTATAGACCTGAGTGAGTCATATAAGCTCTGAGGGCCTCACCTGTCTCAGCTGTAAAATGGGGATGATAATAAAATCTACCACATGGGTTTGTAGTGAGAATGTGATACAGAATATTAAAGTTATTTACCTATTTAATACCTGGCTCATTTCAAGTCTTCCATATATGTTGGCAGTCATCATTATTATAAACTTATATATCTATATGACTTTTATATATATATATATATATCTATAAGGTGACCGTTTTTGTTAAGTTTAGCTCATTTTAAATGCACGTGTTTCCGTGTGTTTGTAGACCGTGTTGATGCTAAATACCCGGGTGTTGGGGTCCGACGAAGAAAATTTTGAAGACTCCAGTCAGTTTAGGCCCGAACGGTGGCTTCAAGAGAAAAAGAAGATCAACCCTTTCGCCCACCTCCCGTTTGGCGTTGGGAAGAGAATGTGCGTGGGGCGCCGGCTGGCTGAGCTCCAGCTCCACCTGGCCGTCTGCTGGGTGAGCCCCCCGCTGCCCGCCTGTGTCCTGTGCTGCTCCACAGGGCGGGGCCCTGGGCTCATTCCCCTTTCCGTGTTCCTGTGTTCCAGATCGTCCGCAAATATGACATCGTGGCCACGGACCACGAGCCCGTGGAAATGCTGCACTTGGGCATCCTGGTGCCCAGCCGGGAGCTCCCCATTGCCTTCTGCCAGCGATAAGAGGCCTCTGGTGAGCATCAGCCAGACCTGGGCTTGAATCCCTGCTCCGCATCTACTCCCGGGAAGACCTTGAGTAGTTACTTAACCGATCTGCCTCCTTGTTTTTTTGGTGTTTTTAAAAATATATATTTTATTGATTTTACACAAAGATGAATTGAGAGGGATAGAGAGTTAGAAATGTCAATGAAAGAGATACATCTACCAGCTGCCTCTTGCACAATCCCCACCGGGGATGTGCCCACAACCAATGTACGTGCCCTTGACCGGAATTGAACCCGGGACCCTTCAGTCCGCAGGTCGACGCTCTATCCACTGAGCCAAACCGGTTTAGGCTGCCTCCTTGTTTTAATTTTTCATGTGTAACATGGGGACAAAAGGAGTATTTATCCAGATGGTTGATATGGATAATAAATGCTTAGCTCAGATTCTGGAATCAACTAAGTGTTCCTTACATGTATGCTGCTGTCCCAGTTTTTGCATGTAAATATCATGGGCGGACATGCTTTTTCTGTAAAATGTAAAAGGCCACTGTGCAAATGACAGGTTTTTCAGGCCATCAGGTCTCACTCATCCATTTAACTCTGCCTTGTAGCTTGAAAGCAGCCTCAGGCAATTTGTCAAATAACAGAAATGTATTATGTTACAGTTCTTTGGGTCGAGGTCCGACACAGCTCTAACCAGCTAAAAATCTGGGTGTTGGCAGGGCTGCGGTTCTTTCTGGAGGCTCTCAGGGAATAACTATCCACTTCCTAATTTGGGTTGTTGGCAGAATTTGGTTTCTTGTGGTTGTAGGACTGAGGTTCTACAACCACAAGAAACTCTCCCCCTCCTTCTGTCCTATCTCTCTGACAGGCTGTCATTCAGTATAATCTCCCCATCTCAGCATCCATAACCTTAATCACATTTGCAAAGGCATGCAAAGTAATGTATTCATGGCAAGTAATATATTGCCATGTAAAGAGATATACTCACAGGTTCAGAAACTAGGGCGCAGGCTTTTTTGAGGGCATTATTCTGCCTCATAAGACTACATTCCAATAAAACTTTATAAAAACCGATGGTGGGCACTATTTGGCCACAGGGCCTTACTTTCAGACCATGGACATATTTATGTTATGTATGGACCAGCCTGTATTAAACACAAAGTGTAGGACTCTCTTTCACGGCCCACATAGAAAGAGTTACAATTCAGGGTTCAGGTTCTGGAGAAGGGCCGCACACAAATGAAGAGACTTGAAGAAATTCAATTTGGTGATATGGGGGGCCAGGCGGCAGTCCAACTCTAGTGGGAGAACTACACCTGCTCTGGCCCTGCCATCCCCTTTTATTGAGGCTTTGGGAAAAACATCTTAGGCAACATAAACAGAAATTTACAGGCAGGAAAATAGCAGAAACTTACAAGGGACAAAATAAGGTGGAGGCTGCTTCAGCTTAACAATATCTCAACTAAAGGTTAGAAAAATTAAAGTTGTTGACCAGCCTTCCTGTCAACATCTCTTTTTTAAGTGAAACTAATTTGTTTTCCAGCAACAAAGTAATATTTTTCCTGTACTCACTGTTAATTATTCAAGTGGGAAAAAAGCCTGAGAAATCTCTAATATCATCTTCTGTGGAGATTAACATTTCCAACATACAAGCTGATAGGATTCCATGTTAATATTAAAACTTAATTTTAACCATCTACGTTTTCAACAGAATCTCCTAAAATTTTGCCTATAATGAGTAACTATTTGCTGACTGAGTTGAGGGGCATTCACTGATTGGTGTTTACTTAAGGAAACATGCAGTTTTAGGTAGAATTTCTGAATGAGGCCTAACTGAATCCCTCCCCCAGGATTGTAGTCTCATGATGCATTCAACGCTGAGCACATCAACAGCACTGAATCAAGTAGAATATTGAAGGAATTCTAGCCGAATTTTGAAACTCAGAGGTTTCAGCAAGGACAGTATGCATGTTTATGGTGACGAATCACACCTTTGGCAAGAGACCTAGACAATTTCTGGTTTAAGCATTTGTTTTTTTTGCAGATGATTCCTCATTGAATTATACTTCTTTGATGTACCATTGGGATATACTTTATTTAAATCTGTAAAAAATACAGATACATTTTTTTTAACCATGACCTGGAGCAACAATGTTATTCTCCCGCAGGGATGGTGCTGTGGCTGCCACAAGACTCAGCAGCGGACTGCACCAGCCAGAGCGTGAGACTGCACTCAGGACCCTTTGACGCTGTGTTTATTTCTTTCTTCTGTGCGGCTGCTCCCGAAGCTGCACTGTCCGTGGTGGCAGTGAAGATAGCTGACTCAGAGGAGCGGAGTGAGAGTTATAATACCGGCACTCCACAGGGTAAAGTGCTGGCATACACGTGACCAATGTCAGCACCATCCTGACTTAAACTGCCCTGGATCTTGCTTCCTTCTGCATTTTTCCTGTCAGTTAGTCAGGTACCAGTCAGACATTTCTGTCCCTTCCCCACACAGTTCTCCACTTGAATCTTTACTGCTCCCCAATAAGTTTACAGAATCACAATAAAATACCCGCCATAGCTCCATTGTCTGGACTTGGCGTAATATTGACGGTCCATTTATTGTAACTCTGCTTAATGTATTATTTGGGGGGAAATTTTGCACTTTAAAGTAGGAGCATCATCGGGGAATGAGAGGACACCTCTATTTTAAGAAGTGCTTTAATGAAGTCAGAATCTCCTCTCTGAGAAGATCTTAATGGCTTACTGTGGCATCATTAAGTTCTTTATTTAGTGCTTGTATCTTCTCTATGGCATTAAGGAGCTGGAGGAACAGTTTTAAATTGTATGTGGATGGGTATATTTTAATGGAAATTTGCTTATGTCATTTTTTAAAATGTATGGTATTTCATTTATGATCTGTGGTTTGGGGCAATATTATTGTTCAGCCATAGTTCAAAAACATTTAGTGACTTACCATGCCTTAATTTCCCCATCTATAGAATGGGACAGTAGCAAAGTGTACATACATTATAGATTAACTATATGGGGCAGTGCAAAAGTAGGTTTACAGTTGCTCAAATAATCTATACTAATAAAAGGGTAATATGCTAATTAGACCAGATATCTTCCAGATGTCTTTCCAGACAAAGCCACTGTGGCAGGGGATGGGGGGAGGGACGGGCAAGGCAGAGGCAGTTAGGGATGATTATGCCAGCAGGGAAGAGAACTTTGTAGTGGGCAATCAGGCTGGCAGGGGAGGGCAGTTAGAGGTTATCAGGCCAGCAGTGGAGCAGTTAGGGGGCAATCAGATTGGCAGGCAGAGACAGTTAGGAGCCAGCAGTCCTGGATTGTGAGAGGAATGTTCAACTGCCAGTTTAGGCCTGGCAATCAGACATCCCAAGGGGTCCCAGGTTGGAGAGGGTACATGCCAGGCTGAGGGACTCCCCTTCCCATGCACGAATTTTGTGCACCAGGCCTCTAGTTAATAAATAATAACACAAGAATAAACTCTTTTGCATACTTACAACTGTAAACCTACTTTTGTCCACCCTGTGTAACCTATCTTCTGTGACTTGAACTTCTTGGGACAGTATGATTTCATATATTAAAAATGTACAGAGGTTTTTGCAATACCTATAAAAGTTTTCTTAAAACTTGTTTACATATGGTTTATTTACACATATTTTACTACCACTTTTCCTAAAGGTGTACTATATATTTCTGTATATTTGATAAAGATTTTCCTTTTTAGGTTATATTTTTAGAATATTTCAGAAGTATACATTTATATCTTTATATTTGAATAAATACATACATATTGCTAAAGTAAGTAGAAGCTTTTTTCCCCTGCTATGGAATTATTTTTAGAATTTTAAATCCATTTGTTGTCAGATTTCATCTATGTATCTTTTTAGAATTGTCTGAAAATAAGAATAAAGGTTTTAAAACTTGACAAATGTTTCCTCTTCATTGCACTTGTTACAAAGAAATTTTAATATTTAAATGTAGAAAAGTTCTCATGTGGCCATTTCATGAGCTCTGTATCGCAAAATCTACCTTTATGAAAATCTAGGCTTCAATAACAAAATGATGATTTGAATGGCAAAATAATTTTTTCTTTTTTTTGCCGCTTAAATCTTTTTCCAGTCTGTTGCTTCTTCCCCACCATCTGGACCACAGCAGAAACTCCCAGCTGATCTCCATCTTGCCTCCCTCCAGTCTGTTCCTTGTCCACCTGCCATGTTGGTCTTTTCAAAACTCAGACCTCATCATGTCTTACTCCTGCTTCCGTGGCTTCCCAGTGCCTTATGAAATCCCGTTCCTTCAGCTGGACGTGGGTGTCCTGTAAAGGATAGCCCCTGACCCACGGGCCCCAGACCACGCACCCTGGATGCCCCAGACTCCAGCCTCACCGGCTCCTGCCAGCTCCTTCTATCTCTTAAAGGCTAACTGCCCCTGAGTGTTGGCACCTGCTGTTCTTCGTCCTGGCATCTTCCTTGGTCTCTTTCCCTTCTCCCTCTCTGCCCCCTCGAGCTTCCTGCAGGAAGCCTTCCTTATTGACCAAGATCTGCACAAGCTGATCTAGGACCAGGGTTCATTAGAGAAGTGATTTCCGGGGACACCCGTGAGGGACAGGGAAGAAGCCAAAGGAGGGTTGTAGGAATCCCTTTCACAATCTGAGTGGAAAGAGTTACAATTCAGGGTTCGGGTTCTGGAGAAGGGCTGCACACAAATGAAGAGACTTGAGACTTGGAGAAATTCAACTTGGCAATATGGGGGTCCAGGCGGTAGTCCAACTCTAGTGGGAGAACTACTCACTGCTCTGGCCCTGCCATCCCCTTTTAGTGAGGCTCCGGGGAAAACATCTTAGGCAACATAAACAGAAATTTACATGTAGCCCGTAGGCAGGAAATAACAGAAACTTACACCAGACAAACAAGGTGGAGGCTGCTTCAGCTAACAATGTCTCAACTAAAGGTTAGAGCAATTAAGGTTGTGGACCAGCCTTCCTGATTTCCTGTCAACATCTCTTTTTTAGTGAAACTGATTTGTTTTCCAGCAGAGGGTGCCACTTGGCATGGGGTGGTGGTAGGGGGAGCAGCCTCAGCCTGATCTTGGGAGCTCAGAGTGTAGCTTACAGCTACAGCCCCGTTTTCTCTCCTGGTGGCAAGGCACCCCGGCTGCACCACGGGGATGTGAATTCCCAGGTACTAACTCTCAGCCTGTCCATGCAAAAGAGCCACAGCAGGTCTGTGAGGAGGGCTCAGCAGGTGCCAGCCAATAGGAGCGAAGCATTGGAAGCTAGGGGGATGCAACAGCAGTGTCAGCTAACCCTCGCTTCCCTGAGCACCTGGCCTAGAGTAGACGCTGACTAACAGAGTTGTATTCATGATCATGATGAGTAGTATTGACTGCTCTGCACCCAACATCCCTGTGAGCCCCTCATACACATGAATGCACAAGTCCTCACACCCCACCATACATATCACACACACAAACACACACACAGGCACACACAGAGAGACGAATGTAGGTGTGATAAGGACTGGGGCTTGTTTGCCACTGCACCCATGATACCTGGCTTGGAGCTCATAATAGGCTCCCGGAAAATGTTTTTCTCCACCCAGTTGCCCTTCTTGGTAACCCTTTGCAGGGCTGTTCCCTCCCACTACCTACCAACCCTCAAGGGCTTCCCAGTGCCTGACCCAGCACCAGCGAGAGCAGGACACACTTCCTCAGAAGGCCAAGGAGAACATGCAGACGCCTTCCGGGGGCTGAAGGCTGTTGGTGAAATATGGCGTATATAGAACCTTAATATACAGTATTATGAAATTATGACATTTAATATAGATATTAAATATAAGTAAATGTAAAATATAATGCAGAATAAAACATATCTGATGTATGTAACTTTTTCCTCTGAGCTCCTCTATGAGTCAGACCTACCTTCAAATACCTTAGCTCACTTGCCCCACACAACAATTGTGATGGTTCATTTTAGGCATAGACTTGGCTAAACTCTGGTGCCAGTTTTGACCCTTCCCTGTACCTTGACCCAATATTCCTCATACAGCCTCGCCAGAAGCCTGGGAACTTTCCCATTCTTCACAGGCTCAGAGAAGTCACATATCTCGTTCAGGGAAACACAGTAAGCAGACACCCTATACGCAAACCCCGATCCCTGACTCCGAGGTCCCTGCTCATTCCCCTGCACCTGGTGGCCAGCCTATAAGCCCATCAGGGAGAACCTGTTGTTCAAGCCAAGGCTGGTTGAAAGCCAAGGCTTCATTTATGATTCAACCTAATTTGTTGAGCTTTTTCTAATCTCCTGGGTTGGACATTGATCCAAGTGACTTAATCACTTTTGCTGCCATGACTGTTCTGTCCTGCAGACCTCCCTTATCAGCAAAAAAAAATATTTGCAGAACTCTTCATCATCTGGATGCTTTGCACCTGGGCCTCCTAAGCAACAGCAACTCCCAGGACTGAACAAAGCTTTAGAATTGATTACATGATTTGCTTTTATTAATGAAGAATGGATGCTTTTCTCTCTCATTCATTTTGCTTTAGTGAAAGTGAGTGTGAGGTCTTTTCTACACATACTGAGCAGCAAGATGAGGATGAAAGAGGCCTCAAAGTCAACATTAATATTGAGTCCAGAGATGATGGCACATGGCTGAATGATAAATGCTTTGTAATTGTTTTTCATGTCATTGGTTTCCTTTTTGATAAGTTGTTTTCCTCTGTCCGTTCATTTATTGTTGACTAGGGGGCCAGCAGGTGTTCTCTGGTACTTGCCAACACCTGTTGATTGGTGACGTCTGCCTAAAACTCAATATTGAGAAATTTTCTGGAGTCCAGACACACAGGAAGAGAATTCGAACTTTCCCCTGTGCCTGCCAATAGCCTGTGTTATGTATTTGCCCATCTATACACAATATCTTCTGAGTGCCAAACTTAGGTATATAATGAGAATAGTTTACATTTATTAAGCACTACTTGTGTGTTTGGCATTGTATTAAGTATATTATATTGATTTTTTCAGTGTTTTAATTAAGAGTGCATAAGTTCCCCCACAATATATGTGCAAGATGAATTTTGCAAACAAATAATTTTTCATTACTGATAATTAGCTTCTGGTAATTTTTCAATTTATAGTGGTATTATTAAACTTGCTTCTTAAATAAGTTGATTTACATTTTAAAGGGGGAAATTATGGTAAGTGAATTATATTTTAGGAGGCATACAAAGTAGGCAACAATCATGAACATGGCACAAGAATGGCTGGAAATTTGGAACTGCTTGAATCTGATAACCCTGTAATAATAGTGTAAGTAGACTGCATTTTACAGTTGAGGAAATTGAACCTTGGAGATTAATAAGATGCTCAGAATTCATGGAAATAGTATGTAATATGGCCAGGATTTGAACCCAGGAAGTCTGACTATGGAGATCGAACACTCAGTTGCCCCCACCGACTGCCTGGTAGTCACATCTGGTTATAACTCCCATCCCTTGAGTATGGGCAAGACCAGTAACTTGCTTCTACTCAATAAGAATATGTAAAGGTAATGGAATGTCACTCACCTGATTGTGTTATGGAAGATGTAACATCTGCCCTCCTAAGAGATTCTCTCCTTTGCTGGTTTTAATGAGTAGGCAGCTATGTTGGGGAAACCCACAGAGCAAAGAAATGAGGGCAATCTCCTATTAAAAAAGAAAGTAAGAAAGAACCCCACTAAGTCTTAGATTAAATACCAACATGCACCAATTATCCAATATTTATTAAATCCCTCTCTGTTAAAGTCCATACTAAGGATAAAGGAATTCTGTTCTCATATTACAAGTGTTGATTCTTTTTTTAAATTTATCTTTATTACTGAAAATATTACAGATGTCCTCTTTGTTTTTTCCCCATTGACCCCCTCCACCTTGCACCCTCCCCTCTCAGGCCTTCACCACATTATTGTCTGTGTGCCTGGGTTATGCATATATGCATGTAAGTTCCCTGATTAATCACTCCCCATTCACCCACCCCTACCTGCCCTCTGAAATTCATCAGTCTGTTCCATGCTTCTATGTCTCTGGATTTATTTTATTCCTCAGTTAACAAAAGTTGATTTTTATTTCCACCTTGAAATTCTCTGTTCCTCTCAGTATAATTCACTAGGGGGACAAACTTGGATTTATTGGTTATTTTATTAACAACTGCATTATAGAAAATTATCTGAGGTCACTGTTCTCAAATACTTTTACAATGTTTAATCCAAGGTACATTTTAACTGCAGGAAAACCCCACAAATGAGTTACCTAACTTCTCATGGAAAATGAAAAAATTAAAGCAAGGAAGAAAACGGGAAAGTGAGTAAGCAGAGAGGCACCAATGTTTTGAGACATCAATGAAGTGGATTCTATTTTTCACTGAGTAACAGAGCAGGTTATTAATTAAAATGAGTGATGAGAACCATAAGGCCATAAAGATGAACTCACGGTTGCCTTCTAGAAAGACAGTTGGCTAGATCGTAATTACAGAGACAGTAGAAAAGAACAAATATGTGACCATCGTGTTCTCAATGAGATTCCCAAGACTAATTCCATCTTTTTTGTTTTTCCTCCAGTTTCCGGGGAAAGGTGCTGAGTCCAACTCTGGACAAGCATTAAGCCAACCAGCCAAATCTTCCCAAGGTTCACTAGCAAGTGACCTGAAAAAAAATTCATATTAAGGCTTTAAAAGTCTACAAGTGCCGGAAGAGCTTAAAATAGTTAACTCATCAACCAGCCCAGAATGAACCTAGAATAAGCTTGTGTAGCATGTTCCTTGCTGGGACCAGAAAAAGAAAAGAAAAAAGTAGGAAACAACTTCATTTGAGGAAAGGACAACTCAATTGTATGGTTAATAATATTGAACTTCTTAGGTCCTGAATGGCCATGGTTGCTATTCATGTTTGGCCAGATCTTGGGAAATCACATTTTATCCCTAAATTTCTAAATAACTCTGATCAAGAAGTCTGGGAATTTTGCAAAATTACACTAGTCTTCTCAAGTGAAATGGGTAACTTGCCTTCTTTTCCTATTTTCAGAAAAACTTTGGGTTATCGCCCCTTAAAAGGGAGTTGTAAAACACACCCATACAACATACAGATATATATAGTAATTTGCAGGGTCTAGTATAAAATAAAAATGAGAAGTCCCTTGTTATTTTTTTTTTAATTTCAAGAGAGTAGCACAAGAATTTTAAGATAGTAGCACAGTGCAAGGCCCTTGTAAGTGTGGGTCCCCATGCCACTGCCCCAGCCATATCCCACTCCCCTGAAGCCAGCCCTGAAATGGCATGAAGATGTTTCACCACCATGTCAATTCCTTTAATGGTTACTGGTTTATTCAGATTTTATTTTTCTTCTTGAGTCAGTTTAAGCAACTTATACTTTTCTAGAAAACTGTTAATCTCATTTAAATTTATAAATTTTTGGCCCATAGTTGTTCAGTATATTATCTTTTGATTTTTAAAATATCTACTATAATTGAGGATTTTAAAATTTTTATCATTACTTATTCATATGTTCTCGTATCTTAACCAAAACCTATCAGAAAACAAATCTTTGATTTTTCTTTTTCCATTTCATTAATTGATGCTTTCATTTCTGTTATTTCTTTACTTCTTTCTCTTATCTGCTTTCCTCCTGATTTCTATAGCCTTAGAAATTAAAAATAGGGCCAAATTAGGTTTGGCTCAGTGGATAGAGCATTGGCCTGGAGTCTGAAAGGTCCTAGGTTCGATTCTGGTCAAGGGCATGTACCTTGATTGCAGGCACATCCCCAGTAGGGGGTGTGCAGGAGGCAGCTGATCAATGATTCTCTCTCATCGATGTTTCTAACTCTCTATCCTTCTCTCTTCCTCTCTGTAAAAAATCAATGAAATATATATATTTTTAAAATAGGGCTTGGAATCTCTCCCTTCAAAAATCACTAGTTAAAGAAATATATTTTTAGTTCCAAAATTTAGGGTACAAGTCATATGAATTAGGGTGGCACAGGAGCCTGGTGAAAGAGAGAAGATATGTTAGAAAGCAAGATGTCAATTCCAGCTTCACCTGCTCACATCTACTTGTGTCCTCACGAAAGTGGCATAGGTTCTAAATTGGTGCTGACCTCTTTCAGGGGATAAATGTCACTCATTTCACAACTGCTCCCACCTATGAATACCACTTTGGGGCAACATTTTCCCTATAAGTAAAAACAAAATAAATAAAATTTAAAATAAATAAAATGAACCCTTTAAATATGTTTGGTGAGAAATATTTAGTTCACGTCATGGATGATGACTTCAAAAAACGTTATTTACAAAAACAAATGTCCAGTCTGTGGATGGCAGGTGGCCAATTTGATTTTTACATATTACATTTAAACAGAACAAGAGCCTCACTCTCCTTACCCTCCTCCTGACTCCAGTGAGTGACAAAGGCTGTATAGAAGGCACTGAGGGAGTTATTTGATTTGAAAAATACCTTTCCTGTGGAATGTACCATTTATTTATTTAATAAACATGTACAGAGCACTTACCCCTAGCTAGTCATTGTACTAAGCATTTTATAAGTTTGTCTCTTATAATTCCCATAGCAACTTTACCATTGATTTTAAAAAACTTAGAAATGTTATTTGGTAGAAAGTGGCAGCTCTAGGCTTCAAACCCAAGTCTACCTTGGGCTGAAGTTTCCAACTACTACCCAATCAAATGGTTTGTAAGATGCCTCATTGGCCAAGTCTTCGTTTCTTCACAAAATGAAACAGAAATATCCTTCACCATCTTCTGTTCCTTTTGGAATACAGTAGAACGACATGAAACCAGAGAGTATAGAAATACTGTAAGGTGCTTAGATTAGTTACCTATTGCTGCATAAGAAGTTGCTCAAAACGTGGCTTTTAAAAGAATTTATGTCATACAGTTTTCATAGGGCAGGAATGGTACCATGAGGCTGAGATCCTGGTATGTCAGCCAGAGTACCAATCATCCAAAAGCCCGACAGAGGCTGGGGAACCCCATCCCAATATGGCTCCCTCGGGGGGCAGGCAAGTTAATGCTCTTGGTAGAGAACCTTTGACACTTATTACATGGACATCTCTCCATGTGCTATTCTTGAGTGTACTCACAACACAGCTGACCTCCCCCCGGTGAGAGCAACCCATGGGAGAGCAAGGCAGAAGCCACATTTCCTTTTAGGATGTAAACTTGAAAGTAATACATGTGTGATTTCTGCAGTGTCTTATTGGTTAAGCAGGTCTGCTCTGCTCAGTTTAGGAGGGGTCTGTCCAAGGGCTTGAGTGCCAGAAGACGATAATCACTGGGAGACATCTTGCAGACTGCTACTGCTCTACTCTACAATGTAGAGTCTACATAGAGAAGCTAATAATAATAAAAACTATCACCTACTAAAGTGCTTACTATGTGCCCAAGGCGTGCTCAGCACCCAGCACATATTTCATTTTAAATGCAAAGCAACAGCAATCACTCACTATTGTCGTCAAACCCAGTCTACAAATGAGTAAACAAACTTGGATAAAGTCAGAACCTGGTGTGAAGTCATCTGCCTGGTAAGGGAGAGTCTAGATACAGATCAAGGATTTGATAGTAAAACCCAAGGTCTTAGGTCTTAAAAAGTATATTTTATCACTTCATTTTATATTAATTTTTTTTAATCCTCACCCAAGGATATTTTTCCATTGATTTTTAGAGAGAGTGGAAGGCAGGGGATATACAGAGAAAGAGAGAAACATCCATGTGAGAGAGACACATCAATTGGTTGCTTCTCACAAGCACCCCAACCAAAGCTGGGGATCAAGCTGCAACTGAGGTACACACAATTTTAAAAATGCTTCCACTGCCATTCGTGACCTTTCCTAGCTATGTAGGAATGAGTTATTAATTGTTGGAGATTAACATCTGCACTATGGATTAGCAAAGGAACAAAGAATTGGCTTGTCAGGCCAGATTAGGCTGAACAAATTATGAATGCCAGGAGCAATTGAGTTCATTGTAATGAAAGGTACAGTTTCCAGAATGCATTCCATTTACCCAGCTCAGAAGGAATTTTATCTGTCATTGAAGCAAAGTTTAGGGAATGTACAAATTTCCATGCCAGTGTTGAAACTGCTTTGGGAATCTGTGCATTACTAATGTATTTACCTTGCAATGCAAATAGTTCCCATGGGTCTGGTACCAGCACTGAGAAAGTTGAGAAAAATGACTTGTGATCTTGATGTTATTGCTCAAACCATGTTGTTTGTTGGTAATTCAGTTCTAGACAGTGGCTTTGGGAAACACATTTACCTCAACAAGTTAATACATTTTAATCTATTATTAGTAATTAGGCAGCTAATTAACTGGGTACAAACGTTATGGAGGGGAAATCAGGATTTTATCCCCTGCCTACCATTAATACTAATCATTTGAATATATCAATGGAAATCCCTCAGATTTCTAGCAATATCTGGCAACTTGTAGAAAGTTAAGCCATCAAGCAGAATAGTAAGGGCTACATCCTCAGTCTAGCTGTTGATTTAAATCTTAAACACTGTGAGAATTGGGGTTCAGGCAATCTTGTTCTCAGCTACTTTGCCAGAACCTAGCCCCGTACCTGGTACATAGAAAATGTTCAAAAACATTAATTTTTATATTAGACAAATAAAGGAATGATCTTGAAAACTTTGTTGCCTTCATTTCCTAGAAGACTCACAAGAAATGCAATTCTGGCATGGATTGGAAATCCTGATCCCTATCCTCCGCCCTGTTCCAAATAATCTTTTAACACCTTTTGATATAAATGTCTGAATCATCAGCTCATTCTTCGAACTTGAGAGTTGATTGGGTTTTGTATTGGAGTTGAACTTAGATGCTCCTGTCGACCTGGCCTAAGGCTTGACTCACAGCTCATCTGAAAATGAATGGCGAGCCAAATTTTATCATGCAGAGGGGAATTTTTTATGATAGGTCTGAGCTTCCGGCATTACCAGGGCTTGTCAAGATCACCAGGTTCACAGTCCCTCCAATCTAACCTTGAGTTCCCCCAAACATTATCTATCACCAAATTTTATGAAACAATTCAAGGAGTAGCTACAGTCCATAGTCATAAAAGATGGAGTAAGAGCAAGAGCAGTAGTTGATAACATATACTAAGGATGTGTATGCTAATCGTTATGGCTAACTTTGTTACCAACATTATCTCACTTTGATCTTCATATCAATTGTGAACTGTGATGTAGCATTACCTGCATTTTCCAGATGGGAAGACAGAAGCTGAGAGAGGTTAAGAACCTGCCACAGGTCACAGAGCTAGTACATGGTGAACCTGGTCTTTGAACCCAATATTCCTTCTGGCTGCAGAGCAAAGGGCTCCGCACCACTATGACTGATGCCTTCGGATGAGTATTTGAAAGGAAAAAACACATCATGCAAGTTTAAGTTCATATGGTGATTTGTTCCTCTCCCTCTGTGCGCAGTGATGACCTGTGTGATCGGTAGATATGATAAAACAGTGGTGTGTGATTTCCAAGCTAGATCATTGCACTCTCTGGGATCACTCTCTTGGGGAAATCAAGCCATCCTGTAATGAGAATGTTCAAGAAATTATATGGAGAGATCCATGTGACGAGATACTAGTCCTCCAGCCAACAACCTGGGCTGCTATCCATGTGTGTGAGGGAGTCAGTCTGGAAGCAATCCCCTAACACCGGTCAAGTCTTCAGGGAGCTGCAGTACTGCCTAACATCTTCATTGCAATCTCACTAGAAACCCTCAGCCAGACCTGCCCAACTACACCATCTTTAGGTCTCTGCTCTGCAAATATTGTGTGAGATAAAATGCTTCCTGCTTTAAGCCACTACATTTTCATGTCATTTGTTACATAGGAGTAGATAATTAACACAAAAGAAAAGGGTGTTTTTAAGGGAGCAATTCTAATGATGAAGCAGGGAACCTAAGATGGATGAGGAGGGAAGTGAAGAAATGTAAGGAGTGCAAAAATAGTTGGATGGATATAATTGAATAAAATGACAAGTCCTCTCTATGGTCTACATGACCTGGCCCCCAATACTCTCGTGTCCCCTTGCTCACTAAGCATAGCCTCATTCCTTTGGAGCTATTGTTTTTGTTGTTTCAATAAACTAAGCTCACCCCTGCCTGAGGACTTTGACTTTCAATTTCAACCCCCTTACCAGGTCATTACACTGCTGGCTTCTTTTCATTCTTTAGGTCTCAGCATAAAAATCGCTTCTTTAGAGAAAAATCTCATCTAATGGTAACACACACACCAGCAAGCTACTCTATTCGCTGTTCTTCATATTTCTTAGCACTATCTCAAATTATTTTGTTTATTTATGTCCTCAACAAAACTATGGGAGAACAGGTATCTTATCTTTCTTGATCATTGCTGTTTTCCCAGCATCTTAAACCAGCATTTTCAGCCTTTTCACCTCACAGCATATACCAACTAATTACTAAAATTCTGTGGCACATCAAACAATATATTTTTTGCTAATCTGGAAAAAAAAAGTATAATTTTGATTCATTCATACCAGATGGTTATTGTCATGTTGACTGTTGTGATTTTTTAATTGACAATCTAAGGCAATGGTCCACAAACGGCGGCTCTTGAGCCACCATTTGCCACTCTGTTGACTACTGGGATAGGGGCTTAATCACAAGGAACAACAGCCTGTAATTATTGGAATCGAGAGTCTAAGGGAAAAGGGGTCAGTGCCACTGACTAAAGAGTCAGGTACGGCATGTTTTGAACATTCTTGTGTCCCACCAGTTGAAAATCGCTCTTAAACAGTAACTCGGCCATAGGGGACCATCATAAAAACTACGAATGAGTGGGTGAATACAGAGAAATAAAGACAAGGAATAGCTGGAATCCTGCCTGAGACAAACAGTACAAAGTACCGAGCACAAGGAAATGCCAGTTGGACAGTAACTGAGACCACTCTGTGAGCAACGACACCTTTAGCCTCAGAGGATTCCAAACAGCCAGCCATTCATGACTCAAGTTCAGGAAGGAAGCCAAGCACAAGGAAACCAGATTCTGGCTTCTGAATGGAAGTGGCACATTAGCCACATTAACGCGGGCTCAGATGTGTCAGGGAAAGGTGGGGAGGTCTCTCATACTTGACTGACCTTCCATCCCTACACCGTCTCTAATTCCACAGGTAATTCCTCGTGACTTCTTCGAATATGGCTACGTGTGAAGTTGGTGTTGTCTAGGGAGCCAGTACTCCAATTTCCTAGAACACATTGCAGCTTCAAAGAAAATTCGGCCCAAACATGAGCGATCTTGCACTCATTCCCGACCACACATTGCTGCACATTCCCCTAATTGGACGCCCTGAACCTGATGGCAGCACATTATTGGCAACCAAAGCCACAGCAGCCTCGCCCCAATTATGAATTTACAGGCTGTTGGCACGTCACGTGTGGGCATTTTTAATAATTAAATACAAACCCAGGAATAGGTTGGATTTTATGCCCAACTACATGTTGTTCAGCATCTACAGTTGGGCAACTTTCTACTTCAAAGGCTGTGAACCCCAATTCCAAGTCTGTTTGGATCACTATCCCCTCAAAGGGGATCTTGGTGAATTGCAGGACCATTACATATTCATTTGACATCTCAACCTGAATGATAAATGTCTGTGTTGAAAAGGAAACAGCTTTCCCTCTTTCTGATGAAAACATATATATTTATGCTTTGAAATAATTACTATAGCAATAATAAATTCCTCTTCATATTTGGGGAGTGGGGTGATTAATGATTAATAATTGTTGTTGTTGTTGTTGTTTATTTATTGATTAAGGTAGTACATATGTGTCCTTATCCCCCCATTGTTCTCCCACCCCCCCACTCATGCCCTTCACCACCCTGGTGTCTGTGTCCATTGGTTGGGCTTATGTGCATGCATACAAGTCCTTAATGAGGTGTATTCATATGGCACCTTTCCTAGCCCACGGACATTTTGTAGAGCAATTGGAAGTTTCATCTTAGGCTGATCACAGCTTTGGGATGGGTCTCAAGAGTCACTTTAGTGATATGGAAACTGTGAACAAGAAACACACACATAATGATGGTTAAAGGATGCCCCAGCCAGGTGCCTCAGTTGGTTGGAGCATCATCCTGTACATCCTGCTCTCTCTCTTTCTCCCCCTCCCTCCCTTCCTCCCTCCCTCTTTATCTCTCTCTAAAATCAATAAACATATCCTCAAGTGAGGATTTTTTAAAAATCATGGTTAAAAGGAAATACATCAATAATCATATTCTGAGAAATTTTCAATGTTTATGGTATTTTTCTTCTCTCTTTTTTTTTCTTGCATTTTGGTTATGTTTTTTCCCTTAACCACCACATGTAAGTATCACTCACCTATCTAAAAGAACTCCACCAGCCCTGACCGGTGTGGCTCAGTGGATAGAGCATCAGCCTGCGGACTGAAAGGTCCCAGGTTCGATTCCTGTTAAGGGAATATACCTTGGTTGTGGTCACATCCCAAGTTGAGGGTGTGCAGGAGGTAACTGATCAATGTTTCTTTCTCATTGATGTTTCTGGCTCTCTATCCCTCTCCCTTCCTCTCTATAAAAAATCAATAAAATATATTTAAATAAAAAATAATAAATAAATAAAATAACTCCACCAAAAACCTTGACTCCTTTTGATAAGGAAGACCAGCTCTCCTAGTCAGGAGACGGTCCTGAGCGATCTTCCCAGCCTCTGAACTGCAGCCTCCCTGCGCCTCCTGCCTTTCATGGGAAAAGGTCCTTAAAAGAGTGTGGTGGTTTCAGTGGGGAGTTAGGACCTTCATTTGGCTGAGAAAGTCCAAGGATGGGGAAACTACTGCGCAGAAGAGGAAGAATAGGAGTGAAGGTAAAGAGTAGAAAAATAGAAGAAAGGGAAATGATGAGCAGGAGAAACTGTCTGAGAAAGAGTTAACGGTCACTGAGAGAGAGGCCAGGGAGAAACAAAACGAACCACAGAGGCCATGTGCTGAATGGTGGGGCTCCATTGCCTGTGAAGCCGCGTGGTAAGGGCTGGAGTAAAGACTTGAGAAAGGATGTGCCAGTGGACGACTTCTCTTACGCGCATCACCCTAGTTCATCTGGTCGCCTCCTTATCAAACTCACCTCTGCCTCCTCTTTTCCCAAGAGGCTGGGCTCCATGGATCTCCCTGTTCTTTTGTCTTAGGGCGCAGCCAGCAGGAGGCAAGTGTCTGCAGGATCACAGAGAGAAGACCGGGAAGTGAGAGAATATTGCTTCTATCCCTACCACGGCCACATAAAGCTTAGATAACTGGCTTTATCTCCTTCCTTCCCTGCCTCAGCTCTCACTGGCCACCTGCAAACAGTATTTCCTCCTTTGCCCCTCAGGCTACAACCCTAGTCCTCAGCACAGGTAGTGTTTCAAAAATATATCTCAAGTGAATGACAGAAACATATGCTTATTTCCAATAACCAGGGAGAGTACATTCTACCACGCACTCCCAAAATGAACTAATTTCCTCTTCGGGGGGGGGGGGGGGGAGAGGAATGCCCTTTTCCTCAGAGGCAGAAAAATGACATCATGATTACACACTAGCACCACACTAGCCAGCTCTTTCCTTTTTTCTTTTTTTTTTAAGTAAAAGAAAAGCACTGAATCAGACAAAAGACCTTTAAGTCCTAATACTACTTCTAGAAATGATCTCTAAGAAGAAAGAAATGAATTTTTTACGAGAAAAAAAGAATTGGAAATAAAGCAAAGGAATGGACTAGGACCCCAAACCTAAAGGTATCCAGAGGCACCTCTCCGCCAAGCTTCCATGGAACTCTATTCCCTTCTCTGAACCACACGCACAGGCCAGCATATGAACTCACTGCCCACACCAAGAGAGAAGCAACCTAGACAAAGAAACCGAAAGACTGTGGATTCTTCTGCTGAGCATTTTATTGCCAAAGGACACACACCAAGGGTCTTCAGGCACACCAACAAGATATTTCTTCCCACACACTTTGGGCGGTTACAAAGCCTTGAGTGAACTTATGGCCCAGAAATCACCATCCCCCACAAGGCTATGGTAATTACTTGGTGAACTCACCAGAAGCTCTGTGTTCAGCAAACATTAAAAAATCCCCAATGAGAAAAACATGTCCTACTGTGAATGGGCCAGATTCCTACTGATGAGCGCTTTATCACATGATACATTACCTACTTTCCTACCCTGTTTTCCTGAAAATAAGACAGTGTCTTATATTAATATTTGCTCCCAAAGATGTGCTAGGTCTTATTTTCAGGGGATGTCTTATTTTTCCATGAAGAAGAATACAGTACACATTTATTGTCAAATGGAAATAAAAGAAATTTATTACCTGTATACGGTACTGTAGTACGATAGTTGTCAACACAAACCAGACAAACTGTGAATCCTACAGTATCAAGAATTTACTCATTTATTCAATGACAATCATGTCATCATCTTTTGGAACATCATCATAACAATCCAATTCATGAATTTCCTGGTGAATTTCTTGTGACTCCATTTCTTTCAGAATCAGTAGACCAAATCTCTCATGTTTAGCAATAGCACTGTCTTTAAATGAGTACTTCTTGTCAAGGTAGCCTGCTCGCAGTGCATTTGCAATGCAACTGTCAGTGATTTTCTCCCATGAATTCTTCACCCAAGTCACAACTTCTTGCAGTTTAGGTTTCTCAAAGTTTCCATGCTGACTTCTCTCCATTCACACAGCAGTAACGTCTGAACTCTGCGTAAGGTCACTGGTTGCTAGACGCCAGTCGGGGCGGCCCTAGCGACCAGTTTATGGTAAATTAATTTTCATTTTGAGACAGAGCCTGGGAGCCTTATTTTTGGGGGATGCCTTATATTTCACTCAGAAAGAAACCTGTAAGTAGGTCCTATTTTCGGAGGATGTCTTATTTTAGGGGAAACACGGTATTATCAGCTTCAGCCTACACTAATGCCAGATTTGAACATCACAAATTCAGGAAGAGTTTATTACCCCCTGCTGGTAATTTTGAGGATAACTAATAATAATAGCCAATTAAAAGTGCCCAATCAACTGACAATAAGTAGTAGAAAAATACAGAAGAAATCTGAAGGGAAGTAAGGTAACTACTTTGGGAACCAACTTTGTAAAGACAACATATTCATCTCGGGGTTGAAGACTTTTATGTGTCAAATGGAATAAGCACTGAAAGCTTGAAAGGATTCTGATTTGACAGCAATACTATTTCTCTTGAAGGGAAGGCTAACGATGCATCTTTGTGTCCCGTTTCCCAGAGCCAGTTATCACGTGCGTGAGATCGTGGGTAATGTCACGATGTCTTGGGCTGTTTCTTAAACACAGGTTGGATAATGACAGAGTGTTCTGTGAGCGTCTCGAAACACCTCCAGGAAGGGTTGCACTGCATGTAGACCCAGCTCCTTGGAGGAAATCCATATAAGTACATCATGTCTGGGCTCAGAGCACCTAGATTCCTCCCTCTGTCCACCCGGGCCAACTCTTAAATATTTGTGTGGGGAGAGGAATTCGTTCTTGACCTAAAGATGATCAGTTCACAAGATAAACTGGGCAAGGTGAACATCCCTGAGTTGTCTCACTCTCCTTAACTACTAGCCTCGTAAACAACAACAGATGACGTCACCCGTTCCAAACACGCCCAGAGCACTTTACATCCATGACCTTCTGCCAACCGTTGGCAGCCAGGTGCCATTTTGAAGACATTTCCCTCCCTTTCTCCTCTGCGAGTTCCTCTTGGACTTTCAGACAGATCCATGCAATCATTATAGCACAGCAGTGTGTTTCTGTGGCACAGAAATTAGAAGGCACTGGTTGGAGCTGCTAGTTCTCTTTCCCCTCCCTTCTTCAATGCTCACAATCTTTTCAAAACCCATGCAGCTGACATGCCAATGTAACATTTTCACATTGTTGAAATAAAATGTGACCTGTTTCTTCTAACTAAAAGGGTGTGAGCCACAAATTGTTGAAGTTTGGCTTTGAATTTTTTTTTAATCACCCATATATACACTCCTCTTCCTTGATCCAAATTTCTGAACTACTTATTTATTGAGAAGAAAATAACCAAAATCACCAATAACACATGTTAATGCTAATAACACAAAGAGCATAGTGCATTAAAAATAATTAAAAGCATCAAGTCAACATGTCTCTAGACCAGGGGTGGGCAAACTTATTGACTCGAGGGCCACAATGGGTTGTTAATCTGGACCAGAGGGCTGGAACAAAAGCAACCTGACCATGCTGGCACTCTCATCTTGGGCTGCTGGTGAAGGAGCGGAGGGGAGAGCAAGAGAACCCTCCGCTCTTTCAGCTCCGTGGGCAGATAGAACAGCCAAACAGGCCGGATCTGGCCCGCGGGCTGTAGTTTGCCCACGGCTGCTCTACACAGTATTATGTATCAGAAAACTGACTTGTGGAAAGGAAGCATGTCCTCCTCCCTGTGAAGCAAGCACTGTCATGATTTCCATTTTACAGATGAGGAAATCAAGGCAGAAGTAGCCTACCTGAAGATCTGTGGCAGAGCTGGGGCTCAAACCCTAGCAGGTAATTTTAGCAGGTGACTGCTAACCTCCACCACACACTCAGTGGCCACATTTTAATGTCTTCCTCCCCAAAAGCTGTAAATTAGAGAATTTATTGAGAACTTACTAAGTGCTTGGTGCAGGGGGGTGTAATACAAGAAGCCTGAGCAGACATAGTTTCTGCCTCGTGAGGCTCCCAGTCCGGTGGGAGAGCAGGGAACTAATCTGAAACGACCTCATCAGGACAGGGTGATGCCTCAGAGCCTTGGGAGGTGCCTTCATTCCAATGGCAGGTGGCAGTCCTTGGTCACTGAGAGCTGCCTCTACAGAGACCCTACAATAGGTTGCCCTCCTTTGAGGATGGCATCTCTAAGTGCATCTGATTGCCCGAATTCACATTGTTATTTAAAGCACACACTCCTCTCGGTTCAGATTTCCCTTTCAGGGTCTCGGTGCACACACTTGACCTCCTTGGAATTTCTCTAAGTTGGTTGGAGCGGGGACCGTCCTGCCCCTCCTCCCAAGTCAAAGGCAGCTCAGTGTGCCGCCAGCCAGTGCCAGGGCGGAACCACCTCACCATGTAAGCATGCAAACCCAAGTTTCCAACCTCAAGTTCATCAACTCTGGGAACCATGGGACTCCGAACTCATGCTCCTCCCAATCGAAGTTGAGCATCTGAGCAACCTCAGGGATGTGTTCAGTTATTGATGAGGCCATCAAACAAATACTTCCCTAAAGGTGACCCACCTCAGGGGCATGAATAAAATTTCCCTGAGGTCTATGGAAAGGTTAAGACTTGGAAAAAATTGCACTTAACATACGAAAAAGAAGCATCAAACCCACAAGTAATAGATGTTTCATTAAATACCTGCAAAACATAAAAGATGTCAATAATCATCTGTCACTCAAATTAATACACACATATGTACATATGTGTATACGAGTATGCATATATGAGAGTGTATGCATGTACATAAAATTACGAATTAGTATGGATGTGGTTGAAGTCAGATCTGTATGGAGTGGGGTAGAAAATTCCAGATAGAAGATGAACCTGACTTTGAGGAAAAAGAATTTGTGAAAAATTGCTTGAGGGGGTGTCGCAGATTTAAAAGTGTTTTTGAATTATGCTTCTGAAGAGCAACCCAAAGCAATTATTCTTTTTGCTACTGGGGAAGGACATGTAATGAGAATAGAGCCACAGTTGTCTAATAATTCACCTTACTAACTATAGATAAGAAGTTTTCTTACAGATCCTCAGAAACTGGAGGAGGAACAAGGCTGTAAAAAGGTCAGATGCCTCAATGGGTCCACTACTCAGAAAAGAAGTACATGTTGAGAACAGACAAGGACAGGACACGCTTTGATTTGGTTGCTGTGCCTGGACCCTGACCCCCTCAGGGAGTTTTTCTCAGGAACACTGACCATTCTCCAGTCCCAGGAACCGGCTGGGCTGCTTGTAACATCACAGGAGATTAGCCACCTTGTTATCGGACTTTGAGTCCTGCAGGCCAGACTATAGACCAGACTCTTCGTTCCCTGTTATACTGCCGCTCGCAGCTGCACATAACTGTCTGCTCCCTTAGGTGTGTATAACCAGTCAACTGGCAAGGGGGATCAGAAAGCAGACCTCTGTGGGTGACCCACTGCTCTCCCATCCTGTCCTACCGATATTATTTGAATAAACACTCAGATATGATTCAACCCTATCTTCTGCTTAATTGGCTCAAGTGATGACAGCAGCCCAGACCCCTTGGTTGTCCAGCTACAGTTCTTTTAATTAATTATCAGAAATGAGTGGCCCATTTGTTACAGAAGTCCTTTGACTTCATGCCCTCGGTATTTCTTGAGCACCACACTGTGAATGACTCTCCCATTGGGTGTCAAGACTTATGCCTCTTTGATGTCCTCAGAGCCTTCTGGGCTCTGCTCCCGCACTGGGAGACGGAGATGAAACCAACAGTGTCTTCTTCACGGGTCCTTTGGCAAGAGAGACCTGCCTTCCCTTCGCGGTGCGGCTGAGGAATGCTGCCCCTGAACCTGCTAACCTCCACTCCCTCCCTCCATCTGGGCAGAGTGAGTCAGAGGAGACCTGCCCGTTCCTTCTCCTCATCGGGTTTGGTGAGCCCGGTAAACAGGCCGTTAGCCTTTGGTGTGTCTAGACACAGAAATGATTCAGATGGCCCCTCCTGAGCTCCCATAGAAGCTCTGAAAAGCGCAGGAGAGAGGCGGCTGCCTCCAGAACGCCCTACTGCTGGGGGTTGGGTTACTGCTTCCCTGAAGGACTCCCACAATGACTCACCAGCCTGTGCTTTCCTTCCTAATAAACAAAAAGGAAACTTTCAGCCCAGCTACAAAGTTCCCTCCCACAGTACCTGTTTGTTTACCTGTACCTGTTGCCATGGTTCAGAAAAGCTGGGAGGTCGCCTGACAAAGACTGAAGAAGTTTGCACACCCAAACACACCTGTCCATTGTTTCAGATGTTTGTAGACAGAGGTGGTTAGCCTCAGGATTAGAAGGTGGGTGCAGGCGAGATCTGTGGACCCCTGAAAGACCCTCAGACTTTGGGTGCATGTGACAACAAGCATTTCTGGGATATGGGCCTTAGCTCAGGGCTGGAACGGTAAGATTCTCTTAGGTCTTCTAACTGGCCAAGCTGGGATAGCTCACATTTCTTGAGCTGGCACTTGGGGACAGACATTGTTCTGAGTCTTATTGAGTCCTCCCAACCAACTTATGAGTTTCCACCACTACCTTCACTATCCCCATCTTACAACCCCAAGTTAACCAACCAGTAGAAGTGGCCCAACCAGAAATCAGACCCAGACACCCTGGTTCTAGCACTCTCTTTCCCCCCTCCCCCATCTACCGTAAAGTTTCATGGAAGTGAAACAGGTCAGGAGACAGATGAGTTCCAATTTTAGCTGTACCTAATCTCTAACCTGAGGGGAAAGGTAGATCCATCTAAAAGGAAATGCTGACTTATTATCTGATTAAAATACCAGGACATTTAGCCAACTTTCTGTGCATTGTAGGCATGGCTGTTTCAAATCTCAGAAGCAGCAACTGCCTACAAAATTCACCTACCACCCGCAGGGACTGTGTTTCTTCCCTTACATCTTCTATATCCCCCAAAAGATATTCAATTTCACCACCACTTCATTTCAAGGACTCCATGCTTTACAGAGACACGGACAACTCCCGATCTGGGTCTGCATGGCACACACATGTTCACACTTAGTGGTAAACATGGCCCAGTGTTCCCCATCTCTCTTTCCAAACATGATGTGATCAGTAGACTCCGGTGATGAACGTGGGTTGTATTTTCCTGGTCCTGGGCTTCAATGGGAGGAACATGAGCGTTGGACAGTTCTGTCTGTGTCATTTAGTAGTTGGAAGCAAGACACCTGTGCCAACACGAGTCGTGGAAGTGCTAGCGTCAGTAATGCTTCCCAGGGATGGACGGGTTTATGTACCTGACGCTGTGCTATGAGCTGCATTTTTATATTATTTTTTCTTTACAACAACTTTCTGAGGGAGGCACTGTCATTGTCCGTGTTTTTGCAGAAAAAGGAACAGAGGCAAGTAGAAGTTTAGGAAGAAGGTAAGACAGCCCAGAGCCATGAAGTGAACTGGTGAGATCGCTAAGTAATCCCTCACCATCTTGGGTCTTAAAAGTGTGTGTGGGTATGAGGGAGGAGGACGACATCACTTGTAACCCAAATTTTAATAGGTGAAAATTCATATTTCTACCCCATCATTTTGTGATTGAAGCACAGTGGCTCTTTTAGCAGTTCCCTGAAAGATTATGTCTGTTGAAAGACTTTCAAGAGCAACATCTTAAAGTGAACACATTTGCTCACTGAAGAGTAGAAATTATAATCGGGGACAATGGCCTCATCTTAAATGAAGGTTTTAACCCAAAACTGAAGTTTATGGGGTTTATGACTCGCCTCTGATTCATTTTCCCATTTTGCATACAAATCCGGGAGAAAGACTTACAATCAGGCAGCATGCTGACATCCTGTTTTTCCTGCCTTATAGATATGCTCAGATGGATTTGAGAAATAGAAAGCAGCAACAGTGCATGAAAAATAGCATGTCTCACTCTGAGTATAGAGGCAGACACGGTTCGCTGGCTGCTCCCTGAGGGAAGGGGTTGTGTTGGGCCATTAAAGATTCACCAGGTCATATTATTGCAATTCTATTTTGGGGCTCGGCTGAGCAAAAACCCTGCACCTTATGAACCCGGACTCTGAACATCCTCTCTCTAGTTTACTATAAAAAGAAGATCCTTTAATGAACAATAGGACTAGGGTAAGAGTTTAAACCATTCTTTAGTTCTTAACAGCCTTCCTGAGTTTGTGGCTGGACAAGCAGACTGTGAATGGTAGGCAGGAAACAAAAGTTAATACTGTCTTTACTCAAGGATAAAGAGGGAAGGAGATCGTCACACAAGGGCTTCTGACTTGAAAGCAAACAGGCTTCCTGGGAAGGGGAACCATGGGACAGAAAGTGAGGTGAGAAGGCTGTGGCAGAAGCGTGTGAATGTGCTGGAAGGTTCTTGAATACAAGTCACAAACTGGCCAGTTTCCAGCTCACTGTGGACCTCAGAAATGCTTTGTTTGACTTGCATGGTGCATTTAAGATTTTTAAATTCATTAACCACTTCTAAAAATCGGGAAGTTTCACTCTCAAATGAAGATTTCCATTTCTCTGCTAACGTTAGATCTGTCCACAGTAGGCCTGCTTCCTGGCTGGCACAGCTGACAAAGGCCCCTCTGGTTTGCTCCAGTCTCCACCATTCCCTGTTACCTCCCACTTGCTCTAGCTCACTCATTTAGACCCCCTGCCTTACACTCTGTGCACTGGGTGTTTAGCAGGTACTCTGGGCCATGGGCAAGTTCTTCTTTTAAACCCAGTTTATCTCCAAAATGAAAAGGAAAAAAAAACACACACACACACACATTGAAAATGTGAAGTTCCCTTTTGTGGTCTTCAGCTTTAAAATTCTATTAGAGGAGTGTCTCTTTATACTCTTGAAACATCTCACTGGCAAAGGGAGAAGGTTACTTTCCCAGTGACTCCTGGTTTTCAGGATTTCTCTAAAGTCCTATGATTTGCATGTCTTGATTCCTTTTTCTCTTATTTCACCCGCTTTTATTCTTTCCTCTAAAAAATCAAAAATTAAATATCGAAAATCTGTCCCTGGGTCCTGCATGGTCCCTCACACACCTCTGTCCTTTCTTCCTGGTGACATCTTCAGATCCCCACACGGACCTTCCTCCCAGTAGTGATGCCAGACTCAACAGCCTGAACATTCCTTTCTGCTTACATGAGCTATACCCCAAGTTCACCCTACAGCCTCACCCCTGCCAGCACAGAGGCCTGGACTACAGATGCTGCCAGGAGTGCTCCCTGGGCACTTACAAGACAGGTGGGCGCTGACTACAGAATCACTCTCCAATTGGAGTGGATTCCAGCCAGTCACGCCAGGCCTTCTCAGCTTGCAGATGTGCACTATTTGGTCACTTTGTGTTTCTAAGCATTTACATCCTTGGCCAGCATAATCAGAAAAATGAGGCCCTTCACATAAAATCCAGATCCCCAGCCCCGCTGGAAGTCAGGTGTGTCTGATGTGGGCCTGCATTCCCATTTGGCAAGAATGGGCCAGGCTGAGCAGGGCTGCCCCGAGTTGGGGGTGGGCTCCTATGCCCACCAAGGCCCAGCCTGCCTCTTCTGCCCCTGCACCACCTTCCTAACTCCAGAAAGCATGGAGCCTGATCCGAAAGCCCCTCCCTGGATCTGAAATGCCATTGCACTAGAAGGGCCCATTACAAATCCGGATTCTTATTAAAGCCCCACATCCCTGAAGCACAAGTGCCTTCTAGTGTTATCCCCATGTTATAGGTGATAGGTGATAGGCGTTTTAGAGAATGAAGTCCATTGCCCAAGGAACATGTCTAGCAAGTGGGCCAGCTAAGATACACATGACCCCCAAGTCCATTACTGAATCAAAGTGGGGTGTTTTGTTCTTTTTCCTTTTCCTTCTTTCCTTCCTTGCTCTCTCCTTGCTTCCTTTCTCCCTCCCTCCCTTCATTTCTTCTTAGAATAGTGTTCATAGAAACAGTGAATTGATTCAAAAGAATATTTGGATTCCTGGCTTCTTTTCTAAACTTAGAAAATTCTCCTGTTTGTCAATATTGAGTGCTCATTCTCTGCCTTGCCTCCACTTCCCAACGAGCTTAGCTGTCCCCTGCAGAAGGGGCATGCCTGTTCTGGGCTGCCATTGCTCCTGCCCCATCCCTTTTACACCTGATTTGCTTCAGTCCCTCCTGTTACTGCCCACCCCCACCACCGGAGCCAACATCTCCTTTAGGCACAGTGGCTCAGGCCTACAATGCTTTGAGGGGTTCATGAAAGTATCTTAATTTTAATTGATTTTAAAATCAGGAGAAAAAGTATATCTATATATATAAAAGCCTAAGCAACCGAATGACTGAACAACCGAACCACTGGTTGACTGGTTGCTAAGATGTGCACTGACCACCCAGTGGCAGATGCTTAACACAGAAGCTGCCCCCTGATGGTCAGTGCACTCCCACAGCCAACCTCCTGCAGCCAGCCAACTTCTCACAGAACCCGCCCCCCAGCCAACCCTGATCGGACCTGATCATTGGCCAGGCTGAGGGACTCCACCCATGCACATATTCATGCACCAGGCCTCTAGTATAATAATAATTACTATAATGATGAGTTCAACCTGAATTGTATTTGTCTTTATGCCAATGCAGTCACTACATGGAATTTTCTTTTTCTTTTTCTTTTTCTTTTTTCCATTGGAGGAAGTGGCCCTTGAAGACGAATGATTGTCAGGGTGGCACTCTCATGCCTGCTCCAAGCAAGTATGTTTGCAGCTCCCCATTGAGCCGAGGTGCAGCTGCTTTTCAGAGTTCCCACGAGTGCACCACTTCCACATGGAGACTAAGAACACTGACTTTGGAACCAGAGTTTGGTTTGAAGCCAGGCTCTGCAACCTCAAGCCTAGGACCTTGAACAAGTACTTAACTTCCTCATCTGTGAAATGGGCATAAAGTCACTGCCTCCTTTTAGATTTGTTTGAGGCATAAACGAGCTCCTGTATGTGTAAAGCTCTAAGACCAGTAACTGCCACGTGTTTAATCTTATTTTTATGATATTTCCTGAATGTAACCCCATTCATATGTTAAAGCCCTAATCCCCAAGGTGATGGTGGTATTTGTAAACGGGGCTTTGGGAGATAATTAGGGTTGGAGGAGGTGATGAGGGTGGAGCCTTTGTGATGGGATTAGTGCCCTTACTGGAGACTAGAGGACTAACTATTGGCCACATGAGGTCACAGGGACCAGGTGGCCATCTGTAAGTCAAAAAGAAGACGCTCACTAGAACCCGACTATGCAGGGACCTTGGCCTCAGACCTGAACTTCCGGAACTGTGAGAAACAAGTGCTTGTTGTTGAAATCCCCCCAGTCCATGGTATTTCATTTTAGTCAACGGCTGTCTGAGGCATGTGTCCAAACCAAAGAGTTTTCCTTAGCTGTTAGCATTAGGTGGCCACTGACTCTTTTGTTAGCATTAGGTGGCCACTGATTCAGCCTTGGCACAGTTGGTGTTTGGACTGGATATGTTTGTCTTGTTGTTGTACGTCTGTCCTGCACAGGGCAGGTGTGCAGTCTCTCTGGCCTCTGGCCTCTAGAAGCCAGCTGCCCATCTTATATCCCCAGGTGTGACGACCAAAAGTGTCTCCAGGGATGACACACATGTCCAGTGGGCAAAGCCCTGGTGGAGAACCACACGTGAGACTATTTCATGTCCCGAAATGTCTGGCCTCAGCCATCACACAGCTCAGTGCTCCAGCATCCTTTGTCCTTCACTCACCAGGAGTGTGAAGAGAAGACACATTACCTTGCTCACTAGGCTGCTTCATTCCCCACCTATGAGCAGCACATTCTCACTGACATTTATTTTTACTGAAACCTGCGTGGAGAAACTTCCCGATGCTTTATAGTGATGTTCGCCATCATTAAAAATCAGTATTCAGCCCTAACCGGTTTGGCTCAGTGTATAGAGCATCGGCCTGAAGACTAAAGGGTCCCGGGTTCGATTCCAGTCACATTCATGTGATTGCGGGGCACATCCCCAGTAGGGTGTATGCAGGAAGCTGCCGATTGATGTTTCTCTCTCATTGATGTTTCTACCTCTCTATCCCTTTCCCTTCTTCTCTGTAAAAAATCAATAAAATATATATATTTTTAAAAGCAGTATTCATGAAGGTCTTGCTTCATGAATACAAGAGTCGGATTACAGGAGGGACTCAGTGTAGAGGGGGGCCCAGAAAATCAGCCAGTATCCTCCACCTCACCCCAACACTCAACATACGCAGACCTCCCTGTCTCTCGCAGCTTTCCAACGGGGCCTTAGAGATCACAGCCGCTCTGCCTGCTGCAGGCACTCAGACCTGCTGCCCAGCACTTATCAAACATGCAGCGAGACTTATGAAACATGCAGCTGCACAGCTCGGTGACTACTCCAGATACATCCTTCAAAAGTAACTGGAGGCGGAATAGTAGAGTGGTTTGGAGCTTAGCTCCCCAGTGGGAGAGATGAGCAAATAGACAGCCTTGCGGCCGGCCCTCAACCTCCCAGTGGCTTGTCCATCAGATGGGACCCAGGCAATACTCACCCAGCAGGATGGCTGTGGGCATGCAGTGCACTCAGCTCAGGCCTCTGCATGTGGCTAATCATCACAATCAGGGCAGCAGTAACACTAACCAACATCTACTAAGCACTTCCTACCTGCGAGGCTCAGTGAACTGCTTTACATACATGATGATACTTAACCTCCAAACAGCCCATGCAATGGGTACTGTGGTTATGAGGATCAGACTCAGACTCAGAGATGTTAAGTAATTTTCCCAAGGCCACACAGTAACTAACTGTTGGAGTCATGATTTGAATCTACTGTTTGCCATCTTCACCACGATGGTATGTACCGATTTCATGGTCATGAAAACATTATGGAGTGGGTGCTATCAATAGCCCCATTTGACAGGTGAAGAAACGGAAGCAGGTAAACGTTCATTCATTTGCCCCAGGTCAGAGTTCTCACCTGCTGCATGGTGCCAGGCACTATACAGAGTCCTCTGTACACGGTCCCATTTGACCTTTGCCAGCACTCTAAGTAAGAAACAAACACCCCGTGTTATAAACTAGAACACTGAGTTTCAAATACACACCATAAATTCCTTCGGGTTACACAGTGTCACAGGCTTAAATCTGGCTCCAGCTGACCACAGAGCTCCAGCCCTTAACTGTCACAAAACCCAGTGGCCTCCTCCCTGAGACCTAGTGGCCCAGATCTCAAGTGGCCCCTTCTTTCTCTCATCCATACCTCTTTTTCCCATAAATCAAAAAATTAAGATCTTTTCAATCTGGCTGTAACTTTAATCTCAAGCTCTCATTTAGAGGTCAGAGGTCCCAAACAGAGAGGCGGGGGTCTGCCAATGATTGACAGCTGAACTTATCACCCCTAGACTCCCTGCGGAGTCATCCAGTTCACTTGTTACAAAATTCTATCAGAGACCTTTCCTCATTTCCCTCTGAGATAGACAAACAACTCAAAATCTGCTCTCTCACCAAATATCTATGAAACTCAGAAAGAACCACCCTCCTGCATCTGAAAGCACCTTTGTGTGTTAGGATGAGCATTATGGGTACCAGAATCTTTAAGAGGTTGATCAGTTATATTTGTAAATTTACCAGAAACTTGAATCATTTTTCCCCTGAAACTTAGAAGAGTTAGAAGCACTGAGGTAGATAAATGCTCAGATTCGGTCTGTCCCCTGGGGGTTTGTCAGGGAAGTAGAAGCTGGGTGAAGGGGATAGAAAAGGGGTTTATTATGGGGTGAGAACTCAGATCGAGGGGCTATGTCAGGAATCTCAAGTTCTATTGCTTCTGGGTCTGGGCCTGAAGTCAGCACAACTGGCTGCTGGGACGAAGGGCGTGAAGTAGGGAGACAAGCACAAGCTGGCCATTGTCTCTGCTCTTGACAATGCATGTCCTGTGGTTGCAGGTGACCATGAATTTGCACACCTTCCTGAACCAGGGTGCAAAGACCAGCGGAGTTGATGGGCAGCATGGATTTGCACACCTACCTGAACCAGGGTGCAAAGACCAAGGGAGTTGATGGTCAAAGGCCCAAGGAGATGCTGCCCTTAGCCAAGAAGCGGGTCCTGCAGACCAGTGGCAGCCTGTGTGAGCTTCCACAGTGTCGCTTCTGTACTGACCTAGGAGCCCTTAACTGTGGCTGCCCTTCCCTTCCCTCTTCTAAACCTCATGGCAGCTTCTACTGCAGACAACCCCAACCTGAAAACAGAGGAAAGTCACTCCCCACCTTAGCTACATGGACACAGTGCAAATCCACCATCCATGGATGGATGTCTCCACATGAAAATTAGTAACGATGGAAGCCAGTGTATTGTTTCACCCATGCATTCCTTAGCTCATTTAGCAACTATCTAGCATCCCTTGTGAGGCACGGGGCAGACAGGTGAAGAAAGTGAGGTGTTAATTCTGTGGGAGCCAACTTCTCCACCCGGAAACTGCTGGCCTCCTGCTTCCCTCGGGCACAAACCTCCAGCTCATGGATTCCTCTCCAGAATTGTCAGCGATGCTTTGAAAACATGGACACTCTCCACATCCCGTTGGCTTCCCAGTCGACTCAGGGTAAAATCCAAGGTTCTTACCACAGCCTAGAAACTGCAATGGTCTGGCCCTGACCACCTCTTCGTTCTCAGTCCCTCCCACTGCCCGGCACTCCAGCCCACACCGCATCCGCCTTGGTGCCATCCCTCCATGGCCCTGGCAGGTCCCTGCCTCCAGGTCTGTGCACTCACTGGCCCCTCTGTCTGCCTGGACACCCACCCCTCACCTCACTTCATTTCAATCTCCTCTCCCCCAACGACGCCTCCTGAATCTGGTCCTTTCTGTCCTTCTACATGGAGCCCTCGAGGACAGATTCATTCATCTGTTTCATCTCCCTTCATGATGCGCAACCCCCCCCCCCACCCTATAGACTTGTCCTGTGCTTATCCTGGGTCTTGCCCACACTGCAAAGGACATCGAGGGAGGCAGGGGCTCTGTTTTATCTGGAGCGACTTTGTCCCTGCCTCTCGCTACCCCATTTTCTTGGTTTATATCCTTCACAGCACTTGCCACAATCCCCATTGGCGTATTATTCATAGCACTTACTGGTTTGCTGCCCGCTCCTCCCACTCTCCCACAGAAGGTGAACTGGGGAGGGGTGGCAGGAGGCCGCCTTCTGGGTCTAAGACAGAGCTGGCTGACCCTTGACCCTCTGCCCTCTGCTCTCCTCTGGAACAATGGGAGGTGCCTTCCCATCCCGGAGACACTGACTCTCAAGCAGTCCTTAAGTTGGAGGAAGCCATTGTGGCCATAAACACACTCTATCCACTGCATCCTAGAAATTTCAAAGCCCCACCTCACCAAGAGATGAAAATTCACATCACCGGGAAAGAAATGAGCTCATATTGTGTGCCCCCAACGTGACCCGCTGCAGTGAACACCACGGCACCCACAGGGTTTTTCTGAAGGGAAATGCTCGGCCCCCTTTAGTCAGGAGGAAGCAGAAAAACCCACACTGAGCGGCTTCAGGACTGCCCATCGATGTCAGGAAAGGAAGGAGGAGGCTCAGTTATAGAACAGAGAGAACAAAACAGACAGGACAATACATGATGCTGGATCCTGCACCAGAAATGAATCGCTTTCAATGCACTGAGGGTGCGGGTGGGGCAATTGGGGAGATTTGAATAGGAACAGAAGTAAAATTAGTATCACGTTAAAATTTTGGAATTTGTTAATTGCATGTGCTTATATGAGGGAATGCCCTTGCTCTCGGGGGTACTTGCTGAGTCTTAGGAGTCAAAGGACATGGTGTTTGCAATCTACTCACCAGTGATTTAGCAGAAAAATAGTATATGTACATATTTTACTATATATTATAGATGTTACATAATATGTAGTATATGTTACAAAGAGAGAGAGAGTAAAGGTGGTAAAATGTGAACAATCTGAAGAATCTGAGTGAATTGTATAAAGGTATTTGATGATACAATTCTTTCAATGTTCTTGTAGCTTGAGATTTTCAAAATAAAAATTTGGGGGGAAATTTCTTAAAGCACCCCAATGGATGCAGAAAATGCAGTGTCTACGCCCAACAGACTATTATTCCACCTTAAAAAAGGAAGGAAATCCCGTCACACTCAACTACACGGGTGACCCTTGAGGACATCATGCTCTGTGGAATAAGCCAGTGGCAGAAGGACAGTACTGCCTGGGTCCCTCCGTGAGGGACCCAGGGCAGTCACAGGCATGGAGCAGAGACTGGCAGGTGGTGGTGGGTGCTGGGGAGGAGAGCCAGCTGCTTGTGCACAGGTGTGAAGGTTCTCTTATGCAACTGCAAGTTCCCACAAACTGGAGACAACAAGCCATAATGACATTCTCAAACATTCTTTAAACCTGACCTTGCCAGATCCATCCACGGGGCAGAAAGCGTCTGTGTTTGCACCTGGCTCCCCCGAAGCCCGCCCTGCCGGGTGAGCCATTTCCCAGGGTGTCCATTTGTGGTTAGACATGTCAGGTTTCCCAGTGGCTGCGCTGGGAACTCACAAGGCCCTATGCACAGAGGTGGTGACTTTAGATTTAATGTGTATGTTTTCATGTCCTACCTCACGTGTACATGCACACACACACACACACACACACACACACACACACGCACGCACACACGCAGAGCTGCCCATCGGATCTGTCCGTTGGCCCTGGTCTTATCCATGAACTCAGTGCCTCCTCCACCCCCGGAGTCCACCTCGCCTTTCCTGGGTGCAGTCACACTTTAACACGGAAGTCACGCACCCCCTGGCCTGTCTGAACCTTCCCTGGTAGGTTGGTCATAACTCTGCAGGTGCCCAGTTCCCTCCGGAAGCCTTATCTACCCTGTGGAGACACTGAGAGGTGACAGGGAGGATGCTGTGGGCCAAGCCTTCTGTTCTTGCCACCGTGTCGCCTCCCAGCCCTCTACGCCGTGGCCACGTGTGAGAAGGGGTCCGCTGTCATGACAGCTCCGATGAGACACAGACCGCATGGGAGCACATAGATCATTAACTCAGCCTGACTCCAACCTGCACTTTCTGACCTCGCGGCCGAGCCCAGCAAAAACAAGCTGTAACACTTGGAACCGAAATCTGCAAACCCGACCTTTCACAGAGGGGTCCTGGCAGGAAGAAAACGCTGTCCCCAAAAATGCACATCTCAGCGGGAGGTGCGGAGGGCGTTAAAATGACAAAGCAGACCAAGAGAAAAAGTCTAAGGAGGACAGATGAAACAAGTAACACATGATTTTTTAAAATTGTGAAACACTTCCAGCAGACAAGATAGTATCTAGCATCCATGTTTTTTTAATTTAAATTCTTCATTGTTTAAAGTTTTACATAAGTCTCCTTTTTCCCCCCTCTGGCCTCCCCACCCCCAGTACATGTACTCACCACCCCCAACCCCACTGTTTCCATTGGTTATGTCATATGCATGCATACACGTCCTCTGGTTGATCTCTTACCCCCTCACTTCCCTCCTTCCCTCATAGGTTGGACATCTGTTTGATGCTTCTATGATTCTGGTTCTATTTTTGTTCATCAGTTTATGTTGTTTGTTATATTCCACAAATGAGTGAGATCATTTGATATTTATCTTTCTCCGACTGGCTTATTTCGCTTAGCATAATGCTCTCCAGTTCCATCCATGCTCTTGCAAACGGTAAAAGTTCCTTCTTTTTTACAGCATTATAGTATTCCATTGTGTAGATGTACCATAGTTTTCTAACCCACTCATCTGCTGATGGGCACTTAGGCTGTTTCCAAATCTTAGCTATAGTGAATTGTGCTGCTGTGAACATAGGGGTGCATATATCCTTTCTGGTTGTTGTTTCCAGTTTCTTGGGATATAGTTCTAGAAGTGGGGTCACTGGGTCAAATGGGAGTTCCATGTTTAATTTTTTGAGGAAACTCCATACTATTCTCCACAGTGGCTGCACCAGTCTGCATTCCCACCAGCAGTGCATCCTCGCCAGCACTTTCATTTATTGATTTGTTGATGGTAGCCATTCTGACTGGTGAGCGATAGTACCTCATTGTTGTTTTTTTAGCAGCCAGCTTTGCTGATCTTAATATTGGCCATTGGTGCCCCAATATGTCTGTAAGATATAAAGTAATAGAGAAGCATGGCCAATGTGGCTAAGCAGTTGAGTGTCGACCCAGGAAACAAGAGCTTGCAGATTGGATTCCTGGTCCTAGCACATGCCCAGGTTGCAGGCTCCATCCTCAGTAGAGGGTGTGCAGAAGGCAGCCAATCAATGAGGTTCTTCTCTCGTCTATGATTCCCTCTCCCTCTCTCTCTAAAAAGCAATAAAAACATTTTTTAAGTAATCCTACATGACAAATAGCTAATATGCTAATTAGACTGACATCTGGATGACCTTCCAGAGGAAGCCGGGGCTGCAAGGCCTGGCTGAGGCTTCAGGGGACTGTAAGGGTCAAGCCCCTACATGAATTCCATGCATCGGGCCTCTAGTATAGATATAGTTGAATTGTCCTGACTTCTTTTTTTAAAATCTAGTCCCATTCCTCCTTTCCCAGAAAGAGCAGCAATCCTGGACTCCTGATTCTGTCATTTGGTATTTCCAAACATGCCTTCTACAGTTGCTATCTGGGAACATATTCATAATCAATATAGCTATTATTTGTAGGTTTCCCATGGCCTGTATCTTTCTGCAATTTGCTAAGCATTCAATGTGATGCTTTTGAGCTCTTCCCTTGCTGATACATAGAGCTCCAATTCATTTTTTTTCTCCAGCATCACGTTCTTTGAACAGCTTCTCCCCGCCCCCTCCCTCGTTGAATTGCCCATCATCCTGTTGCTGTTGCTGGAGCTCCCGTTCGTTTCTGCCGTGTCTCCCTGTGCACTGGTGTGAGTCCCTCCTGGCACCACAGGATTGCCATGTCACAGGGCCGGCCTCCTCACCGATTCAGGCCTTGTCCAGTGCTTTCCAAAGTGGTGGCATTGTTTGCTCGCACAGGTACTATGAAAGTCCTCATGGCTGTACATTTCAATAGGATTTTATCCCAAGTTTTAGTCCACATCAAACTCTTAATGTTTAACCATTTTAAGTCACTGGAAGGAGGGAGAAAAACCTGTATAAACTATGACTTAAAATAGCATAACTCTTATTTCTTACTAGTGGCCAGGTGCATGAAATGTGTGTACATTAAAGGGGGGATTAATTAGAAGAAATATTTTAATATTGTTATTTGTCCTTTCTCTATAATAGAAGTGTCAGAGATTAAAGAAAATTACTAAAATGGATATAAAACCTCCCTCCTGTCAGAGTCTGGGTGTGCCACTGGACCCACCCACCACCCGCACGCACTTCAAAAATGCAGGAAACCCAGACCCGGCCGGCCCCACCCCCAGGGGTTGAAACCCAGACCTCTGGGCTGGGGGTGCAGCCTAAGGTTCCCCGTCAAGCCCTGCGGGGGGGGGAGGGGGGAGGAGAGGCAGGGCAGCCTGAGCTCCCCAATCAAGACCCCCTGGGCGGGAGGGGGAGCCTGAGGTACCTCCATCAAGCCCTGCCCCCTCCCGCCACAGCATCATGCCAGCGCTGAACAGGGATGCAGAAAGGCAGTGTCAGGTCCCTAGCCAGGGATACAGGCAGGCAGCCTCACCTCAACGCTGGGTGGGGACACACATAGGCAGCATGACGTTAGTGCTGGGGAGAGCTGGGGGTGGAAGTCCCCACTCCCGTCCCCACCCTCAGACTGGTCGTGACTGGGACACTGTAAGGGACAAATTAGCATATTACCTCTTTATATGTATAGATTTCATAGGCACATATTAGTAGTATATTTACGTGTGTGTTTTTTTTAAATCCTCGCCGGAGGATATTTTTTTTTCTATTGATTTTCAGAGAGTGGAAGGGAAGGGGGAGAGAAAGAGAGAAACATCGATTTGAGAGAGACACATGGATTGGTTGCCTCCCGCAAATGGCCAGATCAGGGCCGGGAGAACAAACCTGCAACCCAGGTGCATGCCCTTCACCAGGAATCAAGCCTGAGACCCTTCCGTGCACTGGCTCTTGCTCTAACCGGGGCTTATGTTTACACTTTGAATAAAAGGCACCACCTCTGAGACAGAATAATAGTCAACACACGGGTCAACACAGTGATAATAATGATTTAAAGGCAACAGCTAACAGGTATTGAGTACTGACTGTGTCGGGAATTCTGTTTTCAGCACATGTAGCATCTCATCTCACCCCTGCACCCAACCTGCTGCTTAGGTACTGTTATTCTGAGGACACTGAGAATGGAGATGCTTTCCCATCACGCTCCACCTAGACCCGGTGGAGGCGGGCCCGGCACCTCCGCCCTCCGTGAGCACAGGGACCTGGAAGAAACAGTTACTCAGAAACCTCCGGTGACCCCACCAGGTGACGCACCGCTCTCCAGGCGGGAGGGCAGCCCCTATCGGAAGCAGAGCTGGCCTCGCAGCCCAGCAGACTGCCAACCACTGTCCAAAGGTCGGGGATAGCTCCGCAGTTGTCAGGTGCTCATCCTGTTTCTTAGGGAGTCGCCTGCCTGCCTGGAATCCTCAAAAAATCTGCTCACTCTCACCATTTTGCGCTGATCCCATGATGAATGCCACAGGCTGTGACAAGCTCGCCTGCTCTCGATTCACTTAGTGTGGGGCAGCTAGGACCACTTGTGTCGTTCCCGCATCCGAGTGGGTGAGCCTTTGCTCACCTTGGGGCTTTTTTTTTTTTTAACTCCATTAGTTGTGAAACCCCCAGGTTTGTCTCAGGGCTCTGTTGTATCTTTAATGAGAAGGGAAACAGGGGTAGAGAGGAAAAAGAAAATATTATTTGGGTGAGTTTTGGGTGAGTGGGGATTACACAGTTAACCCCCACTTTAATCCACTGGGGTGGGCATTACTGTCCCAGTTTGCTCAGAGAAGTCAAGTAAAGCCCCTAGGGCAGTGATTCTCCACCTTCCTAACGCCGCGACCCCTTCATACAGTTCCTCATGCTGTAGTGAGCCCCAACCATAAAATTATTTTCGTTGCTATTTCATAAATGTAATGTTGCTACTGTTAATGAATCGTAACGTAAATATCTGTGTTTTCCGATGATCATAGGTGACCCTGCCAGTGGTTCTCAGGTTGAGAACCCACAGGTTGAAAATTGCTGGTGTGGAGCCTAAGATCATCGGAAAACACAGATATTTACATTACGATTCATTAAGAGTAGCAAAATTACAGTTATGAAGTAGCAACGAAGATAAATTTACAGTTGGGCATCACCACAACGTGAGGAACAGTATTAAAGGGCCGAGGCATTAGAAAGGGTGAGAAGCACTGCCCTGAGGGTACAGCTAGTCCGCAGGCTCCCAGGACCTGGCCCGAGGCCCGCAAGACAGGAGCCCATGCCCTTCCACCACGAGGCCCAGGCTGCGTCATAGGAAACTGAATATGATCGGGTCCTTACAGTCTAGCCCGATGCTGATGGTTGAAACAATACCACGTAACCCTGTTAAATCACAATCCAGGAGCTACAATCTGCCAAGAAACACAAGAGCGAAATGATTTCATTATAACTCAAGATGCTGTGCATAGACTCTCCACACAGTGAGGACATGCACAGTCCGGGGGGGAGATGGACATAAAGCTGGACTCAGCATCGTAAGTGCTGCAGCATGAAGCAGACAGGAGCCAGCAAGCAGAGAGGACGAGAGGTGAATCCCATGTGAACCAAAGGAGGAGACATGGTAACATGAGCCTCCTCCTCTACTACCTCCCCTCCCCTGCCCTGCAGGCCTCACCTGCACAGTCACGCAGTTCTCTCTGCAATTTCCTCAAAGTCACCAGGCGGCTGCAGAAACCCATCCTCCGGGTGGCATCCAGCAGGTGTAAAGGGGATGGGCCTTCTTTCTATAATCGTTGGGGAAAGACCTTTCCCCCACACACCCAGCAGGCTTTCCCATACACCTTCACTGGCCACACTGGTCTGCAGCTCCACAGAGAGGGAGGCAGCTGAGAAACAGCTGGAACCATCTGAGGTCTTCCTGCTTTTCCTCTCCACCTGCCACCCTAGACTAGTGAGCTGAGGTGTCTTCCGTGTGCCCCCCAGACCCACCTTCTGCTATTCAACACCCCATGGAGAGCAGTGCAGACGACCAGTGAGGACTGCCTACCCATGAGACCGCAGGGTCCTGTCGTCCCTGATTGGCTTCAGCCAATGGGGTTTCCCGCAGAGGGTCAGGAGAGACAGTGATCGGAGGGAGGGAGACCATTTCCCTGACGTCCTCCTGGGCATGATCTCTGGCTGGCTGGGGGCCTTCACCACAGGGCATTGCCCACCTGCCGGGGTGCCCACTGCGTGACTCTCCTCCAGCTGCTCCCTTTGGCCTGGGGACGGTAACGCTTTCCTGCTGCTAGTCTGCCATTACATCACCATCTCTGGGGCCTCACATACTACACCTCTGCCGACAGTCTATCCTATCTAATAACGATGGAATAAGCAAATTGACCATAATTCCAAGACAAAGACAGCGGCCTGCGGCCACAGCCAAAAAGAAGGAAATATGCAAATTGATGCAACAAGGTGAGAGGCAGAAGGCAGCTCTGGCCAAAGCGAAGGCGATGCCAGCAGCCAGAAGAAGAAAGACCTATTCTTGCAGGAATCTTCATGCATTGGGTCTCTAGTTTTACACAAACTCTAAGTCCCTGTGTTTTGATTCTGCCATCAGGTGCTCCATGCGACCCTTTTGTTATGACCAAAACCTGATCTAGACCAGTGGCATTTCACCCCCCGGGGGTGGGGATGGGGTGGACTCGCACGGCCAGGGCACGTATCTGAGTAGACACAGCAGCCTGCACCAGGAGCTGCAGCCGAGGAGACAACACTCCATTGGAGCCAAAGTATCCCCGCCCATGAGCTCCCAGGGAGGGCGGCAGCTGAGAAACACCCGGAATTCAAGCAGAGGCCCTCCTGCACCATCCTCTCCACCTTCCTCTCCGTGTGTTCTCTCTCCACCTCGCACTTCTCACTGGTGGGCAGTTTATTCACCCCACTTAGCACCACCGAGCGAGGGACATCTGTATCAGTGGTTCCCACAGGGCTGGACCAGCCGCCTCCAGCATCTGGGAAATAGGCATTCTCGCGCCGTTTAACACCCCTACCCCCGTCCCTCCCCCTCCCCCCAGGAAAATTCTGTGGGCATCATGGCCAGACAACCACAGCCTTAGAGGGGAGGGGGCTGGACTGGTGATGGCCTGCTCCCTCCCATAGGCCCACCCCGCCCCCTGCTGGCAGAATGAGGTGATGTCCGTGTCCAAGGAGGACCACTTTCTCAAGCAAGTTTTCCTAGAACTGGGAGGGGAAAGTCCTTCCTGTTCATTCTTTGGGTTTCTTTCCTCCTTAGCAGCCAGACTACAGGGCTCGCAGTCAGAATAGGTGCGTGAAAAGTAAGAAGTGGGCACAGGAAAGGCAGGGGAGGGGAGGAGGAAGAGGAAGGAAAAAGAAGAGGAAAGCAAAAGAAATTATGCAGAACCCTCGGGATCTGGTTGAAACTCCTTTGTGACCCTGGCTAGTTTGACTCAGTGTACAGAGCATCAGCCTGCAGACCAAATGGACCCAGGTTTGATTTCTGTCAAGGCTACGTACCTTGGTTGCAGGATCCTCCCTGGCCAGGCCCTGGTCAGAGCTTATGCAGGAGGCAACCAATCAGTGTGTTTCTCTCACATTGATGTTTCTCTCTGTCTTTCTCTCTTCCACTCTCCCTAAAAATCAATGGGAAAATATCCTCAGGTGAGGATTAACAAAAAACAAAGAACAAAAAACCTTGATTGTGTTGTGTGGGTGTGAGACTGAATTTTTAACTCCCCCACATCGGGTTGCAAACTGCTGGACCCTGGTCTCAGCAAGCGCCCTCTCTTTACCAACTGGTATTTGGAGTTAAATCTGAGAGCTAGCCTTGCTCAGCACAGAGGTGTCCCCACCCGGCACAGGAATCACCAGGAGGCTCGTGACCCCAGCGCTGGGCCCCATGCACCCACCCCAGAGTCTCCCATTCAACCCCGCTGGGGTGGGGCTGAAAATTCACATTTCTAACAAGTCCCTCTGGTATCATTCTCTCTAACCAGCAGGGCATTTCCTGATGTTTTTATAACATCAAGTGACAAAGATAGCCTTTATTTATTCCAGATGCTAATATTTCCTAGTGTTGGTTTCTAAAAAAACAAAAACCAATTTATTGTTTGACAAAACCCAGGGCAGGAGGAACACCAGGCCCTGCCCATCTAAAAGGTAATGCAACTCCACCACCTGCTGGTTGTCTCAGGAAGTGCAAGGGGTGTCTAAAGTCCTGTGTGGAAATGGCTCTCGTGCAAATTAACATCGGCAAACACAATGTGTGCTAGACACTAACCACCATCCTCCTCCCCTTTTATTTCTTTCGAGAATAAATATGATTTGTGTAGGTAAGGAATCAGTCCCGGGATTCTCACCTACATGGCACCTGGCAACTAGAAATAAAAACGATAGCGAATATTTGCCACCCTTTGCAATGAGCCAGGTACCTGCAGGTCAGCAATGTGGATGAACTCCACTGCTCCCCGGCTTCCTATGGCACAGAGACTCTAAGGAACTTGCTTAATGTCACACAGCAGTGTGGTGAAGATGCCCTGGCCAGTGTGGCTCAATGACTGGAGCCTTGGCCCACACACCAAAGGGTTGCAAGTTCAACTCCTGGTCAAGGGCACATAACTGTGTTGCAGTTCCCATCTCTGAACCCAGTCAGGACCATGTGGGAGGCAACCAAATGATGCCTCTCTTTCTTTTTTTCTCCCTCTCTCCCTCTTTCTCCCTTCTGCCTTCCACTCTCTCTAATTTAAAAAAAAAAAAAGCCAATAGAAAAAAATACCCTCGGGAGAGGATTAATAGCAACAACAACAACAACAAAAAGTGGTGAAGACAGAAACCAAGATAGCCTACTGGGAGACCTCAAAAACTAACCAGAGAAAAGTGCCCAAAACATATGTTTTGGATTAATTAACTCACCCTTCCCAGAAATTTATTACTGAAATATGCTTTGGATTCAAAATTTTCCATCCCCTTTATTTTATAAAAAGAAAACCACTTGGGCAGAGAGGTGGAGTGACTTGCCTATGGTCACACAGCAACTTGGCGACAAATCAGCAAGTCACTTGGGCTCCTTCAGCCACAACGCACTTTCAGCAGTGTTTACTGTGGGTAAATGCCAGAACGCTAGAACTGAGTAATATTTGGGGACTAGGCCCTAGAAATAATAACAACTCACTAAAAATACAGGTGTTCCAAAAAATATGACTACACACTTTAAAAGCGGATATCTCACTTAATTTTCAACCCTTTTCAGATTTAACTGATTTGAAATAATGAACAAAGAAAATTTATCCTAAAGTGCCACTAGACATTTTTATGAGGGTACACAAAAGACAAACTTTATGGTATGAACCTGGCAACTGTCAATGAACTGAGCATGTGCAAATACCAAATGAAATGATTATTGATGTTTGCGATCCCATTGCTTCTCGTTATCAAAAGTTCCTGGACCAGAATGGTCATCAGTTTGAAAACAGGCATTGGCAAAAAAAAAAAAAAGGCATTTCTGTAGATTCTTTTAAATTTTGAAAATGAACTATTTTAATATACATTAACTTTATAATCATTCAAAGTGAGAATATATTTGTGGGGATACTCTGTATATATTATATACTCAAGGGCCTACCACATCTCTATCCTGCCATTTAAAAAACACTTTCCAGCCGAAACCGGTTTGACTCAGTGGATAGAGAGTCGGCCTGGGGACTAAAAGGTCCAGGGTTCGATTCTGGTCAAGGGCATGTATCTTGGTTGCAGGCACATCCCCAGTGGGGAGTGTGCAAAAGGCAGCTGGTAACTATCTATCCCTCTCAATTCCTCTCTGTGTAAAATCAATAAAATATATATATTTTTAAAAACATTTCCCAGTCACTCAGATATGCTATTAACATTTCTGACATGTATTAGCTGGATTATTATTGTCTCAAGACTTTTCCTGTAATCTATTCATTTTGTTTTTATTTGTCCTTGTCCTAAGTAATCATATCTGTTGGATTGTGTATGACATCACCTGCTAAAGTTAATTGTTTGAGTTATTCGTTTGAAATACCCAGGATTCACTTGTGTAATGCCTAAAAGTGTCCTGCTCCCCACCAGCAATAACCCACCATATTTTGGGGAGAAGTGGCTGGGCCCACAGTTAACCTGGGACCTGCGTTTCTCTCTTAGCAATGACACCTACCAGAAACTGATCATTGTTTCACAAAAATAAAGATGTAAAAAGCTGGTATACCTTGAAGCTTTGAAAGGTCAGAGCCAACCACTTCCTATCTAACTGAGGCGATGGTAACTGAGGCAACTTCTCCATCAAATAATTATGTAAATCCTTACTGTGAGATCCTACCTCCCCCAACTGGTGGGCGGAGTTATGACATTACCAGCATCTGCCAAGGAGACATCCCCAAGACATTGAACCACCAATCAGTGAGTGCTGAGTGCCCTGGGGCCCACCCCTTCCTGTTCTGCCCTGGGTCCAACCCTTTCCTGGTCCTCCCCTCAAAAGGCTCTTCACTCCTCCACATGTCACTGCTCTCCATTTCTGTCTGTGGAGGCAACCCGGTTGGGTCTCTTGGTCCCTTCTCCTCTCCCCCCTTCTCTAATCCTAATTTCTCTACCTCTGTAATGAGTCCCACTGGTTACTGGGGAATAAACCTTCCTTTAATGTGTCTTGGTGGTCTCCAGTTTTCAGCGCCTCAAACCTTATACTTACTGACATGATAATCTGCTTATTACCTGCCTAAGGGCTATGGGTGTATCCCAAACCTGCTTAAGGGTAATAGGTGTATTTTATAGTCTCAATAAAAGAGATAGCAAGGCCAGAGCCTAGCAGTAGTCCTCCCACTAGAGGTGGGTTCCCGCCTGGCCCCCTATACTGCCAAATTAAATTTCTTCTAGTCTCTTTCATTTGTGTGCGGCCCTTCTCCAGAAACTGAACCCTGAACCATGCAGGACGTGAAAGGGGTTCCCACAGACACCTGTAGGTCATGTAATATGAGCCAGGTTATAACCTCACTGAATCCCATTTTGTCATCTGAAAAGTGAGGTTAATGCCATTTCTTATCTGATATGGTCACTGTTGAGATTAAAGGCAATAACTACTCCACAGTAGAATTTGACAAGATGCCCCACACATAGCAAGTATCCAATCAATGCCAATATTCTAATGAGCATTAATAATTGTTCTTATGAGGCATGACATTGCATCTTTTTTAAATGAACTGTGAACTTCAAGGCTAGCCATCAATGTTGCACTTCACCGTTTTCTTTGAGGACGGTGAAGATATCCATTTGGAAGAAGGGACTGTTACCCATTTAACAGCTAGACACACAGAGGCGTATCCTATACAATAAAGAACTAATGTGCTAATTAGCAGAACAACCATCTGGACGCCCTTCCGGACAACTGTCCAGACAACCTTCTGGACAACGCTGGAAATGCGAGAGCCAAGGCCGAGGCTAAGCTCCTTACGCAGATTTCATACATAGGGCCTCTCATATCATTATAAATAGAGTTACCATGTGATCCAGCAACTTCTTCTGAAAAACTCGAAAACATTTATAGACAACGACATATGCACCCCTATGTTCTTTGCAGCATTATTCACAATGGCCAAGATATGGAAATAACCTAAGTGTTTTGGGGTTTTTTTTAAACAAATCTCTATTGCTCAGATTATTACAATTGTTTCTCCTTTATGTCCCCCATAGCTCTCTTCCACCCGGTTCCCACCTCACCCTCTGCCCTTACTCCCCCCCCCCCCATTGTCCTCATCAATAGGTTATACGATTTTAATCCAGTCTCTTTCTGCATCCCCACACCCCTTTCACCCTGATAATTATCAATCCACTCCCTTTCTTTGCCCTGATTCTATTATATTCACCAGTCTATTCTATTCATCAGATTTTTAATTCACTTGATCTTCTTCCTCTTTTTAAGTAATACCTTTCAGCATTTCTGGTTTGGTGGTGATGAACTCCTTTAACTTTATCTTATCTGTGAAGCTCTTTATCTGCCCTTCAATTCTGAATGATAATTTTGCTGGATACAGTAATCTTGGTTGTAGGTTCTTACTATTCATCACTTTGAATATTTCTTGCCACTCCCTTCTGGCCTGCATGGTTTCTGTTGAGAAATCAACTGATAGTCTTATGGGTGCTCCCTTATAGGTAACCAACTGCTTTTCTCTTGCTGCTTGTAAGATCTTCTTTTTGTCTTTTGCCCTTGGCATATTGATGATGATGTGTCTTGGAGTATTTCTCTTTGGATTTCTCTTGTTTTGGGTTCTGTATGCTTCCTATACTTGTAAGTCTATTTCTTTCACCAGGTGAGGGAAGTTTTCTGATATTATTTCTTCAAATATGTTTTCAGTATTTTGCACTCCCTCTTCTTCTGGCACCCCCATAATTCTGATGTTGGTGTGCTTGAAGTTGTCCCAGAGGCTCCTTACACTATCTTCAACTTTCTGGATTCTCTTTTCTTCTTGCTTCTCCAGAGGAGTGTCTTTTGGCTCTTTGACCTGATTTTTGTGTTCTTCCATCCTGCTGTTGGATCTCTGCATAATATTTTCCAATTTATCAGTTTATGTATACTTTTTAGTTGGGTCTCATGAAGTTTATCCACCTTTTCTAGGATATTGTTGCATAACCTTAGAACCGTAGTTCTGAACTCTATATCCTCCATCTCTTTCATTTGAGATCTATGTCCTTGTCTCAGCATTTTCACTGTTTTTCAGAGTTGGTAGGATGGCTTTGTGTGTTTGGTGTCCTTTATGGCCCAGTGGGTCAGCCTCCTCAGTTACCCAAGGTAGACACTCTTAGTGCTCCCCTTTGTGGACTGCATGCACAGCCTTGTTGTAGCTAAGTCTTTATTGTTGTGAATTGACCTTCAGGCCAATTGGATGTGGGTATCAGCTATGTCTACTCTTGGATAACTTCTGTATTGGAGACAGTATATAGGATCAGACTTGAAAAACTGCAGAAGCCTCTGCTCAGCTTAGATGTGGCGGAGTCTCAGGGCTGAACTGACAGTCTTGGCTTCCGCCCTGCCCTTGTGCACTCGCTTGAGTTTCTGCCTTACCTCTGCCTTCCGCAGCTTCCCTGAGTTTCTGCCTGACCGTCCCAGGTTCCCCATACAAGAGCGTGGGTGCCCCAGGGGCTCGCCCGGACTTGGGTTGGTCTCTGTAGTCTGGAGTTCTGATTCCTTCTGCTACGAAGAAGTGGCCTCCTCGGTCAGACCTGGAGCTTCTGACTCCTTCTGCTATGGAGATTCGGCCACAACCTCCACCTTCAGACCTCTGCAAGGTACTCACTCACGCACGACTGTAGACCCTGCCAGCTGCGGCTCCCAGCTCCCTGGTCTCCCAGTCTCTGAGTCTCTGGGTGCCTTTCTCTACAGTCCAGACTTCACCCATATGAACCTGGGTCCACAGAGTGTTGGCCGGGGTTGGGGTTCAGTACAGTCAGAAAGGATTCTGTGCAATCGGGAATTCCTCCTCGCCTGCCAGGCAGGCACTTCCTCTCCGCAAGAGCGTCTGCCTACCTCAGCGCTTTGCAGCTCCCAGTCCGATCTGTGAGCCTCTCTCCTTCTTTCTAGTTGTAGATATCCCACTCCGCCAGCTTTCCTATGGTTTTGACAAAGTCCCTTTTGATTTCAGTTGTGTGGGTTTTTTTAAAAAAATTGTTGATGAGGCGGCAGCTTAGGAGACTACCTAGGCTGCCATCTTGGTTCTTCTTCAACCTAAGTGTTTTTGATGGATGATTGGATGAAGAAGATGTGGTATACACATACAATATAATACTACTCAGCCATCAGACATAGTGAAATACTACCATTTGCTACAACATTGATGGATCTTGAGAGTATCATGCTAAGGGAAATAAATAAGATGGAAAAAGTGAATTGTTCTTTTCATGCATATGTGGAATATACTAGTAAAACTAAAAGCGAAAAACAAATAGGACAAAAACCAAAAACTCACAGACACAGACAAATAAGATGTACAAGCAGAAACACAAAGGATATGATTGATTGAAGCAAACACATGTGTAAAACAGTGCTCTTCATGGTATTGTGGTTACCAGAGGGAAAGTGTGTGTGTATGTGTGTGTGTGTGTGTGTGTTGGGGGCGGGGGTGTTGCAGAGGAATATAGAAAAGGCTAAAGAGGGTCAAATATATGGTGACAGGAGAAGACTTGACTTTGGTGCTGAACACACAACGCAACACACAGTTGTAGAATTGTACACCTGAAACCTATCTAACTTTATTAGCTAATGTCATCCCAATCAATTTAATAATTTTTATAAAAGTCATTATAATGATTTCCCTAAAGTCCTTGCACAACTCAGCAGGATTATGGGCATTGCCTCCTTCTGTCACCATATATTTGACCCTCTTTCTCCTTTTCTAAATCCCCTTTCCCTTTGATAACCACAATACCATAAAGAACACTGTTTTACACACGTGCTTGCTTTAATCATATGCTTTGTGTTTCTGTTTATACATCTTATTTGTCTGTCTGTGAGTTTTTGGTTTTTGTCTTGTTTTTTGCTTTTAGTTTTACTACCGTGTTTCCCTGAAAATAAAACATCCTCCAAAAATAAGACTTATGTACAGGTTTCCTTCTGAGTGAAATATAAGGCATCCCCCCGAAAATAAGGCCCCAGGCTCTGTCTAAGAATGAAAATTAATTTACCGTAAACTGGTCATGAGGGCTGCCCTGACTGGTGTCTAGCAACCAGTGACGTCACGCAGAATCTGATGTCACTGCTGTGTGGAGGCAGAGCGGAGGTTGGAGTGAGCGGTGAGCGTGGGGCAGGAGAGAGGAGGAGACTTTCGCAGATGTGTGTAGAAGAACAGGAGGATTAGAGTGGACGGGACGAGGCGAAGGTGGTGAGTGCTGGTCTGTCTCTGGTGACACTACCTGATGCTCTCGGCCGCCTTCATGATGACTGAAGGTTCTCAGTCAGTGGAAGACCCTGCTCCAGCCCAGATCCAGGCCCCAGCAAGCCCAGTGACAGTCCCCAGGCAGGCCCCAGGGGGTAAATGTCTGATAAAGGGGTAGGGGGGATGTCTGGTGAAGGTGTTCAATGGCACAGGGGTGGGGGGAGGGGGATCACTTAAAATGACATAAGAGGATCAGAGGGGACAATCAAAATGACACAGGAGGATCAAAAGGGGTTACTAAAATGGTAATCCCCCTCTGATTCTCCTGTGCCATTTTGATTCCTCCCTCTGACCCCCTCTGTGTCATTTTAAGTGATCTCCCTCCCCCCACCTTGATACCCTAATTCCTTTTTTTTTACCCCTAGAAATGAGCGCAAAAAGAAAAGGCTACTCCGTGGAATACAAGAAAGGAATCGTGGAAAATTCTTGGGGCCAAAATCTTACTGCTTTCTGCAAAGAGATGTTGAGTATCCGATTGGTCCAAAAATGGCGAGCAGAGTATGGTAACCTCATTGAACAAGTGGACAAGGGAAATGCTAAAAGTGCAAGTGTGGATCAGGTCAGCAACCATTATTTTCCGAGCTGGAAGACCTGATCTATGAATGGGTTGTTGACAGGACAGCAAAGGCTTTGGTTGTGAATAGGGCTCAGATTCAAGAATTTGCCCTTGCAATGGCACCACAGTTTGACAAGACTTCAAAGCATCACAACACTGGCTGGATAATTTCCTTCAGCCAAGTGAACTGTCTTTAAGATCTACAACATTGTTTAGATTGGAAGATACTCAAGTTATTAAGCGAGCACTTGCATTCAAGTCCTTTATTGATGATGCTGACTTCTCTAAATACAATCTTTCCAACATGATTGCTATGGATGAAACTGCAGTGTTTATGGGCCAATCATCTCAAACAACAATTGAACAGTGGGATGCCTCCTTAGTGTACATTCCCTCCACTGCTTACGAAAGTGCACGTGTTTCCTGTATTTTGGCAATTCGTCTGGATGGCACTAAAATCCCACCTTTGATCATTTCTAAGGGCAAGAAGGAAAAGATTGAACGTGTTTTGGGCGTTTTTATTCTTGAAACTGAAAAGGCCTGGGCCACACAAACAGTTATAAGGAAGTGGGTCAATTTAATGCTGCTGCTTGTTATGTGAGGGAGCCCAAGAGGTCTGCTAGTTTGGGATGCAGCCAGCACTCACTGTGCTAAAGACATGAAGACATTTCTTCACGAAAGAAAAATAGATCAGATAATGATTCCTGCAGGAATGACGGCCTATCTCCAGACTCAAAGACAATTTGAGCATGGAAATTAATGACTACATTGAAAATGGAATGGAGAGAAATCAGCTTGGAAACTTTGTGAAACCTAAACTGCAAGAAGTTGTGACTTGGTTGAAGAATTCATGGGAGAAAATCACTGACAGTTGCATTGCAAATGCACTGCGAACAGGCTACCTTGACAAGAAGTACTCATTTAAAGACAGTGCTACTGATACACATGAGAGATTAGGTCCACTGATTCTGAAAGAAATGGAGTCACAAGAAATTCACCAGGAAATTCAGGAATTGGATTGTTATGATGATGTTCCAGAAGATGATGACATGATTGTCATTGAATAAAGGAGTAAATTCTTGATACTGTAGGATTCAGTTTGTCTGGTTTGTGTTGACTACTACCGTACTACAATACCGTATACAGGTAATAAATTGCCTTTATTTTCATTTAACAATAAATGTGTACTGTATTCTTCTTCATGGAAAAATAAGACATCCCCTGAAAATAAGACCTAGCTCATGTTTGGGAGCAAAAATTAATATAAGACACTGTCTTATTTTCGGGGAAACAGGGTAGTATATCCTACATATGCATGAAAAGAACAATTCACTTTTTCCATCTGACTTATTTTGCTTAGCATGATACTCAATGCTGTTAAAAGAGTGTGCAGTTTTTCCATATCAGGAAGCAAGCAAACCATGAATCCTTAATGCTGCTCCCTAAGAAGGAAGTGGGCTTCGCCTTCTGGGGGGTGGTCTCCCCAAGATACATGAAGGACAGTTCTCCTGCTCTGAAAATAAATCGTTCCTAGGGAGAAACCACGTAGAATCCATAAACTCTCCTATCTATTTGGGAGAAGAAATCCCATTTGCATTCTCTGGGCTTCTTGTGCCACTGACACGAACATCAGGCAGCCTTCCGGCTCAGAGGAGGACCTATGCCTTGGCGTGTTTAAAGAATTGCATACAAACTGAGGAGCCAGAACTATTACAGCAGATCCAGACGCCAGCCTCCGAGCTCCTTCAATGGGGCACTGTTCCTCCCAGGCGGCCCAGAGGAGAGGCTGCTACAGACGCACTCAGGGGAGCACTCCCGAGGTCTCTGACCTCCTGCCTACGCCTCGGAGGCCTGTCCACCCTGGGGAGCCCCCTGCGGAGAGGAACCCGTACCCTGGATGGGAAGATGCACCACTGTGTTCTGCATGCACGCTTGCTTTAGTGATCTCCCTGGTTATCGATGCACCAGCAAATTAGCAAGACTGGCTCTCAGCCCCCACTGGAGCAGAGAGAAGTGAGGCTGGCATGCCTCCCCTCCCAGGATGCTCTCCCTGGGTGCTCATGGAAATGCCCTGAGCAGCTTAGAGCCATGCACTAGACCTGGCCCTGGCCCGCCTGCCTGGCACCTGTGGGAATTCATCCCTGGGACGCCCAAGCGTGTCCCATTCCAGGCGGAGAACCACAGAGCAGGCTGGCAGGTGGGTGGGACTGAGCAGCTGTCCATCACCCAGCAAGCCAGGCTCTCCGATGCTCGGTGCTGGGGAGGTGCCCCGTGAGGACAGCACCGGCTTGTGGCGAATGCTCAGGTACCAGCAGGGCCACTGCTGGGTCCGGGTCCAGGCTGACTCTGGTTGGCTGGCTTTCCTCAGACTCTTCTAGAACCTGCCTGTACCTCTCTGATTACAATTCTGTGGATGGAGGGCAAGAGCCACCCACTAGGGACTCATAAGATCAAGATTGCGGCTCACAAGGAATATGTTAATATGGACCAGATACAGTAGATAGAATAGGGTACAATATACTCAAAATAGTATGTCTCACATTAAATAAGTGTAAGCACTTTTCCAGGGCTCGTGTGTGTGTGTGTGTGTGTGTGTGTGTGTGTGTGTGTGTGCCCGTGAACGCTCCTGTGAGCAGGCTCCTATGGAAAATGTTTGTCTTCCCTTGTAAGTGACCAGCAGGAAAGTTTGGACACCTGTTGTCACCACGGGGATTGTGTGAGGATGGAATGAGAGGATGCTGTGGTGCGTGTCACCTATGAAGTACTGGACAGATGAGGTAGATTCATCAATGGACAGACAGACTGCCAGACTGACTGCCGGGCAGGCAACCTAAAGCGCAGCTGTGTAGCTCAGTGTGGGAGGACAGGGGCAGCTAGGGAGTGGGGCCATCAGCTGTGACGTCCTTAGTGGTGCTGCTGGAGGTCTTTGCTCCTAAGAGAGTGTGATTTCCAGAGGGACTTGAACCCCGTAAATTCCCCAGCATAATAGATGACAATGTCCCCACCACATTCAGATTCAAGAAATGTCATAGGGGATTTAAAAATGTGGGTAACATGTTATTACCTATAAATGCAAAGTCTCTGGGTCCCTTCAGTGTCCCTGACCATACTCTTTGAAAACTTTCCAGCTAATTCCACAAGCATTTGAAGGTTCCAGAGGATGTTGCTGTGAGGGGACCAAGAGGCCTGTGATGGGGCCCCAGCCTTCATGGAACTCACTGTCAACTGGAAAGGTGATAGAAAGAGAAAAACCTCAAGCGTTCACAGGATGAGTGAGCCGAGGGGGAGACGCTCTTACTACACTGTCTCCATTCCTCTTGTGACAGAGCAGGAATGCTCTGAAACGGGGGCTTGTCTCATCCTCGGTAAGGTTAAAAGACGAATGAAGAAATTTTTCCAGGTATCCCCAAGGTGTAAGAGAGAAAGAGACACCTGGCTGGGTGGCTCTGTTGGCTGGAGTGTCATCCTATACGCCAAAAGGTTGTGGGTTCAATTCCCGGCCAGGACACACTCCCAGGTTGCAGGTTCAGTTCCCGGTTGGGGAAAGTATGGGAGGCAACCGATGGATATTTCTCTCTCACATCAATGTTTCTCTCCTTCCTCTCTCTTTCTCCACAAAATCAATAAAAACATCCTTGAGTGGGGATTTAAAAAAGAGAGAGAGAAAGGGAATGAGGAAAGTTTTTGGATGAAAGAAAAGGAATGTTGAAGATTCTAGAAAGTGACCAAGGCTTTAGCAAGTGACCTCAGAAGAGAAGTTTCTACCCTTCTTGAAAAATCCCTCAAGACAAGAATGTTGAAAGTTTGGCCATTAGCTTGAATTGGGGATAAGGAGGGAATATGTGACTAACAGCTATGAATTACAAATAGATCCTGGATTCCTATGTTTTTCTCCACCAATCACTATTACCTTGTTCACAACTAACCTGATAGCAGCTAGTTTTTAAAGATGGCCCTTAGTCTCTTCCCCGCCCCAAGGAATTTAGTTAAATTTTCACCAAACAACAATTCTCTTTAATTTGATCTTTATAGGTTATCACATCATTTATTATTTGTTTCCGTGATTGTTGACAGGTACTACTGGCATAAGCAGGTGTGAGGACAAACACACCTTGAGTCTGGTGAGCATATAATTCAACAGGTGGAAACACAGGGTGCCCAGACCCAGGCGTAACCGAGCCCCACGGGCCCAGCTGCTGGGCCTCCTCAGTGTGTGCTCCGGCTGGGTGTGTGCATGTGAAAGACTCACCTGTACACAGAGGGAGGGAGGAGGTCCATCCAGAAGTGAATAACAAGATCTAGTTTACTTTGGTCAACCATTCTGTGATCTAGGCTTCACAATATACTTCCTTGAGAAAGATATGGTGGTTCTTGGATGAAGATTTGCCCCAGTTTCATTGGTACCTTGAGTTGCTGGCTCAGTAATTGATCCATAATTGATCTCACAGGACCAGCTTCTCCAATGCCTTCCAACCCAGGCAGCCCATTAGCTCACCCCACCAGGGGCAGCCCCCTATCCCCATCTACTGCCTGACCCTTTCCACCTGCACTCCGCCCCCAAGGCCAGCCTAGATGGACCGTGTTAATGATGGGGTGACTGCCCTTGGGCTTCAGGTTGGGTGTGGCCAATCAGGATGGCTGGCGGGAAATTGGAGGAAGCAGGAAGCGGGGAGAGTGAGGGGACCACAGACTGGCTGTGTCCTTCTGCAGAAAGTCACTGTTCACCTGACAGCAGCAGGCTTTCTCCCACGCTGGGCCACCGCAGCTGCCCTTGGCTTTCATGCAGTCCTGTCTCCGCCCACACCTTGGTCAGTCTTGCAGGCGATCAACCGGCCTTCGATTGGCCTCATTTGCGTGCGCCTTTGGTCTCCTTTTGACCAAGACTGGTCCACCTTGGGACGGCCGTCTGGGATGCTGGGGGAGAGCACCGGTGGGGGACGATCCAGTTCCTAAAATACAGCGTTCCCTTTAATAAACATAGTCAACAATCCTGAGCTGCTCTTGGGAAAACAAACAAGGTGGCAGGGCGTGGGGCTGTTGGAGAAGCAACTGGCACGCCCGCTCTCTGCACAGCTGTCCTGGCTGTCAGACAAGCTGGCGTCCTCTATGGAAGTTTGCACACTGTCACTTAGACAAGGAAAACTGATTCCCAGGAAACCGGCTGCAATCAGTGAGTCATCGCAGATGCCAGGATGGGGCGAGACAACGGTGGGCCCTGGCTGGCCGAACACCCCTTCCCCCTTCCTTTGGGGACGTCAGGTAGCGTTGGAAATGTGCTGAGTCCTGAGTAGCAGAAGTCACTAGTTGCACTTACTCACTGTGAGCACTGGTGGAGCACTGTGCCGTGTGCCAGGCACCGGTGTGCCCTTCCTGCCCTGCCTCACCAGAATTCACCAAAGCCCCCACAGCGGCCTCTATCGTTCTTCATGTTCACCGCGGAGGGGTCTCAGGCTGCAGGGAGTGAAAAGACTTACCATCACTCACACAGCAGGTGGCAGGGACAGTGTTCAAACCCAGGTCTGTCTGGTTCCTGTCCGGCCCACTCAGGGCACAGCAACAGGTGAGCAAAATGCAGACGGGGTTCCAGGCTGTCTTTGTCATTCGAATGCTTGGCTCACATTGGGCAGGTCACCAAGACTCAGAAGCCAAGTTTATAAAACAAGACTAATATAGTACCTGTGGCCCAGCCTGTCGTCAAGATGAATAGGGGTCCCCACTGTCCCTGCAGAAAAACGCCTGCCACCTGGTGGATGCGGGAGGATGTGCAGGTCCCAAGGGCATGGAGAGTCTCTGCTTTTACACGTCTGATTTTGTTAACTCTTTATTTTGGCCACCTCAGGGTTTATTTACACTGGGGAATAAGAATAACATTGAACTAAACAACCATCATTTATTTTATGCAAGCATTGTGCCCAGAGTGCTGTGTGCACTACCTCATTCCACCCCACACAAGCTTACAAGGGAGAGACTATTATTACCTTCATTTTAGCAATGACTGAAATGAGTACCAGAGAGATTAAGTCTGCACAGCTTGGAGGTGGCACAGCTTGGAGGTGGCAGAACTCACATTAGAGCCCAAAGCTGCCTAGATCCTGCACCATTGTTCCTAACCACTGCTCTGTATCTCAGACCTAGTTTTGATTGCATTTAATGGACATTTCCATGCTGGCTCTTTGCCAGGAGCTGTTCTGAACACTTCAATATTAACTTATTTAATCCTCATAAAAATGTCATGAGTTAGATGTTCTGTCAGTTTTACAGGCAGAGGAAACTCAAGCACAGAGCAGCTGGGTAATTTGCCTAAGATCACACAGCCTTTCCAACTCCAAATCCACTTTTGCTTCAGTTTACAGATGAAACCCACACCAGTGTTTTTGGGAGTGGCCAGTTCGGATCGCCCACTGACTTACTGATTTGCATGGCCATGCTATCAAACCGTACCCTTTGCAAACGGGTGAAGAAGACAGACATTGGTTTTCAACCCTCAGCCTCACCATAAAACAGCTGGGGGTGGACGCTGGCCTCAGTGGGAATGCCAAAAAGATGCAAAAGCAAGCCATGGGCTGGCTAAGTAACTTAAGACACCCGAGAGAACCTCCACCCCACTTGTCTGTAAGCAAAATAATTCTGGATTAAATGTCAGCCACCAGGCAGCCCTGGGCGGGGAGGCGTGAGCTGGAGAGAAGCCCAGGCTCTTGTTCGACAGGGAGACCATGGGTACGTGTGCCACGCTGAGCCCTAAAGGTTAATTGCTCTGAGTTGCATTGTGGCTCTTGGCCCTGGTGCCAAATGAACTAAGACAATATTGACTAAGAATCAGCCACCATCAGAATGCAAACACACATGGAAATCCAAGTCCTTGAGCAGAGGAAACCCAGGTCCAAGCAGGAATCTGAATGTCAGGAAGATCAGCCACAGGAGAGCAGACCCTCAGAACAAGGTCTGGGGCCGTGTGTGCCAGCACTGTGCTGCTGGAAGCAACTTTCATTTTTTATCCCATTTATTTAAAAAAATAACACTAGGGAGGTAGACTCATAAAGAATTATGAATGTTCATTCATTCATTGTCTTCTGTGGGCTGGACACTGAGTTACTCTTTGGGAACAGTGGAAGGAGTGGATTAAAGAAGAGCAAATAATTTCCCTTACTGCCTACTGTTTACAATCTATTGAAAGGTGGAGATGGACACAGAGATAAGAAACCAAGACACAGCACAGCTAAGAACAAAGCCCTACATGGTCACGAATTCAGTGGTCACAGAAGCATAATTTGAGCGAGTCTATAGCTAAACTTGAGCTCTCACTCAGTCTCTAGTCTACCAGTAGGAAATATAATGTCACCTGTGCGGGCCTTTGCACACATGGCACTCTGAGCTAGAAACAGCTTTCTCCACTCTGCGGGACCCGGCTTTCTCCAGATGAATGCCACTTTTTACTCAACTCTCATATAGTAGGACTTCTTTGGGGAAGATTTTCCCCCAGCCTAGGCTGAGCTAGGACACCTCTTCAAGTGGCATATTTCCTCTTTGTGGACTGCTATTTGAACATTTTTCTCCAGTTTATACACATGTCTTTCTCCCTATTAGTCTGTGACCCCATACAGGAACTATACTTTTTTTATATTTGCATTATTTTGTAATCTAGCACTTAATACCGTGTCTGGTATGTAAGTGCTTGATAAATGTTGGAAGGAAAAAAGGATGAGTGAACAAATGAATGAATAGATGGATGGATGGATGGGTGGATGGATGGATGGATGCTTGCATGGATGAGTGCATGGGCTGCATGGATGGATGCTTGCATGGATGAGTGCATGGGCTGCATGGATGGATGCACAAATGGATGCATGGGTGAGTGCATGGGCTGCATGGATGGATGGATGCACAAATGGACAGATGCATGGGTGGGTGCATGGGTTTGATCAATATTGTCTTAGTTCATTTGGCATCAGGATAAAGTGCCACCATATTACTCAGAGCAATTAACCTTTACAGCTCATCCCAAACACCCATGCATCCACCAATGCATTCATATGTGCAGGAATGGTACTGGGATGGATGGTTGGATGAAAGGATGGTTGAGTGGGTGGATAGATGCCTCTAGAAGGCTGCTGATGCAGGAGTGACAGAAGTTTCCATTTTCTGGAATTCAAAAAATTATGTCTTCTCCCACTACAATTGATCCATAAAATTATGTAAATCCATTCCTGGGGAAGAAAGCCGAAGCCACACTTCCCCTCTCTCAGAACATAAGGCATTTTATTTTGAACTATTAATCATTTATTCACTGAGTTGAAAATATCTGTATGACTACTTGGGTTACTTCTACCTACCAGCTACTATTATCAACCTGTTATTGACTGAACAATTACTACCCCGTGCAATTTTTCTTGAATCCTGACAACCCTTGGAGGATGAGAGAGAAAAGGGAAATAGCATGTCAATATTATTGTAAACATCATGTGACCTCTTGGATTCCCTGAAAGAGTCAGGGACATTCCTGGATTCCTGGACCACACTGAGAATCCCTGCATTAAATTATGCTTAAGAAAGTAGGTAGCCAAAGGTTTGGGGGAGGTGAGAGAGAGTATAGGGGGCATAAATGGTGATGGACAGAGATTTGACTTGGCGTGTGAACACAAAAAACAATATTCAGATGATGTGTTACAGAATTGTACACCTGAAACCTATGTAATTTTATTGACCAGTGTCACTCCAATTAACTCAATATACGGGGGGGGGGGGGGGGAAGTACATGGCTCTAAGAGCTGGAGTGATAGGTCTGCTTTTTCGATTTGTGTGTGTTTGGATAACCTCCTGAATTGTTTACTGCACTTTTTTTCCCACGTGCATTTCAATTTTAAAAATCAACTTTCCTAAGGCCACTGTCACAGTGTGGGTCTATGAGAAGCAGCCCAGAGGTGGAGCTTTGCCTGTAGGGAGTTTATTGGGTGTGATCGTGTAACCCACCCCTGTGAGGGAGGGGCAGAAGCAGGACCCGTGGAGGAAGAAGGTGGACTGTTGGAAGCATTGAGGCGTCAGTCCATCTGACCAGGAGCTCAGAGGTGGTCACCCTCCCAAGCTGTTCCCATGAGGCAAGGCGACCAGGTCCTCCTATGTCTGCACCCACCAGTCACTGCGCACTGGCTGCCCAGGGAAGGGGCCTGATCTGGGAATGGCCGATGCTGGAGAGAGAAAGACCATCCACAGCCTCCCTTCCAGAATTGGGCGCTGAGCCCTCGGGACTGAAGGGGTGATCTGGACCGGGCACCTCGGCCTGCACCGCAGCCAGGGCTATGCAACACCAGGCCTGGAATTAGAAACCCCGTCCTGACCTAGCTGCATTGCTCAGTGGGTAAACTAAAGGGTCCCAGGTTCAGTTCCGGCCAAGGGCACATGTCCAGGTGGTGGGCTTGATCCCCATTGGGGAGAGTGCAGGAGGCAGCCAATCAATGATTCTCATCATTGATGTTTCTATCTCTCTCTCCCTCTCCCTTTCTCTTTGAAATCAATAAAAATATATTTTTATAAATATATTTTTATTGATTTTTTAAAGAGAGGAAGGGAGAGGGATAGAGAGCTAGAAACATTGATGAGAGAGAAACATGGACCAGCTTCCCCTTGCACACCCCCCACTGGGGATGTGCCCCCAACCAATGTACATACCCTTGACCGGAATTGAACCTGGGACCTTTCAGTCTGCAGGCCGACACTCTATCCACTGAGCCAAACCGGTTTTGGCAATAAAAAAAAATATTTTTAAAAAAGAAAGAAACTCCATCCCTCTGTCTGCCTCTTGGAGGGACCCTCTGAACACTGCTTCATCTCAAGCAGGCTCTAGTCATCAAGAGTGTAGGCAGTGTCCAGCCAGCATGGCTCAGTGGTTGAGCATCTATCTATGAACCAGGAGGTCAGGGTTTGATTCCGGATCAGGGCACATGCTTGATCCGAAGTGTGGGATGTGCAGGAGGCAGCCAATCAATGATTCTCTCTCATCGTTAATGTTTCTATATCTCTTTCCCCTCTCCCTGATACATATATATACACATACACACACACACACATACACACACACATATATGTATGTATGTATGTATGTATTTAATATATTTAATATATATGTATGTGTCCAATATATAATGTATTTAATATATATGTATGTATTTAAGAGTGTGGATGGCAAACTCTCTCAGTCTGGCCCTGACCACATCCCAGCCTTATTGGCTATGTGAACTGTGACAGTAGTAACTAGAGCCATCATGTCCTGTGTCCCCGCTGAGCAAGGGTAACCCCAGAGCCCACCGCACCCTTCCCTGCCTCCTCCCTGATCTATGATTGCTGTTCTCCATGCTCCAACCTGCATGTCCTCAACTGGCAGCTTGTAGAGGCAGAGTATAATGCCACCCATCTTCCTACCTCAACACTTCCCCACTGGGGAAGTTTTGGCCTTGAGGGATCACTTGACAATGCCCAGGGTTGTCACAACTGGGGGAAGGAGGTGCTGTTGGCATCCAGTGAGGCCACAGACACTGCTAAACACGCCACAGTACACAGGACAGTCACACCTCGGAGAACGACCAGGCCCCGAATGTCAACAGTGCCAACGCTGTAAACTCCAGTCCACTCCACCCAACATGGGTGGCATCTTCCTCTCCGTAGTAATAAAAACAGGACCCACCTCCCCCTGATGTTGGCTAAATACTTTATATACATCAGGCACCGATCCCAATGTGACCTGAGACACTTAGTCCTGGCGCCTTGAGGGACCTTGCCCATGTTCCCAGGGCGACTCTGAGGCAGCACCAGGTTCCAACGCTGAGGACCCATCCCACATGGGGTCCCATGCCAGGCCCTGCTCTCAGTCCCTCGGCTAATCAACAGCCCCCGTAGAGGCCAACAAGTAGCATGAAATGGTGGGAGCCGTGGTCTGGGATTCTGGGAGAAGGCATGTGCGACTCCGCAGGTGCTGGCAGCGAATCTCCAGGGCTGTGGACGGAGACCAGCAAGAAGCTGTGCTCTGAACTGAGTTGCATGACCTGGCCTGTGCTTTGCAAGGTGCTCTCGCTCAGAGTCGGATTGTCAAGGTGCTCTCTCGCTCAGAGTCGGAGCGTCAGACGGTCTCACTGCACCCCGTATAGTTCCCAAAATAGTGCTTCTGTTAGAAACGTGCCTCAGAGCCCTGGCCCATTTGGCTCAGTGGATAGAGTATTGGCCTGTGACTTAAGGGTCCCAGGTTCAGTTCTGGTCAAGTGCACATGCCTGGGTTGCTGACTCCATCCCCAGTAGAGGACATGCAGGAGGCAGCCAATCAATCATTCTCTCTCATCATCAATGTTTCCATCTCTCCCTCTCCCTTCCTCTCTAAAATCAATAAAACTATTTTTTTTAAAAAGAGAAAAACATTTTTTTTAAAGTGACTCAGAGATTCAGGGATGTACGTGAGTATAATCAAATGACCAGCATTCAATGAGGCTGGCAGGGGGCTTTTAGGTTACATGTGGGTTTTGATACCACGTGTCTGTCCGTTGAACACCTGTATGTGTGTCTTTGGTTTCTGTGTGCAGGAAGGGGCATACCCTGTTTTATATGTGCGTACTGAACACTTCATTTGGCACAGATCCATCCTGAAGCCAGAAGCTATGCACTGTCCTTCTGTTTACCAGATGATGTGCTAGGCACTGTACTAGGTGCTTGTGAATTATCTCATTTAATTCCCAGAAAACTCCATTTTACAGATGATAACACGGAAGCACAGAAAGGGCAAGCCACCTGCCCACCGTCACACAGCTACCAGCTGCTGCAGCGAGCTTCCTGTTCAGCTGTGTGACCCCAGAGCCTGGTTCTCACCGGGCTGGGCTCTGGGTTAAGCCTTGAGAGACTGACCCCAGCATCAGTCCACGGTCTGATTTGGGGTGAAATATCTGTCCTTTCTGAGCCCACGTTTCCTCCTTCCCCGTACTTTTTACGTCATAGGTCTAATGAGGAGCACGTTATCGGGCACAGGAGAGCGTCTGGAAAATGCTCAGTGATGGCGCACACATCACCACAACAGAACACGTCAGATTCCCATCTCAGCCAAGCAGCTGGGCTCGCAGGGCCACCCTGGGTGTCTGGGTGGCGCACCTCGGGCTCAGTGATGGCGAGCAGTGAGTGGAGGCCTGCATGCAGGAGGAGGCGTGTCTGTGGGGCTGCCCGTGCGGGAGGCCTGGAACGGGGTCTGAGAGGTTTGTGGAGCCTCTTTTCAGCACAGCGACCAGCTCAGCCCGGGTCCCAGGGCACCGCTGATAACAGAGCTGACAACTCCATGGATCCGTCAATATTTGAAGAGGGGTGGAGGCTGGGAGATTACGAGGCCGAGAAAGGCAGGTGTGACGGTGAGCACCACCTAAAGCATGTCCGGCGGGGAAGCCTAGCCCAGGGAGCCGCTGGGTGGGCCCTGGGAGGCGGTTCCCCACCCTGAGGTGCGGGCCCAGGGACTCCCTGATGCCCGCAGCCAGGGCTCTGGTAGGGTTTGATGCTCCGAGGTCACCACCTTTAGAGTTTTGAAGAGTTTTATCTTTGAACTTGTGTTGTGGGAGTAAAGCTCATGGGACAACCTGTAGAAGGCCCCGAAGCAGAACACTGACAGCCCCAAAGCTGAGGGGGGCGGGAGGGTGGAGGGGGAGAGCACGGAAAGTCTCGCCCCCGTCGGTGGGCATGCAGAGGGTACAGCCACTGTGGGAGGTCCCGGAGGGTTCCTATAAAACCGAACACGCTTTGACACATGACCAGCACCCTTACTCCGTGGTGGTTGCCCAGAAGAGTTGAAAACCTCCGTGCACAGAAACACCTGCACACGGTGTTGAGAGCAGCTTTGTTCATAACTGCAAACATTATGAGCCTTTCGGCCGTGAGAAGACCTAGAGGAACTTTGACTGTGTGTGACCAAGTGAAAGAAGCCAACCTGGCCAGGCTGTACGACCACACCCACTGGACCTTGTGGAAATGGCAACCCTGTGCAGACATTTAGAAGATTAATGGGGTGCCCAGCTAGGCTTGCTCAGTGGTTGAGCATCAACCCATCAACCAGGAGGTCATAGTTTGATTCCTGGTCAAGGCACATGCCCGGGCTGCAGGCTCAACACCAATAGGGGGCGTGTGTGAGTCTCATCATTGATGTTTCTCTCTCTCTCTCCCCCTCTCTCTGAAATCAATAAAAACATGTTTGTTTGTTTGTTTTTAATTAATAGGTGGGTACTGGAGGGGGAGGGGACTGGGGAGAAGGCAAATTGGGTAAAGGGGGGTCAGATCTATGGACAGTGAGCCATGCTGTGGGCAGGGGAGGTAGTACAATATGCACGCCCTGTCGGTTGCCGCCTCGTTCACAGGTGGCATTCCTGATGCCCACAGGCACAGGCTCTCAGCTAGAGGCCCTGACAGCCCTGAGAAGCCACACCTTCCATCCAAATCAGAATTGTCTCAGACACAGAAAGAAGGTCTTTCGAAGAAACATGAGCGACTGAAGAATCATCCCAGATCCCTTCCGACTCGGTTCTGCCTGTGAAAGCCTCTGCCCTCGTCGTGAGTGGGAGGCAGGGGGTGTGGAGAGGAAGTGTGAGCATCTGGAGGGGACACAGCAGCCACAGGGTCTGCGTGGGTGGCATTGCTCTGTGCTGGTAAGGACGATCTATGAGCCGTGTCCGTGCGGGGCGTCAGCCGTGAGTTAGGGCCTTGGAAAGCAGCAGAGCACAGCACACGGGCATGGTCACGTTCATGCTGGTGCCCTGGCTGGGAGCTCGGTTGGTTGGAGCATGTCTGTGTGCCAAAAGTTTGCAGGTTTGATTCCTGGTCAAGGTGCATACCTAGGTTATAGGTTTGATCCTCAGTTGGGGTGTGTATAGGAGGCAACAGATCTCCTCCCCTTTTCTCTTTCTCTCTAAAATCAATAAAAATATATCCTCAGGTGAGGATTAAAAAAATTCATGCTAATAACTTGAAATTTTAATCTTTCTTCTCTTAATATGACTGTGTAGCAGATGGAAGGTATGACAAGTAGAAAGAGAGAGATGTCGTGGAAGAAGGAAAAGCTGTGTGCACATCCAAGTGCCTTCAGCAATGCTTCTTCCTCTTCTGTAAGGGGCTTTGCTTTTTCATTTTTTTGCACCTGGCCCTGCAAATTCTGTTCCCGGCCCTGCCTCTGCCACTACCACTAAGTTAACACGTGGCGAGAGTCTACAACAGACACGCTGCTCCATGCCCTCCCGCCCCACAGCCCAAGTCACTCTGCTCCCTAAGCCCCATATGCTTCTTCTGTAAAACGGGTGCAAAAGCTCCAATCACAGTGTGGACACAACCGGGAGGGGGGATGCCAAGGCTTTGCAAAGAGTCAGATGCCATCCACGTGGCAGTCGTTGTCCCAAATAGTCCAGGGTGCGCCCGCCCCATCAGGAGCGGTAGCCCCAGCACCTGCTCCGTGGTGGGAAGACAGCCGTCATGGTTTGCAGGGCGCTGGGGGTCAGGGACACAAAAAATGAGCACAAAGGCGCTCAAGGCCAAGGGCAGCCGATGGAGACTGATGGGGGGAAGGGAGCAGCGGTCAGTTGGAGACAGAGTCAGGGCCAGCCCCGAGCCCTTGCACCTAAGCTGCAGTGCCGCTGTGCTCCCTGGCACAGTGTGTGCGCCTGACGGCTGCGTAGTAAATGGGCTGATTACATTCCAGACTGTAAATCAGCATGCACATTTTCAATGACCCTCGTCCCATTGCTGTACCCACTTTCATTTTTCTATCCCCTTGAACTACTTTTGATTTACGCTCTCAGACTGTATTTGCATAGTCCTCGTGGGACATTTTAATACATACCCCTCCTGGAACGAAATAAACTAAACAGCCTGTCCTGACTTCCAATGGCGCGCTCTGGCCCCAGGGCAATGGGCCGCCCCTAGGTTACATGCTTTCCGGCGCCAGAGCCCTTGGGGAGTGATGTTTGCATGAGTAGGGCAGTTCCGTGGGGGAGATGCTATTTCCTCCTAATGTAATGGTTTGGTTAGTGGTGCTGGAGGTGGTGTTCTGGAATAAATGGAGGTGAAAGGCAGACAGAACTGCAAAACCTGACAGAACGTGTTTTCCCTGCTCTGGTCATGACTCACGGAACGGAGGAAGGAATCAGCTACCGAGGTCAGCCTGAGCGGCCGCAGTGGGTGAGGGGCCCTGGACAGGATGCTTGGAGTGCCAGGGAGGCACCAGAGCGAGAGAAATCAGTTGGTTGGTTTTTATTGAAGAGACGCTGCTGCCATAGGGCAGCCGGGGCACAGGGGGCCCCACCCAGACTGTGTTTGCCCTGCCTGTGTACTCAGCAGCAGCTCCGGATGAGGAAGCAAAGGGCAGGGAGCTGGCTCAGTTGACAGCTGGTCCTGGGCCGAACCAGCTGCAGACCAGGCGCTCTGCACCAGAGCAGCTCCAGGTGACACGGGGGGACTAAGGACACTCCCTCCAGGGACTCAACAGGTAACCTCTCCTGGGTCCTTTGAGCACGGCCTGAGGGCTTGTAGTTTGTGGCGGGCGGTGACCTGCAGAAGCCGGGGGTCAGCGAGGGTTGTTTGACCCCAGCTCTGCCATTGATTCACTGCATGGCCTTGGGTGTCGGTGAGCCTCCATTTCACCATCTGGGAAATGGACCCCAAGACAGCCTTCCCTGACAGGTCCGCGTAGGATGCGGTGATCATGTGGCAGTGGCAGGTGCCAGAGGTAGCTCCTATTTGCAGAGAACCACTGAAGGCCGTTTTCAGTGTAAAACTTGGGGAGTGGATGAGGGTACTCAGCAGTGGAGGCGTGAGGCATGCGATTTGGGGACCACTGTCAGGACAAGGGTGCCACGGTAAGGCTGACTGAGGGGACCTAGGAGGGCTGTCTGAGGCGGGAGGAGAAGGGAGAAGAAACCCTGGAGTGTCATTTGCGAGTGTGGCTCTTTGCACATTTTGTCTTCTTTAACGCTCACAGTTGCAACCCCAGCTGCAGGATTCCAGGAACTCGCATGGCCCTCTGCAGCCTCGTTCTCCGCCTGGAGAGCCGTGTGATTGGAGGGCGGGTGCCCTGGAGCTTCAGGCTCCTGTCTGTAAAACGGGATAATAATAGTGCCGAGACCAAAGCCAAGGCCGCGAGGGCGGAGAGGACCAGGGCCGGAGCACCTGCGCGCGTGACGGATGTCTGCTGTGGCTTTTGTCGCTGCCCTCCTGTGGTCTTCTCCATTTACAATGAGGAAGCTGAGGCTGGGCAGGGGGAGGACACCTCGGGGTCTCCCGGAAAGGAGGGCACGTCCAGGCCACGGCCTGAGTGACGTGGGTGAGGCACTCACCTCAGGAACAGACATTAAGCAACACCAGAAAACCTTGTCACCGGGATAAATTATACTTTAAGGCAATGTTTTAAAATTGTTAAGCTAATGCCAAGAGATCGATGGGGAGCAAAATAACAGGCGAGGCACAGATGGGATCCGTAACAGCACTCATTTTGTGAAAATATATTGTTCATCTTGAGGACTGAGTTTTCTGGGTCCTCCTTAAGTTCTGCTCTGGTGGCTCCCTCCCCTGACCCTCATCCAAGCTGTGATGGCACCGCACCGTCAGCCCTGGGCTGTGTAGTCCTGCTCCCTCCGAAAATGCAAGGGGAGAGGGGCACGCTGGGTACTTTTCAGTTTAAGGAGAGTGGGCTGACCAGCCCGCGCCCCGAGTCCTGGGAGATCCTTCCCCCAAGTGCTCTGAGGCTGGGGGTGGGGGGCTTTTCAGGGAGAAGGCAGGCACTTGGGGAGTGCTGGCCCGGAAAAGCCCACGAAGGCTGGGGTCCGCTGGCCGGAGGTGCTCGGAGAGGCGTGGGGAGGCGCGGCCCGTCCAGCAGGCTCACCGTCCTCTCCAGCGCGAAGCTGTTGGCTCACTGTCAGCAGCGCCTCTGGCCTCTGCCCGGAGCTGGGCGGGAAGTGGTTAAGGATTCCAGTGCCTGAGTCACGTGGAGACAGGTCCGACCCCAACTGCCTCTTCTCAGCTTCTGGCCTGGGGACTGTGTCTCCACTTAACCACCCAATACGAACTGGGGGCCCATCATGAGCAAGCAGGACCAGCAAGGTGCCTGCCCTCACGCAGTTCGCCTTCTGGGGTGAGGGCATCGCATGGAGGTCTGGGTGTCTTTATCTGTGTGATGGGGAGTGGCAGGCTGATGGAAAGACAATGCCTGCCCCAGGGCTGGGACCAGGGTGAGGCCAGCCAGGCCCTGGGGCAAAGCTGGGAGACACCCCCTGGCCACGCCTCGCCTGTTTGCACTTGGCACCGGAGCTTCAGATCCTGGGCCTGCATGGCTCATGTTAATAAGCCTTCGGCCAGTGCTACCTGCTGCTTGTTGCTTAATGGTGCTTGGGCAATGCTGAGAATGAGGCAGTGAGCTCTAAGACGCTGGGAGCATCAACCTTTTATATAAACATAATCGACTAAGACAATGGTCAGCAAACTGCGGCTCGAGAGCCACATGCGGCTCTTTGGCCGCTTGAGTGTGGCTCTTCAACAAAATACCACAGCCTGGGTGAGTCTGAAAAAATGGTGTTAGAAGTTGTTCAAGTTTTAAAAATTTGGCTCTCAAAAGAAATTTCAATCGTTGTACTGTTGATACTTGACTCTGTTGACTAATGAGTTTGCTGACCACTGGACTAAAACATCAATTAGCAAGTATCCTGAAAACACACAGCTCCCCTGGACCCAGGCGGTCCCAGAGCAGGACACAGAGTGGCCAGTCCTCATACGCCCCCTTGTGGAGGAGGCCGGTGGTGCCACTGCACCTGGTAGTAAGGTGCTGGGGAATCCCTGAGATGCAGGACCACAGGACATGGGAGAGCAGGTCTGTTCTCTTCACCTACCTTGACCTTGCCTTTGGAGATGGGGCACAGGGCTTGTTCTGCTGCGAGTGCCAGCCTGGCCATGTTGGCACTGCCCTCCACTGGGGGTGAGGAGGGCTTACAGTCTGCCTACAGGCCATTGCATCGATGGAGGCATTTCTGTTTGCTTGGTGACTAATTCTGTCAGCATCCACCCTCCGAGGACCTGCCCCTCCCTGTGACAGTCACTTCGCTGCCCGCTGCAGACTGATTGCTCTTTCTCCGGCCTCTGGGCCTGCGTTTGCTGTGTGATGGGTTCCCAGGAGGTGGGCTCACTGATAACCTGCATGTAAATCCAAGGAACACCAATCAAGGGTAAAGGCCTCTGTCACCTCACAGGAGTCCATAGGTTGGGTTTGCAATGTCCTCTCTCCGCCCTCACCGCACAGACAGGAGCGGAGGCATCTGCCCGCAGCTGGTGTGAGCAGGACCCGACCCCAGTGGAGGGCTTGACCCCAGTGGAGGGCCTGACCCCAGTGGAGGTTTGCTGTTTCATCCCCAGGGATGGCTCCCTAACCAGCTCTTAGAAAAGCAGGTCCCTGGAGGCACTGGGACACTGCGAAGAGAAAATCACTACGTAGATCCAGCCCCTGAGCAGGTCCCTCCACCGTGACACTGGTGACATTTGGGGCAGATCGTCCTCTGCCGCTGGTGTCCTGTGTACTGGGGGTGCTCCTCACTCCGAGTCTTGACGCTCAAACCTGTCTGCAGGCATGTCTACATGAGGGTGGGGGGAGGGCAAAACTGCCCGCCGTTGGAGAAACACTGCCTGTGAGTTCCTGAGAGTCAGAATGGAGAGCAGCACATTTCTAAGGAGGACATTTTAACAAGGTAACAGAGAGAGAGAATGAGAGAGAGAAAGAGAGAGAGAGAGAGAGAGAGAGAGAGAGAGAGAGAGAGAGAGATCTTCAGTACATCTATACACCCGTCCAGGACCACCTGGGTGCCCACCTCATCTAACCTTCCCCAAAACACTGTGACGTACAAGGCCTGTTGGGCTGGTGCCAGACCTCTCTGTGCCTCAGTTTCTCACCAGAAAATTGTACAAATAATATAATCTAACCAGAGGGTGTTTGCCCAGGCAGGGGAGTCAGTACACACATAACGGCAAACTTGAGAGGTGTTTAATGTAGTCATCATGGTGAACACTGGCCTTTTCCGCAAGACAAAGGCATTCGGAGAGCATGCCTTGCTGGTGGCCTCATCACGGTGAGACTGACGGAGGCTGGCTCAGGCCTTAGCTTTCTCTTGGAGGAGGAGGGTGGGTGCTCCCCACTCAGGCAGCCCTTCCACTGTCCTCCCCAGGGGCACCCACACCCTCCTCCCTTCTCATGGCTAAGTGGGGAGGCAGGCTGCCCAAGAGCAAGCGTGCCCTGCACACATCCTCAGGAAAAGAACGTTGCAGACCAGGTGTGTCTCTGTGTGCTGTTTTGCTTGGTGTCCCAACCGGCTGACCCAAAGGGATTGGGGACATGCCCAGATGCCCTGGGTGGCAGTGATTGGTCCCCAGGGCCCTGCCTGCATCTGGGAATCTCCAGCCTGGCTCTCTGAGTCAGGGAAGGCTGCACCCAAGACGTTCCCAGCCAGGGACACTCGTTCACCTCGAAATACCCAAAACAGTGGCTCCTGGCGTTGGCTGTCATGGAAACCACCTTGAGATCTTGAAACTGTAGGGATGCCAGGCGCCAGCCCTGGAGAGGCTGGTGGGATGGGTCTGGCTGGGGCCTGAGCATGGCGATTGGAATGTCACCCGTGATTCTGAAGTGTGGCCCCCGTTTGAGGACAGGCCTCAAAGACACAGCCGGGAAGTGGAGAAATAAAGGGACTTCTACATCTGAATGACCTCCACCCAGAGAAAGGTTTACTCCACATTCTCAAAATGCGAGGCCCTCAAACACGAGTCCAGTTTCAAAAACAAAGTGCCCTGCCATAAGGCAGCTCGTGTTTAATGTCAGCCACGGTCACCAAGCAAATCAACTAACACCATCGGCTCCTGAAAGAAGGGCGAGGTGACACCACCCTCAAATGCTGCCCTTCTCCGAATAAAAACTAGCTCTTTCCAATGAAGACTCTTTTTTTCTGGATGAAAACCTCTATCTGATTTATTTGTCTCATTTGTTGAAGACTTGAGAAAACCTCACAGGAATCATTGTCTGAACGGCCCTGAGCCTCAGTTTTGCCATCTGTTAAAGGGGATAAAAAGAGTCCTTACCTCACACAGTCTTGGGGAGGATAATAAAGTGGTCAGCCCATCCTAGTTGTCACAGGAAAGTCCTGCCCCCCCCCCCCCCAGAACACCCTCGTCCCTGGGACAGATGTCACCATCACTGTATTTCCCACACACGCCTGATCATAGAACCACCTGTGTATTTGCTAAAACTGCAGCTCCGGGGCCCCAACCTGGCTTTTTGGTGAGAATCAGAAGTGCTGGGGGGTTCCTCAGTTGAGTTTTATCATCAGGGAGCTTTGCGGGGGGGAGGGGGGCACTGACAGAAAATCCTAGATAATAAAAGGCTAATATGCACTGACCACCAGGGGGCGGTGTGGAACATGGCAGGTGTCAGGGATGCAGTGCTGGCAGGAGGCAGCAGTGGAGGCGCTGCCAGCCCCAATGGCCCCGAAGAGAGTGGGACCATGGCGGGATGGTGAAGCAAGTGAGGAGGCAGCACCAGGCCAACGCAGGTTCGAGTAGGGTTCCCCAATCACACCACCGGTCACCCCACAGATTGGCCTTGATTGCCAGACAGGCCTAGGGCCCCTACCATGCACAAATTTCGTGTACCAGGCCTCTAGTACCTGATGGCGATAATCCTAACCATGGCAACACTTGCATGGGCACTATCGTGTGTCAGCCCCTGCCCAGGGCACCCTGCATAGATTACTTTAATTCTCACAACAACCTCTTAAAATGGGGGCTGTGGTTATCCCCATTATACAGATTAGGAAAACTGAGGCCCAGCAAGGCTCAGTAACTTTCCCAGGGTCATGTGCTCAGTACACAGCCCGGCAGGGCTTCCAAACTCAGGGTTCATCTCCAGAGCCCACATCCCTGCCTACATGCTACACTGCTCTCTGCCCAGAGCACCCAGCCCTGGCTGGCACATGGCAGGCCCATGATTACCGTAACCGTTCTATTTTTTGTACTTTGGGGCATTAAAAGACTTGCCATTCCATTGCCAACATTTAATTGCTAAACTTTCAACTGACATTTTAATTGTGAAGTTTTAATTGTGAAGCATCTTCTTTGCCCTCCCCAGACATTTTGACCTCACCTTATAGGCTATATTCATTTCTGCTGATACTGACATCGGCCAGTAGGTGGCAGCACCCCTTTGTTTTTGTTCCATGTAAAACCTGCTTCTCACAAAATTTAAAGGAAGACAGGAGGGATTTCACATGACACATTATCACTGCTGCCGGAAAGCAATCATTACCTGAATCCAGGTTGTCACTCCCACAGATGATCCGATGGCTTTTCCTTCTTTTCGGCCACCTGCCCTGAAATGGAAAGAGGCTCTGAAAATGTGCAATGGCAGGAGCTGTAACCCAGCTCTGCGGGTGACCAAGTTTCTCTCCTGCCTGCTCACGTCACACTCCTCCCAGCCGAAGACTCTGCATAACTTCCAACATTTTCATAACCTCAAACCCCGACTTGGACTGAATTTAACTTGAATAGTAGGAGCTTTAAAGGTATAAAAAGCTGCATTTAGGGAGACAGAGTTCGGTGTGTGTGTATTTGTGCATGTGGGCTTGGTCACAACCTTCAACCTCGGAGCCTCAGTTTTCCTATCTGTAAAATTGTCTGTAAAGGAGTGAATTAGTTTACTGCTAGCACCCTCTTAGAACAGTTTCTCAACACATGGAAAGCACTCACCAAACTGGTTGTTGTTACTATTTCATTAATATGGTTGTTAAAGCTGTTATTGTTGTTATTTTTATACATCGTGGGTTCAAATCCTGGTCAGTCTTACTATGGGCAACATATAATTTCTCAGCCACCTCAATCCACTTATTTGCAAAATGAGTGTATATTGCCCAGAGAAAACTTGAGCAGGGATTAATAAGCTTTAAATTTTTTTTTTAATGAGCATGGCTGTCTTTCTTTTTTCTTTTTTCCCAGTAAAGCACAGAGATTAATTAAAACAAAAGTACACTCTCAGATAAGGGAGTGTGGGCAGACTCCACAGGTGAATTGCCCCCTTGGCTATCTTCCAATAAAACCAACATTTGAATTTCACACAATTACGATGAGTAACAATCCATGATTCCTCTGCTTTTTCCAAACACTTATGAATGTAAAACATGTGCGTAGCTCACTGGATGCACCAAACAGCCTGAGGGCAAGGTGGGCTTTGTCCCTCAGGTGCCATTTGCTAACCCTGGTCTTGAGGATTTAGTAGTATATTCATAACTAGAGGCCCCGTGCATGAAATTTGTACCCAAAGGGGTGGGTCCCTCAGCCCAGCCTGCACCCTCTCCAATCTGGGATCCCTCTCACAATCCTGGACCACTGGCTCACCTGCCTTCCTGCCTGGTCACTCTTAACAGCCCCCCTCTGTCGGCTTGGTCACCCCTAACTGCCCTTCCCTGCCAGCCTGGTTGCCCCCAATGCCCCCACTGCTGGCTTGGTTGTCCCACACAGCCTACTTGTTCAGTTGTTTGGCCATCCCTCACTAACCCCCTGCCAGCCTGATCATAGGCAGCCATCCTGTGAGGGTATGAGGGTTAATTTGCATATCACCTCTTTATTATATAGGATGCCTCATTTGTAGATGAAGCGATGACCTATTGTGATTACGTACACCATGAAATTTACAAATAGAAATACTGGGAAACACCTAATGTTCTGTATGTTTTAGTGCTGCTCAGCTTTATTACAAGGTGCGACTAAAGAATGTGTCAAATCCCCTAATTCTGTTATCTACCAGATTCCCCCAAGAGAATAGGAGGTGATTTCTGCTTACTTGATGTGTCAATATCCAGGGCACAAAAACACACAGGGGGCAAGAGGCCCATGGGACCCTTGCAGGTGCATGGGCTGCTTTCAGACAGAAGTCAGGCCTGCTTGTATTCTGAAAGCCACCAGAGCGGGTGGGCAGTGACCAGGTGTTGGAGGTGGAGCTACGCTGGAATCGCTTGCAGTGTTAAGCAGGGTTTAGGTAGTGAGGCAGCAGGTCTAGAGCGGCTGGAAGAGCCCTCTCCTGGGACCGGACAGACTCTGGGTCAGATCCGCCCTTGGCCATATGTCCAGGGTGGGTTTGGAAGACTCGACTCCCTCCTCTCGAGGGAGGTGATAAAACATGGAGCATCCCAGTGGTCAGGAGCACAGCATCCTGTGTTTGCCTCTTGCCTCTGCCATCACCTGGGTGACCTTTGGGAGGTAATGGAGCCTCCTGGGACTCAGCTTCCTTGTATCTCGAGTGGGATGATGATACCTATCTCACAGGTGGGTGGGGCCATATGAGAAGATACAGGAAATGCACCTGGAAAATAGTGTGTGGAGGATAGCATGCTAAGTAATTTCTAGCTGTTATCACCCTATCTAATAAAAGGTTAATATGCAAATTAATCATCACTCCATCACAAAGACGGCAGCGCTCATAGCAACCAGGACAGGATGCTGGTGGCATTGACCCAGCAGCGCAAGCCCAGTGTCCCAAGTCCCGGCCATGCAGAGGGAGGGAGGGAGGGGCCTCTGGCCAGAGGCCAGGGCACAGGATGGTGGCATTGTTGCAAGCTGGGCTAAGGGGACCTCCCCTAGCCCCACCTTCGTGCATGAATTTCGTGCACCGAGCCTCTAGTTGTGCTTGTAACAGATGTTCTCAGAGGCTTAGTGATGGTGTGGGCTTGCCTGGCCCAACATGCCAGGTGAGGGTAGTTACCAATGACGTGCCCCTCCTTCCAACCAATAAGTAATGGTTAGCACGTGGTAAGTGTAAATGCAGAGCAGAGAACAGGAGAGGCAACGGCAGGTAAGACAGTCCTGCCCTCGTGGTTCTTACAACTTATTGGGGGAGGGGCAGAAGTTACATTTTCAGTGTTGCCCTCCAATTCTGGGCCAGCGGTTACTTATGCCTCTTGTACTCTACCATGGCCCCTGTTGCTATGTTAGAAATTTATTTTATTCATAGCATCATACCTGATGTTTTTTGTTTAACAAACCCTTCTATATTGTTTATTATGAGCTAGACATTATTCTAACCACTTAGCAAGACTTAATTGATTTAGTACATATGGTTCCTGTGAGGCCCAGAGAGGCTAATTAACTCACCTGAGGACACACAGCAATGAGAGGCAGAGAGAGGGTTGAAGCTCTGGTTGTCTTGCTCTGGCTTTGTGCGCATAACCAGCTACTCCCCACCCCCTGTGAGGTCAGGGGCCTCATCTCTTTAATTCATAGTTGTAACCCTAGTGCCTGGGACAGTATAACATGCAGAGTTGGTGCTCAGTATATATTTGTTGAATCAATGAATGATGAAAATATAGCCAAATAAATATGCAATTGAAAGTAGTTCTATGAAAAAAATCCAGTGCTAGGATGGGTTTTAACAGAAGACCTAATTTAGTTTGATGATCAGAGAATACTAAAACTTGTAAGTATTCCTTTAATTATCTTCACACTAAAATCTCCTTGGTATAAAATCTGTGACCGAGAGGGAAGAAATGCTACCCACACTGAATACACGGTTCATCATGATAAATATTTACCCCAGAAATGAAATGCAATTGAAAATCGGGCTGCATTTAACTTGGACTTTGTGGATTAATGGTCTAAAATGGCTTACTCCTCCCCCCCTCCCCCAAATAAATGTAGGCCATTGTGGTGGCATGCCACAGTAACTTGCCAGGTCTCTACTTTTGTTTGTCTTGATTTTAATGTCTCTCTCTCTTTTCTCTCTCTTGCAGGAACCATGGGTAACCAAATGAGTGTCCCCCAAAGAGCTGAAGAGCAGGAGAATGATTCAGAAACAGACGCTCATGAGGTAAAGTAGCTGCGGTCACTGGCATGGGCTTCCCCCAGGCAGAGCGGCGGGGGTAAGAGGGCAGGGGGCGCAAATGCACGGCCTGCCCAGGGCTCATCTCATGGGCCCGCTCTCCCCATGGCTTGTCCTGCTGCTCTCAAACCTCCGGACTCCATCACGGAGCTTGGCTGAAACGCAGGCTCTAGGCCCCACTGAGTCTCCCTGAATCAGAAGCAGCAGGGCTGGGAGCCTCGGGATCCCGCGTCTTTAAGGATCTCCAAGGTGATCCCTCTGCAGCCAGTTTGATACCTGCTCCCGGGTTGGTTTGGACCAGTGAGTCTCAACTGGGGGGGGGGGGTGCCTCCAGGGGGCACTTGGCAATGTCTGGAGACATTTGTGGTCCACACAACTCAGGTGGTGCTACTGGTCTGGTGGGCAGAGGCCTGGGATGCCACTAAACATCCTTCCGTCCAAGGATGACAGTCCCGGGGATAATTGATGCATTCGCAGCCTCACTGCACAACAGAACCAGCCGAACCAGAGGCCACCCGGGACCAATTGCATCAGAACGTGTGTGGGAGGGGGGCCAGGCTTCCAAATGCCCAGAGCCCCTCCCCTGTTGCTTGTGCAGCCAAGGGGGAAGGGCTGCTTGCTCAGGAATTCGTCTTTGAAAGACTTCTCCGGACAGCTGAGGCCAGGGACGCCCAGTGCGGCTCCTCAGGTCTCTGTGACCGGGAGCGGGGAGCCGGCACCTCCACCGTCAGGGTTCAGAGACAGAGTCAGTGTGAGACCGGGCACTCCTCCAGAGGATGGGACTGCCTGTGAGCCGGTATTGGTCACATCACAGGGGGATTCCTGCTCGGAATGGAAGGCTAGATTTGAAGAAACGGCTGAAAACTCATAGCGGGTGTTGACCTGACTGCACGCGTTCATTGCCTCGGACTCTTAAAACCCTAGGGCTGGCCAAGAGGTTCCCAGCTCTTACTTCCATCAGGAGTTGAAAAACGGTGTTGATGAAATCTCCTGACGTTTAACTATTGGCATCTAATTCTAAAATGCTTTTCAAAATTCTGTGAGCCAAATAAATCCACCTTGCATCCCAAGTATTGGCCCTGGAAAGCCGGAGGTAACCTCGGGGCCACGTGGTCACGTGGGCTTGGTGTTCCAGTCTCGTGAATTCTCGGTAGAGTTCACAGTAAACTCAAGAACAGGGGCTTACTTTCAACAACAAAAACCATTTCAAAAACGTAAGGAAGGAAAAGTCTTCTGTGTCCCCCAGGAAGGCCCACCTTCTAGCTGGTTGATGCTGTTTAGTCTTTTTTTAAAAATTTATCTCTGCCCTTATTAACAGCTTATACTACCAACAGAACCGAAAAATAAGGCACAGTACGCAAAGCACTTAGCATAACATCAATCTTCAATGAATGTCAACTGTTAGTGGTATAACTTAGTTGATTTCATTCTTTAAATGACATTACATACCATTATTTTCTCTATTGTGACTTTTTGCTTTGCATGTGTGTATGTGTGTATGTCTGTATGTGTGTACACACACACACACACACACACACACACAAATCTTCTTTAATATCTATAATAATAAAAGGGTAATATGCTAATTAGACCAGGCATCTTCCAGATGTCATTCTGGAAAGCCTTCCTGACAAACCTGGAGCTGTGAGGCTGACCTCACAGGCTTCAGTCACGTGCTCAATGTTCCCCACTGATCAGTCAGAAAGCCTGGGCGTCCCATTGCCCATGGATCATCTCCCCCCTCCCCCCGCTTTGTCCTCCCCCCCTCCCGCCCGCTGTGCCCGCAGGCTTCTGAGCAGAGACTCAGACAAGGGGTGTTCTCAGGGTCCTGGGAATCCGTCTTTATTGGGGGCAGGAGGGGGGGGGGATCGCACGTTTCTCTGATGGAATGCTGGGAGTTCCCAGAAACACGGCTTTAAGTTTCATCTTGGGAGGTACCCCATGCCCTCGAGGCCTGACTGTCCCGGGAGACTTGACCAATACTGGCACGTGTCTGCACAGGTGGCGTCTAAGAGGGACTGTGTTCACAACGGGACGCCGGTGATGGTGTCAACCTACACGGTTCAACTCTACGATGAAGGTCAGTGCCACGGGCCCTGGCGGGGCTGGGACTGCTGGTCCTGGGTACAGGAAAATGGGAAGAAGGATCGGAGCCACAGGCACACCTTGATACACCTGTGGCTGTCGCCTGGGGCACCTAAACAATGTCCCAAGCTGGTAGGTGGTTTATGCCACTGATATGGGTCATCCACAGTGCGGAGGCCTGAAGTCCCCGCTGGAGGTGTCGCAGGGTTGGCGCCTTCAGAGGGCTGTGGTGGTGGAAGGGTGCTGTTCCGTGCCTCTGGGTGAGCTCCTGGGACCTCAGGCGTTCCTGGGCTTCCACGTGTTCTGTGTCCCCACAGCATTGCCCTTCTGTGTGTCTGTGTCCAAACTGCCCCTGTTAAGAAGGCGTGGTCGCACTGGTTTTCCTCCTTGGGGACCTCATCTTACCTGGTCTTCTGCAAAGAAGGTCACGGCCCTGGGGATGAGGGCTCAGTCCTCTGTGGGCACACAACTCAGCTCGAACACCTCTCAGCCCTCCCGGTGTGCGACAGCTGAGGAGGCCGAGATTTACAGCTGATGAGAGGAAAGCAAAGGAGTAAAATCACTGCGAGTGGCCTGTGGAGGCAGACCTCCTGGTTAAGCCCCTGCTCTGACCTTCCATCTCAGCTGAGCCTGGCGCCATCGGTCACTGCGAGCTGGGCCCTGTGTCCCTGACTCCCCGAGGGGTCCTGGGCCGGAGCCTCCCTGCCACCCAGGAACCATTAGACCTGCAGATCCCGGGTCCCCCACCAGGCTTCCTGGGTCAGAAATGCTGAGGGTGGTGACCCCCATGTTTTCTCGCATGTCCTTCAGGGATTCACACTCTCCCTCAGACCCCTGTTTCTGAGAGCCGGCAGGTGCCTCTGGGAGGCACAGAGAGGACTGGGATGGCTCCGTCTAGATTCTCGAAGGAGCCACTCAGCTCCTGCCGGCTGCCTGCGGGAATCCCTCAGCAGATAAGAGATTGCAATGAAAGCCCGATTTTAGGAATTTCAAATGAAGTTTTCCAATTCAAAAAAATCTAAACCCCAAGCTGACCACGTCATACACGCCAACCTCTACTACTGTAGTTTTTTCTACTTCACATCTCTTAACAAAGGTCACTTTTTTTTAACTACCACCAGGTTATCCCAGCATGAAGCATTAAACATCTAAACCCTGTAGCCAACTCCACACGTGTTTGCTTGGCTCCGGGCCAGCCGGCCCAATAAGTGTTCCTGTGTGTGCCCACAGGGAGGGACCGCCTGCGTGGGAGGTCACAGTGACTGATCCCCTTTTCAGCTCTATTTTCTCCTCTTAAACCAATAAACCACCCAGGGGGTTAAACCGTGAGTTCTTTTTATTTACGTTTAAATCCTCACCTGAGGGTATTTTCCCACTGATTTCTAGAGAGAGTGGAAGGGAGAGAGGATGGGGGTTCGGGGAGAGAGAAATATCGATGTGTGAGAGACATATCAATTGGCTCCTTCTTACACACACCCCTTCGCCCTTCCCAAGGGCTGGGGAACCTGCAACCAACATCGGTCAGTGGCCTTGACCAGGAATCAAACCCTCGACCCTTAGGTCAGTAGGCCGACACTCTAACCATTGGGCGAAATTAGCCATTGCCATGAGTCTTTTTAAAATGACCTCTGAGAAGATAATCTTTCCTCCGAAGTTCTCAGTATTGTAATACAAGCTGTATATTTTGTTAAAATATCTCCTTAGAACTCTGAGGAAGCAGCTTGCTTTGACTAAGACTACTCGGTGCCTAAATGAGACCCATACCTGATGCTCAGATTTCCAAGGATAAATTAACTCATTTCATTTCTATTTTTAACATCTTTCCAGAGCCCTCAAGTCTGTAGGCTAACCCCTTAGAGTAATTCCTTGTTTTATGGCTGATACTTAGGAATGTCAGCTGGTGGTAGTGGTGATAATATACAAATGTCATGAAACAACTGATGTTTACTGAATATCCACCAGCTGCCAGCTGCCGTGTTCCTTGTCTTCTGGGAAATATGTCCTTTAAGCCTTCCAGCCACCTTTTGAAGAAGGCACTGTGATTTCCTTACTCGATTTTTAGTCAAATGGAGGCACAAAGAGAAGAAATGACCTGACCAGGTCAGGTGTTTAGTAAATGGTGAGTTCAGCGTTACCCAGGCCCTTCCCATCCACAAGGCAAATCCTTTAACCGCGGCCCTGAGCTGCCCCGGAAGCCCGTGCTCAGTCCCGCTGGGCAGCAGGACTATCTGAGGAAAGAAAACCGGGGCCCCGATGCCAAGCGCCTTTCCGGCCTGAGGAGATCCGTGCCCATCCGTCCTGGCGGCGGGCTGCCATGGTGTTCGCCTTTTCGTCTTCCCTAAGCTCTTGCACATTGTTTTCATGGAAGGTGAAACTCTTTGGTATGTTGTCTGTTTGTCTGCTCTGCAAGAAAACCTTTTATTGAAACCAGATTCAAGATGGGCTGGCTTCTCCCCAGCTTCCTCCTAGGGAGTGAAGGCTCAGTTCGGCTCATCCTGAAGGGGCACTTTATTCTTTCCAGGTTCACGTCGGGAAGGCGTGGAAACTATCCCCATCTTTGCAAGAGTATAAAGCTTGTCACTCCAATGGGTTTTTATTTTAACTGTTTATTGATTTTAGAGAGAGGGGAAAGGAGACAGAGACACACATCAGTGTGTCATTCCACTTACTTATGTATTCATTGGTTGATTCTTATATGTGCCCTGACCAGGGTTTGAACCCGAAACCTTGGCATATCGGGACAATGCTCTAACCAACTGAGCCACCCGGCCAGGGCTCCGGTGGATCTCTGTCTGTTCACTCACGCAGATTGGATGTGCGTGTGTGTGTGAGTATGTGTACGTGAAAGTTAACGTCTTAAAACATATTTGTTTTTAATGTTTATCTAAGGTCTCAAATGACTGTCATCTCATTTCCCCAAGTGGATTTTTTTCCTCTTAACCGAGAAGGCAAAGTGTTTTTCACTTCTATCCAGCTCCTTAAAACTCACTTCCTCCCATTTCATTGTCTTTCCCTTTTTCCCTCCCATCCTAACTGCCTCCTGGGCAGACTTGAGGAGCCTGGAGACTCAATTTCAAGGGGAGAATTGGTTGCCACTAATTGGCTAGTGAAATAGGTACTGACCAAGCCCCTGAAATTCTCTCCAAGTCACTGAGTATGTACATAGTTTAAACGGGCATAAGTGAGTCGGGGCAGTGGGGAGATTGTTGGCCCCATAATGGTTAAGTCCAGGCTTCAGGCACAGCTGGATCCAGGTGTCCAAATGCGATCCTTGGGCCTCTGCTCCCTGGATCTTCTGGCTCTTTGTTCATCTGTGTTAGTGTCATCTGTGAGAAACCATTCCCAAAAGGGATGGCCAAGGCACCCGCTCTGGTGTGCCCCCTACTTGTTTGCCAACCCAAGCACAGAGGTCAAAACTCTGCTCTAATAGGTTTAGCTAAATTCTTTTCTAAAAGTTTCACAAAACTCTCAGGGTTTCTTTAATTAGTCTTGCTCAGGTCATGTGCCCACCTGGGAGGTGAGCATTTTAGCGAAGGAAATAGAAGCGCCAGGTGATGGACGTGGGTATGCACTCACCCAATTTGGGGCGCCGAGCTTTGATGTCATGGGATGCCCTATGTAAGAAGTCCTAGATCTCACACGTTATCAAAAAGCACTCCACCCATTCCGTGATATCAAGAGCTATGGTTTGCATCTGCTGTAATCTCTAAATGCATTGAAGTCCTGTCTAGATCCCGGGATGTAGGAAATGCATCCTTGATCAAAGCAATTTATTGGCACTGTTTAGAAATCTGTCCACAGGAAATTCTTTTCAGAGCAGTTTTCCGCGGCTGTAGCACTCACCACCGTTCCTTTGGTTTCTAGCCAGAGAGTGAGGAAGAGAGGACAAGGACTGAGAGAGATCAGTTGATGCTCTTGGCATTTTGAAAATCCCGTCCTTGTTTTGAATCGTAGTCTCTTCCTTTTCGCCAGCTGTTTCCTTTTCTCCTGGCATGGGCCATCCCTGCAATTCCTTTATATTCACTCTGACACTTCAGCCGCTTCCTGGCACCCGACATACTCTTGTATCACTTTCCTACTCCCTCGTTCCCCCTCCCTCTTGCCCCCCCTGAGAATAACATTGACCGTGATGAATTCCAGGACCACAGAGAAAAGGCTAAGAAGAGCTTGAAGTTATGGTCAGTACTCCTGCAGGCGATTCCTTGAGGTCCGAGTTTGTGAGGAAACCCCCGTGCTTGCCATGGGTCTCCCATGGGTGTCCTCTGTGCTCCTCGGAGCTTAATGGGGAGGCTGCCCTTCTGCACAAGAACCCAGTGCACATGCTCCCTCCCCTCCCCCTCTCTTTCTCTTCATGTTTGTTTGCTCCTCACTCTAGACACTGGGAGATACTAGAATTTGGCAACATTGCTAATGGATGGATGTGTGCATGTATGCCTCACTCCATGTTAATGCCCACTATGAGCAGACCAAAAGATCCTCAGTCCCCCCTTCTCTTTCTCTCTGACTTCCTACAATCAGATATTAAGAAGTAGCTGTCGCCAAAGCTGGTTTGGCTCAGTGGTAGAGCGTCGGTCTGCGGACTGAAGGGTCCTGGGTTCGATTCCGGTCAAGGGCATGTACATTGGTTGCGGGCACATCCCCGGTGGGGGGTGTGCAAGAGGCAGCTGGTCGATGTTTCTCTCTCATCAACGTTTCTAGCTCTCTATCTCTCTCCCTTCCTCAAAAAAAAAAAAAAAAAAAAAAAAAAGTAGCTGTCACCCAGCTGGTGTGGCTCAGTGGTTGAGCATCAACCCATATACCAGGAGGTCGCTGGTTTTATTCCCAGTCAGGACACATGTCCAGGTTGCAGGCTCAATTCCCAGTAGGGGGCATGCAAGAGGCAGAGATTGATATTTCCCTCTCTCTCTCCTTCTCCCTTCTTCTTCTCTCTTTCTCTTTCTTTCAAATCAATATTTTTTTTAAAGAATTAGCTGTCAACAAATTATAAAACAGAAAGCAATGTTGGCAAAGGTGTGCCAGAAACCTTAAAAATAATCACAGTATTTGTCAACAATTAAGACCCACTACAGCAAAGGCAGTGTGCCAGCTCATAGGCAAAAGTTTCCTCCTTCAAACATCTCAACAGCCCTGCAAGGGAGCTACTGTTATTCCCATTGTACATTCCAAAATTTTAGTGACTAGTCCAAGGTCATACAACATAGCAGTAGAAAATCTTGATCTTCAACTGTGGTTCCAAAATGTGTGGTATATAGTATCCTATATAATAAAAGCCTAATATACAATTCAACCAAGCGGTGGAACGACCAGTCGCTATGATGTGCACTGATCACCAGGGGGAAAACACTCAATACAGGAGTTACCCCAGCCCACAGGCCCCAAGTCAGCCAAGGTGGGTGCCAGTGGTGATCCCCCTGATCGCCCCGCTGATCGCCCCACAGATTGGCCCTGATTGCCAGCCTAGGCACCCTACCCATGCACGAATTTCATGCACCAGGCCTCTAGTTGCTTTATAACAGGGACCTAGAGAAGGCGGCAGTGGAAGGTCAATGCAGAGGTCAAAGCAAAAGAGATGCCGGCAGTGTCCTCCTTGCAGAAGATGCGGTCCCCGGCAGCTCACTTCATGTATCTGACCCCACGTGCCTATGCCACACCGGCTTGAGGCCTGAGTTGCCTTCTTGTGTGGACATCTGCTCTTCTAGCCTTAAAATAGAAACTTCCCGAGTCTTCGTTTCTGAGATCCTTTAGTATTCTCAGCAGATTTCCACCCATAACCTCCCTGCCTGTTTCCCCACTCATGCATTCTGACAACAGCTAGTGTTTCGGGCACAGTTCTACGTGCTCTAAGAATGCTAACACATGTATCTTCATAACAACACACCTCCTTGGACCAGTCCAGCCAAGGCACAGGATAGGTGAGTAACCTGGATTCAAATAGGCATCCGAGCTCAGTGGTTCTCAAAGGCAAGTAACACCCACACACACACACACACACACACACACACACACACACACCTGCCTGCCACCAGGGGGCAGTTGGCAGTATCTGAAGACATTTTTAGTTGTGACAACTTGGGGATGCTACTGGTATCTGGTGGGTTGAGGCCAAGGATACTGCTAAGCACCCTAATGCTCGAGAGGGGCCCCTAACAAAAGATCCAGCCCAGATGCCAGGCGTCCCAAGGCCGAGCAACCTCTTCCAGACGCAGAGTCCAAGCTCCCACCCGCTCCTGCCTCCCAGGGAAAGCGTGAGCGTGTACGTCACAGAGTCCCTGTGGAGATGCAGGAGGTCCTTAACCTGAGCCTGGGGGATGCAGCACCTGGTGTGGACTTTCCAACCACGGCTTCCTCCTGGGGACCTTCTGTCCCTCTCTCCCGAGAAGCGTAGGTTCCGGGAACAGCTGACAGCCACCCTCTGCTCTGCAGGCAATGGCCCCCGTGTCCGAGGTGGCGTTTGTGTGTGAGGTGGTGTCCTCCGTTGCCCACACTTGCGTTTCCTCGCGGGACTGGGCTGAATAACGGCTGTATGTATTTGTGTTTGTGTTTGCAGTGGATTTGGGGATAAGAGTCCAGGAAGACAGTGTGGCCGCTTCTTCCCCCAAGACAGTGGACACCAGCGCCGTCGCGGCTGCCAGCGGGAAGAATCCTGGGAAGGAGGCCAAACCCCAGGCCCCAGCTGCTAAATCGCATTTTTTCTTGCCTCTCTCTCGGCCTGTACCAGGGCGTGCCGGAGACCGAGGCGAGGATTCATCGGAGCCAGCCGGTGCACCAGGGCAGCCCGATGTCAGCGCCGCGGGCGGCGTAGGGGACAAAGGCGCGAGTGACAGCATGGCCCTGCGGCCGGCAGCTGCACGGGGGCCCAGCTCCGATAAAACCCCCGGCCGGACCCCCGCCGACCACCACGGCCTCGCTGCCCCCCGGGGACCGGCGCCTCTGCCACCCGAGTCAGGGGGGACGGCCCCCTCCAAGCCTAAGGACTCGGGCTTTTTTAACAAACTCTTCAAACTGGACAAGGGACAGGAAAAGGCCCCCGCTGTCAGCCACCAGGAGGCTGAGGGTGCAGCGCCTGAGGACCAGGCCTTCGACATCCCTGGCTTCCCTGAGCCAGCCCAAGATGTCCCTGCAGAGAGGGTAAGTGTGATGGGACAGTCCGTCCCCTCTGGGTCCGAACGCCTCGGGGGCCTCTGGGCAGGGCGATGGCACACAGATGCCTCTGCGGGCTCCCGGGGCCTGGCAGGTGTCGGGCCCTGGCCCCCGGAACAAACAGCACATTGTGAGGTGCATCCCGTGCCGGAGCAGGAACATCTGTTTGCAGACAGTCCCAGCTGGGGTGTCTGTTTCATGTAAAAGCCAGCGGAGGTGAGTTACATGCAGATGAATTCCTCCTTCCATTTATCAAAGGGGACGCAAGACAGGTTGCATCTGGGATCAATGGCAGCCGGAGGGAAAGGCGTTAGCAGAATAAAAATGGTTCCTAAAGACTTAACTACCCTCTGGGCTCCGCGGAGTATTCCCTGGAACACGTTCTGTTTCTCACTTTTCAGAGCCCGGATTGATCTTTCCCTGCCTTTTCCAGTGAAGGGTGGGTTTATGTAAAGAGCTTTTACCGATGAGGGCTGACTCTTTGTGTACTAATTACTTTCCAACAACCTGGAGCAATACCTTTGTAAAAACCTAGATTATTCTTTAAAGGAGGTATCCAGAATTCATTTTTTTTTCTTGACACTTTTTTGGCCTGTACAAAGAAAGCCGCGGGTCCTTTTGATCTTAAGAAGAGCATGAGCTTTGAACCATGAAAATATTTGTTTGTGTTCAGGCCAGAGAAATGAGACCCTTGAATGAAGAAGGAACTAAAAATGAATACAAGGTCTTTCAAGGGATTTGTTTCCTTCATTAATGGACTTTTAAATGGCGGTATTTTTTTTTCAGGCTTTAGGGTTAAATCAAGTGCCTCTAGTTGAGGTTAAAACCAGGAAAGAATTAGCTGGGCTGAGTTACTGATTATATGCTCATGTGTCAAAGACCAATGCATTTGTCTTAATAACCGCTCTCTGCACAGCCACGCTGCGGGTGCTGACACTGCCTCCGCTTGTTGAGCACCTACAGCGTGCCAGGCCCTGTCCTAGACAGGGCACACAGCTGGTGTGCATTGCTCTGCAGTTTCACCCATTTAGGGTAGTGTGAGGAGTTACATTGTAAATACTAACCAGCAGCTGAAAATTGCAAACTGTTAAAGCTGCGAAGTGATCTCTGGGCTATCAGTTGTTAGTTTCTGACTATCAGTATTCTTGCTGTTCCTGTAAAAGTTGAGTCCAAGAAATACGATATTCAAATTTTCCTTCAAAAGTTTAGAACAATTAATTGCCCTTCAAATGCCCTCTTCCCCGAATGCACCAATTCAGGAGCCCATTGACTTGCTTTCTGTCTAATTCAAAGTACGTCTTCCCATGCATCCAGGCACCAAATCTTTGCTGAATGTGCCACAGCGAGGCACGGGTGAGGCCCGGCCACAAGGTGGGCAGGACAGAGCGTCCCTATCTTCAGAGAGTGTGCAGTCCAGCAGGGGAGAGGATAAAAGCCCCACAGGTGTCATACGAGGTGTCAGGTGTCTGCTGGAGAGTGGGGAGAGGTGTTGGAGGAGGAGCGCCAACACGGGAGAACTAGCCTCGTAGCGCAGGAAACAGCCCCTCGCTGTATAACCCTCTCCCAGAATGGTGCTTGTCTCGGGCCATAAGCGGGTCATTGGAATTCATGGATATCTGAGAAGCTATGTACTACTTCGCTCGGAGTGCGGACACTGATGGAGCTCACGCTCTTGGTCACGGGCTCCGGAGCCCATCCTGAGCATGTGACCCACTGCATGGTCACTGTTGTGTTCACAGGGACATCTGAAGCCAGCCATTGCCTGACTTAGGGAAAGACTCAGCTACTGGCGGAAGACCCACCTTGGGACATGTGTCCAGTGCCTCTTCCTAATCCCCATCTTAAGGAAGTAAGCCTGGTCAGCATCTGATCACCACACTTCACACACACACACACACACACACACACACTTCCCCATAAAACCCAATGCACCCAACCCATTCCTGTTTCACGAACAGTGCAGAAGTCTCCACAGTGTGCTTTCTCAGCTTTCCTTTTCTTTGAAAACTGATGGGGAGCACCTCAGCTTTAGTGGGATGACTTTCAAAATGACTTTGGAGTCAGAAGAGGGTTGTGTGTAGGGAGCGTGGCTGGTATCTGATATAGTCAGGCCCTGAGAGATGCTCTGCAGTGACCTCTCAGAAGGCTCCCGTTGTAACTTGTCTTCCTCTCTGAGTGAGTCTGCACCCTTAGGTCCCAAAACAAAATATGCATCTGTTTTTGTGACACTACCAACTTCCAGTCTTTGCTGGTGGTACCTTGGAATTGGATGCCACTCTGTATTCTGCATATAAAAAACAGACATGTGGTGAACTAGCCATTCATTGTTCTCCTTCAGTCTGTAAACTTGGAGATATGTAAGTACATAGGCCTGCAAAGATCTTTCACACACAAAAAGCAGCCTGCTGAATGCTCAGGTTTCTCATCTGGTCGCCAGCAGCACAGTGTGTCTCTGGAGACACACACACACACACACACACACACACACACACACCAATTGTTCTAGAAGGGTCATGAGAGAGCCCAGCCCTGAGAGAATAGCAGGAAGAAAACTCCTCGATCAATGGCCTTTCGGAGGAGTAGCACTTATGCATAAATGGCCATCAGTGTATTGATTCAGAGCCCTCGGAGTGAATGATGCCTTGGGCTCAGCCATGTGGTTCTAACCTCCCCTCCTGTGTGTGAGCCAGGAGGTGTTCCCAGCCCCTAGCCCCTCGCCAGATTGGAATTCCAGCCACAAACCCACCGAGCTGTGAGTTGGGAGAAAGATACCACCATTTCATTCTGTGGGGGAACACAAATCTTCTGTTTCCAGTTTGACAGTCTGATTTTTGTGCCTCATAAAACTACATTCAGGGCAAAGCAGAATTCAAACAAGGCCAGGATTCATGAACAAACACAGCATTTACTACGCAGGCCAAGAAAAGATAAATTCTATGCCTGGAAGGTTTTGCTGTGTTGGGATTCCCACGAGCCAGTGTGTGGGCAAGGATAAGACTTTCTTTTTTAATTTTCCTCTCCTCTCAACCACTGAACCAGCGCTACCCATTGCAGATTCATCACACACACAAAATGACAATTTGACCTTCACTGGTTAACACACACACACACACACACACACACACACACACACAGCTTCTGTTGTCAGCCAAGCTTCCAGAAGTGTCTTAGTGTCTGGGGCAGGAGGAGGTCCCTCAAAAGTGTTGTCATGCACAGATGCGTGAGATGGAAACAGGACTATTCCTTCTCTTTGCAACATTTAATTGAATTTGGCACTTGTTATTTAAACATCAAGCTTGTGCAAGGCATTTAGGAGATGAATCACCATCCTAGCCCTTCAGTGAGCATACAGTTCTGTAAGAGGCACCATTTTTAAAGGAGAATTATGATACCTGCATTGACCTGCAAGTTCGTTCTGACTACAGATATGAAGAAAGATCCCCAGTGGTCTGGCTTCCTCCTCTTCCTCTTTTCTGTATTGAACCACTCCTTCCAGGATTTGTCCTCCCAGAAAGTGCTCTTGTCAAAGCTGCCGCCCTGTGGCACCTCCCACGCTCAGGGCAGCTGCCAGCTCAGGTGTGTCTCATCCTTGCCCTTCTGGAGCTGCCTCTCACACCTGACACAAACGGCTCCTCCTGAAGGCACCTGCTTCCTGCCCGCCTGCCTGGCTGCTGTTCTTTATCTCCTCGGCTGGATCCTGCCCTCTCACCTTGGCATCCCCGAGTTCAGCTCTCAGCTGTTTTCTCTCACTACGCTCACTTCCTTACAAATTGCCCCTGGTCCCAAGGATTTAAATATCAGTATCTGCTGACAAGTCCTACATTTCTATCTCCAGCCTAGATCTGCCCCTGAAATCCAGGCTGCACTATCTAGCTGCCTCTTTGATTTGAGTGCTCACTGCATCTCCATGGGAATGCTCACCGAGCATCTCAGCCTTTATATGTCCAAAACCACAACCTCAGAGTGCCTACACGCTCAATGCACAGGCTTCCTCATCTCAGTGAACAGCGACTCCATCCTGCCGCTGTCATTCAGGATTGGAATGATAGAACCAGTACCTTTAGTAAAAGTAGTCCATGTAAATAGAAGCATTGCAGTCAAGGAGCCTAGGTTTCAACTCTGCCTCTGTCGCCTGTTGGCTGTGCAAGTTCCTTAACCTCTCTGAGCTCCAGTTTCCTCATCTGTAAAATGAGGATAATAATAGTACCCGGCATGTGCTCACATGATTCACACTTGTGGAAATTAAATGTCATGTAAAATACTGAACATAGAGATATTGCATTTTGAAGAAAAAGACAATGTAGCTATTATTAGGATATTGGTTTTTCTCTGTCTGTCACTCCACATGTTAGTCTTTGAATTCCTCCTTTCCATAGTCCTCAACCAAACTCCAGAGGTAGCACAGTTGAATCTAATTTGAAAGACATAAGTCTAAATGTAGGTTTTAAAAAGTGAAGGAGTGAGAAATTATTTTTAGAAACAATAGAATGTAAATGCCCATACCCATTATACCTGGTTTCTTAGTCTGATGTTTAAGGGTGTCTACACCCTTCACTCTACATTTCCAAGTGTACTTCCCACTATTCCCTTAAACTTCTCCAGTCAGTATGGCTGGCCTTGACCTTGGCCGATGTCTACTGCTTCCTAGTTTTCTCTGCCGGTGTTTCTTTTTCTCTCTGTTTATCAAAAATTTACTTCACCTTCAACCCAAGTTCTGAAACTGACCCCCTCCTGAGAGGCTTTTGGCAGCAGAACCCATCTGGCATGTTTCTCATGCTCTATCATAAGTTAAATTCTGTGATAAAGTCATTTCGATGGAATCATCTCATTAAAACACCAAACTCCCCAGGGGTGTCTGTGTTTTTAGCATTTATAGAGATGAAGAAATCAAAGCCTGAGAGAAACCAACTCACTTATTCCAAGTTTCACAGCTAAAGGAGAATTGGCTAACCCCTACTTACCGTGTTGCACATTGTGTTTTTACCAATTACTAGTATTTGAAACGTGTGCAATAAGATTTCAAACAGGCAAAATGAAAAACTGTTACTTTGAGGGAGTGCTATTCAAAAATGTTAGTAAATAGAAAATCATAAGTACCAAGTTAATCTCAAATTAAAAATAAGAAGAAGAGAAAGAATCACTGGAGTACATCATTAGAAGGCCAAATGAATTATAATCTGTGTGGTTTGGTTTGTTTTGGTTTGTTTGGTGTGTTTACCTCAGGGCCCCACGGCCAGGCCATCGTGGCTTAGTTAGTGAGGCCGGAAGCACCCAGAGGCAGGGTGCTGGAGTGGCTGAGGGTTGTCACAGCCCCGGGCCCAGCCCCTCTTCTCCAGCGTCCTCCATGGGCTGGCTAGGCTCACAGGGTCAGCCCTGTGGTTTCAGATGGCTGCCTTGGTTGCAAGTTGTCATCGTCACAATGCCCTATCAAATGAAAGGGGTTTCCTAAGACTTACGCAGGGGCAACACTGAGTCACATGTCTATGTTTAGAAAGGAGGCTTGGGAAATTCCTTCAGCGGAAAGCAGGCTCTTCCCTAGATGGCTAGCCTGCAGATTGAAGTGTCCCGGGTTTGATTCCAGTCAAGGGCACATATTAGTTGTGGTTTGATCCCCGGTCCTGGTCAGGGTACATGCGGGAAGCAGCCAATCGATGTGTCTCTCTCACATCGCTATTTCTCTCTGTCTCTCCCCCTCCCTTCCACTCTCTCTAAAAATCAGTGGAATAATTTCCTCAGGTGAGGATTAACCAAAGAAAAGAGAAGAAAGCAGGTCTTGCTGGCAAAGATGATGTACCACACATAGAAGAAGATACATTTTTTCCTACCCAACTTTCTATCAGGAAGTCATGAAGTGTGTGGAACTATAGAGCTACTGCAGCATCGTTTATAAATGCACTATTGCACTCACTTTTACCTTGACTATGACCCACAGTAAGAATAGATTTCACATCTTGACCATAGATACGTGCATACATGAAACAAACATGTATATACATCACAATACAAAACAATGCTATTTATACAGCGCTAACACAGGCTGCTGTTTTCTTTTTCACTTTGTCCGACATCAGTTTTGAACCACTAAATTAGTTTCTAATCCACTAAGAGTCGCAATCTAAAGTTTGCAAAACCCTATTCCACCGTAATCGCCTTCTTTTCAGACATGGAGACAGTGGTCTTGCTGCCTGACTGTTCCTCATGCACCTGGTGCGCCTGTGCCCAGATTCACAGCAGGCATCACTGTCCCAGCTGCTTGAGTAGGCTGAGGAGGACTCTTTGTTACCACTTTCCAGTGGGTGCTTGAATATATCATCGCAATCTCATTGTCAGCTCTGCCTAACACTCCTTTAAATAGGACATGATTTCAAAATATATATCTGACATGAATGTAGGAGTTGTGAAATTACTTAGGTAAACGAGGTAAAATCATATACGTGCACCATTTATTTGGTATTTTTAATTCAGACTTTAACCTGTCGTGGTGTTCATCATGATTGAAATATCAAGTGAAGGGTATGATGCAGAGTTTGCAAATTAAATTTTGAATTAACTGTCCCTTTCATGTTATCCAGTTTGATTCACTCCCTCCAGGGTTAGAACAAAGCCCTAAGGCAGTGGTCGGCAAACTCATTAGTCAACAGAGCCAAATATCAACAGTACAACGATTGAAATTTCTTTTGAGAGCCAAATTTTTTAAACTTAAACTTCTTCTAATACCACTTCTTCAAAATAGACTTGCTGTGGTATTTTGTGGAAGATCCACACTCAAGGAGCCAAAGAACCGCATGTGGCTCTTGAGACGCAGTTTGCCAACCGTGCCCCTAAGGTACTGAGTGGCTACTAATACAGAGGGGTGAAGTCAGTTGCATAGAATCACACAGCTAGAAAGCCTACATGCTTAGCCTCTGTGCCTGTAAGTTCAATAAGAGGGAACATTTTGAACCTTTTGGGACATCTAATATATGTATAAAATTTCTAGAGACATAAGTCCAATAAAATTGACCTAGAACTAGGACTCCACCATCAAATTATTTTTGGAAAGTACTACTTGCTTTATACTATTGGTTCACAATGGACACCAGTCTACTAAAGGCTCTGAGAAGTCCTGCAGCAGGCCACCCACTTCACCATGTTTAGCTGACAGTTTCTCAAATTCAAATGTCCGTAGAGCTATTAGTTATCTAGTCAGCCGGACATGTCTTCGAAGGAACAGTTCTAAGAAATGCTGTTAGCCATTAGACCAATGTTGGGAAATGGTATTATTTGACCTCTAGTGTGTTAAACAATATTTTAATTAATTGATAATGTTTTAATTGGCAAAGTTGACAATATTTTAAAATTAGGACATCTCAATACAATTCCACATTTGAGGCATTTCCGAGAAGTGGGAAATTTTGTGGAACTTGAGTTGTGACTCTCCCTTGAGATGGGGCATTCGCTCTCCTGTCACCGGAGTCCCCACCCTCCATGGATTCCCAGTGGGGCAGCCAGGGCGGTGTCCCTTACTGCAACACTGCCTTGTCATTGTAAGTGGTAGAGTTGAGAGTAAATTAAAATATTTACTTCTTTCACAGCATTTATCACAATTTGAAGCCACTTAAGATCACATTCTGGTTAATAAACTGTAAATCCAGCCCAGAGTCCATCTGTTGACAGGTGTCAAACAATAAATAGGAGACATGAATACTTTTGTTTATTCATTCAACAAACATCTGAGTGCTTTCTCTGAGCCAGGAATGGAGTTAGGTTCTGGGGTGATAGAACCACATACCTCAGGGGAGCTTTCATCCTATAAACAAGAAACAAGAAAATTAGCAAACAAAACAAGTCGTTCCTGGGTGTGAAAAGGGCTATAAATGAAGTAATAGAGTTTTGGGATAGAAAGTGCCAGGACTGATGGGTAGACTCTGAGTGGCAATGAACAGACTGCTCTCACACATGCTTTTGTGAAAGAGAGGCTAAGGACCACTTGGCTATCGCCACCTAGTGTCATGTTTGCCTGTCTCCTTAGGTTTTTATTGTCACAACAGCTTGAACTAAAATTAAATTCTAGATACAATCAGCAGTGTAGCTATCCTTGAGAAAACACATGCTTCTACAAGGCCGGGTCTAAAGACTAAACATACAGATTCTGGCAAAACACCCGGGGATCAGACTTGTTTGGAAAAGTCAAGGCAGGGGCTGCCGCCTTCGGCAGAGGCCCCAAACAGTCGGAGAATCCTCCTTACAGACCTTCCAACCACGTCCCGTGCTTCCCCACAAGAAAGCAGGAGGCTGATCAGTAACATTGGGTCAGGGGGGAGGGTTGTCTAATCAGGAAATTTGGGGGAAAGGATGTGATTTTTTCCCCCTTTTCTGTACAATGCCAAGCCATTCTTAGAAAGTATGCCACCTGCCAAAGCCGGTTTGGCTCAGTGGTAGAGCATCGGTATGCGGACTGAAAGGTCCCAGGTTCAATTCCTGTCAAGGGCATGTACATTGGTTGCGGGCACATCCTGGTAGGGGGTGTGCAAGAGGCAGCTGGTTGATGTTTCTCTCATCAACATTTCTAGCCCTCTATCTCTCTCCCTTCCTCTCTGTAAAAAATCAATAAAATATTTTTTTTTAAAAAAGAAAGAAAGTATGCCACCTAATTCTGCCAGCATTCACCAGTTCTCCCACTACGGGAAAGTTACACAGATGGCAAGCAGGTTCTAGGCGTTGGGTTATTAGCTTTTGCATTTCAAAGTCATGTTTTAATGGATATTTTTCCTCTAAGAAATGTGAAATGCCATTGTCAGAACCTGTTGGAATGAATCGTAGAACAGAAGAAGCTTCCACAAATCTCTTTGCCCAACATGACTTCCCTGGGGACCACTGTCCACCCACTCTATGCCCACAGCAAATGTGCGTTTCTGTTCCATCCCACCCCCAGTGGACTTAAAGAGTGTGCCAACTCATGGGTCCTTAGGAATGCCCCCAAAGTAATGACTACTTCAAAAATAAAAAATAAAAAGAAACAAGAAAGTAATATCTTATTGCACAGTTCTCTGCCCATATTTCACTTGCCATTGGAAATCAAGTTGACAAGTTCATGTCCTCCTCCAGTGGAGGAGTTGTGGGAAACCCTTGTTTATAGGGAGCAAGCATGACTTTCTTTTTTTGGTTGATTTTTCCTGCTCCCCATCTATGACTACGATGAGCAACTGGTTTGTTTAATCTCAAGATAGCATCCCTGCCTCAGTCGGTGGCGCTGATGAATGAGGTCCCTCCATGAAGGGGCTGAGTGCTAGACTTCGGCCAAGCTCCAATGTGTAGTATCCTAAGGGTACATCTACAGAGCATTGTAACAGGTGTTGATCTGATGATGTACAGTAAGAAGCACCTTACTGGGTAACTGGTCCAGCCTAGCTCAATTCCGTTAGTGTAAGCAGATAAAATGAGCACTCTTGTTTCTCTTCTCCCAAAGAGAGAAGGAGCAATGGGTAAGGAGCAGATTTAGATCAGTGTCATTGCAGTTTAGATCCCCCTCATGGAAAACATTTCAGAAGGAAACAGAAATCTACCTTTCACATTTTGATATTTTATGTTCTTTTTATTGCCATCTAAAATCTCAATAACTTCTTGTTATTGTTGTTAATCCTCACCTGAGGATATTTTCCCCATTTCTTCTTAGAGACAGTGAAAGGGAGGAAGAAATGGGGAGAGAAAGAAGGAGAGAGGGAGATATACATAATATAATTGGTTGCCTTCTGCATGAGCCCTGATCAGGTTGGGAATCGAACCTGCAACTCAAGTACCTGCCATTGGCAGGGAATTGAACCTCAACCCTGATGCTCGGGCCAATGCTTTAACCACTTAGCACACTGACCAGGGCAGAAATCTCCAGTAACCCTTAATCATCTATACCTGGACTGCTGTGAGGCTTGTTTGAACCATGGCATTTGGGCAGTACCCAGTTTTAAAGCCCTAAAACACGCATGCTTTCTCAATGAGCAATTTGACATCAAGGGATTTATTGAGAAAAGGAGCAAGTTTTCATGCATAAGACTTTTTTTTTAGTTCCAGCATTCAAGAGAAAAGCTGGAAAAGATACAAAAGTTCCAATAGGCTGGCTTTTATAATGATTACGGTACCACCTTTCCACTGGACATCAGAAACAAAGATGACATAGAAATAGAATCATGGGCGTGTGAGGACAGTCATGATATCATGTTAATCAGGAAGGGCAGGCTCCACAATAGCATATACAGAAGGATCCCTTTGGGGGAAGTGATGCCTACCTGCCCGCTGGCCCACGTTTCATCCTTCCACCCAAAGAAATGGAGAGTAAAAACTTGTAAAGTGTTAGTAGTCGTTTCTTTCAGTGGGGGGATAAAGGAGAATTTTATATTTTTTCTCTTTGTGCATCTATATTTTCTCTTTTTTAGAAAAGGAGAAAGCACTGCATATGGCCTAGCCCTAGCTAATTAAAAACAAAACACTACAATCTAGATAACTTCCTGATTTCTCCACTAGGCTGCGCTGTAAGGCTTGAGGCATCCTGAGTTCAGTAGAAATGGCGCAGCAGCAGCTCCTGAGGCTGCTGCAAAGTTACTTGATGCTTAAAACCATTCCCACACTGCGCGGCCCTGAGCCTGCATGGCAAGTCCTTGCTCAGAAATCACGCTGACTTTTAAAGATACACTGAGAGCTCCTGTGCAGTCAACCGAGTAGGAGACAGGAAGGAGAGATTTTGTAATTGATGGGCAGTTTGGGGAGCCCTCTCCTAACTGGCGTTTCTTATGGTGGTGCTATTTGTGTTCATTCCCCTCTTTACCACAGGGTTGAAAGATGGGGGTACATTTTTATCCTTTGATGCAAATGGGGCAGGGATAGTGGGGGGAATAAAAATACTAAAATATCTGCAGTGATCCTTGGGTGCATTCCAGATTTGTAGTAAAGCAAAGTAAAATAATAATATTATGCTGGAAAACAAATCAGTTTCACTAAAAAGAGATGTTGACAGGAAGCCAGAAAGGCTGGTCAACAACCTTAATTGCTCTAACCACTCACCCTTTAGTTGAGACATTGTTAGCTGAAGCAGCCTCCACCTTGTTTGTCCCGTGTAAGTTTCTGTTATTTCCTGCCTAAGGGCTACATGTAAATTTCTGTTTATGTTGCCTAAGATGTTTTCCCCAAAGTCTCAATAAAAGAGATGGCAGGGCCAGAGCAGTGAGTAGTTCTCCCACTAGAGTTGGACTACCGCCTGGCCAATTCAATATTGTCAAGTTGAATTTCTTCAAGTCTCAAATCTCTTTATTTGTGTGCGGCCCTTCTCCAGAACCCAAACCCTGAATTGGAACTCTTTCCACACTGGCTGTGAAAGGGATTCCTACAATATTAATTACTTAATACCCATCTGCTTAGGGAATTGTGATGTTCCACAAAACATATTTTTAGTAGACTTTTGGATTGGAGTGAGTTCCTGCTTGTTTATTAATTTGCTTTCTTTTCAAGGCAAACTGGAAGAAGTAAATTCCAACTTCAAGAATGAGCCCAATAGCATTTTTCTCCCTAAATCTGACAAAGGCTCTAGGCAGGCGACAATGCTCTCAGAAGGAGGAAAGCAAAGACTCAGTGATGGCCTGCAGACCACCGTTGTACTGTTGGGGCATCCAAGTAGGAGAGGAAACTAGGCTTTTCCTTTTATTTTAGGCAGCATATGGCTCAAATTTCTAACAGATGGAGAGGCGCGGAGTAGTGTGTTTTTGTACCATTCAGCATGTCTCAGACAAATTTCCCTGTGCTAATCGGTACGTTAGGCCCTGACTCTTGGTACAGAGGTACAACATGAAACCAGTGAGGTACAATCAGTGGGGAACTGTAGACGTTTATCACAAAATGTTCCAGAAGAGGTGTTTTTTAGCCTTGATCGTCCTGCCTTCACTTACACTTTCACTTTGACGCTATCGACCTAGCTTAAAGGAGCCTGACATCCACTGACAATTTACAGATGAAAGAAGGCCCCAGAAGTTCCATGTGGGTTTGATTACAGACAATCAAATTATGACACAGCGGCATTATTTTTCAACATGACAGATTGTGATCACTTAACCAGTGTTCCTGTCTGATTGCTTTGATTTGAAGCCAACAGAAAGGGAGGAAATGCAGGCTTCAGCCACACAATGCAGCACAAGCTAACACCAGGAACACCTGTTGGCTTCAAAGAAGCTTCCAGACATTGCCTGGAGAGCGTGTGTGCCTCTGCCTGAGATTGCTGTCTGCTGAGGATGATCTGGAGGCATGATGAGAAAAGCAAAACCATGTTGGTAGTTAAGAACCAAGATCCTACAAACAACCCAATAGTGAAGGCACAGGCCATACACTGGTGGCCTTCGGCTGGGTCATCTTCCCAACCATGTGAATGAAGCCTGGCCTGTGGGAGAGTTTTTAAAATTTGGAATTAGTGACCCACATTTTGTGTTCATTGTAATTTTTAATGAAAATTAAGAAATTATACAATGGTATCCTTGTCTACCAATGCCACCCCATAGACAATCAATGTTTGTACTTTTAAATGGGCCCTTCTAGTGTTTCTTTGAGCATCCACAAGTAAATACAAGTATAAGTTCTTTCTCCCTTTTTTTGCACAAAAGGTAATATAACATACACTGTTCTATTCCGTGTCCTTTCTCAGTGAGCGCTGCTTTCCATATTCATACAGAAAGAACACTGCTTTCTGTAGCTGTATCACTTGCTCATTTACAACACTTATGTAGTTTTCTGTTGAATAGAAGTACCGTACTGTATTTAACTAGGACTTTATTAATGACATTTGGCTGGTTTCCAAACATTTTCTATTGCCTCACTGCAAATCTCGTATCTTGTTGTTTCACACCTGTGTGAATTGGGGGTTAGTATTAACTCTTAGAAGTGAAATTGCTGGTTAAAATAATATATTCATTTCTTAAATTTTGGTTGATAATGTCCAAATGTTATCAGGACTGAATTAATTTACACCCCAGTCAGCATTGTCTGAATGAGTGCCTTATGTCTCACCCGAACCTCCCAACTGAATGTTTTCAAACACTTGGTTGTTTTCACTTTCAATCTTTCTTTTCATAACTGCTGGATTTTGAGTCAAAGTTACAAAAGCCTTTTCAATCCAGAATTATAAAATGTTTTTCCATGTTTTCTTCTAGTATTTCTATTCCTTTGGATTTTACCCTATTATAGGATTGAGTAATGACAGCAAGTTAATTTTTTTTTTCAAGTGGCCACCCTGTTGTCCCTACGTCATTAAAAAGTCCTTCTTCACTTGGATAGATTTAAGATGTCAGCTTTATTATACACTAAATTCCCATATGTCTTTGGATAAAATGTATATGGATGATGACAAAAATTCGGAAAATACTAGTATATATAGCAGGAAAAAGGAATAGTGATACAGGAAAGTGAAATAGGAAAATCCTTGGTGAGAAAATGATATTTAAGTAAATCCCTGAAGGAAGGGAGATGATCGAGGCAATGGAATGTGGTACTTTAAACAAGCTTTTTGGCCTTGGCCAGATAGCTCAGTTGGTCATCCAATATGCCAAGGTTGCAGATTCAATCCCCCAGTAAGGGCACATACAGGAATCAACCAATGAATGCATAAGTAAGTGCAACAACAAAGCAATCTCTCTCTCTCTCTCTCTCTCTCTCTCTCTCTCTCTCTCTCTTTCCCTCCCTCCCTCCCTCCCTTCCTCCCTCCTTTTCTCCCTTCCTCCCTCCTTCTCTCACTCTCTCCCTCCCTCCTTCTTTTTCTCTACAAATAAATAAAAGAGCTTTTTGCCTCTGAAATCACTTGGGTGTTGGGTCAAACCTCAGCTCCATTCTATGACCATAGGCAAGTTTGCATCAATCATTAATCAGTAAACATGAAATTACAAATACTTCGTACTTCATGGGATCATTCTAAGAATTAAATTTGATCTTTTTAACTAACTTAGCATTGAGCCTAACCCATACTTTGATCATTTTCTTATTATTTACCTATGATCACACAATAGAATATTTTGCAGCTATGAATTTTCCAGAAATGTATAATAAGAAGGACAGATATCCATGGTCAAGTGTTAATATCACGTGCTGCTTTATTTACCTGTTCCAGACTTTTTCATGAGTCTTCAGCCTTACTCTTCCAGGACTACCTTATAATGCTTTTCACCTTTTTGGTATTTATTTATTTGTTTAATCATGTTAATCATTTTCTTATTTTCACTTACAGTTGACCTACATTATTATATTAGCTTCAGTGTATACCTCAGTGATCAGGCTTCATTACTTATTACCTAACTTAATAAGTGATCACCCCAATAAACCCTTCACCCATCCAGCACCACACATAGTTATTAGGATATTATTGTACTCTATAATGCTCCTTTAAAACTTTTTAACCTTGACATTTTTGAAGATTCATATAGTTGGTGTTTGGCAGATGCAGAGCAGCTATTGTCTGAAAGCTTTGTGTTGCTGGACTGGCCCTTCGGTTGAGAAAGTAGCTTTTTGCAAGAATTTTTTTTGGTGAGGTCCCACTGGTATTTTCAGGGAGCCAGCCTCTTTAATTCCAAGTCTAGGATGAATGAGGCCAAAAGGAAACCTGGGGATTCACCGCCATGTTGTTCCTTGGGTCCCAACTGATCTGCTTCTCCTATCCACCTTTCAGAAGCCTTGTGTTTGTTTCCTATCTAATGTTGAGAATTTTCCATTGTAGTGAATAGAAGGATGAGGGAAAGTATGTATTCTCCATCTTCCTGGAAGAAGAATTCCATGTTCTTTGTTAAAAGGCAGTCTGAGAAGAAAAACAGTATTTCAAGAAAAGGGCTCAAGTTCAAGCTTAGTTTCAACTTGAAAAATAATAGAATTCTCCCTCAGAAAGAGGCCCCTGTAAGCAAACCACCTCCTTGCACTGAGCGCCTGGTCATCCCTCAGTTGCTGTCCAAGCCCTGAAATGTTGCTGCACCGAGGTCAGGGGGGAGAGGACTCCCAGGGGACACCTTCAGATGAAACTCCCAGGGCAGACAGGAAGGCTGGGGGACTTCCCTCTTCCTGAGTTCTGTGGAGCTGCATCCCCCTGTCAGAGCCGCTTTCCTCAATGAAGAAGTACTGAGGGTCTCTCCCTTGCTCAAAGGAGACCCATCATGACAAGTTTCCCCTGATAGTAACCTTGTCCATGTGGACCCAACCTGGTCTGTGTAGACCCAACCTGGTCCATGTGAGCCAACCTGGTCCACTCGGATCACCTGACATTCTACCAATTCATTTCCTTTTCAGTTGATTTTGCTGTATTTCATGTTACTTCCAAGTAGTTCGATAATGTTCCCTTGTGTTTAGTCCTGAGAGCAGGATGACCGAAACCGAGATCCTTCCATTCCCTATGAGCATTGGGCCCAGCCATGGTTCTGTGAGACTGGAGTGGCTCAGAGCAGCTGGCCCATCCTAGGGGTCAGGGACCTTCCAGAATAGATGCCTCCCCCACATCCCCACACACAGGCTCTTAAGAAGCCTGTTCCTCGTCTTTAGTTTCTCCCTTGCAGTATATGACTGCCTGAGTCATATACATTTACTGGTTTATTTGTTTTTGGGGGGAGATGGGTCAAGAAATCAGCTTCCCTCACTTTACCCACCTCCAAGCCAAGCTCCCCACTCTGAGCTCACAGTCCCCAGGCACTTCCCTCCTGTCTTGAATATGTTCCATGTATCACCTGCCTCCCTTGCCAATGAACCAAACAGCTTTTCAGACCCAAAGTCATACCTGGTGAAATCTTTCTTTTTGTGTGTGAAAATATGTATAAAGTAATAAAATGTGCACACTTCTTCACCCAGAAATTTCACTTCTGGGTATTTACTCAAAGGAAATGTAGATACACATGATTGATTAAAACCACTGTTTATAACATCCTTGATTTAAAACAATAAGTGCCCATCAATAAGGATATGAGACAGTAAAATAATGTCACAACCGGATAGTAGAATAGCAGCTGAGACATGAAGGATGATGCAGATCTAAATGTATTGCAATGGAAGGATGTTTGTGCTGTTTTACTACGAGGGGAAAAATGAGTTGATACATCCCATTTATATAACATTTATTTACATCCATTCACCTATTAAGTAGTCAAATGGTCCATGTGTACTGAATGCCTGCTGTGGGCCTCCCTGACCCAGATATTAAAGAAACAGCAGTGAGCAAAGCCTGTATAACCCCTGTCTTTGTCAAGCTTCCAGTCTAGTGGGAATAGGAAGAAAGGGACAGATAGGGAGTAAATAAAGGAAAACGTTGTCATAGCTAAGACAGAAAAGGCAAGGGACACTCTTAGGACAGTGCCTATGGGGAATGGAGATGACTTAGACTTGAAGGATAAACAAAAATCATGCACAGACAAACAGAGAGGAAGAATGTTCCAGATAGAAAGCCTTGAGGTTTGAACTAGCTTCTGGTATGTTTGATAAACTGTAAGAAAGGTGGCTGGAGAGAGTGGAGTGGAGAGAGTTCCACCTGGAGGCTGAAGATGAGGACATAGGCCAGACCGTGTAAGACATGGGAGCCCCTGACTCCATGAGCCATAGGAAGCCTTTGGAGGGTAGGAAGGAGTGGAAGACTGGGGTTTGCTAAGTCAGTCATGGATTGGAGGAGTCCAAGCAGACAGGGGCAGAGGGTGGTCACTGCAGTCATGGAGTGGAGCTTGACCAGTGGAGATGGCCAGGGCTTGACCCAGGGTCATAGAAGTGGAGATGAGACAGGACAGAGTCAGAATGCATCCTACCCCCTGGCTGAGTGAGAGAGAAACTCAGTCCTTATATCACTTTCCTGGCACCAACAAACAACCAGATCCAGACAACACAATTATTTTAAAATTCCAGTTGCTGTGATTCACTATTGGGTGGATTGTGAGAACTCAGACATGTCTCTGGGGTCACTGGACTAGGACACCACAAAGATGGAGGCCATTGGCATCACACACAACCTCTTTGCAGAATTGGGAGAAAAGGGTTTTTGTTTGGAATGCAACGTGCATGGCTGTGTTTGTTACCCTCCAAACAATGCCCCTCCAACTAGCTTAGCTGCAAATGCTGAATACGTTAGAAAGAGCGGAAGGGGGAGGAAGAGCGACTCTCATAAGCTCCTGATTGTTCTACACACCCGTGGGCAGTTGAAGTATGGCTGGAATTAGGGGGCAAGGGAGAGAGGAGTGTGAAGCAAAAATATTACTTTGAGAGTCCGAATTCAACAAGTTGCAACTGTGAAAATGCTGTTTTGCTCCTAGGACATAGCTGAAGGCAAAGACAAGGGACAGGAAGTCACACCTCTGGGTTGCTCTCTCCCCTGGGACCCCGAAGAATTGGAGATTGTCAAGGAGGACCCCCAGACGACAGTTATCACTGAGGATAATAATTCCATCATGAGCTTCTTTAAAACACTGGTAAGTCGTTTCCCTCCTTTTCCCCTCAATTCTATTGCTCAAACATTTTGTTATTCTAAGAATAATGCACATTTGCGTGTCATTGTTCTGAATGATGCAGTGGGGATGCTGGAGAACAGCGACAAGATGTGTTTTGAAAGGAAACTGTTATAGCAGGCCTTTGGTGAGGGAAACTTCGGAAATGCAAACCATGGGTGCTCAAACTTTGTAACGTTCGGCTGTATTGTAGCTCTATTGCAATTGGATGGTCATTGATCATGAAAATAACTGGAAAATACTTCCTCAAGTTCTTAACCCATCAGAGCTTTTTGACACACACATGGTCAATAAAATGATAGAAAGAAACCACTTTCTATCTTGTTCCAGCTCAGTCTACCATTTGAATTGGATGGAGGCAGAGACCATTGTCTCCCATGGGTTGCTTATCTCCAACCCCTCGGGGAAGAGCCCACAGCCTGGCACATGCCAGATACTCAGAAAGGAGCTGATAAATGAAGTCGTTATTAAGCAGACAGCTCCAAGTGTGTCTGGGCTACTTCCAAAGGCCAAGACTATTTCCGAGGAAAACCCCCCAAAAACACCGAAGGGTTGTGCATTTGTTGGATTAGTGGCAGAATCGATGGAAAGTCTGTGGCATTCCATAAATCAATTTTTATTATGGTCAAACTCTTTGTGAATGTACAAGACCTGATGCATTTCATTATAAAACATTCTCTTTTGTTAACTTTTGTATACTAGGTATACCAGAAGTCTGTGGGTTTCTACTCTATTAAAAGGATTTATGGTTACATTCTTTACATGTAGAGTGAATTAGGATGACCTAAAAACTATGTGTCTATGAAATAAAATCACTCTAAAGAGCTATAAGTTTTAACATTTGATTTCTCAAACTTTTAAGGTGTCACCTAACAAAGCTGAAACAAAGAAAGATCTGGAAGACACGGTAGGTAGTTTGAAGTGTGTTTGTGTTTGGGTTTGTGTATAGAATTGGATTTGAATTGGTATCTGTTTTTTTGTTTCTTGAATTTTTGTGAGTGGACATTCATATGCGCATATGTACCTATTTAGCAATTTAATAGCACTGTTAGATTGTCTTTTAAATGTTTCATTTATGTTAATGGAATTTTAATAAAAATGTTAATGGGGAGCTTGAAGTACATGCCAATTCTGACTAAACAGTGTCACAATAACCCATTTCTTATATAGAAGAAGAGTAGAATACTAATAATTATCTATCATATTTTCTCTTTATCTGTATGTAGAGAAACCCAGGGAATATAGTCAAAATTAGCTCATGGAAATGAGGACGAGGTGAGACTCAATTTATAGTGAAAGTAAAGGCTGCTATATTTTTGGTCTTTAAAAAATACGTTCCTTGTTTTTCATATCATTTGGGGGGGAAATAAATCTTGCTGCAAAGGCAATTATTTGATGAAATAAGGTAATCACAAGTGGACACGCCCAAGGAGCTAGGATGCACTAGAGAGCTGAGATTTTTTTCACTGTCATCCTGAAATTCAGCCAGTTCCCCTCAAAATAAACTTTGTTTGGAGTAACTACTTTCTAGAGATGTTTTCCCTTCACACTTGTCAGAACTGATTATCTCTAGTGAATCATATGGCATAAAGTCCAAGGGCTCCTAAGGAAAGTTTAGCTTGGTGACAGCTCAGTGTCTTGCATCCTCCTTTTAATAACTGAGAGTGTCTTGAAAGACACAAGAACCAAATAAATGGTTTGGCCAGCTGGATACATCTGCTGCCCATATTTGAAGTGGCTAAGTTATTAAAAGGATCCTAGAATTTATCACAAAAGACCTGTGTTTGAGCTCTGGTCTTACAACCCAATTGCTATGCAACCCTAACCTGTCTGAACCCAAATCTCCACATTTGTAAAATGAGGACAGTAAAAATTTAATCTCTCCAGCCGAGGATTGAGTGAAAGTTGGACAATGCCTGGTAAACCATGGAACTCTCTTCAAATACCGGTATTCCCTATTTCCATAACCACTGTAAGGCAGATAGCACCGTGATTACATTTGTCTGGTATTGGCTGGTTTCTCTAAAACTTTATTCTTTTATTGAAAAACTAGAGGCCCAGTGCATGAATATGTGCACAGTAGCGGTCCAGCCAATCAGGGGTGGGTTAGGGTGGGTGGTTGGCTGGCCTGACCTGCCCCCTGGTCAAACTCCCAGTCAAACACCTGATTGAGGAGACAGTTTGCATATTAGCCTTTTATTACGTAGAACTAGAGTGTGGCCAGTGTGCTCAGTGGTTGAGTGTTGACCTGTGAACCAGTAGGTCACGGTTCAATTCCCAGTCAGGGCACATGCCCACATTTCAGGCTCAATCCCCAGTAGGGGACATGCAGGAGGCAGCGATCAATGATTTTCCTCTCATATTGATATTTCTATCTCTCTCTCCCTCTCCCTTCCTCTCTGAAATCAACAAAAACACATTTTTTGAAAAATTAAAGAAAAAATAGATATCTCTGAGTCATGTACATGTGTTTTCCTATGGAATTATTCATTTGCTATAAGGCAGCCAGTGTCAAGTTCAATGAATGTTTGGGTCCAAAGTTGCTCTTTTGAGTCTGTGTTTTGTATTGTTTGAGGACACATGGCACAATAGGCTATAAATAGGGGGGTATGTGGGTGTGTTTTGTGGCTTAAGTGATATGATGCTCTCACTCCCTTCAGCTGCTCAGATACTAGTCCTCCACCCAGAATGCGGTCCCAACTGAATGGGCTTGGCTGATACAATCTAACTGTCTGGCCCAGACAGCTGTGGGGTGCCTGCTAGTGGACCCCATTTTCAAATGAGGGTTCTGTGAATGTAAGTTGTCCTTCACACACACAGACCTCTTTTTACAGCCGTGGTTCTCATACCTGGTCTTTTTGACATGTTTTCTACTGCAGTTCTTGGAATCATACCTTTGAAATGTCTATACCCTTTGTCTATCCTTCCATTTGGGAAATTTTTAGCACACCCCACATAAAATCACCCCCCATTTGTAACTTGAGTCAACAATTCTGAATAGTTGTAACTGGGCTACTTTAGATCCAATCACTCCCCACTTTGGCTCAGTGGACTGGCTCATACTAGAAACTTCTTTGGCCTGGGAGATCTGCCTATCTAGAAGTCAGCTGACATTTTTGTGGGTGAGACTGCGTCCCTGAAGTCCTTAACACTGAATTAAAGGAGGTGCATTTGGGAATTAAAGTAATTTGATTCTAGGACACAAAGATTGATCAAGTAGGGACTATGTTACCTTTTTAACTTTGTAGATTTTTCATCCGGGTATTTTAATGTCTTATTGACAGAGATGAAATGTTCTGACATTGTCTTTAGCAAATAAAGTTGTGTTCATCTGGGTCATTGAACCAGGTTGCCCTGTTGAAAACCCATGTGTGCCTGCCATGGACTGTGCTCTTTAACAAATCACCTTTGAGAGTTTTAAAGAGAGAAACAGTCACATGATGCCTTGTGGTTGGGGGATGCAGTTGATATACCAGCAGTGAATTGTCAGTGTTTGAATGCACTTACAAACAATGGAGGGAATGGATTTTGTCTAAAAAGAAAGTTCTAAGCTGTGGCTGCTGTTGCCCAAAAGGCATGCAAAGCAGAAAGTGTCTGTGACGGACAAGCTGGGCAGAAGACATCCGAGATCCAGGCGAAAGGAGCCAAGAAAAAGCACCTGAATAGCCCCAGGCTAGGACTCTCCTTTAGACGGTTCTTTAGGCATAAGGTCTGTATTTGTTGAACTAGGAGGGGGGAAAGGAACCCTGGTCTTCACCACACACGCATATGCCATTCCATATCCATCCAGCTCCGAATCAGGGAAAAGTGAGCCTTGGGTGGTTGGGACTTTAAAAGAGGATTCAAGATCCTGTGAATCAAATTTCAGTACATTTTTAAAGTCTCCATATTTATATGCATCTCACAATGGTTTCTTCCTAGCATGGACCAGGGTTCTGGAACTATTCTTCTAACCCCGTGTTTCCCAAATGTTAAAAGTATGCATGCCACCATCATCACTTTTATTATATACACTAGTATTTATTTGATATTTTTATATTGAAGTCAACCTATTTCCTTCGGAAAGTCATCTTTAAAAGAAACTTTATGCTATATTTTACATAGGAAATCAGAATCCTCATATGGGGAAGGTAATTATTAATGTGGCTAATAAAAAAAAGAGAGCTTACATTCTAGTTACCTTGTTTGTGTTAAGTCCAAATCTAATGCCCTTTGGAGCTTTACTGAAAGACAGCCACCAGCAGACCAAGAATTTCCCCAAAGCTTCTTGGAATAATTCGATGAGAGTTGAAAAAGGGAAAGGATTTTCACTATTTGGATGTCATTTCATGTCATATCTCTGTGCAACGTAAAATCCTCTCTGATTCCATCAGTGGTATGCTTTCTACATTTTGGGAAACACTCCTCTAACTTACAGATAACAATTTTATCTTTCTGGGGCCTGTTCTATGCATTGCCTGCATTAAATGAGCTTATACTGAACCCACATGAAAACCCAGGCAGAACCAAACAATGAATGGGCAGAACAAGTTCTAGCTCATGTCTTTAGGAGTCCTTTGGGAGATTCCACTCTCCTAATGTCTAAGAAGATGCTAGTACTGGTCTAAAACCATCAATTAAAAGCACCCTTGAATTGGGCCAGCAGGCTTGCAAATTTGTCTAAAATATCAACCATTCTGCACTAAGTTGAATGATCTTATTAAAAAATGTCCTCAGCTGGATGTGATAGTCCCAGGATTGTGTATGCAAATAAAAGCTCCATAGAAATGCTCAAGGGTGAATCTATATTTGCATAAATGTGTTAGGAAGCCTCCCTTCAATTTCCATACAGGCTTTCTTTTGTTCTGTAAAGAGAGAAAGGGGTGATAGAAATTGCGATGGGAGAGGGAACGTTAAAAATCTGTGGTACTGTGTGTGGGAGCCATTTGGTAAGAGCTAGTGAATCGTCACAGGCCTCACACGGGGAAACCAGCTGAGCTCCTCTGGAGCCTTGGTGAGCAGGGGCCTTTGAAGTGTGAGATGGGAACCCAGCCCCAGACCTGCATTTCCAGAGGACATTCATTTCACACCCAGAATCCCCTTCCCTGAACCACCCAAGTTCAATCTTCCTAGGACTTCCCCAAATCCCTGTCCTCCCCTCCTGCCCCTGACGTGCATATTGGGTAGGATGGGATTCGGAAACGAGTAAGAGTGGAGTAAGGGGATTCCCAAATGTTCTTAATTCTGGGATGCAGCAGTTTGGTTGTTCTCCCTGGCTCTTACCTCCAGACCTGGGACAGTTTATTTTCTTTACTTAATTATCCTGCTGTGCAAACAGATAGGAAAATAGGGCCATTGAAACTGACTAGCCAGATTCTCTCCATAAACCTTGTGGCATGATTACAGGAGGTGTGATTTTATTGTAACCTATATCATAAAAGAAAAAATCCAAGCCCTAGATAGTTTGGCTCAGTGGGTAGAGGATTGTCCTGAGAATGGAAAGGTCGTGGGTTTGGGTGTGATTCTGGTCAAGGGCACAGACCTCTGTTACACACTCCATCCCTGGCCTGGCAGGAGGCAACCAATTGATGTGTCTCTCTCACATCAATTTTCTCTCTCTCTGTCTCTTCCCCTCGCTTCTACTTTCTCTACAAACCAATGGGAAAATATCCTGGGGTGAGGATTAACAAAACAAAAGAAAAGAAATTCAAAGATGAACTACTATCTTCTAGTTTTGCTCTAAATGGATACCAGTTCTGATTAATGCCTAGGTTCATTTCTCTAAGTCTCAATTTTCTTCCTATAAAAAGAATTCTTTAGCCTAAAAAAATGTAGAAGCCTGGAATTAATAAATGGAATAACATTCTTGCTATAAAGAATAAAGTTGTTAACTCTCCTTAGCTGAATCTGAATCTGAAATGCCTCAGACTGGAATCTTCTCTTAGGTCCCCAAACACTGGGCGTTGTTTTAGAGTGCTTTTGCCATGCCCAGAAGTGCCCCTGTCCCCACTCAGGTTTTCCCAGGGGCAATCATCAATCCTGCTGTTTGGGTGGTAAATCCGGTGCTTGCTACTTACCCTGAGGTGCTGTGGTATCTGTCCAGGTCGTGGCTGCCCCGTCATTGTGCTCAGCCTATTTAGCCAAAGCCGCAGGAGGGTTCCACACACGTTCTAGAATTTCTCCCTCTTCAAGGAAGCACAGAAAACATAGCATGTGGCTTCAAATAGTCAAATTGATGTTCTTTGCAAACACCCTATGAAGAGGCGACGTGCTGTGTGGAAAGAAAGCCAAAGTTCAGAGCTGAGGCCAGGCTGTGGCCCCTAATTAATGTCAGGCAGATCGTGCGCCTCAGTTTCCTCATCTGAAAATTCGGGCATTGGCTCAGGTCTCCAAGACTCTGTCCAACATCAAAAGTACCATGAAACTTACTGTATTTCCACAGCCCAGTTTTACTGCCGCATTTTTTTTCCCTTTAGTCAGACATCCCTGGAATTGAAAGGGCTTGTGCTGCGAACTCCTGGAGCACAAATCATAAAATGAAAATGCTTAAAAGAGATCAGGTCAGATGGACCCAGTGTAAAAATTGGTTATGTTGGCCAGACCCACGTGGCTCTATGACTAAGTGGCAACCTATGAACCAGGAGGTCATGGTTCAATTCCCGGTCAGAACACATGCCTGGGTTTTTGCACTCAGTCCCCAGTGGAGGGCATGGAGAAGGCAACCGATCAATGATGCTCTCTCATCATCAATGTTTGTATCTCTCTCTTCCTTTCCCTTCCTCTCTGAAATCAGTAAAAATATTTTTAAGAGAAAAAAATAGCTAATGCCAGTGTTCACTCATGTTGAGATCAATTGAGATTATCTTCCTTCTAACTCTCCCTTTACTCCAAGACTCAAAAGGAGGCAGAGCATGGGAAGTCATGGCCCTGGCCCTAAGGAAGTCAGACATCCTGGAATTGAACCTTAGTGTGGCCACCCAGAGTGGGGACAGGAAGAGAGAATGAGAGAATGGGGAAGGAGGATAGGAAGAGAAGCAGAGAGGAGGGGAAAGTGGAAGAGAAGGAAGGAAGGAAGGAAGGAAGGAAGGAAGGAAGGAAGGGAGAGAAGGAGGGAGGGAGGGAGGAAAGAAGGAAGGAAGGAAGGAGAGAAAATAGGGATAAAATTAATAACATTTGAAGTGTTGAGTCAATTACAATCTATTCAATTATTTCTAATTTAGATATAGAGGCTCCATCTAAAGGTGAAGAAGTGGGGTTTGAGGGGCTCTCCCCACTCAAGAGCCTTTCACCCCGTCTATTTGTCTCCTACTCATTCATAACCTGGGTCAGGGATCTCCACAGTGGGGTATAGGAGGGAAATTGAGAATTCCATTTTAAATTATATTTGTTTAACCCTTCTTTACTTTTGAACTGGGGTTAGTAAAACAATGAATCTCTATACGATAAACAGATATGTGTTGGAGGTGCATGTTCAAAATGTTTTGACTGATAGGAACATAATCAACATCACCTGAAGACCAGTGGCCTGGGTACACATTAACCTTCTAACAGCAAAGTGCGTCTTACAATCAGCTGGATTCCTAATGAGCTACTTACATAAACATGATCAATGATGGTTCCATAGGTATTTTTGTCCAAAAGGAGTGTCTCTTAACTTTTTCCAAGATTTTAACACAAACTCACATTCATAGTAGCATATTCAGAAAAGCATGAAGAAAATTAACAGGAACAACCCCAGCCCATGTTGGTAAGAGATCTTTCACTTTTGAGAGAAATAATTTTGAATTCTTTTCTAAACTCTATAGGGTGCTGAAAAGTCACCTGCTCAGTCAGCAAATCTGAAGTCAGACAAAGCCACCTTTGTACCCCAGGAGACCCAAGGGGCAGCCAAGAATCCTACACCCACAGAAACGGCAAAGGAGGGTGCCAAGCAGAAGGGGGGCTCCCCCTCTCTGCCTCTGAGCAAACTGTTCTGGAAAAGGGTAAGTGCTGGTCTCAAGATGTGGAGCGTGCATATGGCCCGGATGACTTGAGAAATTATTTCCGTTGGGCCAATCAATGAACTCAGCAACATGTGGTGTTTCTTTCTCTTCTCCAAAATGACTCAAGTAGCCATTGAGTGGAAGACTTACTCATTGACTCAGAATGACATGCCTGGCATAGTATAAACATGTGTTTCGTGGGAAAGGAAGGGAAATGAACAAGTAGAATATTTCATTCTTGGAATTACTCCAGTTCATGACTGAGGGTTGTGGTATTTCATGATTTCATTGTCTTTTGAAAATCACTCATATCCCCCCCCCCGGCTTCCTCTGAGCGCTATCTCCCCCCTCGTGATGAGGCCCCCGTTGGGCTCTGTCTGCCCCGCCAGATATAATCAGTCTCTAGAAGCACCAGGTTTCACGGTCCTTAGGAAAAGCCAAGGTGTCTGCCGGCTCCCCACCAGGGCAAGCACACAACGTGCTCTGTGATGGGAAAATGTAAACTAGAGTCTGATTCTTTCCTCTCTAGAACTGAGGAGCCGGAGCCGTTCGATGAGATGGCTGGGTGGGGCTGAGTCATTCTGAGAGCTATCGCTTGATCCTCACTGCGAGTATGCTCCAGTGGCCACGCATGTTCCAAAGTCTCGCCTACTTTCAACGTGGCCAAACAATGAGCAAGACGTGGTGGGTGAGGTGGGCAGTGGGTGTGATCTGTAGAGATGGGGAAATCTAATTTAGTAATGTCATCAAAACCCATGCCACCTGACACCGACGGCCAGGCAGGTGATGAAACGGGCGCTGCTGGGGTAGTGAGTTTGTTCTCTCGTCTAGAATCCTGGATTTCTAGCTGGATTTCTGAATGTCCTCCCCGTGTGTTTTCCTGTCCTGAGGAATTCTTCCGTCCAGGTCCTTCCCAGAAACAAACTCTGACACGAAGTGAAAATGTTAGGTGATGTCATTTGGTGTTCAGTTCAAACTCTCTTCCCTCACCACCACCAATCACTTATTTTTAAATTATTTATCAGCAATATAGTATAGGAGACAATTTCTAGTGAATGACATCACATAGGGGCAGCAGAGCATATGACTTTGGTGGACCATATTCAAACAGTTTTATTTTTATTTAAATACTAGAGGCAGGATGCACAAAGATTCGTGTAAGAATGGGCCTTCCTTGCCCTGGCTGCCGGCACCACCTTCGCTCTGGCAGGAGCCACCTTTCTGCTCTTTCCACTCTGGTCCGGAGCCACCTTTCTGCCTTCTCATGCTGCCCAGGGGCCTGAAGCGGCTGGAGTTGGGCAGAATGCCTGTGTTGTCACCATGCAAATTAACCCGCCATCTTTGTTGGGATAATTTGAATATTCACTCCTGATTGACTAGTGGGTGTTGTGAAGGTGCAGTTAATTAGCATGTTACTATTTTATTAGGTAGATATAAACATTTAAAGTGTATTAGGAAAAAACAGAACTGGCACATTGAACTTAGTTTAACATATATTTTGTTCAAGGTAAGAAAGAGGTTTCAATAGCAGCCCAATTGCAAGGAAAGTACAGCAAAAACCATGGTACTGACAGTAAGTAAACAAAGCTACATTGGGTCCTCCAAGAAGCAGACCCCGAGACAGAATCGATGTGTCAGAGGAGAATGAGTATGAAGAGTAATGGGGAGTGGCAGGAGGAGTCAGGGAGCCTGCCCACCCATGAGAGCCGGTCACCTGTGACCTGTGGCTGAGGGAGGGAATGGAGGGGAGGAGGTCCCTCAACCTGAGGGTAGGCTGAGCCAGAGGGAATTCCCAACACAGGCACTGGGCATTCTGGGGCCACACGTTGGGCAGAAATGGCCCAGCACCCCCAGTGCTCAGTCATGGGCTAGGAGCAGCCTGGGAGAGCCGGCCTGGGCATTGATGATGGGAAGGCGTGACAGTTGGAGGCGGGGAAATCTGAATGCCACACCCCGTGGCTGCCACCCAATGGTGCATACAACAAGGCAAAAACCAGATAGGAGGCCGGCATGTATCAGACGTTTGAGGATCCCTTATGTAAGGGTTAAAAGTCTGGTGTCAGACAGATCTGACTTTGAGTCCCAGTCTGCCTGGATGAGCCTCAGTTTCCTAAGCTGTAAAATGCAAACAATAATAGCACCTACCTCATAGAAAGGAAGCCAGGGTGGTCTGAAGTAATTCTGGTAAAACCCTAACATGTGCCCAGCACAGAAGTGATTTTCTGGCTCCGCTCGGAAGGGTTAGACACTACCCACATCCACTTCTCATCTTTCTGGGCCTCCCGATTGGGGACGCCTCTAAGCCAACAAGCCTCAGTGCTTTATCTTTTCTTCCCTTGGGGATCTATCTGAGGTGTGCTGGTTTCTCTTTGAAATTCAAGCTTTTCCCATGGAGATAAAAGGCGAGCACTTGACATTTATCTGCCCTAATGACAGAATTTCATTTATTTCCGTTTAATTCTTTTTTTCCAACATTATCTGGCTTCACTTCTTTAGTCAATTATAAAAATTACTAAAAGCTGAATCCTCTGTATGGTAAATCTTATCTTTCCTTCTTTCACCGGGTCAGGAAGAACAGCGCCCTCTGGAGGTAAAATGAGGAGATTCACTCCCGTGACCGTATTTTTAATAGGTTTCTTTCATCAGTGCGGACTTTTTTTGTGCTAAATACTTTGTGCCAAGTAATCAGCATTGAAAAGACAGCAGTGAGTTTATTTTGTTCATTAGATTCTACATATAAGTGAAATCATATGGGTCTTGTCTTTCTCTTAAAAACAAAATAGAAACAGACTCATAGATAGGGAGAACTGCAGCTGTCAGAGGGGAGGGGGAGGGGCTGGGTGAAAAGGTGACAGGATTAAGAAAAAAACAAAACAAAGTATTTAACACAAAAAAAAGTCAGCTAGAAAATTCTGATGTTTCCAACCACAAACTCACCGTGCAAGCTGCTCCAGACGTGGGCTCTGAGCAGGTGTCTCTGAAGTGTGACCATCACGGAAGGGGCAGGAGCCCGGCCGCTCTCTTACCCAATTACCCCAACTGGCTATTTCAGCCCCTGATGACATAAAGACAACATGAACGCCAATGTGCAAATGTACAGAAACGTGCAGAGGGGGTTTGGGGGCTCTGGGATGTGGCCCTAGAGGGTAACCAGTCACATGGCCTGGAGTTACCTCCTCTTCCCGACCCCACTCCTCGGTGACACTGAGAGGAAAGTCTCCCCTTGCTGCGGGCAGGCACCTCTCTCTGCGCCCCCGTGCCCACCTTCCTTCCAACAGAACTTAATGCACATTTGTGCAACGTCCGATCTGAAAGTCTGAAACCATGACAATGATCACAGGAGCATCGTGTCCCAAAGCATCGGGTTCTCAGTCCCGTCTCAAACACCACGAGCGACAACAGCCAGGATTTCCGACATGGAAACCAGACACAAACTAAGCTCGTCCCAGCCAGTGGGGCTGGGAAGGAGGTTTGAAGAACTGAAAGCTGCTATTCGGAAGCGGTGGGAGGACTATCTCCGCCTAACGTGGCAGTATGTTGCCTCTTAAAACTCTGGCAGGTCAAGTTTGAGGTGGTCTGGCTTTCAAAATATTGTTTAATTCCTCACCTGTTCATCATATTAAGTAACATGCAACTGGTCTCAAGGGGAAAGGGTATAATTCCAAGAAGCTACACTTCTGAATGGCCTAGGGCTTCTTGACAATCAGAAGCCTCCAGAAAACCCACAACCTTTTTAGGGGCATGTTTGTGCTCAAGTAAATGTCAATGTGGGATGAGATAAATACAAATAAATGATCCACACTGAGGTCTAGAGAGAAAGAAGCCTGGTAATGGGGAAAGACACACAGACACCCACCACCACCACCACCAAAAATAATTAAAAACAAAACAATAATAATAATAATAATAATAATAATAATAATAATAATGTGTTTCTGATCCTGGAAGTCTTCGTGGCAGGAAGAAAACTTGGTCCACCATTCTTTAGCTGTGCCACCTGGAACGTGATTGCCCCTCTCTGCACCTCCATTTCCTGCTGAGTAACTGAGGACCCCATTCTTACCTCTCGGGGCCACAGTAGGTGAGAGAATGTATACAAAGCACCAAGTGCAAAAAATGGATTGGTAAATGTCAGTTCCCATCTTCCCTTCCTCCGGATGTTTTAAAGGTAAAAATAAAGGCAGGACTTGGAACTAAGTAGAGATGGGAAAGAGTTCTTACCCAGAGTCCAAGAGAAGAGATATGAGAGTGTATGAACAGCTGGAAACAATGTGCAAAATATGTTTTTCATGCTTCCTTTTCGGGGAAGACAGCCCAGATCTGTCCAGTGAACCTGGACTGAAGTGGTCTGTAAACACCATCGCCCGAAAAAGTTTAGGGACAGCTGCCGGAAAGATGCAAAGGTGAGCTCCACAGCTGGTGCTTGGCAGACCGAATAATAGAATGATTGTGGCATCGGCTTTGGGTAGAATTGGGATACTCCTCTCCTGTCTGGGGCAGGACAGGGAGTAACAGTGTTTGGACTTGGATGTGTTGGACCCCAGCCCTCTGACCATCCACTGAAGTGTTTTACCAGAATTAGGCTTTGGCATGGTGAACGTGGCCCCTATGGAGGGCTGACGTAAGCAGCTTCTGGCTCTGGCCACTGTGCGACGGCCTGCCGCCCTCGAGGACCATGGGAGGACTTTCTCTGGTCCTGCTACCAGAATCCTCCTGATCATCACTTGTTTGTCCCTAGCAGTGCCCATGTATTTCGAGACCAAACATATTTCCCCCTTTCCATCAGCTACAGGAAATGTCAAGAGAAATGTATTCCAGCAAAGACTGCGGCTGGTGCTTTCTATAGCGACCCCTCTCCTGGCTGCATCTGGCTGTTCATTTTCTCTTTGTTGCATTTTAAAAATATATAACATATATGATCTTGCTATACTGCTTACATTTGTGTAGGCTCCTTCTAGTTCTTTCTGGAACAAGGCACACATAAGCATTGTCCTGGAGTTGCACCCGGAGTCTGTCAGCCCTGGTGTATGTAACATTCTGACTCTTGTTTTTGGTTTTTATCTTCCCTTCAGTCAGTCAAAGAGGATTCCATCCCCACAGGTACAGAGGAGAATGTAAGTGACGCATGATGCCACAGACTTACTCCTTTTTCATCTGCATGTTGGACCACGGGCCCCTCAGCTCCCCGGTTGTGTTCCTGCATGTTCCCAGGGTTGTTCACCTGCCGTGGACTCTTTCACCCTCTCATGGGATCAGGGACCTCTGGGAAATAACTTGGGTGAACATTTGTAATGCCCATTGAATCAGTGCCAACTAAATGCAAAATCAGAGCACACTTTCATCATCTGTTATCCTTTGGGGGCTGAAAGAGTCTACTAGCTATGAAAACATCTTTATACTTTCTTCTGGGACAAGGATGCCCCCTCTGCTCCACTCTGCTCTGGTTGCTTCTTTCACGTTCATTTGCATGACAACCCAGATTCTCTACTAACAGTGGGCGGTACCCGGGACAGGAAGTTGCCCCAAGCATGAGAGCCTCTTCCTGCAATAGATGCTGAGACTGTTGGTCTCAGGTGGGAGAGCCAACTCCATGAGTCTATGCCTGAGAGACTTAGGTGGAGCCCCACTGTCTGTTTGGCCTTGATCTTCAGAGCGATGGTCAAAGTTTTCAAGTCTGTGCACTCATGTCTGAAGGAGCTGGCTCCACACGAGACGCCACGAAAATGTATCTTTCCAAAACATCTTCCTGGGAATGAAAGAATGGGCCTCGTGCTCTGAGAGTGGCAGTCCCCGGAAACTTTTATGGGTGTGGATGGGTGAGGTCACTGCCCCTCAACTTAGAAACCGAGCACCATCGTTCTGCTCTTCTGGGCGTCTCTGTGTACTTGTCACAGATAGGGGTGTGTTTTCCTTTTCATTTAGTTGCTGGAACTGAACAAATGCTGAAAATCCAAGTACATTCCAGAAATGTTGTCAGCGATGTGGAATAGAAAGTACAATGGCTATGTTATCGTTCTTGTGTTGTTTTTTTCTCTGCAAAAACTTCGAAGTCCTGAGGGTTTTTTTTGCAGAGAAACTTCCTTTAGAGATTCGTGGGTGGTGGCCTGTCTGAGGCACCGGGTAACCTCACAGCTCACACGCTGGGATGCAGTGTTAATGTCTGGTGGGCAAACAGGAAGTATTTCACTCTCTAGTGAGGAATTCAAAATAGAAATATAAACATGAGGTAAATTACTGGTGCCAAAAGATGAATACAAAAGCTGAGAGATAAATGAAAGAAAGCAAAATATTTTCTCAAGAAAATAAAGAAGCATTACAAAAATTGGCTATACATTAGTTTACAAAACTCACAGCTCTAGTAAAAATCTGTATGAACCAAATTTTAAGAGTAAGTATGATATAGTGTTTGAGGCAAAAAGTGAAACTGTATTTTGCCAAAATGTGTATCTTCATGCAACATCTAATATCCCCTCCTGACATCAAGCAAGGAGAATTTAATTCTAAATTATAGTGTAAATCTGACTTTAATTGTGTTCACTAAAATGTGCAGATGCAATCATACATTCTAAATAAGGAACAACTTTTTCCAAAGTCCTGGCCTAAAAGGAAATCAGAAAACTACTTAAATAAAAGTTAAATTCTCATGTTTTTATATGCAAATAAGCATCTAATGTAACTAAATCCTTCTGGGTTTCCACACTGGACTTTCCTTGGCTGCTGAAAGCCCACTTTTTGGGAGTCCTTTTTTTTTTTTTTTAGAATAGACTCTGGTCCAATATTTCTGAGTTGATACCTGGCAACCTTAAGGAAGGCCCAGCAAGAGAACTATTGGCAAGCAGATTGAGTTGATTTGTAGAGGCATTGCCATACAACCTGATCACTTTATTATAGGAGTAAATTTCCCTGCAGCCCTGCCTCAAAGCCAGAATAATTTGAACCAGAGGCGGTGAGTCAGACTGTGCATTACTTACCCAAGGCCATTTGTCTTTCTCCACCTGTCTTCCCTTGGTCATAGGCAAGGTTGGCAATTACTACAACCCTAAAGCATTTGATCATGATTAGTCTAAACCAATAATTCCATATTCTTTCTCTATTAGTGTAGGAGCAAAAATGTTACCAACTTTTGGCCAATGAAATGTCTCCCGAGGTAGGGAGTTAAAGTACAGATGTTCATGGGAGCAAAGTCTTTTGCTGTGATCTTTCTTCCTTCGTAGGACCCTGGGTGGAGGATGTGATGCTGGACCTGTGGCAGCTACTTTATATCCATGAGGTAGCAAATAAAAGATGAAATGCCAGCATGCCAAAGTATGTCAGAGCCAAAGGGTAGAAAGAGCTCAGGTTCTTGGAGAAATTGTGGAGCCGCTAAACCAGTCCCAGAACTTCCGGCTTTCAAACGTTTTGTTCCATAGCATTATTGGCTAAGTCACTATTAGATATTCCGTTACTGGTGGACAACTTCATCCTCCCTGAAATGGCTCCTGGCCTGTGGTGTGACTTTGGCCAAGTCATTCAGTCCTTCCGCTTCTTCCCCTGTCGGTAGAGATAACAACTGTGTGCTGAGCTGTCTCTGAAACTACTTACTGAGGCCCGTATTAAAGCACCTTGCACAGTGACAGGTGCAGTAACAGGTAGTTATTAGCATCATCTCTAAACGGTGCGCATGTGCATGGGGGTGATTCCAAGGACCCCATGCCCATGGGGTAACAGCTCTCATGGCAGCACACGCAGCAGCAGGAGTGTGGGCAGAGCAATCACACACCAGGCGCTGTTCCAGGCACTTCGCCTGCTCTGCCTGGTTTGATGCTGAAAACAGCCTTCTGATGTATATGCTGTTCCTGTGGAAAGGAGCAAATGCCAGCACAGAGATGCTGAGAGGGGCCTTGGCATGTGCCAGCCGCTGTGAGGGGCAGCGTCAGACATAGAGCAGGCAGCCTGGTGCCGGAGACTGCGCTCAATCACCATGTCTGCTGGCTGCAGGCTGACCCCAGGGTTCCTGTGGCTGACGCTTGTTTTCAGAAATGCAATTGAATAAATCAGGCCTCCATGGGGGGAATCCACGCCCACCCCTGACTGCCAGTCCAGTCTCTCCTTTGGCTCCAGTCTGAGCTGGCTTCCTAAAGCCAGACCAAGTCCCAGGCCCCGCAGCGAAGCCACCTCACACAAGTGTTTCCTTTGGCTGGTCCCGTGCTCTCTGCTTCGAATCCCTGTAGATGGGGCCACCTGCCTTTTGTTCATGGTAGTTCCCACCACTCCTTTTTGTCTTCCGTCTGGTCAGTCCACGCTGAGGTCACCTGCTGAACGCCAGAGTCTTGGCTCCTGGGACTTTGGAGATTGTAACTCCCCAACCGAGATCTTTGTTTACAAAGCAAAGATGCTGGAAGTGGTGCCAATATTTTAAGAAAGAGAAGATGGGGGGGAAAGCTGAGATTTAACTGCCTCATTTCAGGGCGTTCCTGCATGCTGATTTGTTGGTGGGTAGACAGCTTCCTGCTTCCATGGACAATACTGAGTTTCACCATTTGCAAATCCTGAAAGACAGGAGAGGGTTCCCCACAAACATGCTCTGCTTTTGGAAGTAAATTCCTCCCCCTCCTTCCCAACAGTGAGCACATGACAGGACGTTGGGGTCTGGCACCAGGAAATGAAACACTGCTTCCCTCCAAGGCAGGAACAGCAACCACATGTCAGGGGCCAGAGAGTCAAGATTTTAGACCTCACAGGCCACACACATCTCTGATGGACACTCTCTATCATTTATAAAAGTGTTTACAACCTTTAAAAATGTGAGCCATCCTTAGTATGGAGGCCCTACCTCAACGGACTCAGGTGGATCTGGTAATGGTTTGCCAATCCTGCCTGAGGGAACCAACAAGCAAACAAGTTATAAATCCCCTCAGTTAACTTGGGTCCTCTTATGACTGCCCCAGGTAGGCAGGGAGGCCATGCACAAGGACACGTGTGGGATCAGAGACAGGTGACCCTGACTCCCATTGTGCACCAGGGCTGGCCAGCCATCGCCACAGCCAGGTGACCTGGACCTCCCAGCTGTGCACCAGGGCTGGCCAGCCGTCCCCACAGACAATCAGGGGACACTGAGCTCACCAGGCACCTTGCTGGGGGCCATAAGCAACTTCGCCAAGTTCATTTCTCTTCTGAAAGTATGAACTGAGCTAAGCAGCAATAGCAGTTGAGAGTCTGGGGTGGAGAAGGAAATGAGTTAACAAAGACGTGGAGTTTATTGATGGATGCGTTTTCACATGATCCTTTCCGCACAGACAGCTTCTTCCTGGGTGCAGGGAGCTAGGATGTGGACTATAAGTTGTCGAGGTCACGGTCTCTAAAGCTGAACTCTTAGGGGAATGATCCCCCTGGTATTTACACAGGCAGGCCGCTTTACCTGGTGGCACTCCAGAGGTGGGCCTTCTGGAAGGAAAGGGATCTGGAGCATGCTTTGAGGGGCAGTCACCAAATGGCACTTCCTGTCTAACCCTGTCCCTTCCTGGGGCTGGGTTTTGCCCCCCAAGCCATCTGTTTGGCAGCTGTTGTGAGCGCACCTTGTAAGACATGAGTGTTTCCTCTTGAAGATGGGCCTGCCTAGAAGCGATCATAGACTCTAGCCTGTAGCCACTGGGCGGATGAAGGGCAACCAGGACCCCGCTTTATCAAACATAGCTGGGGGCAATGTTTTCTCTACTGTCTTATGACTTGGCGGAATAATCCAGGTGGTGTGTGAATCACTGGTAGAGGTTAGAAGGTCCCAGGAAGTAGACTCCGCCTTACAAACAGTGGATCTCAACGATGAGGCGGAGGCCACCCCTGCACCCTCGGAAGGAAAACTCAAAAGAGAAGAACGCAAGCCACAGACAAATTCCCTGATGGCGTTCCTCAGACAAATGGTAAGCCACTCGCTCTCGGTGCAGGCAAACCGGAACACCCTCGTGCAGCCTCCGAAGCTAAAGACGCATGTGCACATACATGAGAGAAAATTGCAGGCGGGGTGGAGGACATGTGAATTATGCAGAGAGAAAATTCCCTTTTATGCTTCAGATTCAATCAGAGAGGAAGTCTGTTTATTGCTAATATTTCATAACCTTTCGTTAACCTCTACTAACCACTTTTTAAAAAATATGTGTGTGTTTTTTTATTTCAGAGAGAGGAAGGAAGAGGGAGAGAGAAACATTGATGCAGAACATCCAACAGTTGCCTCTTGCACGCCCCCCACAAGGGGTTGTGCCTCAACAGGGAATCAAACTGGTGCCTTCTCAGTACACAAGATGATGCTCAACCAACTGAGCCACACCAGCCAGGGCTCTACCAACTCCTTTCTTAAGAAAGAAAGAGTTGGCCTTGGGGTCCCGAGTTTTAGCAGACAACAAAATCCACCTAGAAGTTAATATTATCGTTTACTTTTATTTGTGAAGGTTCTACCTTTTTATGGCAAAAGACACTGCTTTTCTTATTATGGGAATTATGTGTGGTTTCCTTTGAAAACACATTTATGAAATAACAAATACAGGCATTTTAAAGGATTAAGTAATGAATAGTTGAAGTTACATACTGATGTTGGAAAAATTTTGAAGGTGACACAAACTTGGATAAAGCTGACTTGTAAATATGCAAATAAGGAAATGAGAACATAATTTTCTAAGAATGAATATATATATAATTTAGTTGGTAAATTCACCATGCTCTTAGTTATATAGAATGGAAAGAATTCAGGCATACAGCCTTTCGTGTCTATAAAGCATCATCCACATTAAATATCTAACGATCCAAGAACTTAAATAATAATAATGAACTAATGCCCAAATCAGTAGGAAGACAAAAGACAAAAATGCACATAAAAGGTCACTGGCTTAATTCTCTTTTAATGAAAAACAGGAATTTCATTATCGTGTGCCTTCATGTTCATGAGTATTTGGGAATTTAATCCTTTAAGAAAGCAACTCCAATTTCACAGGCCCAACCTGTAAGCAATTCTTCCTAGTCCTCAAAACAACAACACAACACCCTTGCCAGTGGGAGTTGAGGCATATGAGAAATAACTCTTAGAAATTGTTGGCAGGAGCCGGAACCGGTTTGGCTCAGTGGACAGAGCATTCGATTCTGGTCAAGGGCATGTGCCTTGGTTGCAGGCACATCCCCAGTGGGGGATGTGCAAGAGGCAGCTGATCGATGATTCTCTCTCATCGATGTTTCTAGCTCTCTATCCCTCTCCCATCCTCTCTGTAAAAAAATCAATAAAGTATATTTAAGAAAAAAAGAAATTGTTGGCAGGAACTGTTCTGTCTTTGCTTGTTCCTCAGAGAGAAGCTGCGTAGGGGTAGGCGTGGGCAGCCTATGTGGCGGGAACCCCATCCATATTCCTGGCCATTTACTCTACAATTTGGCACTGAAAATTGGAATCAAGATTGGAGATGTTTAAAACCAATTTGTACACAATATCAGGAAAGAAAAAAACATTTGGTCTGTTTATGGAAACCCATCTGCATTACAAATGGGTTCCCCATATAGCTTGTCAGAGCCTTGAGTGTGATTCAGCTTGCCCATGTCTGAATGGAATTGAGAGAGAACATGCATGTCAAACAGAATGACTTTCTCTTCCAAATAACCAACATGCTAAACTTCTTAACTTAAAAGAGAGGAAAACACAAGATACCCCAAATGAAGCATGAAAGATGTGTAAACCATCCATTCAAAACAAATCCTTAAACTCTAATGAGTTTTATATTACTTAAATTCACCCTCCAGAGCTATCCATTGCTTGGTGATATTTTCTAGCAGTAGAAACTGGGTAATCTGAACTGTTAGGGAACAAAATTGGAAACAAAAGTCCTTTGGAATTGATTTTCCATAGGATAGGGATAGAGGTAGGAGACTTTTATTTTCTGAAGCAGACTTCATGGGATTCATAGTGTCAGATATCACAATGTCCATTGTTTTTAATATCTGTTGCCCAATAAAAGGGTGGTGCCTGGGAGTTTAAACATTGTTCCTTTGAATGTGTAAACGCCAAAGCTTCCATGACTGTTGAATTTCCCCTAAAATTCTAGATGTCCTAATGACCTTTGTCTTATATTCTGTTTTGTTTTCATTATATTACTACTAGAGGCCCAATGCACAAAATTCGTGCAAGGGGCTCGGCCCTCACAGCCCCAGCTTTGTCCAGAAGGTCATTTGGCTGTCAGGTCTAATTATCATATTACACTTTTATTATTATAGACTAGAGGCCCAGTGCACAAATTTGTCCCAGGTGGGATTTGATCCCACAGGTGGGATCCCTCACCCTGGCCAGCGATCGAGGCCAATTGGGGCTGTCTTGCCTAGTTTGGAGGGAAAGACTATTGGAAGTTGGCCAGCCATTGGAGGTTGGCTGTGGGAGTGCACTGACCACCAGGGACAGTTCCTGTGTTGAGCATCTGCCCCCTGGTGGTCAAAGCATGTCATAGCAACCAGTTGACTGCTAAGTTTGGTCGACCAATTGTAATGGTCACTTAGGCTTTTATATAGAGAGAATATGATTAATTAAAATCCACAAAAGACTTGGGTTTTCTAGTTTACCACAATCCCCACTACTTCCTATTGTCACATCCAGTCCAGCTCACTCATTTATGTCGTTGGCCCTATCTCTGTGGGCATTTGAGTTAGAAGCTCCTGGTACAGAGTCACATCATCCTTTATAACAACTTCATTGAGTCTCATTGTCTGGATTTATTAGACTCTGATTCACCCTTGCTCTATTGATGGGCAATTGGTTTGTTTCCAGTTGTTGCATTTCATTCATTCATTTATTGAACAAATAGTTATTGAGCACTCACTTTAATCAGGCACAAGGGATACAGCCATGAGCATCAGTAGACATGGTGCTTGTCCACGTGGAGAAGAAAGCTAATGAGGAAAACAAGCATTTATTTTTCTCTCTCTGCCTCATTCAGTTGGAACCATGTGTCTTACACACAAGGTCTCACCTCCTTCACTAACTGGCATGAACACCCCTGCCCCACTACTTTTATGCATCTGTGTTAATATGCCCTTAGTGTAGCCTCCTGGAAGTCAGCTTCGACAATTATTTTGAGGGAATATTTTTAGATTATGTTTAATAGCTTCCAGATATTTAGATTATATTTAAAATGTGTTTGTATTTGCGCAGGAAGAAAAAACTAAACTGTTCTAAGGGCCTGAAAATAGAGACGGTACCTGGTCCGTCCCTATGGCGCTCTTTGTTTTTTGTGTTTTTGTTTTGTTTTGAGCAAAATAAGTAAATGTTTCCACTGCTTTTAGATATTATTACATAATGTAGTTTTTTTAAATGATTGATTTAGTAGAAGAGAAAACTCAATTTCAAATGAATCCCCTTGTTTGTAAGCTATGTCCCCAGTCATCGGATCATTGATTTTCTACCTTCTAGTCTTTGCCACCCTAAACTTTCCTTCAGATGATGCATTCACCATCCCATGACAAAGTAACTCTTGGTTGAGTTTTTATTTTAATAAATGCATTGGCAGTTCATTTCTAAAGAGAGCTTTTTCCTTCTAGAAATTAACCTTATAAAAGTAAAAATAGAAAGAATATAATTTTTTCTAAATAATTTTATTTCAGGGAGTGGGAAAAATAGACTAATGTAAGTACTTACATTACAGGTAGATATAGCACTTCACAAAGACCCTGTGGGCTCCTACAGATCTTCAAAATAATTGCAAAGAACAGCTGAAATATCTGTCATGCCCCAATCAAAAATGATTCTTCTATACATTAAGTCAACTGTATGTCAAAAAATTGAATAGTTGAAGCATTATATTTTTATAAAGTGAGTGGGTAGAGGACTGTATTCATGTACCTGCAAACTAGGTAGGCAGATGAAACCATAAAGGTGGTAGAGAGAAATAGACATACAAATCCATCATTTCTCAATATTAATAGCACCTTGTACTTGAAAAGTACAGCACGTTCCTCCTCCAAATTAGTGTCACATACATTGTTCCACTGAACCCTCCTCCAGTCTCCTTAGAGTCCCATTAGTTTTGTAAGAAACTCTTGGGTAGAGTAACATTCTCAGGCCTAGGTAAGAAAATCTGTGAGCTTCAGTGTTGGGCAAAGTACATTCAATCTAATGAGTCTAAGAAAACCTGTTGAAATTTACTATCTGGAAGAGGGTGGGAAGACGGTGGTTTTTCGTGGTAATTATAAAACAAAACAAAACAAAACAAAACAAAACACAAGAGTTTTCTCGCTGAAGTTCTGGTTTTTGTTATTGTTGTTGTTTAATATATTTTTATTGATTTCAGAGAGGAAGGGAGAGGGAAAGAGAGAAAGAAATATCAATGATGAGAGAGAATCATTGATCGGCTGCCTCCTGCACACCCCAATCTGGGGATCGAGCCCCCAATCCAGGCATGTGCCCTGACTGGAAATTGAACCCTGACCATTCATAGGTGGATGCTCAACCACTGAGCTGTGCCAGGCAGGTGGTTGGCAAACTCATTAGTCAACAGAGCCAAATATCAACAGTACAGTGATTGAAATTTCTTTTGAGAGCCAAATTTTTTAAACATAAACTTCCTCTAATGCCACTTCTTCAAAATAGAATCGCCCAGGCTATGGGCTCTTGAGCCTCAGTTTGCAGACCATGGGGCTAGCCAAAGTTCTTGATCTCAAATTCTTTCCTGAATATGAAATATAAATGCTGACCTCCTCGTTAAGGCAGGGTTTCTGGAAGCAGCATTTGTTTGGGCAAGTTCTGTCTTCACCAGCAACTTGCATTTCTCTCTACTCTTAAAAGGGAGGAATTCTGCACTTCTCAGTTATTAATAGTCATAATAGCTGCCATTTATGGCATGCAAATGTTGTGGCTGGCACTGTGCTAATAAGCACGTCGCATGCACCAACTCACTTATTAATATAAAAACCCTGTGAAACAGGCACTTCTCCTGCCTGCTGTGTGGGCACAAAGACTCAGAGCTAAAGTGACCTCCCCAAGGTCACAGAGCTGCTAACTGGCCAAGCCAGAGCTCAGACTCAGTTTTTGTTGATTTACCCTTATACTAGTGCTATTTCTGCTTCCTGGCTTCTCCTGGAAGCTGGTTTTCTCAGAGACTACCTGGAGATTGGACAACCATAGCCCCGTGTTGGTGATTCTCTCAGTAATGCTTTCTGAGAAAACATCACTTTTATATCGTAGTCCTTCCTGAAATTCCTTAAAATTACACTGACTTGAAATTACAAGGCAAACGGAGAGGAATTAATACATGGCAGGTGTAAAGCTTGGACATAGTTTTCAGAATGTACTTTGTCACTGAAATGAAGTTGGCCATCCCTGTAATTTTGTCTGAATTGTCCAATTTCATTTCAAGTGGGCATCTTGGTCAAACACCAAGTTTGGACTCACAGCCTTTGTTTTTCCTGGAAATTTCTGGCAGGTCCCATTCCCTGGATATATGTAGTGAGGCTGGGCGAGTAAACAGTGTTGCTGATATGCTCACACTAAATTAAAATGGCTTCCCAGTTTTTCTTGTAAATCTCAATTTGGGTTGGATAACATCCCCATCAAAGTACACACCACATGTCCCCGTGAGAATATTGAGTACCTAAGAGATACTCAATGTATTGGAAATGGATCAAACGTGCCTCGAAGTATCAAGCAATAGGAATGGCGATCAGGGGAAGGTGATGCCCCCATCACACCTTTGCTGCTGCCACTGTCAGCAGTGCAAGCCTCGGCTGGCCCTGGTTACCTGAGCCTTCAGCAGCCCCTGGGCGACTGGGCAGCCTCCATCCAAGGCTTGCCCGCTCTTCAGGCTGGCCCTGGGCAGCTAGGGGGCTGAGGGGAATGAGGGACTCTATAGGCAGGCATGTGCCACATGCCTGCTGCCCTGGCGGGGCTGAGGGGACTGGGCACCACCATCTTTGAGGACATGGCAGTCAATTAGCACATTTCCTCTTGATTAGATAGGATAATGGACATATATCACTGTATGACTTTCAGGTGTACAGCATAAAGGTTTGAAAGTTTAGTTAGCATCCATGATCTCATACAGGTACAATGAAAAAAAATGGGGGTGGGGGGTCGGGGAGAATGTGTTTCTTCTTGTGATGAGAATTCTTAGGACTTGGTGTCTTAACAACTTTTCTATATCATCCAGCAGAGGTCACTGTGGTCTCTCGTGTGCATTACATCCCTAGTACCTATTTGTCTTATAACTGGATGTTTATACCTTCAGGCCACCTGTTGGTTCATCGATTCATTCATTAATGTTTTCAGTCACCTCCTGGTTCCAACATTGGTCCTAGAATTACCTAACCCTACAGTTGAAGATTTGTGTTGTCATTTTTGGATGCTGCTGACACTTGAACTTAATTAGACTCTCTGGGTGCAGACCATAGAAATTGTATATTTCATAAGTAATCCATTTCCACTTAATCTGCCATTTGTATTGATCTGATTCTCAACAACAAATGGCTGTGGCCACCCATATCAGAACTGCTTTTGTGTACTCTATTTTGCTGTGCGTATGGTAGCTGAAAGGCCCTTGTCTGTTTGTTATTTCAGTCAGTGAAAGGGGATGGAGGGATCACCCACTCAGAAGAAATAAATGGGAAAGACTCCAGCTACCAAGTAAGTGACTGGTGAACTCGGTTCGGTGGTGGGTTTAGCTGTCACGCTCTCAGTTCTTTCCAGCCTCATTTCCAATGCAGTCCTCATCCATGCCAGCTCATTCAATGTCTCCAGGTTAAGCGCCTACTACCTATCAGCATCAATGGGCTCTGCAGATACAAACATGAACAAGCCAGAGTTCCCCAGCTATTTCTTATTGCAAAGCTTTCCCACATGCTCTTCCCTCTTCTCCATGTGGAAAATTCCTCCCTGTCCTTTAAGTCTTCACCTAAACACCACTGGGGGACTCAAATCCATGAGTATTTCTGAGTGCCTCCTCCGTATCTGCACTTGGATCCACACAGTCTCTCGGAATCACCTCTGGCGATGTTAAACCAGATGAGCAGTTCTCCCAAGACTTCCCCAGTTTTAAAACTGTTCCATGTCCTGAACCCCACCCCACCCCACCCCCATACTCAAACAAACCAAGACAATTAGCCCCCTTACTTTTGGCCATTCACATGGGCCCGGCACGGTGTCATTACTAGCTCATGTAGTCCTTCCAGAGGCACAAGGTATGATTTCTCTAATTACACCCCCCCACACACAGATGAGGAAGCTGAGAGACCGAACAGCTTATTCCAGGCCATATACGTGATCCCTTAGACTTCAGACACCAAGCTCTTAGCTCTTCCCTGTATCTTAAAACCTTCCATGCAACAAAATCAGTGGGTGAGCTGTGTGAATGGGGCCACTGGTCACTGGTCTTTTCTGAATGGGAGCCTCTGGCTCATTGTCTGCTGTACTTGGACTTACGTGTCTTAGCATTTGCTAGGACGTAGGCAGCAGGGGCCCGACAGAAATACTGAGGACACCCGGTTGTAGAGCAGCTTCTCTGGTGCACTGAATTCTGATGCTGCTTCCTGCAGGGGAGGCTGCCCTCCGGGGACTGCAACCTGCAGAGACCTCGGGCCCGGGGACTCACAGTTTTCCCACTTCCTTCCAAGGATGTGCTCAATCCACAGTGTCAGTGACAGCACCCCGGCTGCTCCTTCTCAATCATCCCGCCACCTTGTCATAGAATCTCTGGACCTTGGGACAGTAATAACTTCACAAATCAGAGATTGTGAACATATACTCAGTAGGTCAAATGTGGCTCACAGGGTACTGGGGCTGTGGTTTGCTGTAAACAGTGCTTTAAAACTTGAGAAGCCAGTACTTAAAAATTCACATATGTCACATTTTAAAAAAAAAATCTTAAGTTTCCATTGAAAAGCCAGATCTGACTATTACACTGGGCTGTTATCCTACATAGCATCTCAAGGCTGGATCTGAGCAGCTGTTCAAACAGGGAATGTGACATTCAGCTCACCACAGTCCTTCTGCTCCACACTGTCTCCCTAACATCAATGACAGCATTGCTTCAACTGGTGTTTTCTTACGCTAGAGCAGTGGTCGGCAAACTGCAGCTCCAGAGCCACATGTGGTTCACAAGCCACGGTTTGCCGCTCTGTTAACTATTGAATTTGCTGACCACTGCTGTAGGGAAAAACACTTAAAAAACATGTTAATAATATATTAATGTCTTTAACCTGAAATCAAAAACTTCTTACACAGTGGTCGGCAAACTCATCAGTCAACAGAGCGGCAAACCGTGGCTCGTGAGTCGCATGTCACTCGCGAGCTGCAGTTTGCCGACTACTGCCTAGAGAAATAGTTCCTTGTCCCTACATTGGTTTCACAACTGGGGGAATAAGGTCTCCATGAAAGTACTGTTACCTGTAGCCTCCGTCACGTTTTATTTTATCTGTCTGGCCCTTGCAGGCATTTCCATTCAAGTAAATTGTGGAGAAAAGGCTTAAACTTCCTAGACTTTTTATAAATCTGTCTGTAATTTACCCAGTATTCTCTAGAATTTTGGATTTCACAGCCTCATCCCTCCAAATGGTAGAAACCAAATAGGATTGTAAACATTTCACTTTGGCATGAAAGGATGTGAGTTCAAAACTAAAAATAAAACAATCATCTCCTTTATCACTGTTTTGTGAAACAAAGGGACAATTTCACACCAGAAATCAAGGTAGACCTAGACTAGAAAAGGTATCCCCAGGAAAAGAGCCGCATGCAGTTGCACGTGCAGAAACATCTCAAAACTAGCATTAGCATGAAGGGCCTCAGGAACAGCTAGATCCAGGCGCACACAATGCCATCAATATGTGGGCTCTTTCTCTCCTGTCTCTCAGCTTTCCTCTGTGCCCACTAACTTTTCAAACATATTTTTTCTGGAAGTGCCTGTGGCTCTGGGAGAATTTTTGGGAACATAAAATTGTATACTTACCTATACACTAGTTAAATATACAATTTTACCTATATGTTCCCAAAAATTCTAGTTTAGCACTTCTTAGTTGGGATTCAGGAATCTGTATTTTAACAACTCCACCAGGTGAGTCTCATCATGAGAGAAGTTTGGGAAACACTGCCCTAAGGAATAGACTAGAGCAGTGGTCGGCAAACCGCGGCTCCTGAGCCACATGTGGCTCTTTGGCCTCTTAAGTGTTCTAACGCCACTTCTTCAAAATAGACTCACCCAGGTAGAAAACCGATTTCTGCATACGGGCCATGAAGTTTCAATCGCACTGTACGTGCATGCCCACACGTAGTATTTTGTGGAAGAGCCACACTCAAAGGGCCAAGGAGCCTCAGTGGCTCGCAAGCCACGGTTTGCCGACCACTGTACTAGAGAAAAGAGTGGTTCCCCAAGGAAAACCCAGGTTCTAGTACCAGAAAAAGGAAAAATGCTTGCTTGGAAAGCATGAAATTAACAAATTACTAGATGAATAAATAAATGTCCCCTACTGTGACTATACCATAAGTGTTGGTGCATTTCTTGGTTTTCTTTTTATTTATTTTTTATTTATTCCACCCAGGACTCAAGAAAACCTAGATCCCATCCAATGTTTGAGTATCTCTGTGTTGACATATTTATTGAGAGTTGTCTTGCAGCCACTGAGGTGCATGTGTTTGAACTTGCTGTAGACCTCGCACTCCCCGCAGAAGGCCGCGGTGCCGCCCGAGCCCGAGCCGGCGGGAGCGAGCCAGAAGGGCAAGGAGGGCTCCGCCAAGGACAAGGACAAGGACAAGGACAAGAAGATGGCGGCCGAGAGCAACAAGCAGCGGAACAACAAGCAGGAAGCCAAAGAGCCGGCCCCATGCACTTGTGCGGAGCCGGCCGTGGCCGTGGCCCAGGCCAACACGCTGCAGAACGGGGACAGGCCCCAGAAGAGACCCGAGAAGCGGCGCCAGTCCCTCGGGGGCTTCTTCAAGGGCCTGGTAGGTGGAGCTTTCCGCATTTCTTTCTGGGCTCTGGCCAGTGTGAGCCTCCCGCCTCCTGAGGGGACCACTGGCTAGGGGGCTGGGGGGACATTTGTCAACCAGTGCTTACTGAGCCCCTGCTCTGTGGCAGGCGCTGTGCTGGGCACAGAGAGAGAAGGTGGACTCAGGCCTTGCTGTCTGGAGTACAGTCCTGGCGGGATGGATGGGGTGGGGATGCGGAGTCTGGCAACGGGTGGGAGGCAGAAGTAGGCCTGTGAGGGGAGCCTGGGATGAGGGCGCAATCTGGCCTTGGCCTTGAGAGGAGTCAGGGAAACGCTTCTCGAGGAAGTGGAGTCTCAAACTAGTCTGTGGACAGAGGGACAGGGGAGGTATAAAGGCAGAATGTGTGCCAGGCAGAGGGGAGACAGGTGCCAAGGCGTGCTGGAGAGGCGGCAGAGAGCTGGAGTTCGGTCTGGCTGAAAGAGAGAAAGCAAGGGCGGGGGCTGTTGGCAGGGACAGGGGATGACAAGAAGCATTGATGGCTGTCTGTGGCCAAATGGAGCCTTGAAGAATTTCCATCGGGGAGATTGCTCTAAGCCTGACCCTGCGGGCTGGGTGCACAGGTGACTAAACTTAGCTGCTTCCATCCCGGGAAGCCTGGTGGGCATAAGAGGAGGCCAGACATTAAATACTTAGTCAACCTTTTTGTGTTCTCCATTTCTGTCTGTTCAGTTGTTTCCTCCCAGGCTATTATTGGCTTTGGGAGGGCCGGGACCATACCTGCCTTGACAAATGCCCTGTCCTCTCTGGTGTGGTGGCTGGCTGGATGCATGCCTCATGGATGCATGAGTGGGTAGATGGCTAGATGAGGGGATGTGTGAATAGATGATGGGTGGATGGGCAGATGGGTGCATGGATGGATGGAGGGGTGGCTGGATGCATGGATGGATGGATATATCGATGGATGCATGCCTCATGGATGGATGCTTGGGTGAATGGATGGATGGATGGATGAAGGCAAGGATGAGTAGATGATGGGTGGATGGGCAAATGGATGAATGGATGAATGGATGCATGGATTTATTAAATACTGTATTTTCCATACAAAAAATATAATTTAAACTACTTTTGCCCACTCCTGTATATACTACACTATACTGTGCTACCCTATATATATTTATATTACATATACAATGGTTTACTACACTGTACTATATACTATGCTATATTAACTATACTAGATTTCTATATGTATGTGTATATATTATTCAATATATACTATCCTATAGTATACTGTCCCAACACTATTTCTATATACTATCTGTAATATTACTGTATACTATATGCATTTTACTATATGTACTTCACTTATGTATTCTCTGCACTTGGGTTAGGATTAGGGTATACATACTTTGCTATACTGTAAAGCAGAGCCAGTAATAATGGTACCCCTGATAATGCAGCAAGATGAAAATCTCAAACCCATTAAGCTACATGAAAGAAGCTAGACTCAGAGCTCTATGCTCTGTGATCCCATTGCTATGGCATCCTGAAAGAGGCAAAAGTCTAGGCATGGAGAACAGCTCCTGGCTACCAGCGTCTGGGGCTCGGGGGAGGGATTGACTCCAAAGGAGCCTAGGGATTGGTAAGCGATTGAATGCCATATTTTGGTTTTGGTGGTGGTTATATGGCTACTCGTATTGGTCAAAGATCAGAGAACTATATTCAAACAAGGTTTCATTTTATTGCATGTAAATTATACTTGATAGAAAAAGTTAAATAACAATAACAACAATAATAGTACTTGATTCCTAGAATTTATTCAGCCACATTCAGGTGATACCTACTATGTGCCAGGCACATGCTGGGCACCGGGATACAGCCGGCAGACCACAGAGCTCCATGCAAGTGGAGTCAGTGTGGTTAGAAAGTGGTTAGAGCGAGTGACTGGCATGAGCTATAATCATGGAGGGTTTTCTGTGCCCCAGGCATGGTGCTACATGCATTACAAGTACAAATGCACTTTATCTTAGAACAATTCTCTGCGATGATTTGTATCATCCACAATTTTTTAAAAGAATAATTTATTGATTTTGAGAGAGAGAGAGAAGCATCAATGTGAGAGCATAACATCGATCAGCTAGCTGCCTCCTGCATGCCCCAACCACGGATCAAGCCCACTTCCATTGCACTGGATGACACTCAGCCAACCTTGCCACACCAGCCAGGGCTGTCACCCCATTTTAAACATGAAGAAACTGGCCCTGGGCAGGTAACTCGGTTGGTTGGAGCATTGTCCTGATATGCCAAGGTTGCGGGATCGATCCCCAGTCATGGCACAAACAAAAATCAACCAATGAATGCATAAATAAGGGGAACAAATCAATGCTTCTCTCTCTAAAAAAGAAAAGAAAAAGAAAGAAGCTGACTGAAGCACAACCAGTTATTTGTCTAAGATTTCACAGAGCTAGAAAGTAATATAAGGGGGCATTGAATTTGGGCCTCTGATGGGAGACCATTCTCTTGTGCGTTCACTGAGCACAGCACTTGGCACGGAGTAAGTGCTAAATAAGTGGCAGGTGTTGCTGTTGCTGTTACAGATCCTCATTAGGACATACTTTCTGGTCTTTTTCTCCAGGGACCAAAGCGGATGATGGACGCTCAAGTGCAAACAGACCCCGTATCCATTGGACCAGTTGGCAAACCCAAGTAAACAAATCGCCACAGTTCCCACCACGTCCTCCGCTCCAAGATGCCTCCTCCCTCCCCTTCTCCTCCCCAGCCCACGCCATGTATATATGTTTTCTTCTGATGGCCATTGAATGAAACGCTGCCTACAAAGCACGCCTGAGCTGTTGTACATTGAGGTGTATTATTTACGTCTCTGGTCCGATCTTTGCTGGTAAATAATCGCAAGGATGGCTTAGCAGGTTAACTCGTCAGGTCAGAAGAGTGGGTGGTGGAGTGGAGGAATCCCTCTGGTTAAACTATGAAGCATGGCAGCGACAAGTTGCAGGAAAGAAATGGTTTGTCGTAAACAGGCTCACCCAAGAAGAGGAAAATCTGTTTAAGTTCACGTTTCAAGGAGGGAGGACTCGGGCTCCGTTTTGGAAGGTTGCCAATTTCCTGGAGTGGCATGTGTGGGGAGTGAAAAGAGGAATGAATAGGAGTTGTTTTTACACAGTGTCCTTGAACGTTATTGACGAGAGAGGCCAGATTGGCTGGAGAGGGCTTGAGACGGTTTGGGTAAACAATTGCTTTGTTGAGGCTCAGTGACAAGGGCGAGGATTGCAAGTTAAAAAAAACAAAACACACACACAAAACCAAATAAATGAAGTTAATAGTTTATTTTGCAACACAAGGGGGCGCCCAGGGCTCCGTGTGAATCCTGCATCCTGTGTCCCTGTGTTCTTCCTGTTTCTCAGAGGGCTGAGGGGCTTGCTTCATCCGCTCTGTCTGGCACTTGTCTCCAGTCTGTCTGTAATTTCCTAATGTTCTCGGATGTGCTCTGATAAAACCCTACCCGTAACTCCCCTTAATAAAAAGTTATAGAAGATTATTCAGATATGAGTTTTTTTTAAATACTTGTACAGAGGAGTAAATAGGACTACCAGTTTATTAAAATGTAATTCAAAAGTCGAATATGATTGGCTGATATCATGTACTGTATCTTTCTCTGATTTAATAAAAAAAATACATTGACATCTAGAGCATCTTTTAATTTTCCACCTTTAAAGCAGGTTTCTCACATTCTATGTCTGAGACACCTTCACCTTCCCCAGTTTAAAAAAAAAAAAAATCAGTGCTCTTCCTCCACTTGCCCTCTCTCCCTGCTCCTCCCAGGTTTCCTGGTGTGGGCACATGAAGAGTACCGTGTGCGCATGTACGTTTGCATATGCACACGCACCTACTGCATATGAAAGTGCTGCCTTGGGCCAGGCTGCCTGGCGCTGAACTGAGATGGGATTGATCCCGATGCATGTGAAATGCTGAGGGAGGACTCCCTTCAGAAGGGGAGGAAGAGAGCAGGGCTGGGAAGGAGCTGAGCAAAGCCTGGGCTCAGCGGGAGCTGGGCTGCACGGTGCCAGGCGCTGCGGCATGAAGGGCGCCTCACAGCAGGTGCCTCCTCGAGCCCAGGGGTCACCCTTCTGGGCAGGAAGGGCAGCTGCTGCCATTGTGCTGAGAAGCGGGCTCCCTGTGGAGTCTGCGTGGGCAGGGTCCGCTCCCAGGTACACACACGGGGATTTGCATTCATACCTCTGAGCATAAGTGCATGTGTTTAGACATACACGCATACACTGCATACAGAAATAAATGCATGCACATGTTTATACATATGAACACAAGTACATAGAGGAATCAATAAATACATGCATACATTCATACTCAACACACATACCAATAGGTGCATGTAACTAACACAGATACACACACACACTTGCCCATACAAATCCATCACAGGGATGACCCATCACACTATGATCGAAAATAAAATGAATATATTCTAAGACTGCACTTTAGCCAAATAAAACCATGGATTGGGCTACAAGGAGTTTTGAAAGTGTGTTTTGGGAGGAAGGGAAAAATGGCATCTCTAAGAAAACAGGTCAGGGGCCCTTTGCTGCTGGGCCTGCAGGTGCTCGGTTTCAAATACAGGCCTGAGGTGTCTCTGGTGCGGCTGAGTGACTTCCTCAGACTGCCTGCCCAGCCTGGGGCTTACTTTGAGAATGACCTCATGGCACCTCATGACCTTTGCTTCACTTGGCACAAGTCGGGGGGAAACCCTCTGGGGAAGCCCTCGCTGGGGGTGACGCTCCAGCCCAGGGTCACAGAGACGGAAAGAGGCCAGGGAGCCGGGCAGCTGGGGATTCCGTTGTGTCAGCACACCAGCGAGGGGTGCGGGCCGCACCTGTCCACTGAGAAAGGCGACAGTTTCCTTTACAAGTTTCACCTCACTGGGTGCTGGGGCTTTGGGCCTGATGAGAACACCCAGGAGGAACTGAGTCATATGCAGAAGGAGCCCTCCCACCTGCCATCTCCCCCTTCCCCCCAAAATGTGAAACCTTTGCAGAGGTCCTTTGCTGAGAACCCCCCTGCAGAGCATGCCAACAGTTTCTATAACTGGTTCCCATCTCCTGCAAGAAGAAAAGCAGTCTTTTCCTGAAATGGCTCACTTTCTAAGGCATGAACATGGAGCCCAGCTGACTTATGTGGGGAGCTCTCTATGAATTGTTAATACAGCGCTAGGAAGCAGGGTCAACTCCACGTCTGAGTGTCGTGTGGACTTTGTTTGATGGGGAGGGGGTTGTTTGGTTTTGGTTTTGGTTGTGTGTGTGTGTTTTAGCGGAGAGCCTGTTCCTGAGCATGTACAATAAACACGAGGAGGGGCTGATGGGCCTCAAACTAAGCCGCTCAGGCAGCAAAACTGCCTCAGCCCAGCCTTCCAACACCCGAAACAGAGACATGGCCTGGGGCGGGGCAGGGGCTGTCACAGTGTGTGCTCTCATTTACTTGTTTGCTTATTTATTTTTAGGTGCACAGGGAAGTGTGTCTTCTCCAAAGTCAAGAAGTGGCCTTTCCCAAGAATTGAGCTATTAAGCTGAAATGGCTGCCACTGGGGAAGCAAAACGCAGGAAAACTCAGCTCCTCCGGGGTCCAGCTGCCGGTGACTTGACTGATGCCCACATATTAACCCATTCACAGCACAGCTGTTCTCAGCGCCTTCCTGCCCTCGGGAGTTACCCTTTAGGCCCTAAAGGTTAGGGGAAGGGAACACATACCCCAAAAATGCCCACAGGGAGGAAAAAGGGAAAGAAAGTGAAGTTCTTTTGTTTTTGTTGTCACCCCTTCTCCCACCCCCTTCCCTCTTTAAACAATCTACAGGGATTTAAACACACAGACTCGGTAGCTGATTGTCCTAGTTTGTTTGCAAACAGCCCAGATTCCTATTAGACTCCAGGAGGCCATAAGCCCCGCTGGCTCCTTCTCAGAGGGAGCAGATTCCTACCCGCTGAACCTGACAAACGTCATTTCTGATGTCAGAGTCCCAAGTTGATCTTCAGCTTTAAAAAATGCAGTCGGCTAGCCCACCTTCCTTAAAGAGCAGGAAAGCGATTGCACTGATTCACTCACCTTGGAGCAAGCGCAGAGCATGGCTCGCAGAAATTGGTTCCAACCATCCCCCCAACGTGCCCTTACGCCTTTGTCCAGGCAGTTCCCAGGTGAGTGACATCAGGCTCCTCCGTGGTCTAGATCTCAGTGGGAAGAACAGAAAGGACCCGACGGCTCCATTAGGAAGAGCAGAAATTCCTGGCTGAGCAGCCAAGTCGGTACATTTGTAATTCAGATCTTTAGCGCTGGCCTATGGGCCCTTTGCATACATTGGTTTTCTGTGGAGTTTAACCCTTTCACTTCCGTTTCCTTCCCCAGAAAGCTACTCTTGGAGCCTGTCCATCCCTTTAGCCATAGCAGCCCAAGCAATTTCACCAAAATTGCTTATTTATTTATAAATAAGGGAAGTCATAGTAATACCTTAGGTGACCACATTTCACAGCTTGTAGAATGGATTTTGGATGTGTTATCTAATTGAAAGCTGCACGCCCCACATTTTGTTGCATTTCATTATGAGGGGACTGCCGTGCACCTGTATGGCTCACCCTCCCCTCCCCATAATCTTCCTCTCCCCGGGGAGGGGAAGGTGAACCATACAGGTGCACGACAGAGGGTGAGCCAAAGGATCACTATTGACAAAATGGCCCCCAGCTTCACTGCTGACATAGTGGCCATGAAGGAGCACCTTGTTTCAGTACTCTCCGGAAGAATGTTTTCTTTAAATCTGGCCACACGGGGGAGGTCCAGGACCAGGGGTCTGGAATCTCTAGCCAGGCTCTTTTCCCTGATTGCCTAAATGGAGGTTGAGGCGAAGCAGCTCTTAAGAATGTGTTTGTTGGTTGACTCCTAGAGAGCAGTCAAGTTGGATGAAGAAAAATAAAACAAGGGGCCAAACTGGCATGCTCCATCTCCCTCCGGGCTCAGCTCCGCAAGTAGGCACCGCTATTATGTTGCTCAGGAAAGGAGCTGGAGGTTAGGTGTCTCGCCCTCCAGCTGAGTGTGGGAGGTAAGGCTGGTGAGGATGACTTCAGTGTTTGCAATCACATTGCCCTTTCTCATGTTTCTTCTAAGACTGAGCTGATGGGGATGGAAAAACAAACCAACCAACTTTAACTTTGGGCTGGGAATCACAGGAGACCTAGATGTAGCAGATTCTCCATAAGTAGCGACTGAACGGATAAGTCGGTAGGTCAGTATTCTATGGCCACAATCCCCTGGAAATTGAGTTACCTGTAGTATGAGTTGATTTAGCTCCAAGTGTTTGGTCACTCTAACCAGACACCCACCCTCCCCCCCACCCGTGGCCAGCCCAGCGGTTCTCAAAGCGTGGTCCCATAATGAGCAGCATCCCCTAAGAACCAGTTAAAGATGCAAATTACTGACTGGGCTCCACTCCAGGCCCACAAGATAAAAACCTCTGGGGTTGGAACCCAGGTGATTCTGATGCACAAGAAAATTTGGAAATCACTGCTCAGGGTAGAGCTACCACTTCCCTGAACATCAACTTTAGAAAAACAGCCCTAAGGTGCAAAGATAGCAGCTGCCATTGGGTATGAGTCTCTGCCAGGTGGGAACTTAACCTAAGCTCGTAAAGGCATGTTTTCGTGTTTGTGGGAGAGACGGGCGAGGAAATGACGGTCATAATGTAAGATAAGAAAGAGAGATGCAGGTGCTGTGGGGCTCAGGAAGACACAGATAAGAGTCAGAGGGTTTGCAGCAGAAGAGGAATGCAAAAGCAAGTAGCTCAGCGTGGCTGCGGTGAGGCTGCGGGAGGACAGATGAGTCGGTGGGGCTGGAGAGGAGGCTCAGACCTGATCACCAGGACACGTGGAAAGGAGCCCACAGAAGTTTAAACTCTCTCCCAAGGGCAATAGGGAGCCGTGGGGAGATCCGACTTACTCAGATTGGTGTTTTGGTTGCAGGTAGGATCCAATGCCAAGTCAATAGAACTAATATTCATTGAGTGACCAGAACTGTATACTAGAAATAATGCGTAATCATTTTCTTTTTAAGCCTTTTTAAAGAGTATAAGGAATTCCCACTTTGCCCCACCAGAGTGGCTCAGTTAGTTGAGAGTCATCCCGCGCACTAGAAGGTTGCTGGTTCAATTCCCTGACAGGGCACATACCTGGGTTGTAGGTTTGATCCCCATTCAGGGAGCATACAGAAGGCAACTGATCGATGTTTCTCTTTCACATCGATGTTTCTCTCTCTTTCTCTCTCCCTCCCTTCTCTCTAAGCATGTCCTTGGGTGAGGATTAAAATAATAATAATAATAATAATAATAATAAATTCCCACTTACATAAAACCTCTAAATGGCTTTGGTCCTTAAGTGGATGCTTACATGCTTATTTCCCAGGGTCATAGGTGGGAATCTAGAAGTTGGCCCTAACCACTCAGATGTTTCCCATCTGTGACCCGAGGCTTTGAGATCTTGATCAAGTGACTTCACTTCTGAGAGCCTGAGTTTTGTCCCTCGTAGAATGGGAGTAACAACAGTCCTTATTCCAGAGCGTTAGAGGGAAGAGGAAGGAAACTATGCATTTAGAGCAAGTACCCCAGTGCCGGTGGGTGGTAAGTGCTCACCCAGCATTGCTGATGACATCTGCCCACCGTAGAATGGATGTGTTCTCTGGCTCAGGCTGAGAGACCACCGCACCTTTGGGACATCCTTAAAGTGTGTCCCAGTCTCTCCCTACCCAGGGAACAGCTGGCTGGCTGGCTGGCTTATCCAAGAGAAAGGGAGGAGAGAAGGGGAAAAAAATGTTGATTTCCCTGGTGTTCAACTCGTTCTAAAGTAAAGTCCCATTTGGGGGGAGGGGACTGCCCTTGGCTCTCCTTGGTTGCATGTGTCTATAATATTAGCCAGGTTGCCATGGCAGCATCTCTCCAGCCCACCTCTGTGCTCACCTGTGGCAAGGACAGCCTCGCACCTCAAAGAGCCCTCCCTTATTTGCTGTCCTTCCGGGTGGCTTTGTCCAGGGGTGCTGGGGATTTGTTCAGCCCATGTTGCAGGGCATTGTGGGAATGCCTGTGGTTTCATGCCCCAGGGCATCCCTCAACCAATGAGGCATGGAAGACAGCAGACAAATATCTCAGCTCCCTATCTCTCAGTGGGACAATGTGGAGGTCTCTTATCCATGTTCCCTCAAGGGTCCCCAGCAAGACAGAACCCTAGCTTCCCCCAGCAGTAGCATACTCATGAACACCCCCACCCCCATATGTACGTCCTGGGATCACTTCCCAAATAAACTGCCTGCATCCATGTTCCTGTCTCAGGGTTTGTGTCTAAGGCACACAGGTCCGTGTCTCACGTTAGGGTCCTGTCTGGAAAACCTAGCTGGTGCCAAGAGGTTCCATGGAGGGAAACCCACATAGACACCAGCTGGAAAGGTGCTGGGAGAGTGGAGCAGGCAAGCCCGCGACAAGGAGAGCTTAGACGGTGAAGGGAGTGGCAGCTACAGTAGGCCAGGCAGCCAAAAGGAGTGACGTGCCCAGAGCCAGGGAACCTGGGCCAGAGGAGAATGGAGCACCGTGTGGGAGTGGGGGAGGGGAGCCGGAGCTGGAGGGCTCTCCAGAAGCCCGGCCTGATGACCACGAGAGGGTGCCAGTTGGCAATGGAACCTGCGCAGAGCAGTTGGAAGGGGAACATGGCAAGAGGGGCTAAGAGCGAATTGGCAAATGCCAGGCACACACTGAAGCCCTGCTTTGAGGGAAGACAGAAACCAGGGCACCACTTTGGCTAGGGCCCCCCTCCTGACCTGGAGAGGAGAGTGACCATGGGGATTATGGCTCCAGGGAAGGCCCTGCCACTTCCTTTGTCTTCAGATCCTAGTAATGGTTAACCACACAGGCACCTGGTCCAAAGGCCCTGGTTGGAATCCCAAATCACTCAATGTCTTCAAGCCTCACTTTCACAGCCATGAAACAGGTGAGAGCAGAATCCACCTGTGGCGTTGCCATGGAGATCGAATGATATACTTCAGGGGAAGCAGTTAGCACTGTGGCTAACACACAGTAAGTGCCTAATAAGTTCTCATGCTTATCGGAACATCCGGAGACTTAGCTGCTCTCTGGATATCTGGCAGCCCATTAAGATTCCTGCTCAACCTTGTTTCTGCTCTTTGCCACACAAACCCCCAATGTCAACGTCTAGAACCTGCCTCTCATCTCTACTTCATTGCCTTTAAAAATATATATATTTCCACTCTCAGAGAAATTCTGCCAGAACTGAGAGAGAGTCTTCTCCTCCCTCCTGGGCTGAGTCCTCTCGCCACAGCCCCACCCGCCCTCTCCCAGACAGTTGTTCACAAGTAGCTTAGCAGTTTTGAGGATACAAAACAGGAAATTATGCACAGCCCTGACTGTGGCAAGATCGTATGCAAACCCTTCATCAGGCAGATTGCTCCAGCTCTCAGAACCTGGGGGGGAGGCGGGGGGGCCTTTCAAAATCAGGTCCCCTCGCCAAGATCTCCTGGTCTGTTTAATCACTTCCTTTGCAAATGCACGGCCTCTTTGACTCTGGAATGGAAAAGAGACATGAGAAAGAGGGAGGCAGGAGCTGAAAATGCTTTACGTCAACCTCAATTTAGGACAGGAAATTCTGGAATGAGGGGAGCATTTTTCTTTAATCCCTCAGTGAGAGCCATGGCAGCCTAAGACAGCAGCTCTGGGCAAAATGACCATTCTATGACCATTAGAATGACCATTCTAATGTTGATCAACAGCAGAAGAATATGCTAGAATGAGGGAAATGCTTGGCCTTCTTCACTCAGGGGCTTCACAGAGAGTATTGGAGCAGCGAAGATTCATCCGACCCTTTAATTGACTCAGGCAACAAATGTTTGTGGGGTGCTCACTGTCCCCAGTGCTGTGTAGAGAGGATTTGGGAGGGGGGAATCCCCCTGACCCCTTCATGCCAGATGAAAGTTCAAGGGCCTCCCGGAGGCTGCCTACTACCAGAACCTGCAGTGGGTGATCCAAAGCTGTTGTGTCATTAAAATCCCTGAAAGACAATCACTTTCCCTTTCTCTCCCTCACTTTCTGATCTTTCCCTGGCAAATCAGAGCTATGTACTTTATTCATCCTTAAGAGAAGGCACTGTCTTACCTGTGATTTTTATCTGCAACTGGGGACCAACCCATTAATGTTGAGCCAGCATATGAGATGGGATGGGATGGGATGGGATAGAACATTTCATGTCTAATTATAGGTAATATGATTAGTGAAGGGTCAGATTTTTTTTATTATGAATATGTATATATAGATCCAATATCTATTTCTTCTACAGTTTCTAATCAGAAAAGTTTAAAAGTCTCTCTGGCCGCTAATATAGTTTAGTGGTTAAAAGTATGGGCTCTGGAGTCTGCTGGCATGGGTTTGAGACTCAGTAAATGTACTAGCTGTGTGAGATTGGGCAAGTTCACTTACCCCCTGGATCTGAGTTACTTCAGGGAAGTATCCTATATAATAAAGAGGTAATATGCAAATTGATCATCACACCAACACACAAGATAGCTGCCCCAATGTGGACACAAGATGGCTGCCACAAGATGGCCAGCAGTAGAGGGCAGTTAGAGGAGACCAGGCCTTCAGGGGAGCGCAGTAAGGGGGAGACCAGGCCTTGAGGGGTCCCAGATTGGAGAGGGTGCAGGCTGGGTGAGGACACACAGCCCTGTGCACAAATTTCATGCACTGGGCCTCAAGTCTATATATTAAAAGCCAAGTGACTGGGAACAACCAGAATGACCAGTCACTATGACAAACACTGTGGCAGGCCAACAGGCCTGATGGGGGTGGGGCTGACTGGCCAACCTCCCACGGCTGGATGGGAAGTTGGCTGGCCATCCCGCCCATGCGCAAATCCATGCACCAGGCCTCTAGTAACACAATAAAGAAAACTATAAGATGTGATATTGGATATCACCATCTCTGAGATTCTGGGGTCATCTATTTTCAGAAAGTGCCATTCTGTCCCTTATATCTTTCCTTTGCCTCCAGACTACTGATAATCTTTTGAGAGAAACCCAAGCCAACTTATATAATAAAGAGTTAATATGCAAATTGACTATCACACCTTTATACAAGATGGCCAACCACCATGTGGACACAAGATGGCCACCACAAGATGGCTAGCAGAGGAGGGTAATTAGGGGTGACCAGGCCAGCAGGGGAGGACAGTTGGGGGATAATTGGGCCAGCAGAGGAGCAGTTAGGCATTGATCAGGCTGGCAGGGGAATGGTTAGGGGCAATCAGGCAGCCAGGCAGGTAAGCGGTTGGGAGCCAGCAGTCCCAGATTGTGAGAAGTATGTCCAACTAAACCTATCCAACTAAACTGGCAGTCAGACATTCCCCTCCCCCCTAGTGCATAAAGTTCATGCAGGCCTCTAATATATAAAAGGTCTCTCTGAAAATTTGGCCAGATAACTAGTTGCAGACCATCTCACCTACTGAGAACAACTAGAAAAGCTGGACAAAAACATTGTTCTGAAAGCACCTGAGCACAAAGACACAAGGCCCACCTCCCTGGAGAGGACAAGGAGACTGGCATGACTCTTCAGTAGAACTGATAATGGCTAGAAGACAAATTCTTTAGGAAAAAATTAAGGACTGGAAGAAAATAACTGCCCATGTATAATTCTACACCCAGTTAAAAAAATATATATCAAAATTTAAGATGAAATAAATACATTTTCAGACCAACAAAAACTGAGTGAATACATTACCAACAGACTCTAAACAAAGACTAAAGTAAGTTTTTTAAGGAGAAAGATCATTATCTTAGATACAAGAATAAAAATGTATGAAAGAATAAAGAATAGCAGAAGGATACATGTCTTAGTAAATCTAAATAAATATTGACTGTATTAAAACATAATAATAATATCTTATGGGGTTTTAAATATATGTAGACTTAAAATATATTACAGCGATAGCACAAAAGGTAGACAAGAAAGAATGGGTAATTAAACATGTCCTAATTCCTTGCATTGCCTGAGAAGTAGTAAAAGCACTAATTTTATTAGACTCTATTAAAACACTTGTGCTCTGTAGGGTAATAATAAAAAGAAAAGAAAATATGAAAATAATAAACTAATAGAGAGGAAAAATAGAATGATCTAAAAAAAAATAAGACATCATTAATATAGAGCCACATTGTCTACGGCACTGAAAAGGGTCATAAAAGAGAAAAAAATAAATGCAAAACAGATGGGACTAATTGAAAATAGCTAATAATATATTATTATTGTGTTCATAATATATTAACAATTGCATTAAATGTAAATGAACTAAATACTCCAATTAAAAGACATTGTCATACTAAAATTTTAAAGAAAAACTATATTCTGCTTACAAAACATACCTTAAATATACAGAAAGGATCAAAATAAAAGGGATTTAAAGAGGTATTGTCTACACATACTAACCAAAAGAAAGCTGACTGTTATTAAAGTAGATTTTAAGGTAAGACGCAATATAATATAAGGGAGACCCACCAGAAAGATAAAAAACTTCTAAATCTACAAACACCTGCTAATGTAGCCTCCCTATATGTACTAGTAAAACAGAAACTACCAGATCTAAAAGAAGTAAAGAAACCCTACAATCATAGTGACAGTCTTGAATATTCCTTTACCAGTAATTCACAAACTAACTAATAAAAATACATCAATAGGAACAGAAAAATTTTGACCAACACATTTAACCTAATTGACATAAAACAATATAAATGAACTAAATTTAACCCAATTGTTATAAAACAAAGCACCTAAAAACTGCCGAGTATATCTTCTTCTTCAAAGGCACAAGGGACATTTCCCAAAATCAACATGTGGAATACGTCTCAAATTTAGAAGAGGGTGTGGACCGGGTTTGCTATTGGATTGGATGTGAGTATGAAAAAAGGAGTGACTAGTTCATGTTAGCATTTTGAAAAGATATGTGTGTGTATGTGTGTGTGCATGTGTGACAGTCATAAGGTAGTCAGGAGTATTTATATATGTGAGTCAACCTGGGAATGAACCTACGTCCAACTGAACATGAAGCAATTTTTCAGACTTGGTTTCCGGAATATCCCCAGGGTGAAATAATTTCCTGTTTTAATCACTGTTCTCTCAGCCTAAGTGTTTGTTTGTCTTGTGAACTGGGCTGGCAGGGCAGATATCATCTGTTTCAGTTTGGAATGGTGGGTGCACAGCAAAGAACTCAATGGAAGTTTCACAAAGTTACAGACACTTCTCAAAAAATGAAGTATCAACCCAATTCCTGGCCTCTTTTCTCAGAATGGGATTGGTTGATTCATTGACTAACTATCAGAGTGATAAATAAGAGAAGCAGAGAATACTCCAGTATAGCTAAGGAAGCATCCATTCCAAAGGCCATATAACAAGGAAACATGGGTTATGTGCCCTGTGTGATGTGTTTGCAGTAGCAGCTAAGAACATTCTGGAACTCAGTTCTACGAACTAGCTCTGAGACATTGGACTTGATAAGAAATAGCACATCTGTTTCTTCACTGTAAAGTGGGCTAATAGAACTGAAACAATTATCATTATAAAGTAAATCATATAATATACACAGACTACTCAGAGCAGTGCCTGGGATTAAGTCAGCACAGAATTAGCATGTGCAACTTTTATCATTGTGCTATTTCAAATATTTCTTTCCTTTTTTATTATAAACCATAATGTTTTTTAAAATGTATTTTTATTGATTTCAGAGAGGAAGGGAGAGGAAGAGAGAAAGAGAAGAACATCAATGATGACAATCACTGATGGGCTGCCTCCTGCCTGCCCCCTACTGGGGATTGAGCCAGGCATGTGTCCTGACCAGGAATAGAACGAACTATGACCTCCTGGTTCATAAGTCAACACTCAACCACTGAGCTACACCAGCTGGGCTAACACCATATTTTTTTTATCTTTATTGTTGAAAGTATTTCCTTTTCCCCTCATTGACCTCTTCTAGCCTGCCCCATCTCCCACCCCAGGCCTTTACCACACTATGATCTGTGTCCATGAGTTATGTATATAAGCATGCAAATTTTTTGGTTGACCTCTTCCCATCTACCCATCCTCTCCTGCCTTCCTTCTGAGAGTCTGTGGTCTGTTTCATGCTTCTGTGTCTCTGGATCTATTTTGTTAATCAGTTTATTTTGTTCAATAGATTCCATATATAAATGAAATCATGAGATATTTGTCTTTCTCTGACTGATTTATTTCACTTAGTAAATACTCTCTAGGTCCCTCTATGCTGTCTCAACATAATATTTTTTCATCTTAGGGGAGAATGAAGGTAAAACAGACCATTATAATCCCATCTCTCTGAATCAATCTTATTTTTTAAAATATATTTTACTGATTTTTTTTCAGAGAGGAAGGGAGAGGGATAGAGAGCTAGAAACATCCATGAGAGAGAGATATCGACCAGCTGCCTCCTGCACACCCCCTACCGGGGATGTGCCCGCAACCAATGTACATGCCCTTGACAGGAATCGGACCTGGGACCTTTCAGGCCGCACGCTGAAGCTCTATCCACTGAACCAAACCGGTTTCAGCATCAATCTATTTTTAAATAGTCCTTTCAAATATTTTTATATTGACCTTTCATGAAAGCAGGCATATAACAGGTGCTCAATAAAATGCATACTTACTGCCTAACTGTCCAAATAAATGTGAACTATTTTGTTCTATGTTCTTTGTACCTTAATTATAATTATACTAGAGGCCCAGTGCACAAAATTTATGCCCAGGTAGGGTCCCTAGGCCTGGCTGGTAACCAGGGCTGATTGGGGCCTTCCTTCCCCTGGCTGCCAGCTGGCAGCTGAGACCATCCTTCATTGTGTGTCACCCTCTGGTGTCAGCGCATGTCAAAGTGAGCAGTGGAACTCCCTGTGGGTTGAACTCCTGAGAGGACAATTTGCATACTAGCCTTTTATTATATAGAATTATATATATAAAAGCCTAAGTGACCATCCAACCATCCGACCATTTGACCAGTAACTATAACACGCACTGACCACCAGGGGGCAGACACTCAACACACAAGCATGGAAACATGGAACAGACTGATGAATCTCAGAGGGAAGGGGGAAAGGGAGAGATCGGGAAGAGATTAACCAAAGATCTTACATGTATACCAGAGGCCTGGTGCACAGATTCCTGCACCAGTGGGGTCCCTCAGCTTGGCCTTTGGGGATCAGGCTAAAACCGACAGTCCAACATCCCCTGAGAGGTCACAGATTGCAAGAGAGTGCAGTCCAGGCCAAAGTACCTCATTGGTGCACAAATCTAGTATATGATATAATACTATATTATATTATAATTATAGTATGTACATTCCCCTTATTTTTTATATAAGCTACGAGATTGTAATTCTTATGGCTCCAGGATATCTTGTTGTGTCACTCTGCAAACCTTGGCTAAGCCACTTCTCTTTTCCCTTTAAGTTAGCTGTAAGGGATCCCAAAAAAGTTGAAATCGAAATGGGGTTCCTTCCATAAGACTGTGTTGTAACAATATTAAGTCCACAAGGTGATGAGATTATGAGGTGATCCTATTTTCATTTGGAGCTTTGCTTTTTATTCTTTCAGAAGAAAAGTGTAGTGAAACTCATAAATCCCCAACACAGATCAATAAAAGCTATGCGAATGTTGATGTATTCATGAACAAAACCAACAAATCTGCCCTGAGTATATATGTAGGATCCCATCAGACCTGAATAATTCAAAGATTGGCTTTAAAAGCTGCAAAGAAAAATGTTCAGCTACATGTTATATTTCCTGAAGCAGCACCCCCAAAATCTTATGATGTGCTGGGTAAACTCCTCCCTCCTGGTCCTGGGAGAGCAAGAGGAAGCTGAGTGCAGCCAGTGCATAGGAGGGAGACAGCTCATTGCACCATCGATGTTCGCTTCTCATGGCAACCAAGAGGGCTGCAAGCCTGCTGGTCCAGAGTGGGGTCAGCCATAGGTGTGAAGAGCAACTTTTCCACGGGCTACCTGCGACCTTAGGTAAGTTAGTAACTGACAAGGCAGGGTTCAGTCCCAAGTCTCCCTGCCTCCCAACTTCCTGGGCTCCCACACATAAAGCTCCTCTGTCCAGATTGGCTCGTCTCTTATTTTGGCTGATTCAAAACTTCACCCTGAAGAATAGCCCAGAACAGGGCTACTGCAACCACTTCTTGAGAGAGGGTGGTAGCTCAGATTAGTGTGGGTGCTTAAGAGGTGGCGGGAATCACCTGTTTTCAGGATTGGTTTGAATGAAACTTGACAGAGTCATGTAGTCTGTGTGCAACCCACGCGTGCACCTGAAGGGGGCATAAGCATGCCACCTGGAAGGTCGCAGCGCTCAGCAAATGAGGTCATTGGTTCTCAGTGGTGTCTTTGCTTTTCACGGGAAAACCTGCAAATTAACAAGACTATCTTTCTCCCAAACCACCCTTTCTTATTCCAGCCCCTGAGTGATGGCCATAGGTGGGGTGAGTAGGAAATAAAATGAGATTCCACCCAAGAGTAAGACCACCCATTCAATGACTGCCACAGACCCACTCTGTGTATTTTATTTCATTCATTCGTCGTCAGAGGGACCCAATGAAGCGGGGATCGTCAACTCCTTTTTACACATGAGAAAACTCAAGTACAAAGAAGTCACAGAATTCGCCGAAAGCCACAGAGCTGTGAAGTAAAAGGGCAGGGAATCCAAGGGGTTTGTTTTGATTCCAGAGTTTGCAGGCTTCGTCATGAGCTCCTGCCATGTTGGCGGGAAGGAGGAGGTCCTGTGAGGAAAAGGCCAGCAGGCCACAGACACTTTCAGGGGCAGCCCGGGCGGCGGGGCCACACCTCTGTGGCAGCTGGTGGCGCCAGCCCACCGGAGTTCTGGGTTTCCTCTTGTAAGTGTAAGAACACACAGCAGCCCCTGGTTGGGAGGGGTGAGGGTGAGCATTTGTCGCCCAGCGTGTGGGGAGTTGATAACAGTTCTAGATCCTCTTAGCTGTGTGGGAGCCCGGCATTGACATCTGGGGAAAGTCTCCACAAGGCTGCCAGGGGCCTGCCTGCCCGATTCCTTGCCAAACAGGAATCCTTCCCTGGCTACCTTCCCTTGGAAACGGTTCCCAAACTGCAATTTTAAAAACAGCTCCTTTGGGGAATCATACAAGCGATCATGTTTTCGCCAGAAAATGGTGTGTCAACAGAAATGCATGAAAAATAAAATCACCAATCTCCCCATCACCCAGAGAGAAGCACTGCTAATAATCAAGGGTTTTTCTTTCTGTTTTCCTCAGGCACAGACACTTAATTTTGTAAGTGCAATTGGACTCGACTGCATACAAAGTCTCCTGGCATGCAATTTTTAAAAATATATATATTTTATTGATTTTTCACAGAAAGGATGAGAGAGGGATAGAGAGTTAGAAACACCAATGAGAGAGAATCATTGATCAGCTGCCTCTTGCTCACCCCCCACTGCGGATGTGCCCGCAACCAAGGTACATGCCCTTGACCGGAATCGAACCTGGGACCTTTCATTCCATAGTGCTCTATCCACTGAGCCAAACCAGTCCTGGCACTGGCATGCAATTTTTTTTAAATTTTAAAAAATATTTATTTTATTGATATTTTATAGAGAGGAAGGAGGAGAGATAGAGAGCTAGAAATGTTGATGAGAGAGAAACACCAACCAGCTGCCTCTTGCACACCCTCTACTGGGGATGTGCCCGCAACCAATGTACATGCCCTTGACCGGAATCGAACCCGGGACCTTTCAGTCCACAGACCGACGCTCTACCACTGAGCCAAACCAGTTTCGGCCTGGCATGCAATTTTTAATCAAACCTCATCCATAAGCATTTCTCTGTGTTTTAAACTTTAAAATTTGGAAAACATGATTTTTTTAAATGGTCTACACCAGTGGTTATTAAAACCACTAATCATCTTTCCATTGGTGGACATTCCTTTGTATTCTATCTCAAGCCACATAGTGCCCATATGAATGTTTCACCTTTACACTGGTATTGGGGTCCTATCCCACCAATCAAATACTTTTTGTTGTTCTTGTTAATCCTCACCCCAGGATATTTTTCCAGTGATTTTTAGAAAGAGTGGAAGGGAGGAACAGAGACAGAGAGAAACACTGATGTGAGAAAGACACATCAACTGCTTACCTCCTGCGCGTACCTGACCAGGGCCAGGGATTGAGCTTACAACCAAGATACATGCCCTTGACCGGAATCAAATCCGGGGCCCTTCAGTCTGCAGCCTGACACTCTAACCGTTGAGCATAACCAGCTAGGGCCCAATCTAACAATTTTAATTTCCCATCAAAATCCTTCCAGATTTTTTCTACAACAGAAGAGTTGAGATACAAATTATAAATGTGATCTTGGCTCAGAAGCAAATCCATGCTCTACTGTAAAAGCAATGCCCTGTCAGAGAAGCCAAAATGCCCTTACATTGCGTTTTCTGTTACCCAGTTAAAAGCAAACCAGCCCTGGCCGGTATGGCTCAATTGGTTAGGCACCACCCATGCACCGAAGGATTGCTGGTCCCATACCCAGTCAGGGCACATACCCAGGTTGTGGGCTCAGTTCCCACTGGACGTGCAAGAGGCAGCCATATCTCTCTCTCTCTCTCTCTCTCTCTCTCTCTCTCTCTCTCTCTCTCTCTCTCTCTGCCTTCCTCTATTAAAAAAAAAAAAAAAAAAAAAAGCAAACCAACAGAGAACTTTCCCTGACTGTCTCACTGTCTCCCCACCCCCCACTCAGCATATAGCCGTGTTCCTCTTCTCCTTCACCTGGATTCCCGCTCCTCACCTGCCATTTACGCAGGATGTTGTTCACCCTTTTTCATCCCACTGCTTCGCTGAGGCAGACAGAACTTGCAAACTGCCAAATGCAGTGTTCTATGCTTTCAGTTAATGTTTCACCGCACGGGTAATACAGAAATGCATTCTCCCAGTAAAATAATTAACAATTTTAAGGTAAAGGTAGATTCCCTTTCAACCACTTGGACACTTTCTCCTTCAACAAGGACATCTAGCATTTTAAGTGTGGTGGCGGGTCCTCGGGTCTGAGAGAAGGAGAGAGAGAAAGAGGAATATAAGAACACTGCCATACTGCTATGTATTGTTTGGAAGTTTTTCAGTGTATCTTATCTTTTTCACTACATCTCCACAGCACAGATGTAACATGGACTATGGTTTACTTACCTGGGACTCTACTGATGCGCAATCGGAGCGTTTCTAATTCATCCCTACACAGAGAAGGAGCACTCTACCTGTCTCTCCATGCGATCCATGGGAATTTCACTCCTGCAGGGCTCTACAGAGCACTGGGCCTCCCGGCCAGTAAGTGCCATCTTTCCCTCTTGTGGTTAATAGGCGCTGATGAACCAGACCTCCTGGAGGCTGCAGGATCCACGTGAACCCCCATCTCACCCTTCAAGTCCTGCGCTCTCCGGGAGCTGCAGGCAGCAAGCACCTCCTCCACTTCCTCCTGTTGCTTTTTCGTTCTCCCAGGCTACGTTTTGCCAACCTGAGAAACATTCAAACCTGTGAAGAATTTCTGTGGGTTGATTTGAGCCAAAATGTCAACTGCCCAGACGCAGAATCTCAACAGTTTGAGAGAAGGTTCTGGAAAATGGCAGGTTCGCGCCTTATTTATACATTACCATCAAAAGAAAAGACACAAGTGGGTTACATGAAATCCATTGGTGATAGGTTAGAAAGGAGGGAGAAAGCCAAAGGGGGCATGGTGGGAGGAGGGGGGACATCAGTGACTGGGTAAAAAGGAAAATGATAGACATTTTAGGTGGGTGCAGGATAGTTAACAGTCAATTAACTCAGTAGCGATGAGGGGATTTGTGCCTGTGCGCTGAGGGTCCTGAAAAGGAAAACTACCTTGGTATCCCAATGATACGTTATCGTAGATGCAAAAAGACAATACACAGGCTCAGTTAAGGTAAAGATTGACCTTTGTCATGGAAGATACTGGCCTAGGATTTGACTACCCACCATTAACTGCTTTTTGATTTTAAAAGTTTTCATTTCAGTAACCATCCTTTATGGTGACTTTAGGTCTCTGAGTTTGCAAGGCTGCCCACAGGCCTCCCTGAGGGGCCAGGTGAGCACGAGGCCCCTTTCTCCAGTCTGTGAGCCCCCTTTGCTATGCTTCCTGAGTGTCCTGAGCTGTGGTTGGAGCCGGGAATTCCTGAATTGCTCTAACTGGGTGACTCCTGCGGTTGGCCAACAGCTCCCAGGGGTCACAGACTCAAACGCTTACAGGAGCCCAGTGGGTAAAAAACTCCACGGGTCCCCCACCATCAATCCCCGCCATCCCCACCTCCAGCTCTTCATGCATTTTTGTAACCTGTGCCTACTACTCTCAGATTTTTTTACAAAAGGAGCTAGAATTCTAGATGTGTATGTAAATGCTCACAGTTTTTAAGAGTTGAAGGGACTTTTAATCCCATGTGGCCCATAAAACACACCTACGAGGCTGATTCAGGTGCCAAAATGTCAGATTGGAACTTCTACCTCAAACAAAGCCACTCCCTTCCTCAAATTCCCCTTTTTCTAAACTGGCTCTGTCCCTTACCAACCAGTCACTCATCCCCTGATTCCACCTCAAAAATTGTTCCAGGATTCAGCCCACCCTTCCCTCCTCACTGCCGTTACCTTCATCTCAACGCTCACCAAGTGGAATCCTGGCTGTGACTAGAGCATCCTGCCACCAGCTGAAACCACCCTGCACCCCTCCCTCCTATGCTCTACCCTCCACTCCATTCTAGAACATACTCCCCATTGCTGATGGAGAGAGAGAAGAAAGAGGAGAAGGCGGGCAAGTGTCCAGGTCCCTCCTTTGCTCAGACAGCCTTCCTGGCGCCATATCCCCCATAAAGAGAGCTGCCAATGGCCGCCACATTTGATCAGCGGTTGGCCCAGCAATATAAAATTTGACCCAACATTATCAAATCAGGTTTCACATAAATATTCAGATACTGGATTCAGATATTTCCTGAAAGATCTGACTGACTGGACAGCCCTGGGTCTGCATGTTTGACAATATGCATGATCATTGTTTTATTACATGGTAATTAGTTGTAAACAAGAGTTGTCACATGGACTCAATTGGCCTAAGCCGAGGAGGACCGTGGCTTTGGGATGCCAGGCACTTTGCTCCCTTTCCTATTTCCTTACCTCAGTCAGCCTCATGCACCCATGTTACTGGGCCTAAAGGGGGTTGCAACCTCTGAACCACGAGCTGAAATCCATTTTGTTAATGTGCGCTTAAGACCCTGTGTGATATGGCCCTGACACTCCCACCCTCAGCCTTAACTCACAGCCCTTCCCCTAACTCCCCTTCCTTTTTCCCATCACTAACACTGGCTGACGCTCCAAGAAATTGTTTCAGACTTGAACCACTCAAATGCCATGACTGTTTTCGTTACTTAAATCAAGGCAGACACACTCCATTCAGAGAGGTCTTCCCTTTGGTTCAATAAATCTCTCTTCAAATCACTAATGAAGTTGAACTTGCTTTAGACAGCGTGTTTCAGGTTGAAGAAACTCCTAGTGGAGCTCTTTATTTAGTTCTCAGGAGTATCCTCTCATGTCAGATTCTAACAGAAGAAGACTGTGCTGCCGACCGACAAAGTCACCCCTAATTCATCGAAACCCCCAGGAGAAATATACTGAAGATCCTTCAGTAAGAGTCGGATAACATTCATGGAGAACACACACAGACACATACCTCTGAACTAACTGGTTTTCTTCCTTTACAAATTTGATAATATAAATGATCGTTGTTTTATTACATGGTGATTAGTTGTTGAGTTAGGCTTATTTTTGCAAAACTAGATTAAAATTTTTAAAACTTGTTTTGTTTTAAGATTCTTTAAAGTGGTAAAGTCTGTTTGATATTTATTCACATAACTCAACTTTAATTGGGGGGGGAGGGTGCAGTAGTTTTAAGACTATCTGCTTTGAAACTACATTTCCCAGAATCCTATGCAGCTATATGTGGCAATTTAAATGGGTCTGACCAATGAGCTGTCAGAAGTCACTGGGTGGACTTCCCAAAAAGCTCATTAGAGGCAGTGGGGGATAGGTGAACACTCAGGTGATCTCCTTTTCTGCTACCTGAAAGGCTATGTGACTATTTAAAAAAAGGCCAAAACATCTGGCCTTAAAGTCAATACCACACCAACTCCAGCAACCACCTATCTCTGGATTCTTACTGAATAGGAGGAAATAACTTATTTAAGCTGCTGCTATTTGGTTTTTCTCTTCTAGGCAGATAAGTTGTATTCTATTCCAAGCTACTCTAAACAACGGGGTTGGGAGGACATGTCCCCCTTTGGCTGCCCACCAGAAATCACAGGGAAAGACTAATTAAGGGACAGCTGTGAGTACTATTACTTTATTCATAGTATCTCAAAATTCCTCATGTGCTATTTCACCATTTTCTGCCTTTTGGCCCAAATTAGATCCAACATTAAATTTATCAACTGTGCATGTGATAAACAGTGATGTGGAGGCCTGAGCCATCTGAAAAATTTAAACTCAAATCTTTAATTCCATTTTGGCCGAAAGCTAGATGCTGAAAGGCTCCCAAGTCCTCACTTTGCTCTGATTGTGTGACTCCACCTGAACCCGCTCCCAGTGCCATTCTGGATTTTTCTGTAATCTCCCCTCCTTAAGAAATTCAAGATAGCTTGGCAAATAGCAATCAGCTTGTAACAGGATTACTGTTTCTGGGCTACTTTGGGGCTGCAGCCCTGGCCGGTAGCTGGGTGTGTGGCTATCTGCATAACTGCTTCGACTCCCCACTTGTTTCTGAGTGAGTGTAGACCTGACCTCTGGGCACAGCTGAACATTACTCATAATCAAACCGAGAGTTTCGACGCTAAATGTGACAGTGTGTGCTATATCTGTTTTCTCTCCGGCACATTATTCAAATACCTTTGAGTTGAAGTCAAGTTGTCCCAGAGCCCACGGAATCTTTGCCCCCACGGTCCCTGCAGAAGCCCTTCCTTAAAGAGCTTTCTCTGCTGTCCTGTAATCTGCTTCTCAGTGGGTCTGTGCTGATGGCATGTTTCAGCCTGCCTCATGTCCCCTGGAGAGCCCGCTGCCTCCACAGAAGCCATGTGTATCTTATCTCCTCCAAGGCAGTTGCTAAAACCAGAAAGCAGGCTGGGAAACATTTCCCCAAACTGGACTGCTTCTCATCATTCCTTCCTGACACCCCGATTAGCATATAGCCTCCCCCTCATCAGCATAGCCCCGCTGGGTGCTGGGGCTGAATGACATCACCCAGGAATATCTAAACAGGAACAAACATGCCTCTCTCCAAACCTGTGACACCAGGAGAAATTGTCAAAGCAAGAGGTCTTTTCTGGCCAGACGGAAACTCCGCTGGCTTTCAGGACACTAATAGAAAAGGACTGGACGGAAGCGGCAAATAATCTTTCCAACGGCTGGTCCCAGGGCCTCGGAGGAACCCTCCAGACCCGGGGTTAGGCTCACATGTTTGATGGGAAATGTCTAGGGGTCCTGGCTCTCCCAGGCAAAACGGGACTTTCTTGGGAGTCTCTGCGAAGTGGTCTGAACTCCTGCCACCGTGGAGACAGACCACAGTGAGTTTTGATTATTGATGTTTTTATTTATTCAACGAATTCTCATTGAGGGCCTCTCCCAGCAAGTCCTATGCCTGGGGCTTCGCTGCCGCCATCCAGGGTTGTGATCTCCTCCCAGGAATAACGTGGCGAGAGGGTTCTTCATGCGCTAGCCCTCCACACACACAGTATTTCCATTCAAACTTAGATGAGCAAACATGAAAGGGAGCTATGCAATGCATCTCGGTTTTCATAGCCACATCTCAAACACTTGGTGGTCACATGACTGCCAGCGGTTGCAGTATTAGATGGCACAGATCTAGAATATTTTTATCGTCGTGGAAAAGTGCTTTTGGGACCATCGGACGACAGTGTGAGTGGCCTGGGGCATCCTGGATCACACTTACCAACCTGGTATAACTAGGAATGGCGCCCTCTTTCACTCTCATCACGTCCTTGTTGGAGAACCGAACAATAATGAAAATGAACTTGGCCACCGTCTCTATGCAACCCCAAGAGCCACCCGTCTTTGCCACGACTTCCCTGAGACCCAAAAGCTCTGTCGGGATGAAAACGTTGGAAGTGTCAGCAGAGTCCCTGTCGTTTCCTCCTGCTTCTCCCCCGCCGGCCAAATCTAATGATGTCAGAACAGAAGCCAAAAGCAGGTGAAGGCATTCTCGGTTCTCCCGAATGCATGATTAATGGGTGAGCCGCTTCGGCTTTGTTTCGTCATTTCCTCCTGCGGGAAAGAGCTCAGAGGGGCTCTTTTGCTCCAAAAGTTGCACGAGGTCATGGTATAGGGGTACAGGCCCACTGTGGCTTTTCCTCTGAGCTCCCGGCACAGCCTCCATGGGGGGCTCTTACCTGGGGCCCCCAGTCCCTAGTCCCCAGCCCCCAGCCCCCAGCCCCCAGCCCCAGCCACCCGTGCTGCCCTGGCCTCCGCCCCTGCCCATCTCACCCAGCAGAGGGCATCCAAGTCTAATATTCTGGGTGAAGAATATTTACAGGCTCATTAGGGTGGGGTTTTTTTTCTTCAGTGACACTTTTTTGTGGGCAGCAATCTGAGGTACCAGATAACAGAGGTCGCTGAAGGTCCTGCGGTCCAACCTGGGAGACGAGAGCAGTGGGGGCCGCAGCCCGCTCAGCAGGGACCCGCCTGGGCTCAGGGACGCAGCCTGCATGGGGGACCTGGGCAGACACCATTTTGCAGAACCTGAGAAATGAGGTCTAAACTGGGACAGACGTCCGTTCCAACCAGTGGGCAAGCCTGGGGGGTGAGGCGCTGCCCCCAGGCTGCACCCCCAGGACCAGCACCCCATCCCCTTGTGAGGCTCCAGGAACAGCCAGCATGTCACTCCCAGACCAGGCAACAAAATGGTGGAGGCCCTCCGGGGGGGCAGTGGGGACCTCACGGGACTTTTGTTCAACCTGCTGGGCTGCCTCCTGCCGTGTCAGTCCACGTTCACTGTCATCTGTCTATTTGTCCATCCATCTATCTATGTCACTTTCTCTCTCAAGCTTTCTCTTTCTCCCCTTCTCTCAATCTCTCTCAATCTCTGTCCTCCCCTATCCCTCAGCCTTTCTCAACCCCTCAATCTCTCTCCCTCCCCCTCCTCCATTCTCTTTCTGCTTCTCTCTCTCACCGCTCCCCACTGCTCCATTCTACTTCCTATCTCCCCTCTCCCCATTTTGGCTGTGTGTGTGTGTGTGTGTGTGTGTGTGTGTGTGTGTGTGGTGTGTGCTCTCTCTCTTCTCCTTTCTCCCACCTTCTCAATCTGTCTCTCTGCCTCTGTTCTCTCTGATCACCCCCTCCTTTTCTTTCTCCCCCCCCCCCCTTTTCCCAGTCTGTCCTCCGATGAGCCTTCGCCTCCCCCAGGGAGGGGCTCGGCCCTCTGACTGGACTCCTGCGCAGCTCCCCGAGTGGCTGAATGACAAGTGAGCAGAGTTGTGCTCTGTCCTGTGAATCTCAGGCTGAGGCACGAGGCCAGCTCTGAGCGGGTTGCCTGATTTGCCTGTTTGAGGGCATCATGGCTGTTCGCTGCTCTTGGGGAGATGCCAGAACACTTTGGAGGGGCTTGTAAATGGCAAACACACTGCGTCCGGCTGCACCTTTCAGGACGAGGGCAGCAGGTCCCCTGGGCCCTGGCAGGGGAGCCAAGGGGGACATTTGTCCCCTGAACCATGTTTTTTTTTTTTTTCCTGCAATAATCGCACCTTCCTCCAGAGAAAATGAGGCCAGGCAGTAAATAGCAAAGGCGCGTGGTATGGGTTTGGTGAACACCAGCTGTTACTATTTTATTCTTTCTTTGCCGTGACCTCCCCTCAGCAGACCTGGAGCTCAGCTTCCGCACACAAACGCTTGATGGAGAGGTTTGGCCCCCCTCACCTGTGACTTCCTCGCTGGGACTCTGTAAGTCATCACTTGTGATTCAGCTTCTCTCTGAATACAGCAAACCAGCTCTGCTGGCCACCCTCTGAGACTGCTGATAAACCACTGAGCACAACTCTAGGGAGAAAACACCTGGCCACCCCACCCCACGCTCCCAGGGTGCTTGGGGCAGCGCTGTACTAAAGGTGCCACCTAGATTGGGTGATAAATAAGGTCACTGTACGGAAACATAGCACAGATCTGCTAAGTTCAAAGTTAGGGACAGGAAATAGAGATAGATAGATGATAGATAGATAGATAGATAGATATAGATAGATATAGATAGATGATAGATAGATAGAAAGATAGATAGATAGATGATAGAGGGATATGTAAATAAATAGGTAGGTGATAGAAGATGATAGAGGGATATGTAAATAAATAGGTAGGTGATAGAAAGATATGTTAGATGATAGATGATTGATAGGTAGGGAGGGAGGCAGATAGATAATAGATAGATGGATAGATAAATAGGTAGATGATAGATGATTGAAAGGTAAGTAGGTAGGTAGATAGATAAATAGATAGATAGATAGATAGATAGATAAATTGATAATAGTTAGATGATTGGTGGGTTGATCAGTAGGTAGGTAGGTGATAGATAGATAGATAGATAGATAGATGATTGATAGGTAGGTAGGTAGATGATTATGATAGATAATAGATAATAGATGGATAGATAAATAAATAGATGATTGATAGGGAGGGAGGGAGGTAGACAGATAATAGATGGACAGATAAATAAATAGATAGATGATTGATAGATAGGTAGGTAGGTAGACAAATAGATGATAAATAGATCATAGATGATTGATGGGTTGATCAGTAGGTAGATAGGTAGATGATGATAGTTGATAAATAGATGACAGATTGATATACAGAGATGAGAAGGGTGGATTAAGACCTGGCATAAAATCCTATCCCCAGAGCTGAGTGGCCAGGTGACCAAGGACAAACCACCCACTTCCCCTGGCAAGTAGGGCTCACCGAGCCCCTGCACCCACCGACCGGTGTGCTGACTGAATGGCAGGTGCTGGTGCCCAGGCCACGCAGGCTTCTCAGCGGGCACCCGGCCAGGCGCACAGCGAGGCCCCAGCAAAGGAGGGACGCTCCTCCCCTGCAGAGAAAGAGGCGTCTCAAAGGGAAGTAACTTGGCTGTAGCATATAACGTCACGTGTCATTTCAACATCCATCTTTCAATTTTAGGCTTCAATATTTTTTTTCTTTGAACCTCATCTGGAGCATGGGAGGGGGCCTCATTGGCACGCTGAGGCCTTGCAAAGTGTTGGGGCTCGGCGTGCCTCCTCTGCTAGAAAGTGTGTCACCTACAGTGACAACTGCACAGCAACAGGAGGGGGCTGAGTGCAGGGCAAAGGTGATGGAGTGACGGCTGCCATCCACACTGGGGACACAGAGGGAGGGAGGACAGAATGCACAGAAAAGGGCTTCGTCCCTGCGTCCTGTTCGCTCTGCCCCAGAGTGGGTTAGGCGGTGGCTGAGGGAAGCACCGCTTCCATTTAGAAACCTCCACATCCCCTGTTCCACCAACTCCCCCAACACCCACTTGGATGTCACTGGGCTCCTGAGAGTGGCAGCCACAGTCACGTGCCACAAAGGCCAGACCAGGCTGTGCAGTGGAAGCCTGAGGCAACCTGTGGGGCCAGCCCACTGGCCCATCCCAGGCCCCACTCCCACCAGCCTCACCGAGGGCGAGCTGGAGCCAGGGAGGTTAGATGACCAGGGTGTCCTACAGCCGCAGGCGGGAGCACCAGGCTCTGCATTCTCCTCCTTCTAAGAGGCCTCGCTGCCTGACAACTTCCCAACTCTGGCCAAGGTATCAGGATTTGGGTAGGATTGGTCTTACCTGCTCCTTAAACCTCAACTCAAAGGGACGGAAGCCACATAGACCTGGAGTGGCTCATCTCACTTAAAGATCTAGGAATCGACAGCTTCCAGCACAACTGACCCAGGGCTCAGCCTGTAGCCACCACGCACCCCGTTTGCTGCTGTCTTCTGGGTCCTCTCCACTCCCGGGGAGGTCCCCTTTCCTAGTAGCTCCGGGAGCTTCACTTTACATTGTCTCCGAGTGAGGCCCCAAAGAAACAGAACACTTTCTGCCAGTAATTCCAGCACAGGTCTGGCTCAGGTCTCATCAGAACAACTTAGACCAACTGGCCAAGCCTAGGCATCAATGCCCACCCCTGCAGTTGGGAGTCTGGATCAGCCCCCCAAGACCACGTGAGCTGCAAGCAGGGGGTGATCATGAGCCAGAGGAGCAGCAGGGAGCTTTTTACCCAGAGAAGAGAAGGTGGACGTGGACGCCTCTGACCCCGAGTAGGTGCTCAGGATCCTGTGCTATTGCAGGGGGCGCCTGACTGAACAGTAAGGACCGCTGGGGATCGATCAGTGCTGTTCTGGAACCGTGCCTGTAAGCTGCTGGGTCTCTCCCTGGCAGGGCACTAGAAGTTTTTGCAAAGTTTTTAAACCTCTTCCACCCAGCCCCACCCTCAGAGGCTCTGATGCAGGTGATCAGGGTGGGGTCTTCGTAAATGAATGGAATGAGCCGCCAGGGCTGAAAACCTCAGCTTTAAGCGAATGCGTTCATTTGGCCCGGTGCCCCCAATCCCCTATCCAGAGCAGCAAACACTTTAAGACTCAAGGACTCATTAGGAAGTAATGATTATAGTTGAGGTCTTAATGCAGAATTTGAAAATCTCTCCAAATGATTTCGCCCAATGCCCCGGGCGCTAAGACAGGACTTGGATGATAGCTTTTGAAAAGGCATCGTGGTGCCTTGGCGTCGCTGCCGGCTCTGTGAGGAGTGGAGATTTGCTGAGACCTTGTAAGAGAATAAGTCAGTGGGTGAGGGAGCGTGGCCGATGGCAGGGACCCAGCGATTCCAGCCTAAGAACGTGAGGTGAGGGAGCTGTGGGTGGGGACGTGGGCACCCACACTTCTCATGGCCTCACCCAAGCCCTCCAGGCAAGGGAAGGACTGTGAAGGAGGGTTGGGGCCTCTGATGGCCACCAGGCCCCTTTGCACTGGGGATCAGGATTCTAACTAGAAGTGCCCGGTCCACTGGGCGCGATGAACAAATACCCACAGACACTTAAAGAACAGCTGTGGGTCTGACAGGCCGTGTGTCCTCCAAACAAGCCACTTCCTAAGCCTCTTCTCAGCCTCTGGTGTGGGGCCTGGCGACATGTCACAGGGCAGAGCCCCCCAGGCCCCGTGGACCCGCCACACTCGGTCACGGCACTGAGGCCGAGGCCTGGCAGAGTGGGTCGAGGGGGGGTGCTGCTGTGCTGACCCTGGCAAGGCGGCAACCGCCACGTCCTTAGCGGGAGCCGAGGCCCCTGCTGTGCTCACCTGCGGGCGGGCACGTTGGCATGGGCGGGCATCGCACAGGTGGGTATGAACACAATGTGACACCCTGCAGGCCTCGGGCATTGCCAGCCCTGGCACAGCCGTACCTCCGACCACTGCCAGTCAGAGTGTGACTCTGACCAGATAGCTGAGCCCAGTGAGTCCCAAGGGGCTGGTTGGCTTCGGGGTCGGTGTGTGACCAGGTGCTAAATGACAACACGTGTCACTGCCTGTCGATGACACTGTCCGTCTGGTGACGCCCGCCCCTGAGTTTGTGTTTAAACTACAGTTTGGTATTTTCATGTACATTCGTAGCATGTGGATGTTTCCAATGAAGTGGGCTTGGTTTAGGGAAAAAAAAGGCAACATGGAACTGAGGCTGTGTCTGTGCATGTGTTTGCATGTGTGTGTGTGTGTGTGTGTGTGTGTGCAATTCGCCCACCCCTGTGATTAGACAAAACCTTGCTTTGGGTGGTTACGTCAGCAACACACATGACTCAAGAACTAAACTAAGTGCTGAGTCATGTGCTCCCAGTTTTTTTCCCACTTTCCTCCTTTCTCCCCCACCTCCTGTCCTCCACCAACATTGGATGAAAGGTTACGGGTATTTCACAGCACTAATGACAGACAGATGGACATCATGTGCCTCCACGATATCCTGAGAAGGATACAACATCCTCTAAGCCCCACATTCCAGCCAAGCACGCATAACCTATATCTAATCACGAGGAAACATCAGACAAACACACACTGAGAAGCACTCCTTTATGTGGGGCAGAGGGGAGGGGAGGGACTGGATTCTTCAAAAATGCTAATATCACAAAAGACAAAGAAAGGCTGTGGAAATATTCTAGATTAAAGGAGGCTAAAAGGACATCAAAGTTAAATGCCAGCCCTGCCCCTGACTGGACCCTGTGCTGGGGGTGGGGTGGGGTGGGGAATGGGATGTCCTAAAGAATGCTGTAAGGTCAACTGATGAACTCAGAGTGTAGATGATAAATTAGATCAAAGGCTTACATCAGTATACATAGACACTGCCCCATTCTTTCTTTCTTTTAAAAAAAATATTTTTATTGATTTCAGAGAGGAAGGGAAAGGGAAAGATAGAAATATCAACAATGAGAGAGAATCATTGATTGGCTGCCTCTTGCACATTCCCTGCTGGGGATCAAGCCTGCAACCTGGGCATGTGCCCTTGACCAGAATCTAACCCAGGACCCTTCAGTCCACACTCTATCCACTGAGGCAAACTGGCTAGGACGAGACTCTTAGCAAGTACACACTTGGAGAATTTAGGAGTAAAGGATCATGATAAATGTAACAGCCACAAATAGTTCAAGAAAAAATTGTGTGTGTGTGGTGTGTGGAGAGAGAGAGAGACAGAGAACTCAACACAATAAGCAAATGAGGTAAATTATTAATAGGTAAATCTCATAAGGAGTATGCAGGTATTCTTTATGTTATTTCTACATTTGCATCTTTTTTAGTAAATTTGAAATTATTTCCCTATATAAGATGTTTTTAGAAGCTGGGAACAGAGAACAATTAGAAACAATAACAGAATGTGGAAACACACTTCATGAGTCATCTGGCTTCAGAATATGAACCACACATGCGCACACATGACCCATCTATAAACGCTCACACACCCCAATACAAACAAGGCTCCTGTTTGCACCCAAGACACCTCGACAGTCAAAATGTGAGGGGCACCACTCCCTGAACAGTTTCATAAATTCTCCCAGATTAGGGGGTTTGCAGGAAGCTGCCAGATGGCACCACCCCACACCAGTGGTTTGTCAGGATTCTAGTTAACAGTGAAAAATCCTAACTTTCACCTGGCCTCAGAAAGCCTGGGGGGGGGGGAGGGGGGGGCTCCGCTCTCTGTCTGTCCGCTGCACTTCATTGGGAAGACTCTACCATGTCAGCCTGCATCTTGGTTCTTGAACAGGCCACACCCTTTCTTACATCCGGGCTTTTGCACCTGCTGTTCCCTCTCCTGGAAAGCTCTTGTCCAGTGCTTCCTGTAGCTGATTATCCCCTCATTTACTCCCAATGCTGTCAGCCTCTTTATTTTATTATAGAAATGACCACTAAGTGGAATTATTGAAAACTTGGGTTGTTTCCTCTATACCAGTGCTTCCCAAAGTGTGGTACGCGTGCCCCCAGGGGTACGGGAAGAGTTTGGTGGGGGCACGCATTGCACCGGAGTTTGGTGGGGATATGTACTGCACCATGCTTAGCTGCGCCTAATTCTATGTTCTCATGAGTCAAGTCAAGACAGTCTTGTGAGGTGTGAGATGGTCCGGTGTGCAAATAAATGTTACTTATAATATAACTTTTATTTATATTTTATTATGAATAATTTTGTTTTTCATTTATTATTATTTTGTGTGTATACCAAAAAAGAAAAAATAAATATATTTTGATTGTTATTAAAATACATCCATTTTTTTATGAGGGGTACTCAGCGTTACAAAAATTATAAAAGGGGTACACATATGTCAAAAGTTTGGGAAACACTTTTCTTTACAAATACAGTGTGGAAACCTCATCTAATATTCCCCACTCTGCTTGGGCTCTGGGCCCCTAGTCCCTTCTGCCCTGAGGAGAATGCCTTACTTGGCTCAGCCCCCCACACCTCACACTCACACACACACACACCCTCCCCAGCTCTGTGGGGTTATGTTCACTCAGCTCCACAGGGAGCCCCTCCCTCACCACTCTCCTCCTTCTATTGCATTACTTTTCTTCACAGCAATTTCTATCTGAACATACATACACAATCAGAAAACACACATCACACACACAGTGCAAATCTGACAAATGAAATATCCTATATAATAAAACGCTAATATGCAAATCGACCAAATGTCAGAACAACAGGCAGAACGACCAGTCACTATGATGCACACTGACCACCAGGGGGCAGATGCTCAACACAGGAGCTGTCCCCTGGTGGTGAGTGCGCTCCCACAGAGGGAGCACTGCTTAGCCAGAAGCTGGGCTCACAGCTGGCGAGTCCAGTGGCAGCGCTAAGGAATAGCAGTCTGAGCAGTAAGGAGCAGCAAGCAAGTGGGAGGTACAAGGCAAGGGGTTCTAGACTGTGAAAGGGGTCCCAGACTTCGAGAGGGTGCAGGACAGGCTGAGGGACCTCTGTCCCCTCACCCCCCAGTGTACGAATTCCATGGACTGGGCCTCTAGCATTATATATTTCTGATTATCATTCCAACTTCCCACCCCAACTCCCAACAGATTATAAACTCCATAGGACAGGTTTTTGTTTGTTTGTTGTTGTTTTTTAAAATATATATTTTATTAATTTTTTACAGAGAGAAAGGGAGAAGGATAGAGAGTTAAATACATCAAAGAGAGAGAAACATCAATCAGCTGCCTCCTGCACATTCCCTACTGGGTATGTGCCCACAACCAAGGTACATGCCCTTAACCTGAACCGAACCTGGGACCGTTGAGTCCACAGGCCGAAGCTCTATCCACTGAGCCAAACCAGTTAGGGTCATAGGGCAGGTTTTAAAGAGAGGGGAAGGGAGGAAGGGAAGAGAGAAATATAATGTGAGAGAGAAACATCAATCAGCTGCTTCCCTTACACACCCTAACTGGGGATCGAACCCTCAACCTTTCATGAGCACGGGACAATGCTCCAACCAAAATATTTTTTTTTTGTTTGAGCCACACTAGCCAGGGTGGGAGTGTATTTATTTATATCACCACTGTATCCAAGCACCAAAGCCACACCTGGCATATAATAGATGCTCTAGAATATTTCTTGACTGAATCAGGCAGGCTGGATACAGTTGGCATTCCATAAGTGAACACTGAAAAGAACACAGTTAGAATACTTCAATGACCTGAGTTCAAGACTCAAAGAAAAGGTACTGTAGCTAAGGCAGTGTGTTAATGATATGAGGACAGATATGTAGAGCAATGGAACGGGCAGAAATATACCCACCCAGATATGTTCAGTTGAGTTTGCCAAAAGGTGCCAAGTAATGTAATGAGACAATAGTTGTCTTTTCCACAACAATACTGGGACATTTGGATACCTATATGCAAAAATAATGAATCTTGACCCTTGCCTCAGAGTATACATAAAGCAGTACTGTGAAATGGACCAGAGGAAGGGGGGGATGGTGAGGACCACCCATGATGGAATGCCACTCAGCAGTATAAGGGAAGGAGACGCTCAACTTTGGGGTTAAACACACAATATGCAGATGATACATTGTAGAACTGTATACCTGAAACCGATATAATTTTATTAACCAATGTCATCCCAATAAATTCAATTTCAAAATATTGAAATGGGCCATAAAGCTAATGGACCTAAATGTGAGAGATAATCTTATAAACTCCCAGAAGAACATAGGAGAAAAATCTTTGTGACCTTGCACTAGGTAAAGATGACTTAGGGCCCGGCCAGTGTGGCTACATGGTTGAGGGTGGCCCCATGCACGGAGAGGTTGCTGGCTCAATTCTCCATCTGAGCACATGCCTGTGTTGTGGGCTTGATCCCCAGAAGGGAGCCTGCAGGAGGCAGCTAATAGATGTTTCTCATCAATGTTTCTATCTCTCTAGCCCTCTCCCTTCCTCTTTCTCTAAAATCAATAAAAACATATTTTTTAAAATGTCTTGGGCTATAAGATCACCCATATTTTTAAAAAGCCTGAACATGTGAAATCAGAGCTGCTGAGGTTGCTAGGGTGGAGTCGGCTGGAGCCTTGTTGTTCTTCCCCCTCATCATCCTCCTGCTCACCTGCAGCTCGGGCCCCGGGGGATCCAGGATAGGTGGGCATCAATCAACGGTCCCAGAGGGGCCGTGTGGCCCGGGGGCGGGGGGGGGGGCGGGGGGTGGAGAGGGCCTTGTGCTCCGGGGGAGCGGTGGGACCCAGGAGAGCCCCTGTGTTCATAGCAGCACAATTTACAATAGCTAGAATTTGGAAACAGGCTAGGTGCCCGTCAGCAGATGATTGGAGCAGAAAACTATGGTACATCTACACCATGAAATAATATGCTGCCATAAAAAGAAGGAATTCTCATCATTAGCAGCAACCTGGATGGAATTGGAAAACATCATGCTGAGTGAAATAAGCCAGTCAATGAAAGAGAAACACCACATGTCCTCACTCATTTATGGATAATAAAGAACATTATAAACTAATGACCAGAAAGATAGATATAGTGACAGTAAAGCAACAAGCAGACTGTCAAATGACAGCAGGGAGGGGAGGGTGATCTGGGGGAGATAAGAGATCAACCAAAGGACTGGTATGCACGCATATAAGTACAACCAATGGACACAAAAATCTGGGGAGGGAGGGCATGTATGGGAGGTGCAGGTGGGGGGCAATGGTAAACAATGTACACATATAATACCTTAATTTAAAAATGGTGGGGAAAACAAACAAAAAAAAAACTGAGTATCTGATGAAGTTGATATCTCTTCACTTTCCACCTCCAGCTAAAGTCCAGTCCATCTGTGCTGACATTCTTGTTAAGCTTTGGGTCTCCTACCCCTTCTGGGGTTGCCAGAGGACAAGTAATAAAGATGACTCACAATCACGCCCCCTCTGTAAAATGGGAGCCTAGCAGTGCCTCCTAGGCTGGTTTGAGAGAGGGTGAGAGGCCGGAGAGTGCAGGTGAAGAAGGATTTGGCTGATGCGCAATCAATATTAGCAAGCACTATGCTAATTACAGGTTGGGCCTTTACAGATGCGCCCAGCCCTGGGCTTTGTCTTTGGAAACATAGCCCATTTCTCCCTCACGAGGCAGGGTTTCTTTATCCCCTTGCAAAAAAAAAAAAAGCTAAGGATCAGGCTGGTCTCACAGCTGCTCAGTACTGAGAGTCTGGATTCACATCCAGACCTGCCTCACTCCCGCGTACCCAGAAGTGTTACAGAAATGCCATTCTGATCCTCCCTGCTCTCTCCTTTCTCTTCTTTCTCCTCTCCTCTTCTTGACTCACCAGGGGGTCATTTCCTGTATCCATCAGATCCTTCAGTGGCCCTTCTGCCCATTGAGTTCTCCACCCACCTCTATGGTACATCCTTTGTTGGTGTCTTGCTTAAACAGCATCCCAGCAGTTGGGGAGCACTGGAGTTCATTTCTCCAGAGAGGCCGTCCCTGACCACGCTGTCTTTAGCTGTGACATTGTACAGCTACCATTTTTGCTGATTGTCAACACACACACACACACACACCACTATCGACTCCCATCCCCACGCCACCCTCACATAGAACGTAAGCTCCCTGTAGGCAGGGACTGGATCTGTGTGGAACGCTGTGTTTTGTTCTGTTTTTACCCCACCGCTGTATCCCTCCTACCTAGGCCGTTCACATGGAATTGGCATAATCATTAAGTTCTAGAAGGAACGTACAAGACCCTCATCATCCAACACTTATGTTTTTATAGGTGGGGAAATCCAGAGAGGTTAAGTGGCTGCTCCGAGGTCACACAGCTGGTTGGGGCAAAGCCACGGAGCAAGCTTTGAAATTTTTGGGTCCCTATCAAGTAATGGTTCTGCTACTTCACATTGCCTTTTATGCCCAGGCCTAGGAAGGCAGGAGGCACAAGACACAACATAATCATTTTTTAATCTTAAATTTTTTACATTGATTTTAATGTCATGCAGTGGGGCTGGCAGTGAGGGGTTGAGAGATCCTCGGCCTCTCGTTGAACTTTCAAGGTCATCTTCAAAAAGATAGCATGCTTCAGGGGAAGCAGTAATAAGACAACTTTAAACTGTTGTCCCACTCGCAGATTATGTTGCCTGTAGCGCATTTTAAGATAATTCGTCCTGTAAATCCTATAATCCTGTGTACAGCACAGTGTCGTTACTGTCAACAGTAGTTTATGTACATCCAAGCTCTTATTCTGTTTAATGTAAACATTGAAAACATTCCATCATTTTTGGTAACCCTTGCTTTGGCAACTCTTCATTTTTATTTCTTGAGATGCCAGAAGCTTTGTTGAGTAGGGCCTCTCCCCGCCTCTGTGTGGTCTGGGCCCCCACCTGCCCACGTAGTTGGAGACCGCTCCCAGCACCCTTGCCCCGGGGGCGCACAGCTCTGGAAGGCTGAGCGAGGAAGATAGTCTTCTGAGGCACAGGCTCTCACAGGAGCTGGTGGTTATGCAACTGGCTTACAAAATGTTCCCCTGCACCTCCAGAGTGCTCAGCCCTGTCCTGGCTGCTTGCTGTTCTGAGAGTAACTCAGCATGAAGCATTGTCTACACAAGAAAAACAAGTCCAAGGCTGATGCCTCTGGTGGTGAAATCACCACCCATTCAGTGGGCGGCCATGGAAAAGGGTACCTGGCCACAGGGTCACAGGGCAGCATCCTGCGTGCCGGACCGTGACATAGAGGCTCATTAAGGATAGATATTTGGGGGGGAGAGGGGGCTGGGAGGGATGTTTGTCACAAACTAAATATGTGGGTGAAGAGACATCGCAGAGGGCAGGAAAGAACTATTAGCCAACCCGTGACTCGGGCTGAGTTTACACGTCTGTGATGGAAACCGATCGTTGAAGAGTCATCACAGATATCCGCATTTGACAGTGTGGACTGATCCCAGGTTATGCATAAGTGACTATTCATCAGCGAGGAGATACCATCTAGGTTCCCATGGACAAACTGTCTGCCATTGAAACTGGCCGTCTCCTCAAAATCAGTGTCCAACCTTGAGCATGGAAGGGTCGAAGCACTTGTTTTTTGGTTTAGTGGATTTCCTGCTTGCAAAGTTTGGTCATAAACCAAAGTAAGTGTTTAGCTATCTGTTTAGAGTTCAGGTCAGAAGGAGGAGGGTGTGATAGCCAAGACTACTTTAGCTGCAAGATACAGAAAAATACTAGCACTGGCAAATACAGCAGTGATAATTACATTTCTTGGAGCCCAAAAAAAACAGTGTATTTATGGCTTCCCACTTTTATGCCTGCCCCCCCTTTTTTCCTCTTAGCTATGAATGCATGCTAATAAATTATAACAAAAAATCTCAAAAACAGAATGAAGCCTTTCTTGAGATCCTGCCCAGTCTATTTTTATTTTTTTTATTTTTTGAGTCTACAGTAGGCAGAATAACATTTCAGTGTCGGGAGGCATCCAAACCAAATCCCAGCTGGTGGGTGCAGACTGGACACCTGCCCTCATTCCAGTTGCAGACCTTCTGACGCAGGTCCAGGCTTGGGATTAAAACTGCCATGGAATCTGAGCCACAGACCTTGGACCTGACTCAGCCTCTCTGAACTTTGCTCTGCATAAGGACACGGGCATTTCCTTCCCTCATTTCCTCCGAGTCAGCTCGGGAGTGCCCAGGGAAGGTTGACACGAACAGGCTGCCAATAACAATAATCAAGTCCATTGAGAGCAGGTCTATTTCCCCAATTAGATTTTTGCGACAGTAAAGAAACCAAATGGGATAATAAGGGGCAGGGAGAGTCAGGTGCATCCAATACTCCTACGTCCGGGTACTGATATGCCGCTCCTCTGGGTCGCATCCTCACCAACAATGAGTCATTTGGCTGCGGAGCCCACAATGCCTAAGCCTTCTCCAGCCTGTCGGTGAGGCTTGCCACCACGTATTGGCAAGTATTTCCGTGCAAAGTCACTGGGAGAGGAGATTATGTCCAGCCTGGACAAAGCTCATATTGTCAGGCGCCAGCCCCAGTTGTTTTAGGCAGGGAAGGGGGATTTCCACACTCCTGTCGTCCTTGAGTCACCCTCCCTCACTGTCTGTCAGAGCCCGATGCTTAATGGAGAGACAGCCACGGCTCTGACATGACGCATAAAACACCTGAGCAGGAGCACACAATGAGATCAGCAGGAGCAGAGGTGACCTCACTCAGGGGAGGGGTTGCAAGGGCCTGGACCCAAACAGGGAGGAATGCAATGGGCCGCGGCAGGCTCCCAGGTAGGGTGCAACTGGCAGCAGTGTCAGCGCTGACGTGTCCACAGGCTCACAGCTAACTCCCCACATGCCAGGCGCTGCTCGCCTGCACCGTGATGCACTGGTCTGATTTGCAAGTTTACAGTGTTGAAGGTTCTTTTTTTAGAGTCCATTAATGCATATTAAATAAATAGTAGTACGTGAGGTAACAGATACGGCTACCATCCAAAGCAATATGCAAATGACAGTTGAGAAACAGTGTACTAGTACTAGACAATACTCTCTCTCTCTCTCTCTCTCTCTCTCTCTCTCTCTCTCTCTCTCTTTCTCTTTAAGGCAATTCTCAGAAACAAAAACCCCACCACAACAAAGAAAGTTGGGGAAAAAAAACAGCCAAAACTGGTTTGGCTCAGTGGATAGAGTGTCGGCCTACAGACTGAAAGGTCCCAGGTTCGATTCTGGTCAAGGGCATGTACCTTGGTTGTGGGCACATCCCTGGTGGGAGGGGTGCAGGAGGCAGCTTATTAGTGTTTCTCTCTCATCAGTGTTTCTAACTCTCTATCCCTCTCTCTTCCTTTCTGTAAAAAAATCAATTATCTATATATCTATATATTTTTTAACTGCCATGTATTAAACCTTAATTACACGCCTAGCACTGTATTAAGTATTTTATAAGCATTAACTCTAATATACACACATACACACACACACACACACACACACACACAATAATACTGTTACTCCCATTTTACAGAAGTGGAAACCAAGGCTTAGTAATGCTAACTAATTAGCTCAGGGTCACAAGCTAAGTGACAGAGCTTGGATTTGACTCCACTCCCACTAGACGTCAGAACCCAGGGAGGTGTGAACTGTGACCTCATTTTCCCTGTGCCCAGCACAGAGCTGAGTCATCTGGATAGGCCACTCGCTCCTCGGGGCGAAGGAACTGTCACGGGCCACTGGGAAAGCAGCCACTTCCTGTCCCTGCAGAGCGAGAGCATCACCACCAAGGTCCTCACTGTCCAGGGATCAGCCTCGGAGCCAAACAGTTTCTCTTGGAGTGACAGGCGATGACTTAGACACGCTGGCTCTGCCTTCTCCCTTTTGCCATAAGCCAGCTGTGTCATGGGTGGCTTAGAGCATAACCTCAGAACACAGGCTTTTATGTAGCCGGCAACAATCGTGCACTGTATGGAAGGCTGGCGTGTCCCCCCAGACCGCCTTGAGGGCAGGGCACCCTCCCAGGCTGCTGTGAGGTTAACAGCTCCCAGCTGTCCATTCTCTGCGTTGCCTTCAGCTCCACAGGAGCCCGTTCGCCTGGGAGACCGTCCTTCACCCCCAGGGGGAGCCCCGCTGACTGTCCCTGAGTAAAAGGCCAGCAGCTCTACCTTAGGGAGAATAATGCTGCCAGGTCCGGCTGAAGCTGGGCTGGTGGAGAAGGGTCTCTGCTTACCTCCTTCTCCTGCTCTGCCCGGCCCCTCGCTGCCTTCCCCAGCTGCCTTTGCTAAGTTCACCACCTCTCCACCCCTCTCCTTCACACAGCCGGCAAAACACCACTGCGCCCTACTCACACCCGGGACCCGGACATGTATTAACTGAGGTGTGGGCCTTGAACTTCAGGAGTGCATGCAAACAGTTGCCCAAACTCACAATGAGATAAGAACCAGAACAACCCCAGCCTTCCTTTTTATTCCCTTCTCTTATTACAGTGGTCTGTGTGCCCAGGCCTAAGCTAACCACTATTTAAGCCTTTTTTCAATCTGATTCTGAGAACAAACTCCTACGGTAGATATTTTGATTAACCCTTTTTGTTTGTGTGTGTGTGTGTTTGTTTGTTTGTTATTTGTTGTTGTTAATATTCACTCGAGGATATATTTTCCATTGCTTTTCAGAGAGAGTGGAAGGGAGAGAAGAAGCTGAAGAGAGACAGAGGAAAAAGAAACATCAATGTGAGAGAGACCCCTCGAACATCTGCCTCTCTTTCGAGTCCCTACTGGATCAAAGATTGAGCCTGCAACCAGATATGTACCCATGACCTGGAATTGAGCCTATGCCCCTTGGGGTGTATGGGCAAATGCTCTCTAACAACTGAGCAGCATGGGCTAGAGTGATTAACCCCTTTTTAGACTTAAGAAAAATGAAAGGGAATTTCAACCCAGATCTCTCAGAAACTCCTCACTCTTACACATGCTCTTTCCTACTTCTCTAGGTCAAGGGTCAGCAAATTACACTCCCTGGGAACTGTCTGTTTTTATAAATAAAGTTTTATTGAAACACAGCCATGTGCATTGTTGGCATATGGACATGACTGCTTTAAGCCTTCAAAGGCAGAGGTGAGCAGTTGACATAGAGCCTGGAGGTCTGCACAGCCAAAAATATCTAGGATCCTTCTCTTTATAGAAAATACTAGAGGCCTGGTGCACAAAATTCATGCGGGGGGGGGGCTCTCAGCCCAGCCTGCACCCTCTCCAATATGAGACCCCTCAAGGGATGTCTGACTGGGATCCTGGTGGGATTGAGCCTAAATGGGCAGTCGGACATCCTTCTCACAATCCAGGACTGTTGGCTCCCAACTGCTCGCCTGCCTGTCTTCATGATTGCCCCTAACCACTTCTGCCTGCCAGACTGATCACCCCCTAATCACTTCTCTGCCAGCTTGATTGATGCCTAACTCTTCCCCTTCCAGCCTGTTTGCCCCTAACTGCCCTCCCCTGCAGGTCTGCCCCCCCCCCCCTACGACCACCAACTGCTCTCTCCTGCAGGCCTGGGCCTCCCCAATTGCCCTTCCCTCCAGGCCCAGTCGCCCCCAACTTCCCTCCTCTGCCAGCCTGGTCACCCCTAACTGCCCTCCCTTGCAGGCTGGTCCCTCCCAATTGCCCTCCCCTGCTGGCCATCTTGTGGTGGCTATCTTGTGTCCACATGGGGGCAGCTATCTTTGACCACATGGAGGTAGCCATCTTGTGTGTTGGAGTGGACAATTTGCACATTACTCTTTTGTTAGATAGGATTTTCTTTTTGTCATTGTTGCTGTCCTTTAGCTGCAGATAAAGAGAAAATATGAGAGGAAGAGATGAAGATGAAATTGCCAGTTATGAAAACAGTTACAGGGATGTGAAATACAACCGAGTGAATATCCTATATAATAAGAGCCTAATATGCAAATGGACCAAACAGCAGAATTGTGCATTGTAACAATCAGGTGGAACAACTGATTGTTACAATGCACACTGACCACTAGTGGGCAGATGTTCAAAGCAGGAGCTGCCCCCAGCCCACAGGTCCCAGGCCAGCCAAGGCAGGTGCCAGTGGGCATTCCCCAATTGCCTCACCAGTCGCCCCACAGATTGGCCCTGATTGCTGGTCAAGCCTGGGGACCCAACTCATGCACAAATTTCATGCACCGGGCCTCTAGCAGTCAATAAGATCATAGTAACTCTATAGGGTGTCAGGTGCTTGACCCATGAGGTGATCACTTCGTAAGGTATATACATGTTGTACACATGAAACTAATACAATATTGTATGTCAGTTGAAATGGGGAAAAACAAAGTTATTAAGGAAAAAAGAGAGAAAATGTGAAATCTCTTCCCTTCAAATCAAGGTTCTCCAGTCAACTGCAGTTTCAGCAGAGACCACTCACTGACGAAGGGAGAATCTGAGCTGTTCTATTCAGTTCTCCTTCAACATTTGCTGGAGAACAGATCCCATTATCTGATCGGCCCCTGTTTCCCTTGCTATTTCGCCTACTGACTCTTTAAGGAATGCTATCATTTCCTCAACAGATTATTCTTATACAGAACCACACGGAAGTTTCTTCTTGACATTTCCCTCTGGAAGTCTCATTGTTCAGCATATCCCATAACCTTTTGACCCATCTGCATCCCCACAAGAAGTTCCTCTTCTAGCCTTTTAATTACTGAATTTCAATGCTTGGAAATGGTGATCATCTCCTTCCAGGGTTTTCTGCCACACAGCTTTCCAACTTTGATCTCTTTTTGTCTTTTCCCATAAATCAGTCCCTTCTTAATTGTTGCCTAGTCTTTGAACTGTAGTAAATCTGTTTGCATTCTGGGGTGATTAAAATACAATGAGTACCATGGGACTAATGGAGAGGAAACAGACCCCCTCCATTCAGGTTCAGATGGCCAGTTGAAATTGAGCCCAACATACTACTTTCCTCCTTCTAAAAGCCTCTTCCAGAATGTTTAGATGTGTTGTGGTAGCTAGTAAGCTAGCTATATTTGTTATTTAACACCATAGGACCCCTGACTTTTAAATGTAAACTACACAAAGTAAAACTTGGGACAACATCTTTGCAAAGCAATTTAATCATGTACAACAAGGACGTTTGTTAAGGTTATGCCCTTTGACTCACTGAACTTCACTTTGAGATGAACCCCAAGGCTTAGAATCAAATAAAATAATCAGAAGTGCCACCAATGATGTAGATGTAAGGATGTCCATCATAGTATGATCCTACATAATAAAAGTCTAATATGCTAAGTGTCTGATCATCTGGTCATCCAATCAAAGCATAATATGCTAATGATATGCTAAGGCCACTCAACTGCTCACTATGACCTGCACTGACCAACAGGGGGCAGACACTCCAACCAGTAGGTTAACTTGCTGCTGGGGTCTGGCCAATTGGGACTGAGCAAGATGGGCTGGACATGTCCTGGAGCCCTCCCACAGACCCTCCCCAGCTGGCCAACCTCCCCAGCCCAGATAATCCACCAGTGGGGTCCCTCAGACTGTCCTGCCCTCTAGCAATCCGGGACCCCTCAAGGGATGTCAGAGAGCCAGTTTCGGCCCAATCCTGCAGACCAGGCCCAGGGACCCCACTTGCGCATGAATTCATGCACCAGGCCTCTAGTTTTAAATAATAGGGAAAATGGAAATAATTATTTAATATAGCAGAACTACTAAAAGAATAATTTCACATCTTTCTGAAGTAACTTTTCTTAATCACCACATGAGGATGTGTTTATGATTTTTAGAAAAGGAGGAAAGAGAGAGAGAGAAACATGGATGTGAGAGAGCAACATTGATCAATTGACTCCTGTACACACCCCAACCAGGGATCGAACCGGCAACCTTTTAGGTGTACAGGACCAATGTCCCAACCAACTGAGCTACCCAGCCAGGGATGAAGGAACATTTTATAGGCATAAAAAATATATGTCTTTGAAGAATTTTTGATAATACTGTAAAAGGTTCATGAAGCAAACTATATGCAAACCTGAGCTGGTTCAGCTTTGTGGATGGGACTTTTGGCTTGCGAATTGAAGGGTCCCTGGTTTGATTCCAGTCAAGGACACATGCTCAGGTTGTGGGCTTGATCCCCAGTAGGGGGTGTGCAGGAGGCAGCTGGTCAATGATTTTCTCTTATCATTGATGTTTCTATCTCTCTCCCTCTCCCTTCCTCTCTGAAATCAATAAAAACATATTTTTTAAAAGAACTCTATGCAAATAATACTAAATCTGTAAAATATATATATATTTGTGTGTCTACATTACATGTATTTTATCAATGCATAATAAGCAGATTATTTTTTATTGTTTTGTTCACTGCTGTATGCCCAGAACCTAGACGTGGGTTTCTCAGTCATGGCACAATTGACATTTGGGTCTGGGTAATCTTTTTTGTTGTGGGATCGTCCTGTGCACGGTAGGATGTTTAGCAGCATCCCCTGACCTCTACCCAGTAAATGTCAGTAGTACCCATCCTCCCACCCGTTGAGGCAACCAAAATGTCTCTTGGGGACAAAAACACCCTGATTTAGCATCCCTGACTTAGAATATATAGTAGGTGTTATTGTTGGATAATTTAGTAAATTAGAAAAGATACAGGGGAATTTCAGTAGTTATCTCTCACTACTATGACTATTTTCTCTTTAGTACATTTATTGTATTTTTTCAAATTTTCCACTATAGCCATTTGTTAGTCCCATTCATAATCTTTCACCCAAAATTCCAAAATCCACAAACCTCATTTGGCAGCAAATCTGGACTCCTCTGATTTCACATGAGGGCTTTCATGAGCTCAGGTGGTGGGGATACTTATGCATTTCTCTGAAGAAATATTGACATGTTATTTGATATTCAATGTAAGCAAAAACGCATCTAACATCTGGGGAAAAAAATCTGACTCACAAAATGTATCTGGCCCCTCGATTCGGGGACAAAGGATAGTGAGCCTGCATTACTGTTAAAATCAGCTAAACCAGTGTTTCCCAAACTTTTGACACATGTGTACCCTTCTATAATTTTCGTAACGCTGAGTACCCTTCATCAAAAAAAAAAAGGATGTATTTTAATAACAATCAAAATATTTTTATTTTTTTGGTACATACACAAAATAATAATAAACAAAAGATAAAGTTATTCATAATAAAATATAAATAAAAGTTATATTATAAATAACATTTATTTGCACACAGGACCATCTCACACCTCACAAGACTGTCTTGACTTGACTTATGAGAACGTAGAATTAGACACAGCTAAGCACGTTGCAGTGCATATCCCCACCAAACTCCGGTGCAACGCGTACCCCCACCAAACTCTTCCTGTACCCCTGGGATACCACACTTTGGGAAACACTGACTAAACAAACAAACAAACAAACAAACATGACAAACCTCATGAAACGCCTCTACTGGACAGAATAAATTAATTAAGGAGGTATTAGTAAGTAAACATTCACCCAAAAACTCTCTCCAAAGAAGTAAATTGTGAAAAAATAAAACCCAAAATGTGAGCTGCTGTAGTCATCTGACTTTACAATTGAGGGAACAGGTGCTCAGAGGGTTTGGAACCCAAAGTCCCACAGCTGGCAAAGGCTGGCGCTGGCCAAGCCAGGGTCCATGCGATTGCAATGTCTCCCGTCTGAGCCAGCACCCTAACTGCTGTCTCGTTTCTGAGCACACAGCCCAGCGCCTGGCAGAGTAGATAGCCATGATGTCGGTTAGATGAACGAATGAATGTGCACCTTCCTGGGCATGAGGTGAATTTCTGAGAAAACCAAGGTCATTTGAGTTTCACCTTCAACAGGAAATAAAGCAAGAGAGGGCTTAGCAGGGGCTAGATAAGCCCCAGGACCGATAATGAATGTTCCATTGCAGAGCTAAAACTGTCAGGGCGGTAACATCAACAGTGGGGCCTTTATCAGCTGTGGGCTCTGGAGCCAGACCCCTTAGGTTCCAATCCAGGTTCACGGTTTACTAACAGCAAGTTAATTAAGCTTCTGCACCTCAAACCTCTCATTTGTAAAACAGGATATTGGTGAGACCTCCATCACAGGCTGCTATGAAGACAAGATGAGTTCATGCCAAAAATAATAATAATAATATATATATATATATATATATATATATATATATATATATATATGCTTACAGGAGTGTCTGGGCCATCCTCAGAGCCCATCAGTTCACTTGAGGGTTCTCAGCTGCCCTAAGTGGCCAGCCCAGGGAAGCATCTTGCCCAACAATCAAGGCTCTGGGGTCCACTCTCCTGCTCTTCCAGTCATGAGCTATGTGGTGAGGCAAAACCACTGGGCCTCATTTTCCTCACAGATCCAACCTCAATAATAATACATCATTCTGGAACCTTCATCAGAACTGAATGAGCTGTTGAGCGTCAACTGCTCAGCTGAGTCATTCCTGAGCAGTGGTGGCCATGTTTATGAACATCGCCAATGACAAGCATCCGAGGAGCAGAGGTCAGGCTTGGAGGACCTCAAAGTGCACAATCCCCAGTTCTTCTCATGAGAACACTGCATCCCAGGTGTGTTATGCAGCCGATGGTGGGCTCCAGAATGGCATTAGCCGGCATATAGGCAAAATTATTATTACTTTTAAGGACATGTATTTATTTCCACAAATCCATCTCCCATTTACTATCGTGATGCAGAGCTTCCTGTTTATATAAATGTAGTTACTTGTAAGTAGTGGGTTGATTTAAAAATATATATTAATTAAGTACTAGATGAGGCAGTGACAGGTTCAGCAAAAATTGTGACATTCGTACACAAGGGGCTGTGCTGAGAGGTGCTGTGGTAGACCACATCTGCTGGTTAAAGTAGCCCAGCAAGATGGTCAAGGGCCCTACCGAGGACTGCAGACAACAACAGTTTGTGTGACTCACCGGGCATTTATTGGGAGTCGTTCCTTTCACTAAGTAAACATTGACCTTGTCCTTCATGGATCTCCTAGGCACAAGTTAGGACCATGCTATCAACTGTCTTGGCCTCCAGTGTTCAGTTCTTTCTTATTTCCCATTCTATGTCATTAACGTGTGTGTGTGTGTGTGTGTGTGTGTGTGTGTGTGTCGAGAGCGATCTTTGTGAACAAAGGTTACACTCCCTTTCCTTATCACACTACCGACTTCAGTAATGGACACACACAAGGGGCTTAATCATGATAGCTTTCCATGTGTTGTGTCCATATCTGATGGTTTCTAATCCTCCCAACAGCTTGATAAGGTAGATAGCATGCCAAGTTTTACAAAGAGAAGAAGTGAGGCTTATAAAGGGGATGGATGTAGGCCCAAGAGGAATTTGAACCCAGGAAGCCTGAACTTCAAGCCTACGTCTTAACTACTACACCACATGGCATCCACTTTTTTAGATGTCTTCATGGATGAGAAGATGGAAGGGAGGGAGGGGGGAAGGAAGAGGGAAGAAAGGGAAAGAGGGAGGAACAGGAAAGGTATAAAGAGGCAACAAGGCTACCTTTGAGTCACCTATAACAGTTCTATCTCTTAGGTTCGCCTATGTGCTAGGCATTGGACTCACATTATCTTTAATCTTCATATAAAGTCCCTGCTCAGAGAAAGGGTAGTCAGTGATGTTGTAAAGGTTTACTAGTATTATTAAGACCTTTGCTATTAACGTAAAAAACTCTAAAGTCAGACAAACTAGGATTTCCACCTTGGATCTGCATTTAAAAGCTGAGTAACCTTGGGCTGGTTATTTATACTGCCTGGGCCTCGGTTTCCCCATCTGTAATGGGGGATGATGATATCTACTCCACAGGGGTCCTAATGTTATGCCCAGACTTCGTGATCCCCAAGGACCACCAGGGAGCCGAGTCCGATGCAATAAACAAAAGAGCCTCTTCCATGCTAGCATGGGCTCTGTCCCACTCACACCTACAGCATGGTGGAAGAGAGGCCGAACTTCGACAAGTCCAGGGGTTTTATAAGGGCGGTGATGTCACTGCTTTGGCTGACCCTGATTGGTTGGGTGAGGGCTAGGATCGTTACACAAAATGGAGGATAGCTCCGCCCTGTTCTGCCCTGCCCCACAATACAAAATGGAGTCAGGAGCTAGCCTCACCCTGCCCTCTCACTAAAAGGGTCAGATGTGTGTGCCTTGGGCCTGCTCTGTGTCTTGTTCTCCATGTGTGAGCATTATCATTGTCACTGTCATTATCCATACAACTTGTAAGTCTCAGAACCAAACTATCAATGCAGGCCCATTTTAAGAGAGTAAGGAGGTTGTGAATTGAAGTCGGACTTGAACATCAGGCAGTGTAGTTGGAAGGATAGCAGCTCCCCAAAGAGAAGAACCTATATCCTATATCCAGAACCTCAAATGGCAAGGGGGAATTATGCTTACAGATGGAACCAAGATCTCTCATCAGCTGATGTAGCTTCGGGAGACAATCCTGGATACTCCATGACTCTATGTGGGCCCAGTATAAGCACGGGGTCTTTACAATTGGAAGAGATGGGCAGAAAGGAATTGGGGGAAATGTGACTACGGAAGAATGGCACAGAGATCCAATGTTGCTGCTTTGAGGCTGGAGAAAGGGGCCAGGAGCCAAGGAATGCCAGAGGCCTTGAAGCTGGGAAAGGCCAGGAGATGGACCCTCCTCTAGAACCTCCAGAAGGAGCAAGCCCTGCCAACACTTGATTTTAGCCCAGAGAGGCCTGTGTCGGACGTCTGACCTCCAGAACTGCACGTTAATAAGATTCTATGGTTTTAAGCAGCTCCATTTGAAGTCATTTGTTACAGCAGCCATAGGAAGCTTATACCAGCCAGGAACGGTTGTCCCATGTAAGTTTCTGTTATTTCCTGCCTAAGGGCTAAATGTAAATTTCTGTTTATGTTGCTTAAGATGTTTTCCCCAAAGCCTCAATAAAAGGGGATGGCAGGGCCAGAGCAGGAGTAGTTCTCCCACTAGAGTTGGACTACTGCCTGGCCCCCCATATTGCCAAGTTGAATTTCTTCCAAGTCTCAAGTCTCTTTATTTGTGTGCGGCCCTTCTCCAGAACCCGAACCCTGAATTGGAACTCTTTCCAAGCGGGCCGTGAAAGAGATTCCTACAGGGGGACTTCCTGGAGTAATGAGCACATTGCTGAAGACCTGTATTGTATTTCTAGTCTCCAAGTTCCAGGGAGAGTTATCAGAGGAGTGATCACTGCTATTTCCTTCGGCCAGAGCTCTGGTTAAGACAGGAAACTGGCTCTCCCATGCCCTTTGCAGCTGGCAGGCATCAGAGCACTGAGGAGTCTCCTTTCCTGCACCCATCAAGGCTGGGAGAGCTGACTGGGTCTGGTCTGCTGTGGAGGGGCATTTCCTCACGTGAAGGCCAGCTCTTCCTTGCCCCTATGTACATGAAGAATCATTTACATACAATACAACACCGGTCTTCAGTTTTGTTCTCAGTTTTAACAATTACATACCAGCCCTTTAATTAACATCCCTCCAAAACAAAGGATGCAATGTGCCCATTACTCCAGGAAGTCCCCCTGTAGGAATCTCTTTCACAACGTATATGGAAAGAGTTCCAATTCAAGGGAAAACATCTTAGGCAACAATATCTCAACTAAAGATTAGAGCAATTAAGGTTGTTGACCAGTCTTCCTGGCTTCCTATCAACATCTCTTTTTTAGTGAAACTAATTTGTTTTCCAGCATCTCCCCGTTTTCTTTCCTTAAAAAATTTGCATATGCAGACTAGAAATAAACAAAAAATGAAACAAGCAATAATGGCTATGCTGAGAGTCAAATGAAATCAGCGTAAGTTTCTTTCTGGGCCAACAGTTTTCGAATCCCAGATTCAATGTCCAACAGTTTTTTGAGTCCAAATTTCAATGTCCAAAAGTTCCAAGTCCAAATTTTAATGTCCAACAGTTCTGAGTCCATGTCAGCAATGGTATCCAGATGTGAGCAATGGTTTCCAGATGGAGGACAAATGGTGGCAATGCAGGTCTGACCTCTGGTTTGGTCCTGGGCAACCTTCAGTGAAGCACATCTGCTGACAGCTAGTATGGCAAGGCGTCGTCAGCATCTTCCATCTCTGGATTGTTTTTCTTCTTGACTTTATGACTGGAGTATTCCTGTCAATTCCCCTCTGTTTTAGGAATTACATGGTCTTGGAGTTGTTTTCTGAAAATATACAAACATATTCTCAACCAAAAGTTAATAATGGAATCGTTTCTATAAATTTTAGTTGGGATACTTTTATTTTTGCCCTAATGCTTTTCCTTTGGCTTATTCTGACATCATGTGTATTTTTCATCCTGCTGTTAGCATTACAAATGAAAATTAGTTTTTTAAAGAAAAAATTTTCTGAATATGTTTCCTTACATAATATTTTTCCACTAACCCCCCTTTTTTGATTTAATTATTAGGAGGCTTTTTGGAAACTTTTTATAATGCAGTCTTCAAATTTTTAAATTTTTGCACAAAAATATGACTGCTTTTAGATTCATTACATGTTAAGCAATTTTACCATGAAATGAACTACCAATAGAAATTTTAGTTAATACTTTAGAAACAGCTTTTTGTACAATGAAATTTTCTTGAATATTTACTTATTTCAATCAGCCAATTTAAATTAATCTGAAAACGTGACTACTATTTTACTATAAAATTTAATACTCTAACAATAATTTTAGTTTACCTGGTAAATATTAATGCAAAGGATTATTTGCATCCTTGAGAAGCTTCTAAGCATTCTTGCTATTAGACTGGATTTAGATATAGGGCAGCTGTTGTCGGCCAAGTCTCTATTGCCTGGGTCCTGATATGAGCTGGGTATGGGAAGCATGAAACAGCCACGGGGCAGGAGTCCTCCCTCAGAAGGGGACAAGGTTCAAGCCCCTGCAATGTTGGGGGAGTGAGGATCCTTGCCCCACCTCTGTTGACCCCCAAGTTCTCTCCTGATGGCCCCTTTGTAACTGTGCCTGTCATAAGTTGCTCCTCCCTTGAGGAATCTTACCCATCATTGGTTAATCAGCCATCCTCCAGGGCCAAGCAGGGTGATGTGAGGTTTAGTTCTGTCTCCTTGATAACTTATGCCCCTATGGCCTCCATGCCCAGTACCTGCCTTGGGATCCCCACACCTGCTGGCAGGGCCCTGACATTGATCCCATATCTTGGGGAACCCAGGTTTCTTCTCCAGGGAGGGTCCAGCTTATGCCATTGAGCAAGAGAGAGATCCATGGTACCAGCCACCATGAGGCTTCAACCTCAGCATGAAATGAAAGCTCAGGCAACAGCTGTGAGTAATTGGATTGTGAGAAGTGGATCCCTCTTTGGTAAAAGAGCAAGAAGGGCTGATATAGAATGTTCAAGTGCCTTCCCAGGGGGCCTTCCACACAGTGGGAGGGATTAAATCCTTTCATATGCTTTTAAATTGTTGCCAAAGATTTAAAGAATTAGTTTATAAGTTTGTTTCGTATATGCTGGTATAAAATATCAAAATTATAATGACATTGTAGAATAATATCATGTAAGGATATTCTTTATTCAAGGCCATGGAAATTCAATTTTAAACTGGCTGTTAATTTCTTTTAGAATTGATACGGTCTTAGTTACATTTTCTGCACATCTCCCAAGAGAAAGTAGTGATAGTCCCCTACTTCCTTGCCTCATCCATGTTCCTCCTGGATACTACAATGGGTGGGGAATCAGCCCATGTAAGGGTTCTTACCCATGAAGGGTCAGGAGCATACGTATGAAATACTTCCACATTTGCTCCAGGTAATATTACTGTACAGATGATTACTGTTAGCATGGCAAGAAAGACATTCTTGGGCATTAGGCATCTGTACTATCTTCTTTACCATGCGCCAGGTGGTCTCCGAGCTGTTTGTTGTCTGGATCATCCACCTCTTGCTTCTCCTCTTCAGTGGACTTATTGGAGTTGCTGCTCTCTGTGGCTGAGGTAGTTGATTATCTGCAGCTGCATGGTGTTGCATTGGTCTGGCTAGTTTCTCTCTTGGATTCCTGTTGCAGTTTAATATTTCTAGCAGGAATCCACACTGGTTTGGAAAAATTATCTGGGAATATAAAAGCATACCCTCTGCCAAAGGTTAATAATGGATCAGGTTCCTTCCATAAACTGGATTCAGGATCCTTCCATTTAACTAGACCATTTTCTTTTGTTTTATTCTGATGCCAATGTAATTCCATAGATGTCCTACCTTCATCATTACAAGTGAAAAAACAAAGTAATTAAGGCTTGGTGCAGCCTACCTGCAGGTAATTTCTCCATCATCCCTTTTTTTTTTTTTTTTTTTTTTTCAAATTGGGATTTGAGCTGCTGATACTATCGTTCAATAATGGCCTGTCCTTGGAAATTATATGGTATTCCTGTAATGTGTTAAATTTTCCACCTTTTACAAAATTACTGGAATTGACAGCTTGTGTAAGCAGGCCCATTATCAGTTTTAATAATTTTTGGAATTCTCATGACAGCAAAAGCAGCTAGGCAATGATTAATGACCTGTTTTGCCATTTCTCCTGTAGATGCAGTAGCCCATATTACTTTTGAAAGAGTATCTAGAGAGACATGTAATGCCCCAAAGGTGTCCAAAGGGATTATAATACGTTACATCTATTTGCCAGATATGATCTCTCAGCAAACCTCTGGGGTTGACTCCTGTATTAGGCCTTTGAGGTAGATGTAACGTGCAAGTTGGACACTCCTTAATAATCTGTTTTGCCTGTTGTCGGGTGATTGAGAATTGTTTAGACAGCATTTTGGCAGGCTGATGTAAAATCTGGTAAGATTCTAAGGCTTCTTTTAATAGAACAACCAGGTGATCAGCCTGTGCATTTCCTTTGGTTAAAGAACCAGGCAAAACACTATGAGCCCTGATATGAGTGATGTAAAAAGGATATTGTCTCTGTTCTATAATCTGCTAAACTTGTTTGAATAGTAAAAATAAACTTTGGTCACTAAGCCATTTCAACCGGGCAGTTTCAATTCTATTCACTAAGTTCACAGCATAAAAGGAATCAGAGACTATATTAAGAGGCTCTTGGAAATCCTGCAATGCAGCCTTAATAGCTTCTAGTTCAATTCTCTGTACAGAAGTAATGACTGGTCAGTATGACTTGGTCTGAATTTATTGTATGATAGGCAGCTTTCCCATTTGATGATCCATCAGTAAAAACAGTTAAAGCTCCAGGAATAGGTTCCTGCCTAGTATTTTTTTTTTTGTATAATGATGGCAGTATTATATAAAAAAACTATAGTAATTTATGTTTTAATGGGTGACAGCTAAGTTTCCCTAAATATCCACTTAACCCAATTTGCCAATTTATATCAGTCTGAAATAACATTTCTAATTGCTTCCCAGTAAGGGGGAGGTAGATACACTGAGGCTCTTCCCCTCTAAGCTATTTACAACGTTTTCTAATTTGAAATAATAATTGGGCTAACAGTTCTACATATGTAACCACAGTTTTAGAGGATTGATGTCCTAGGTGGACCCATTCAATAGTGGCAGGAGAATTTTTATTTTGAAAGATAACTCCAGTGGGACTATTTACACTGGGATTAATTTGTCCCAATAAAGGTAATTCAGGCTGCACCCGTGCTACTTGGGCTGAGGAAATTTCCTGCTCAACTCTTACCAACTCATTCCTAGCTTCATCAGTTAACGTTCGGGGAGAGGAAAGAGTAGAGTTGCCTCTAAGTAAACTAAATAAATTTGTCATTTCTCCTATAGAGATCTTTAGATAAGGCCTCAACCAGTTAATGTCCCCTAATAATTTCTGAAAATCATTTAAAGTTTTAAGACAATCTTTTCTTATCTCCACCTTCTGAGGCCTAACACATTGGTTTTCAATTATGGTTCCCAAATATTGGAAAGGTGTTTCTTTTTGTACTTTTTATGGAGCAATTATTAAGCCCCATTTATGGAGCTCCTCTTCTAATTGGGAAAACACGGCCAACGTCTGTTCTTCCCGTGGGCTTGCTAAGAGCAAATCATCCATGTAATGAATAATGTAACATTGGGAGTATTTGTCTCTTAAAGGCTGAACAGCTTGAGCCACATATTTTTGACACACAGTAGGGCTATTGGCCATTTCTTGAGGTAAAATTTTCCATTGGTATCTTTTCATAGGCTCTATATTATTAATAGATGGTACTGAAAATGCAAATCTTTTTTATCTTGAGGTGCCAAGGGAATGATGAAAAGGCAATCCTTAAGATCTACTACTATGAGGGACCAACTTAAATGGATTTGTGAAGGTGCTGGGAGTCCAGGTTGTAAAGCTCCCATAGTATGCATAGTAGCATTTACTGCTCTAAGATCATGTAACAATCGCCATTTTCCCGTCGCCTTTTTAGGAATTGTAAATATAAGCGAATTCCAGGGACTATTGGAAGGTTCTATGTGGCCAGCCTCTATTTGTTCTTATATTAATTCATGAATATGACTTAATTTCTCCTTGGTTAATGGCCACTAATCCACCCATACAGGTCTATCATCTTTCCATTGAATAGGATCAGCATGAGGGTGAGGAGACTGAGCAGTGGCCACTCCTAAAAAGGTTGATATCCTATTTGAATTATTAACTGCTTCCTTTTCCAGTAACAATACATGTCTGTAAATCTTCTAAAATATAAACAACTTATTTTGAATTCTTAATTATTAAACACATTTTAACTATATAATTTCTCCCTATTTAATTTGCACTTTGAACTTTTAAAGCTGACAAGTCATATATTTTGCATGTCCTAGATTAATAACACTTTACATTTCTAAGAAAAATACAAGGCAATCAATTAAGAGCTTCAATTCTGTCCTCTAGATTTTTTATGAGGCAAATTTAAACTTTACTTTTTTTATAATTAAGCAAACTTCCAAAAAAATTTTGCCACAGGAGTTTGGAGGAAGTTTGCAGCCATTCAAATGCAAGATACCACATTCCTTAGCTTACTGGGAGAGTGACCTTCCATATTGGATTGCCACGTGTCTCTCCCTTCCCCCATAGCCTGCTTACTTCCGGCGAAGTTTCAGCAACAGATCTGGCCACACATTTTTTCATGTCTAATAGATAAAGACAGATCTCAAAAACTTTTTCTTTCTTTTTCACTTTCTGAAGTAATAACTAGCACCCAATTTGGCCAAGATCAGCATTTCCCTGTGAATTCGTTTATAATTTTTAAAGAAAACTTTAAGTAATCTTGTAGAGGGCCAAATGGGAAGACACTGGATATTCTTTAGATTGTTGCTGACTGGGCCTAGGATATTGGCAGAATCATGTCAGTTGCACTCCTGCCCTGGGACTGAGGAGATGTTCTGGAGGAAGGAGTGGGTGGGACATGGGCCCTCCCAGGCTCCTTTGTTTTCTGTAAGGTTCTCCCTCTTCCCAACTGATGGGCAGAGTTACCACATTACTGGCACCTGTCACAGAGACATCTCCAAGACATTGAACCATCAATCAACATGTGCAAAAGTGTCCTGGAGCCCACCCCTTCCTGTTTCGCCCTGGGTCCAACCCTCCTCTGTTCAGGCCCTTAAAAAGACCCCCAGGCCAGCCACGTGCTGCTGATCCTCCATGTCCAGGAGGCAGCCCGGCTGGGTCCCCTGTCCCCTCCCCACTCCTTCAATTCTGGTTTCTCTACCTCTGTAATGAGTCCCACTCATTACTGGGGAATAAACTTTACTTTAAAATTCCTTGGTGGTCAGTTTCCTGCACCCTTCAAACCTTACATTTTCCTGTGAAACCCCCTTATTGGATTGGAGTATAAATAGATGTGCTGCGTGGCTTAGGAGGTCGTCAGTCTGCCTCTCCAGCAGAGGAGTTCGGCAGCTCTCCCAGCTCCCAGCTTAAAATCTATCTCTGTGTCTTCTCTCTGTATTTCTAATATTTCCCAATCCCTGGCCGCCTCCCCTTAGAACCGGTTGGTCATCTCTCTTTCTGTGCGGGACTCGGAAAAGGGAGATCCCGCCACATCAGGCCCCCGCATAATCTCATTGCAGGAGAGCAGATAGCCTTGCCCTCTCCTGCCACCTTTGAATTTCTCTGCACCAGAGGTGGTTTCAGCAGTGGAGTCTCTCAGCAAACCTCTGGGGTTGACTCCTGTGTTACTTTATTACAGATTTTAAATTCCAAATACAAACTAAGATTTTAATTTAAACAAGAAACCACATTCTTTAAGCATACAAACCAAAATTCTATAATAAAATTTACTTTATATTTATAACCTAATTCTTCCCCATTAGCCTGGCTGAAAAAGAAGTTCCCACCCTTCTTACAGTTCGTGACTCTGCAGCTGGCATGGGCTTTTGTTTGGTGACTTTCCCTCACCTTTTTCCAGTGAATTTTCCACACCTTTTCTCCGTGTAATTTTTTTCCTTCCTTCGCTCTTAGAAGAAAAATACCTTCTCCTCCAGAAGCCCCGTGTTGAAGGCGCCAGATGCATAAGAATTTCTTTCACGGCCCGCATGGAAAGAGTTCCAATTTAGGGTTCAGGTTCTGGAGAAGGGCCACACATAAATGAAGAGACTTGAGACTTGAAGAAATTCAACTTGGTGATATGGGGGGCCAGGCGGTAGTCCAACTCTAGTGGGAGAACTACTCACTGCTCTGGCCCTGCCATCCTCTTTTATTGAGGCTTTGAGGGAAATATCTTAGGCAACATAAACAGAAATTTACATGTAGCCCTTAGGCAGGAAATAACAGAAACTTATATGGGACAAACAAGGTGGAGGCTGCTTCAATTAACAATATCCCAACTAAAGGTTAGAGCAATTAAGGTTGTTGACCAGCCTTCCTGGCTGGCTTCCTGTCAACATCTCTTTTTTAGTGAAACTGATTTGTTTTCCAGCAAGTCCCCCCACCCCCATGCCATTTTCTAGGCAGCACCAACACCACCTGCACCGACAGAGGCAACTAACTACAGACCTGCTTTCTGTCACTGTTGATGAGATTAGTCTTTTCTAGAATCTCATGGAAATGGCATACTACAGTGTGTGCCCCTTTGTGGCTGTTTTCCTTTACTTTGCACAATCTGAGATTCATTCGTGCATTGAGTAACTCATCAGCTCATCCCATCTTGTTGGCGAGATTGTGTGGATGTACCTTTTTTTTCAAAGTCTGTTTTGTCAGAGTCGTAGGTACAGACAACAGACTGATGGTTGTCGGAGAGGGTAGTTGGAGGACGTGGTGAAAAAGCTGAAGAAGCCGACAAGAACATAAAGGTACCGTGTTTCCCCGAAAATAAGACATCCTCCGAAAATAATACCTACTTACAGGTTTCCTTCTGAGTGAAATATAAGGCATCCCCCCCCGAAAATAAGGCCTCCAGGATTCACAGTTTGTCTGGTTTGTGTTGACAACTACCGTACTACCAGTACGGTATACAGGTAATAAATTTTCTTTATTTTCATTTAACAATAAATGTGTACCGTATTCTTCATGGAAAAATAAGACATCCCTGAAAATAAGACCTAGCGCATCTTTGGGAGCAAAAATTAATATAAGACATTGTCTTATTTTCAGGGAAACAGGGTAGTTACAAAAGTGTCACGGGGGTGACAAGGGCAGCCTGGGAAAGATAGTAATGGAATAACCTTATGGGGCCAGGTACTGGAAATATTAGGGAAGCGCTCTGTAGAGCATAGGGTTGTCTAACCACTGTGCTGTACACCTGATGGCGATACAAAATAATATTGCAAAGAAAAAAGTCTGTTTTGTGGTTGGGTTCTTTCCAGTTTGTGGCTGAATAAAGTATAAACATTCACACATCAGTCTTTATGTGGACATTTGTTTTCATCTCTCTTGGGTAATATCCAAGAGAAAATAGAAAGGCCACATGATTCTCCAAAGCAAATGTACTCCCTTCAGCCATTAAATAATGGAAACATAGTCTGAGAGGTTTGTGATGCAGGAAACAAGACACAGAGTCCAGGCGATTAAAAGGGGAGAGGTTTTAATCTTGAGATCCAGGGCGAAACTTGGTGGTCTGAGGGGCCAGGGAAGTTCTCACCAAAAAATGGGGCATAGGTACTTCTCTTATACAGCTGTTTAGTGAGGGGAGGGTGGAGGGCATGAGAGGTGTGGAATTCCTGCCTCGGGCCAGGGCTCTGGGCTTCCCCCCTGATGCTCGCTCATCTCATCACCCACACTCATTACTGTGTTTTGGGGTTTTTGTCATGAATTTATATCTCATGGTAGTTTTAAACTTTATTTCTGATAGATCTTCCCTTCCTCCAGTTGATAGACAGATGTAAACTCCACCTGTGGCCAGACATTCCTGAGCTCTGAACCACCAATCAGCACCTGCCAAATACCCTAAGCCCCTGATTCCTAAGTCCCTAGGTCCCTAATCATCAATCAGGTGTGCTGAGTGCCCTAAGCCCCGCCCCCTTTCCTTAAAGGTGCTTGTAACCTGGCCCTCGCTCTCTTCCGTCCCTCTCTGTGGAAGCAGCCAGCAGGGGTACCCTTCCCTCCAATAAAGCCTGTGTGTGTCCTGCCATCCCAGTCTCCAATCTACCTTCTCTATTTAATCTATCACCGTGGTGCTGTGACTCAGATGAACATGGTAAATCCTCTGGCCCTGCTTGGTGGCAGGGTCCTGGGTTGATTGGCCCATTCAGAACACCTCTGGAACTCTGCAGTACCAGGACATGTAGGAATATCATTGCTTTCCTATCGGTAGGCCTCAGGGACCTCTCTCCTCCCCTCCCCTCCCCGGTTCCCTTGACCTGGAGGGCCTCAGAGTTTTCTTGTCTACTCAGCTAGTGTTGTACGTTCCACGCTCACGTTCTACTTTCTACCTTCTACAAAAGCCCAGGCGCCTGGCCAGTAAAACTGTTCTACTCCACGGAAAAGGTTTCAGGGTGAGGACCTTGGGACCTTTTCTTGTCTCTTTATCTACAGTTTGGCTAGGGGGAAAAGAAAGACGCTTCTTATTCCCTCCCCAACTTTTTGGTGGCCTTTTCCCCTTCTGGTCATGGGAACCTCTCAATTTAAACACCCCTAAGGTGTCTTCTCACCAATCTCTCGACCCTTGGTCTTTCTTGCTACATCGAACCAAAAAGGCTCATTTAAAAAGGCATTTTTGATTACAATGTTTTCTGCCAAACCGCCTCGTAAAACGGCATTCCAATATTCTGATCTAGATAATTTTGCCACTGGACAAGGAAGTCTCAGAGATTCCTACAAACAGGCTTCCCCTCTCCCTCTTACCCCCACTCTCCCACCTCGCTTTACTCTTCATGTTCCTCTATCAGCTGTAAATCCTCTCTTCACTCTCAAATTGTTTGAAACCCCTTTCTCTACAACCTTAAACCTGTCCCTCTCTAACTGAGCACTTTTTCCCAGGTCACACCAGCCCCTGAGTATGAGTCCTTGGTGGACTCCGAGAGCAGTTTTAACCTTTTTTTTTTTTTTCCTTCAGCTGAGGTAGCCTCTGTGGAACCAGAAAGCAGCTGTGTTTGCAGGCCCCTTCCTGTGCAGTCCCTCCTAGTCCCACTCTTGTATGGTGGAGTATTCCTACTTGAGAATTCTAACTGTGCCCCACCTCCCCCATGTGCTCCACCTTCCCCCATACACTCTGCCTTCCCCATGTCCTCCCCTAATCTCAGCTCCTGTGGCCTCTAGCAAAGGTATTCACAAGTGGTTGAATTCCCTTCTCACTCTATGATCTTTCTCAAATTTAACCAGCAGCTGCCTTCTCCCCAGTCTCTGAGAATTCTAATCCTAAGAACCAGAGTTCCAAACAGCTAAATGTGATTTCCATGTGGCCGCCCCCATCTTGGTGTGACAAGCCCCGCCCCTCTCCAACCACGTGGTCTCGGGTAGATGGCAGCCATTTTAAACCAGTAAGCCCCGCCTCTGCAGGCCCTGCCTGGTGTGGCCATCCACCTCCACCCTCCCCTCCACCATTTCCTCCTCCTCAGTCTACATTCCATTCTCTTATGTCCAGCCTCACAGATTGAGAGGCATCTCAGGATTCTTTTACCACTGACCTTTACTCCCGAAACATACGCCGCAACTTCAGGTCCCCAAATCCCTCAAAAAGACCTCGTTAACCTGACCTTTCAGGTCTTTAATAATAGAGACAAGGAGACCCAAATCCAACAACAAGGCGAGATCAAGCCAATGCTGAGGCCCATTAGGAGGCCTTCCAGCTCCTAGCCACCACTCTCACGAACCCCAAACGAAGTGCCAGTCCTTCCACGGGTAAGTCAGGGGCTAAGCCTCCTCTGGGCGCATGCTTCACATGCAGCCAGGAAGGACACTGAGCCAAGTCCTGCTCAAACCCAAGATCCCCGCCTGGGCCCTACCCAAGGTGCGGAGGGAAGACCACTGAAAATCAGATTGTCATCTGGCCCTCCGGTCTGGCCTCAGCCAGTCCAGCATGGCCACCCTCTGGATCCAGTTTGGAGCTCCCAGACCGCATGGGACTGGCCACCGAAGAAGCTGCCCAGGCCCTGACAGGGCCCCACAGGCTTACATCAGGACAGAGCCTCGGGTAATGACTGTGGTGGCAGGTAAGCCGATCTGCTTTTTCATTGACACTGTGGCCACTCATTCTGTCCTCTCTGAATTCGCTGGGACCCTTGTCCCCTCCTCAGTCTCTATTATGGGGGTTGACAGATCAGTCTCACAGCCATTAGCCACCTCAAATTTCCCCACTCACTCTTTTCTCATTCTACCTCGGTACCACGCCAGGGCTACTGTGCATCCCCTCATAAAACCCAGTTATCTCAAACTACAGTCACCTACCTCAGTTTCACTCTCTCATAGCCATTCCCGTGACAGTAATCGCCGTATCTCCTTATCTCCTCTATCTCTAGGAAGAATGCAGGCGGTTTAAAAACTCAGGCAGCTAGAGGCCTGCCTAGCCTGGAACCGGCTGTGGAGCCTGTTCCCTGCCTCCACCCCAACCCCTACCATTTAGAAATACTTAATGGAAGGTCTGAGGCATGGTTATGCATTTTTGAAGGACATAGAAGGAAGGTTTGAAGGCTAATTGAAATTGGGAAGGTTTTTGTAAAGGTGTGTGCATGTGATGAGATGGAAAAAGAGAAAAAGAAAGAAAGAAAGAAAGAAAGAAAGAAAGAAAGAAAGAAAGAAAGAAAGAAAGAAAGAAAGAAAGAAGGGAGGGAGGGAGGGAGGGAGGGAGGGAGGGAGGGAGGGAGGGAGGGAAGGAAGGAAGGAAGAAAGAAAGAAAGAAAGAAAGAAAGAAAGAAAGAAAGAAAGAAAGAAAGAAAGAAAGAAAGAGTAGGGTACTCTCAGCAAGAAAGTGGTGCTTCAGTCTCCAAGCCTGGAAGGACAAGGTTGCTGGGCACTTCTTAAGCTAAACCAGACTATGCACAGTCTCTAACCTCTTATCCAACCATTCAGGTCCCTGGCTTTTACTACTTTCCTTCCCCTTTCCCTCCCACTTTCACTGCAACACAGTCTCAATCACTCTTCTACCCTCTCAGCTTGGAGTGTGGAACTGGGAAAAGGAATCTCATACCCTTTAGCCCATCTCTTCTCCGTACACCTGTCAGCTCGTCTCCATCATCAGGGATTTTTCTTCCTCTGTGGGGAAAACTCAGACATCTGTCTCCCCAACAGCTGGACAGGAACCTGTACTCTCATCTACCTCTCACCCAATGTAGATGCAGCCTCAATAATCAGTCTTTACCTGTCCCCCTATCCATCATATCTGACACAAAAGAGGAGTCCAGATTATCCCTCTGCTTCTAACCCTTGGCATCACAGCAGGAGTTGGAACTGCCATAGAAAGCTTAACCACTGCTCTACCTACTTTGAAACCCTGTCTCAGGAACTACAAGAAACATGTGGATGCCCAGCAAGGGGCAAAACTGGAAAAACAAGAACCTACTTCCACCAGTAACCTATTCTCCCCTTTCATATCACTAGTGAGGCAATTAAGGCCCCTACTTTTTTACCCCTAAAAATAACATCTAGGTCTCAGATAGCTTTCTGAGATCTGTCTCCCACTCACCTGGACAATCCTGTCCCAGGGGTTCAGAGACAGTTATCTGTTTGGCCAGGCCTTACTCAGAAACCTCCAAGGATGCTTGTTAGAACCAAGCACTACACATCTCAGAGGCATACAGCTGGCCTCCACTGGTAGGATTTCTCCATCATTGGATCCCAAATTTTTTTCCTAGCTAAGCCCTTATATCAGATCTCCTCACCCTCCCTTGTTCACCAAGCTTTCTCTAACTCTGGGACACCCATCTCGTCTCTCTCTCTCTCTCTCTCTCCCCCCCCCCCCCCCCCGATATCTCTAAGCCTTTCCAACTACTTACTGATGAAAGACAAGGAATAGCAATGGGGTCCTTACCCAGCCCCTAGGGCCAGCCTTCACCCCCATAGTCAACCTGTCCTGACAGCTTGATCCCACAGTTTGGGGACTGCAGCCCTGCCTCTGGGCTCTGGCTGCAGCTGCTGTTCTCATCAAGGAGGCCCAGAAGATCTGCCTCCAGCAACCCTTACAGGTCTTCTCCACCCATAGACTACAGGATCTTCTGTCACACCATTCCTTATCTCTCCTTGCCCCCTCTCACATGCAGGAACTTCATCTCCTGTTCAAGAGTCCTGGCATCTCCCTAACCCGGTCTCCAGCCTGAACCCAGCCACTCTCCTTCCTGCTGCCTCCACCCAAACTGCAGCAAAGCACTCCTGCCCTGAGGTCGTCAGAGGCCCTCACTCAACCTCAAGCGGGACTCTCAGATTCCTCTCTCTAATCCTGATTTAACTCTGTTTTTGGATGGAAGCTTGTGTCTAGACCCCAAGGAATGTCGGAAAGCCTCCTATGCGATTGCAACACTCGAGTGGACCCTGGAGATGGCCTTCATCCCTCTTCACCTCACCCACACTGAGAGAGGCAGTCACAAGTGCCTGCTCCTCCTGCTCCACGTGTGCAGCTACCTCACACCAGGGAGGAATGCACTTCAACTTTCCTACCCATCAAATGAGGGGACACCTCTCAAGGCAGAACTGGCAGGTAGACTTTACCCATATGCCTCCCCACAAGACCAAATATATGTTCACCATGGTAGACACCCTGACAGGGTAGAGAGAGGCCTTCCCTACCTGCAAGGAAAGTGCTAGGGTTGTGGCTGAGACCTTGATAACACACAGAATCTCTGGCATCTCCTGGAAACTGCACATACCCTACCACCTACATTCATCGGTTTCTTATAAAACAGAATGTAGGCGTTCACCAACCAGAAGATGGGAGAGATCTACCTGGCACTGAATTCAGAACATCAGAATCTTTGAGACCCCTGGTAGACACCCCTAAAAGATGACACCCCCCTCACATCTGGAAGTAGCTATGGAAGATTGACCTTTGTCCCCTGACCTTGCCTGGACTCTCAATTTTTTAAAAAATATTACCAGAAGCCGAAACCGGTTTGGCTCAGTGGTAGAGCGTCAGTCTGCGGACTGAAAGGTCCTGGGTTCGATTCCGGTCAAGGGCATGTACCTTGGCTGCGGGCACATCCCCGGTGAGGGGTGTGCCAGAGGCAGCTGGTCGATGTTTCTCTCTCATCGACGTTTCTAGCTCTCTATCTCTCTCCCTTCCTCTCTGTAAAATATCAATAAAAAATATTTTAAAAAAATATTACCAGAAGCCTGGAATGATAGATCTTCCCTTCCTCCAGTTGATGAACAGATGTAAACCCCACCTGTGGCCAGACATTCCTGAGCTCTGAACCACCAATCAGCACCTGCCAAATACCCTAAGCCCCCGATTCCTGAGTCCCTAGGTCCCTAATCACCAATCAGCATGTGCTGAGTGCCCTAAGCCCCTCCCCCTATCCTTAAAAGTGCTTGTAACCTGGCCCTCGATCTCTTTTGTTCCTCTCCGTGGAAGCAGCCCGCAGGGGTACCCTTCCCTCCAATAAAGCCTGTGTGTGTCCTGCCATCCCAGTCTCCGGTCTACCTTTTCTATTTAATCTATCAATTTCTCCGATGACTAAAGATGTTAAGCACTTTCTCACCTGCTAATTGGCGGCTTTGCATACTCGGGATACAAGTTCTTTACCATGCTTTATGTCTAGCAAAAATTTTCTCCCAGTCTGAGGCTTGTCTATTTCTTAATCATAATTCTGGATGGACAGAAATTTAAATGTTTAATGTTGTCCAATTTATTTATTTTACAGTTAGTGCCTTTTGAGCTCTAATAAATCCTTTCCTGGCCCAAGTTTACAAAAATGTTCTCTATGTCTTTTTCTAAAAGATGTCTTCTTCTAACTGTTATATTTAGTTCTCTAACTGTTATATTTAGTTCTCTGATCCATCTCAGATATTTTTTATTTGATTGATTAATTGATTCTAGAGAGAGGAAGGGAGAGAGAGAGAGAAAGAGAGAGAGAGAGAGAGAAAGAGAGAGAGAGAGAGAGAGATTTGTTGTTCTGCCCATCACACATTCATTGGCTGACTTTTGCATGTGTCCTGACCGGGCATTGAACCTGCAACCTCGGCACACTGGGATGACACTCTAACCAACAACTGAGCTACCTGGCCAGGGTCATCTCAGATTTATTTTTGTGTCTGGAAAGCGAACCAACAACTCCATGGCCTAGGGATATGATGATGACAGTCCCTAAGGTCACGATCTAGTGCAGGACTCAGCAAGTCTTTCTTTACATAGAAGCACATAGGGCCAGACAGTGAATGTTTTCCACTTGCCAGGTCATATGGTCCTCATAACTTTGCCTTTGTCATGGGAAAGCAACCCTAGATAACCAGTCAACACAGGGCATGGCCTGGTGTCCATAAAACTACTTATGGACAACAAAACTTGAACTTCATATAATTTTTGTATTTCACACAATATTGTTCTTCTTTCAATTTTCTTTTTTACCAGTTAAAAATGTAAAAAGCCATTTTCAGCTTGTGGTTTATAGGAAAACAAACAGCAGCCAGATCTGACCCGCAGCCTCAGGCCGGAGCTTGCCAAGTCCTGGGCCACTCAGCAAGACAAACATTCAACAAACTGGAGCACACGCTGTGATAACAGCTTGGAAGTAAAGAGCTGTTCTGTGGCTGAGAGAATAATAGGCAGTGGATAATCTACTTTGGGTGAGATCAAAAGGAATTATAGCTAGACCACAATGAGATACCACTTCACACCCATTAGAACGGCTATTACTTCTATAGAAGAAAAGATCAAGTGTTGGTGGAGATGTGGAAAAATTGGAACCTTTGTGCATTGCTGGTGAAAATGCAAACTAGTGCAGTGCAGCCACTATGGAAAACCATAAGAAGTTAAACAGAGAATAACCATGTGAGGAAGCAATTCTTCTTCACAGTACATACCCAAAGAATGAAAGCAGAGACTCGGGTATGTTATACCTCATAGCAGCACTATTTACATTAGCCAAAGAGTGGAACAACTCAAATGCCCATCCACAGATGAATGAATAAGCAGGTGTATGCATCTAATGGAATATTATTCAGCCAGGAAAAAGAACAAAGTTTTGACATGTGGATAAAACTTGAAAACATTACACCAAATGAAATAAACCAGACACAGAAATGATAGTGTGCAATTCCACTTATATGAAATACATAACATAAAACAGACCAGTTCATAGAGACAGACAGCACAAAGAAGAGGCCCTGGGAGGAGGGGGGCATGGAGAGTCATTATGGGTGCAGAGACTTTTTCTTTTTGAATGATGAAAGAGTTTTGAGAATTGTTAGTGGTGATGGTTATACAACACTGGAAATATATTAAATGACAGTGGATTGTGTTAATAATGGTTAAAATGGTCCATTTTGTGTATATTTTACCACAATAAAAATGTAAAAAAGAAATTATAACAAAGTGCCACACTTGGCACAGAGCCCAACAGAACCATAGTATTGCATATCAACTCATTTACTCTTTACAACACGATGACGGTTATCAACATCATACCCACTTAATAGGTGAGAAAAGTGAGGCACTGAGGATTTTGAAAACTTGCAAAGTCACACAGCTCTTGAGTCGTAGAAAGCAGGGTCCAGTCCCAGCAGCCGGGCTCTGGGGCCTGTATTTTAGTTATCACACTGCACTCTCTCTAAAAGGGAGATTCTCCACCATGGCTGCCCACGAGCGTTTCCTGGGAGCACCTGGTTAAACCAGAGCCTCGAGGGGACCAGGCACCTGTGGGTGCGGAAGCTCCCCATGCTCCCCATGGACAGCCAAGGTCGAAAGGAACTGCCTCAGAGGGCAGGCTTCCCTCCGGAAAGGATGCCTCAGAACAGCAGTTGTGCATTTACAGACTACATTGGTCTCTTTCCTGTGCGAAAATGACACACTTCCTGGTAGGAATGATAGCTAATGCTTATTGAGGGGTTACGCCCCAAGCATGATGCTAAATGCTTCTAATACTTCATCCCTGTGAATGTTCACGATGACCTCAGGAGGTAAATGCCATCGTCCCCATTTTATAGATGAGGCAACTGAGGCTTAACGATAGTGAGTTGCCTGCCCAAGGCCACACTGGTACTAAGTGGCAGTGTGGGGGCGCCCAGGCACGTGCTGTCCAAGCTCAGCTCTCCTGTCCCAGGGAAGCTGGCCAAGGGCGGCCCAGACGGGGCAGTGAGCAAGGCTGCGCCTGCTCTCCTCCACTGGCTCTGTTTCATTTGTTCTCTGCCTGTGGCGAGGCCCCCCAGGCACCCCACTTCTTGGTAGATTGACTCAGAACCTTGGCGGGAGCTCAGAGGACAAGGCTTGTTAGTGCTTCTGGATAATCTTGCTGTGAGATGAAGAAGAGGCGAGGTGCGGAGGACTTTGCTGGGTAAATTTAATGAATTATCTAATAAGTAGAATTCTAAGGCCTTTACTCCAGGGAGGTGAGTGTGTGTGAGTGAGTGTGTGTGTGTGTGTGTGTGTGTGTGTGTGTGTGTGTCTGTCTGTCTACGCCTGGATCATCTCCACAACCTAGAGCAGGCCTATCTGGGGGAGGGGCCACCCCAAGGGACACAATATGATAAGGAAGTCTCTTGACTTTCCCTCTCAGTTCTGAGTGCTAACATCCAGGACGCTGTGTGGCGCGGACCAGCTGGCGTGGCTCAGTAGTTGAGTGTTGACCTATGAGCCAGGAGGTCCTGGTTCAATTCTAGTTAGGCCGGGTACCTGGGTGGCAGCTCAAACCTAGTGGAGGGCATGCAGGAGGCAGCCCATCAGTAATTCTCTCTCATCATTGAGGTTTCTCTCTCTCTCTCTCTCCCTCTCCCTTCCTCTCTGAAATTAAAAAAAAAAAAAGATACATTTTAAAACAATAAAATAAGATGTGTGGAGCACATGGATATGTGCAATGGGGGGGGGGGGGGGGGAAGAAGCTGCCCTGCAGAAGAGGCACCTAACCTGAGACCCCTGAGACCCCTGGCGGAGCACGTGTTAATACATGGAAAGGATGAAGAATGCCCCAAGGAAAAGAAACTCCACATTCCAAGTTCAGATGAAGCTTTTCAGGTACTCCTTGTCACCCAGAACTGATAAGAAACCTAAAGAGGTTTAGTGATTTTGTCAGCTATCACGTATCTAGAAAGTACCAGAACTTGGATTTGAACTTGGCCCCCAGACCTTTCTCCCAGCGTTCTTTCTACTGGACATTAGCAGACAACCAGAGTATAATACAGGTGAATTAGATTATATTTCGTGGCAACACAAGGACCCTACCTATCACTGCCAATGACAAAAATCATAATTAACAGCATTAACTAACATTTATGAAGAGCTTACTATGTGCCACATACTGGTCTGGGTATATGAAATGCATTATCTCAATAGATCTTTCCCAAAAAAACCTATGGCATGGGAGCTATTCTCATTCCGATTTTACAGTTGCAGACACCAGGCCCTGAAGCATTAGCAGGCCTCAGTTTACCGGGCCAATCAGGAGCAGAAGGTCAAGGTCAGGACTCCAAAGCTGAGACACTGTCCTTCAGGCCTGTCCGTCAACTCAGTCCTGGCATCAGGCAGCCTGGCCCTTGGCTGTCACCGGGTCAATGGTAATAACCACTATCACACCTTCCTTTCTAGGGCTCTCAGTGTCTCTATTTTTAGAGAACGCTCACAGTCCTTTGACAAATTTTTCTACTTTTCAAAATTGGGTGTTTTAATGTCATATCCCGGGTGATGAAAATTTTTCTAGTCACAAGCTGTGAAGACATAATCAGCACATAGCCACAAAGACTATGAACAGGCCTGCAGAGTAGATGGTTATCAGCTCAGTCAGTACCCCTAGGCACCTTCCCCAGACCCCCTAGTGGCTAGTCAGGAAGTTGAGAAAGAGGATGTCTCCCCACGATGGCCCTTCTCCCCACCCTGGCTCTTCTCCCCACCCTGGCTCTTCTCCCCACCCTGGCCCTTCTCCCCACCCTAGCCCTTCTCCCCACCCTGGCCTTTCTCCCCACCCTGGCCTTTCTCCCCACCCTGGCTCTTCTCCCCACCCTGGCCCTTCTCCCCACACTGATGCTTCTGCCCATCCTGGTGCTTCTGCCCATCCTGGTACTCCCACATGGAGAGAGCCCAGCTCTCTCTGCTGTTACTCACTCTGCTCCAGGAGAGGAGTGCTTGGTCTAGCTGGTTGATAAATTTGGGAAGAATAAAACTAGTTTCCTTGTGGAGTGGGGAGCAACCTTTGGACTCATGTCCTCTGCTCCTGTGTTGGAATGGGAGGAACCATTTAATCCTGAAGCTGGTCTTGGAAAGCCTCTCTCTCTTTCTCAATTTCTTTTCCCCTCTCTATTTCTCTCTCTTTTCATTTTCTGTTCCCTGTGTGGGAGTTACTTGATATCAGTCCATTGAACTTTTTCCAGCACAAGTTAGCCAGAGACGGTTACCTCTGAGAGAGAGAAACACCCACAGGGCTGTCTGCACATGGATGGTAAGAATTAGAACTTTAGGCCCAACGCCTTCATGGGACACTGAACGGGGGACTTTTAAATTTGGGGTCAGGGAGACCTTGTGGCTTGATGACTAAGAAGAGCACAGGCTGTTGAGTCAGACAGTCCTGGATACAAAGCCCGCCTCCACCATTTGTTGGTTACTCATTGATAGGGGAGCATCACTTAACTTTCCATGCCTCCGTGGTCACCTGGCTGCAGGGTAAGAACAGCACCCGCCTCCCGCCAGTGAAGTGCATAAGAACCCGTGGCTGTGATTGCACTTATTCTTCTAGATTCCGTGTGAGAAGTCACACAAGCTGGGAGTGGAGATTGCAGAAGAGAGGCTGAGCAGGAAGGCAGTAAAGAAGCCCTTTCCCCAAAGGGGATGTAGCTTTCAGAGGCACAGAGCCGGGAGCGCAACCAGCTGTTTTCCAGGAAATCGTGCACTTAACCCAGGGTCAGCTCTACATTTTAAAGATAAGACGGTGTCAAAGGCCTGGCGAGAGAAGGAAACAAGCAGGACAGTGAACAAATCCAACCTCGCTGCATAAACTCTGAGGTCTCCGAGATGCAGTCAGAGCCCTGGGTTTGGAGGGGGCTCCTGTCTCTTGTCAGGGCAAGGAAGCAAAGCCACTATCCATACTCTACTGACCACTACGGCACCAAAGTGACGCTCAGCTTCAGACAGCCAATGCAAAGGTGCACTAGGATCTCGGAGACGCAAGATGTAAATGATTAATTCAGACCCAGGGAGGGCCCAGGGACTTGGCATTGAACTTCTGCCAAAAAAAGTTCTCATCAAACCTCATTCCTACAAGGCTCAACCTTCTCATCTCAGCTCAAATGTCACCTCCTCCAGGAAGCCTTCCTAGTTCTCTCCAATGAAGCAACACTCTCAGAGTGCTGTCTACGTTTCCCTCCCAGCAATGCCGTTTATAATGAGATGTTTCTGTGATGGCTGGGTTGGTGGCTTCGGGCACCGTGAGTTCCCGGCGGCCAGAGAGCTTATCCGCTGTGTTCGCTATTATAGGCCAGGGTAAATCTGCTCCAGACCCAAGATAGAAACTCTAAGTATCTTTATTGATGTAATGATGTTGGTAAGTTCCAGATAATTATCACTCATTCACTTGCTCAACAAGGACTTCAATCTTTAACATATGCTATTCAATGATGAACAGTTTATGCAATTAAATATTAATTAATTTGTAATCTGTGAGTGCATTCTATCTGACAGTTCATGCAATTAAATATTAATTCATTAGTAATCTGTGAGTGCATCCTATCTGCCAGGCACTGGCATGGGCAATGAGAATACAGCCATGACAAAACTCTCCATCCTGATGGAACGTGTAGTGGAAAGAGGGATCAACAAATATATAAATATGACATGTCCAAGGAGTTATAATGGCTTTGGAGAAAAATAAAGTAGGGGAGGGTGAGTCGGGGAACCACTGTACAGGGAGATGCTGGAGAAGGCTTCATTGAGCAGAGACCTGACCAGGTCAAGGAACCCAGCGTGGCCATCTGAGCGATCCTTCCAGAAAGAACAGCAGGCACAGAGGCTCTGAGGGCCACATCCCTGGCAGCGTGGTGCAGATCAGAGAGGAGAAGAGGGTGTGGGTCATTGCACAACTTAGACTTTGCTCTGAGATGGGAGTCATCGGGGAGGTCTGCAAGGAGATGCAGCATTTAACATTATTTTCAAATAATCCCACTCTGGAGACTAGATGGGAGGAGGCACAGAGCATCTAGGGAAGGGGAGAAACTCCAGGCAGCCCTGGACCAGGGAGGGAGCAGTGTCAGGCTCTTTGACAGTAACTCGGAAGATGCTGCTGGACTGAGAGTGCAACGTGAGGGGACAGGGGCGTCAGGGGCAGGTCAGTGCTTTGGACAGGAGCGACTGAATGGACGGAGTGGCCATGAGCAGAGATGGGAAGACTATGAGACAGGCAGGTTGGAGGGAGGTGGTGACAGTGGGGAGTGAAAAGTTCAGGAATTGGGTTTGGACATGTGACACTTGAAACTTCTTATACACCCAAGTGGAGACAAGGACAGACAGACACAGCCCTTGACCCTGGCCCTGTTCTGGTGACAGTATATATGCCACCTAGTGCCAGGTGCTAGGACGGTGAGGTGATGTGAGAGGCAGTTATGCTATAGGTGACCGGTGGCCTTTGGGAGAAGGTGACATGGAAGCTGAGACCCAGGACAGGGGACCACAAAGACAAGTCCCCGAGGACCCAATGAGCTTATCAAGTTGAGGAACAGAAAGGCCATTGTGGCTGGGACAGAAGGAGGAGAGGCGAGGTGCTGGCGCTCTCCTTGTCAGAATCCAGATGGCCTGGGTTTTACCTAAGTCAGTAGTCGGCAAACTCATTAGTCAACAGAGCCAAATATCAACAGTACAACAATTGAAATTTCTTTTGAGAGCCAAAAACATGCCATTCTGCGCATGGGCCACGAGGTTTCAATCGCACTGTATGTGCGCACCCGCACGTGGTATTTTGTGGGAGAGCCACACTCAAGGGGCCAAAGAGCCGCGTGTAGCTCGTGAGCCGCAGTTTGCCGACCACTGACCTAAGTGATGAGAAGCTATCAGGAGGGTTGGGGAGGCAGGCTGCTGGCCTCTGATTTCATTGTTTTATTGAAGGTGACCTTTAGCTGGATAATCAGGAGAGGGAGGCAGGGGAGACTCAGGGAAACAGACTGGGGCATCCATTACGGTTGTCCACCCAAAATCTGACATTGACTTGGGAGTGGGAGGGGACAGAACAAGTCAGAGATGTGGGACTTGTATTGTAGGTACAGACGACGGGACACACAGACTGACTGAGGGGATTAGAGGAAGAAGAATCCAGGATGACGCTAGGGTTGGGGTGAGTAATTGGTTGAAGGCTCCCAGAGACCAAGGAGGGGACAGAGGGCAGGAGAAGAACCCACATTTGCTTTGGTCACATTTAAGCCTGAAATGAATGAGGAAGTAGGAACAGGGGTGCATGTTGGCACTTTTGTAATGTCAGCAAAATCTTCCATATGGACAGATTCAGAAGCACCTAGCTGCATGAGTGTTCCCACAGTGACCCCTCTGGGTAACCAGCACCTGAAAGTCCCTCTGTGCCCTTTCACTCACCATCCCCTCCCTGAGGTCACCGCTGGCCTAGCCTTTCATGAGAGAGAAGTTTTATTGGCATCTTTTAAAAAATATTTTTTATGAGCTCAGAGGAAAGGGAGAGGGAAAGAAATAGAAGCATCAATGATGAGAATTATTGATCAGATGTCTCCTGCATGCCCCCCCCACTAGGGATGGAGCCTGCAAACGGGACATGTGCCCTGACAGGGACTTGAACCATGACCTCTTGGCTCATGGGTCAACGTGAAATCACTGAGCCACGCCGGCCGGGCATTATTAAACCTTTGATAAGAGTCAATAATCAGAGATAAGCATGGGGCATTGGTTCATGTAATTCTCAGAAAAAATATTTCATCTGGTTTTTCTTTTAGACTGGATCAGATTTTTTGTTGTTTGTAGCGTTGAGGCTGCGTATTTGTCTTTTTCTCCTTCTTTCCAAGTGAGGTGCTAACCTGGGGTGTGAGTGAACTGCCACCTGACCCCGCTCCCCCCTCCCCCCACCCTGTGAGTCACAGGCCCCCAGACCAAGGGGAAGGAGCAAACCCTCGCACCCTCCTCAGCAGCAAGTCCTCTCTGCCCAGCCCTCCCCCTGAGGTGCCTTTTCCTGGTCTAGCCAGACAGATGGCTCTTCTTGAGGCATCCTTGACAGTGTGTAGTATTTGCAGGGTTCGTTTTAGTATTTTAATGGAAATACAGCCAACTCCATTCTGTCCTGAAAATTAATTTACCCCACTCCCTCTCTCTCCCTCCCTTTCTCTCTCCCTGCCACTACTCCTGTGATTATTTCTTCCGGAAATAATTCCGCTCGTGCTCTGCCTCCTACATCTCCGAAGCCCAGCAGATGGCACCGGCCGCTGTGCTGAGCATCTGCATTGGCGGACAAGCTACAAGGGAGGCCGCCCCGCCCAGCGGGGGGGAGCCGCTGCAGAGCTCAGCCTGTCCTTCCACCAGACAGACTTCCCGGGAGGCCTCTGCTTTGGGAACTGTTTCTACCCATCCGCTGTGCTCACGTGCTTTCCTACATAATGTCAAACAGCTACCTTTGAGTCTCCCACCTCCTGTGTGTTCAAACTCACAGACCACGTTTTCAAACACACACAGGCACATACACACACAGGCACATGCATACACACAAACACACACATACACACACACCACACGCACACACTGACACGAGACCCCAATCTGACCTGGCTGACTCATGGCCAAAAAAATCGTTAAACTTTCTCCTTTTTCAAACAGCTTCGCTGAGATATAATTCACATGCCACAAAATCCCCCGTTTTCAGTGTGCAGTTCAATAGTTTCGCTTGTTTAAGGAATTGAGGAACGGCTGTTGCGTTTTGGAAATGGAGCCAGGGAGAACATTCTGCCGTCCAGCCCCCCTCCTGAGGGTCCAGGGGAGACATCCAACTCCAGAGGGCGCAGTCTGTGTCACCCTCATCAGTCCCCTCATTCATTACGCCCTTTACAACTTGCTTCCTGTGTTTTGATTCTTGGCTGCTCGGCCTGCTTCTCTGGAGCCCCGTCGGGTGTTTGTTTTCGTTAGTGTTTGGCGTCTTCGGCCCTTTGCTTTTCCTGCTGGACTGATTACAGAGACTGGGAGGGTATCTTTGGGCCCCTTGCAAATCATCCAGAAATCTGGGGTGTTTAGAGCTAAGTTTAACCATTCCTAGCATTCTACAATGGGTCGAAAGGAAGATACTTAGAAATATCAACAGAGCACAAACGCCTAGAACATTTTCCTGAAATTAAACTATTAATCTAGAGATTGCTTTGATGTGCCTCGGTCTCTGTTTCCTCATTTGAAGAGCAGGGTTTTAAATAACCACATGAGGTAATCCCTGTGAAAACACCTAGAATACAATCAATTTTTTTAAAGCAATAAATGTTCATTCAATAGGCATCTCAAAGAAATCCACTAGTGGTATAAGAATTCCATCTCTTCCCAGCCAGCGTGGCTCAGTGGTTGAGCATCGACCTATGACAAGAGGTCACGGTTTGATTCTGGGTCAGGGCACACACCTGGTTTGCAAGCTCGATCCCCAGTGTGGGGTGTGCAGGAGGCAGCCGTTCAGTGATTGTCTCATCATTGATGTTTCTATTTCTCCCTCTCCCTTCCTCTCTGAAATCAATAAAAACATATTTTAAATAAATAAATAAGTTTTTAACAAGAATTCCATTTCTGTCAAGGTACATTCATAAAAGCATCCTGCCTGCTGTTGAAGAGGTGGGTGCCAGTTCAGCCACCCACTCGCCCACAGGTAGCGAGGCAGGCTGTGCGGGAGGCTCTCTGGACAAGGTGGCTAGGCTAATACAGTCAGGAAGAGGCGAGACAGATGTTCAACACATAGCTGAACAAATAACTATCTAAGTACAAACTGTAGGGTATGGGGTTGTGGCAGGAATTCTTCCAGAGTGTGTGTGTGTGTGTGTGTGTGTGTGTGTGTGTGTGTGTTTAAAGCAATTTAATAAAATGTATATTTTGCTAGTAAATTTACACCTACCTATAGGCATAGATTAAAAATTTCTGGAATAATCCACAAGAACTTGATTATAAGGGTTTCTTTTTGTGATAGGAACCAGAAAAGTAGAGAGGAGAATGTTTCTTCTTTTCATCCTATAACTTTCTATAACATTTGAAGCTCCTAATTGTAAGCATTTTTAAATTATTTGTTTGCTTGTTTACATGTCAGTAAGGCTTCCCTGCCAGTCTGTGTGTATTTTCTTCATTACACTTTCTCTATTAAAAACAAAACCTATTATTTAAAATGAATAAATGTTAACTACTTGAAATATTTAACTTGTCATGCCAAACCAGTTAAATAGTAAATATATTTACTTAAATAAATATACTTTGTGTTTTTAAGTGTAGTGTATTATTGTACTTAAAAACACAAAGGTCATTCACACGAGTGCAAAAATTCATCCACCCACACCAAGTTGTTCCCAGCCAGGGGGTGCCCCCAAAGTCTGCCCACACAATCACACTTTCACTCAGCAGACATTTACTGAGCATCTTACTATGCACCAAGACATTGTTCTGGGCTCTGTAGATTGAACAGAGCCCTCAGGGAGTCACAGCCTAGAGACTCTACTTGGAGAAAACAGACAATAAATAAATAAACCAAACATCTATACTAATAAAAGCCTAGGTGGTCTTTGCACCCTCAGGCAATGCCTTCACATCACCACAAGATGGCTGCCACAAAATGGCTGGCAGGGGAGGGCAGTTGGGAGCACCCAGGCCTTCAGGGGGAGGGAAGTTGGAGGTGATCAGGCTGGCTGGGGTCAGTTAGGCATCAATCAGCCCGGCAGAGGAGTGGATAGGGGCAATCAGGCAGACAGGCAGGCAAGCAGTTAGGAACCAGCAGTCCCAGATTGTGAGAGAGATATCCACATAATCACAGGGCAGATTGGGCCTAAGCCAGCAGTCAGACATCCCCCAAGGGGTCCCAAATTGGAGAGTGTGCAGGCCGGGCTGAAGGACAACTCCCTCCCATGCATGAATGTTGTGCACCAGGCCTCTAGTTTATATATAATAATGTAGGTGCTACAAAAAAAAAATGAGCACAAAGCTGGATGCTGAGTGACAAGGGGAGAGGGGTGGTGCTTGTTTTTTGGTATAGAAAACATTCTGTAGTTGTATCTGTGGAGGACAATCAGAGGCCTGCCTGAGGAGGGCCATTTCAGCAGCGACCTGGTGAAGGCAAGGATGGAAGAAGCCATGCAGGAATGAGGGAAGAATCCTTCACAAGGACTGGTAAAGGCCCTGAGATGGGAGAAATAGGACCATTGAGGCTTCTCGGTAATCACAAGACTATTGCACTGTCCCACCTGCTTGTCACAGTGTTCAAACATTTCATAGCATCACCCTGGCCAATGTGGCTTGGTTGGAGCATCATCCTGTGCACTGAAGGGTTTTGGATTTGATTCCTGGTCAGGACACATACTTGATTTCGGGTTCAATCCCTGGTTGGGTGTATATGGGAGGCAACCAATCAATGTTTCTCTCACATCAATATTTCTCTCTCTCCCTCTCCCTTCCTCTCTCCCTAGAATTAATGAAAAACATAGCTTCAGGTGAGGATTAAATTTTTTTTTCATAATGTTGTTAACAAAAAAAAAAAAAATACCACATTGAAACCTGTAAAGAATTTTTGTGAGTTTATTTAAGCCAAACTATAGATATAGGCGGGGAAGCAGAACCTCAATGAATTGAGATATTGCTCCAGAGAATGGCAGGTTACATTTGTATTTATACATTGCAATCAAAGGAGGGATATAGGTGGGTTACATGAAATTCATTGGTGATAGATCAAGGAGGTGGAATAAAGCAAAGCAGAGGTGGGAGGGTGGAGGGAAGGGAGAACCCCTGGGATTAGATACAAAGTAAAATGATGGACACATTCTCAGGTGGGTGCAGGAACAATGACCATAACAATGAAGGAATTGGTGGTATCTGTCCTGGCATCCAGCACATTAGGTTGTGCCCCAAGGGGTCCAGAAAAAGGGGAGTTACAAGTTACCCAGACATTTCAAGGGCATGTTATCATAGATGCAAAAAGACAGATAAATTCAGTTAAGGTAAAGGTTGACCTTGTCAGTGAAGATACCGGCCTAGGATGTAACTGCCCACCATCTTTGCTTTTAGACAAAGTTTAATTTCAGACCATCCTTAGTGGTTCCTTTAGGTCTCTGAGTTTGCAAGACCGCCATGCAGGCCTCCCCTGAGCTTGTCAGGTCAGCATGTGGCCCCTCTCGTCCACAATGTCAAACATTTTTTAAGTAAAAACTAAGCAGTCAGAGCTTTGTTATCTTTGTGTATACAGGGCATTGCTTCTCTTTTTTAGATATTTAATAAAAATAGTCAATGTGAATAATACATATTAGAAAAACAGATATATCTTTGTATATCAAAATATTTTTAAACTTCTTATAGCTGTATTCATTCACAATCATTACAATACACTTTTTCTGTATTATCCTAAGTGTCCCATGAAATATCTGTGTTATTATCACAATACATTCCCATTTTAATGAAAATTAAAATGAAATATTAATTAGCCACTAAAATTTAAATTAGTAAACGCCCACAGGACAGCCCCCCATGATGAAGAATGACTCATGGATGCTGCCAGCAGGAAGGCTCTATTGTTATTAGTGGAGAGACCTGCCGCTCAGGGGAGTGGAATTCTTGCGATATCCCACAAAAAAGAATTTTCTGAGACTTGCTTGGAAGAATGAAACATTGTAGAAAACTTTATTTTCATGGATGCAAACCTCTGAGTTTCCAAGGTCCAATTTCCCTCAGTCCCCCCCAAAGGAAGAAGTCTCATTTTGCCTTTAGCAAGACTAAAATCAGTGTCCTGAGCCTCCGGTCCATGTTGGAGCAATCTAATCCAGCATCAGGCTAGCTCGATTTGGGTTCCCAGTTGCAATCCATTAGTCTATTGCATGCGGGGTCCGCAGGGCCACATGGCTGAAGAGGGAACACAGATGAATGCAAGAAAGCAGGAACAAGAGAGCACCATTAGCCAAGAGCACCAACTCCTTTGTTTGAGGGATTATGTATCCTCAAATTTTCAGTGACTTGCATTGGCTGCACCTCTTCTAGAAGATAGTGATTTTTGTTCCCAGATTTGATTGACAAATACCTTCCCTAGGTCAACCTCACTTCACTGTGCATGTGTCCAATCTCCCCTCTGTGCAGGCTCTTTCCCCAGTGATCTGCAGGGGATGGGCTGGCAGTTCCCTGGAGAGTGAGAAATTGCAGCCTCCTGGTGAAGTTGCCCAGATGGCCATGCTTATAATTCCTGGCCTCCTTTATGCTCCTTTTCCTATTATGAATAACCAGATAATTGCAATGGTAGCATGATGATAGGTGAGTGAAACCAGGCACTGCTTAAAATAATAAGAAAAAATAGAAATAACAAGTCTTCACTCACCATTAATTGTGTTTCTTGGAAAGCACTTTCCACTGTGGTCCTCACCTATAAAATGAAGGGCTGCCTACTAATTTATCTCAAAGTCCTTATTGATTCATTCTCTCTCTCTTTCTTATTTTCAGTTCTAACTCTAAGAATTCTGATAAGAATAACTGATTTGTAACCAATCATATTCACAGTTACTAGCTGAGCACAAGAGTAATCTTCTGTCTTCATACAGGATCCTGTAGGTAGGATGACCTAGAAGAGTGGTTCTCTACCAGAGGCAAACCACCCCCCTCCAGGGGACAGTTGGCAGCACTGGGGCACAGTTTTTGCTTATCATGACCATGCAGGAGATGCTGGTAAACACTCCAGTGCACAGGACAGTCCCCTCCTCCCCCCAACACACACACACACACACACACACACACACACACACACACACACGATGAAGGGTGATTCAGTGGGTGTTAGCAGTGCCAAAGGTCAGAACCTTGGGTCTAGAGAAAGTGGACCCGATCAAGACCGATGAAGGCCAGACTGGCGGAGGGCACTGTTTACTTCTGATGTCCACGTGGTGTTTCCCACCTAAGGAATAACACAGCAACTTTTGCCTTTGTTGATGCTGTTTCTCTTTATTATTCCTGAATTCTTGGGGGTGTGGCTTAAAGAACCCACATCAGCCCCAGCACAATGGGGTAAATGAAGACTGAGGGCAAATTGGACCCTGTGCCATGACTCTAAGTCCTTCTGCTGTAGGACTTGAAAAAGTCTTTAGCTCCTTTGATTCAGTTAATCAACAATACACTCATCTGCATACGGCATTCAGCAGCAGAGGAAACTTTTCTTCCCTGAGTCTTTTGCTTCCAAATCAATTGGAAACAAAGGATGTCCCCTGCTGGATTCAAGCGGCTTCGGTGATTCTCAAGTAAATGTGGGAGCACTCTGGAGCCATTTAAAATGTAGAGCAATGAAAAAGCACACTTACTAACCTTGTAAACATTCTACAAAGTACAAGGGAATCTTTACAAAGAATATCCAAGTGTCCTTTTTACATAATAGCCCTTTGTACCTTGAAATGTTCCTATGTCTACAAAACAGAATTGAACAGAACAGCCTAAAAGAATGCTATTTCCAAGTCTTCTAGTAAAGCTGTTGTTAAAACATTACTTTTCAGTTTCTTAACACTCAGAAAATTAAGTTTCCCACAACAAGATCAGTTCAACTTGCAAAAAGCACCCATATTTAAGAAACTGTCACGAGGAACTCAAGAGAAAGCTAATTGAAAACTAAGGTTGTTTGTTTGTTTTTATTATTTTACTAGAGGCCCAGTGCATGAAATTCGTGCACAGGTAGGGTCCCGAGGCTTGGTGGGTAAACAGGACCGATATGTGGGGTGACTGGCGGTGCAATTGGGGCACCACTCGCATCCGCCTTGGCCTGGTGCTGCCTGCTCACCTGCTCCACCATCCTGCCGAGGTCCCATCGGGGCCAGCCGTGCCTCACTGCCAGCACCATGTCACCAACACCCGCCACGTTCTGTGCCACCCCTTGGTGGTCAGCACACTCTAACTCCTGGTTGGTCAAACTCCCGCCAGTGGGGACAATTTGCATATTAGCCTTTTATTATGTAGGATTTTCTATTTTTACAAAATAATCATTAATATTTCAAGAAAAATGATTTTCAATATATTACATGCAATAAACATTCATATTCCAAGAAAAACTATTTTAAATATATTACCAAAACTGTACTAAGATAGTATAATATACAAGTTGTAGGAAATATTAAAAATCTGAAAATCACAGGATTACTTCTATTATATTCTAAATTTTTTTCCCTCTGATTCTATTTTTGTTCATCAGTTTATGTTGGTCATTATATTCCACAAATGAGTGAGGTCATGGGGTATTTATCTTTCTCTGACTGGTTTATTTCACTTAGTATAATGCTCTCCAGGTCCATCCATGCTGTTTGTTTAATTCTTTATTGTTTGAAGAACACTGAGTTTTTGAGGTTCTCAAATGATGACCAGGTTTTTTTCCTGAAAACACCAACAGCAGCAGCTTGGCAGGAAGCAGGAATTAGACAAGAGAAGAGACTGAAACCTCCCCTCCAAACCGGAAGAAAAACTTCCAGTGAGAAACTGTGAGGTTTGAAATCACTGTATGTTACATCACTCGTCATTCAAATGGCCTCCAGCCGGCGCAGGGCAATGCCTGCAGCCTTTCGCCAAGAAGTACTGCAGGGCCTAGCCAGTTTGGTTCAATGGAGAGAACCTCGGACCGCAGGCTGAAGGGTTCCAGGTTTGATTCTGGTCAAGAGCATGTACCTCGGTTGAAGACTTGATCCCTGACCCTGGTCAATGCCTGTATGGGAGGCTACCAATCGATGTGTCTCTCTTACATAAATGTTTCTCTCTCTCTCTGCCTCTTCCACTCCCTTCCACTCTCTCTCTCTCTAAAAAAAATCAATGGAAAAAGATCCTTGGGTGAGGATTAACAACAGCAGAAAAAGAATTGTACTGCAGTGGGGGAGGACCCTCTAGTCCTCCCTCTCCCCCTCCCCACCTCCTACCAGCCCCCCCACAACCCCCCCACCCCGCTTCTATCTGCAGGTTTCCCAATCTCCTCACTGTTCCAAAGGCCAATGACATCCCAGTCTCCAATAGTGTCCTCAGCCAAATACAGTCACTGCTGAGCTGCATCTTTCTCTTCCTAAGCCCTTTGCCCCACTGATTTCAAAATTTCCCTTTAATAGGCCAGCGAGGGCAGACTTCCCCTCCATAAAGGAATGGAAAAGCAAGCTGGGAAACCGCACTGGGGGCGGGCGGGCGGGCGACTTCACGGACTGGAGGGAGCAGTCTGACAGTTTCCATCTCAATCCCGAGGCCTCGCTTCAGTCTGCAAAGACGAGAGGCAGGAAACGACCAGCGATAATGGAATGAGCTCAGCCGGCCTGGCCCTGGCCTTGCTTTTTGTAAAAGCAGGGTGGGGGTGGTGGGAGCTGGGAATACATGCACTCTGCGGGGGGCGGGGGGGGGGAGCCGCTCTCCTAAAACCCCTGCAGGTGGTTGCCCTGATTCAGTGCATACCTGACCAAAAAAAAAAAAGTCGTCTGGCTGGTTTAGCTGCTTCAACTGGCTACTGCCAGGAGGAGTCCACAGGACCTTATCACTTCAGTCACCTGGAACTTGGACATTATTTTCAAGTGAATATTTATCATTTCAAGGCTATTGCCTTGCCGTCTCTGCCTTGGATCGATTGCTACATTGTGTCGGAGGAAGCCGACTCCATAGCAACAAGCTGGCGAGGCTGCTTGCACTGAGCTGTCCCTCCGTGGCCCCCGGAGCGGGAGCGTGGGGGAGCGAGGCTCCCGCCCGGCGATTCCAGTTTCCTTGTTGCCTTGTTAGATGGGAGTTGGATTCCTTGGCCTCTGGACTCCTGGGGGGGGGGGGGGGGCACGACTGATCACGTTACTCATCTCAATGAATTCCACACATGGGCATTTTTCTCTCTCTTCATTCAGGAAGTGGCGAGCCCAGCCCTGAGATTCTTTCTGCTCCGATGATATAAACAAATTGCAGAGGAAGTCAAGTCAAACTTTCCCTTGCTTCTTTTGTTCTCCCAATGAGCAATTCAGAACACAGAACCAACTCCCTTTTTTCTTTTCTTTTTCTTTCTTTCTTTTTTTTTTTTTTTGATGCCTTTTTAAAGATCGTTCTTAACTGGCAAGGCAGAAAACCTCCTGTTTTTACTTTTGTTTTTTTAAAACAAAGATATTCCTAAAATAGATTTTTGTTTCCACAAAAGCAAAAATGCCCTAGAAGTTTGTGTTGTGTCTGTGTGTGTTTTACAGCTGTTTTCTGAGACTTTTCAAACCAAATTGCTCCCTTGACATTGCACAGTTACCTAATGGTTGTCCTTCCCTTTGGAGTTCAGCCAGGAGAGCAGTAAGGAGCTCTGCTCTGCGTGGACAATGGCAAACATGATCCAAAGCTTCTGGTGCTCGCAGCCACAGCGGAGGAGAGCGGACAGTCAGGAAGGGTGAGGGTGCCAGGTCAGCCCTGTGGCAGACAGAAAGGAGACATCTTATCTGTGTCATCTACAGGGGCGGCTCAAAGGGAGCTCACACATCATTAGCCCCTCGCACAGTGGGGGCTGCTTGCAGCCTTATCACCACTTACAAGATTCCATCTCTGGGTTTCGCTGATAGCTCTCAAAGGGAACCTCTTCAAACCAGAGGCACCCGATAATCCAGGTGACCCGCTCACCACGCCCATTCCAGTCATCTCATAAAAGATGCAGGAAAACAGAATGCAGCTCCATGGCAAATATTTGTAGGGTGGCCCCGAGATGGCTCCCCAGATTAGATGTTCTGTTATGTTAATCCCGGTGCAAGAAACACAGAAGAGTTGACCGCCACATGGATGTCTAAATGCCTCCCTTGCTTGTCCTCAGCTGGCCCTCAGGACACAGGTCACTAGTCAACTTCGAACCCAGCCCTATTTTCTAGGGGAGCATGTTAGAGTTCAAATACAGGCTCAAGTTACTTACCGAGTCTCAGTATTCCCTTCTGTAAAATGGGGCTATGTTATAACATAACAGTACATGCGGGTTAGAAATAATATACCGTATTTGCCGGCGTATAAGACAATTTTTTTGGCCCTGAAAAATACCATATTTGCCGGCGTATAAGACGAGTGGGCGTATAAGACGAACCCCTAACATTTCCACTCAAAAAACAGAGTTTGTTATATACTCGCCGTATAAGACTACCCCCCCCCCCACTTGGAGGCATATTTTTCAGGGCCAAAAAATCGTCTTATACGCCAGCAAATACGGTACATGGAGAGGCAGAGATAGAGAGATCTCTGTCTCTCACTCCGAAGTGTTGCATATGTGAGGTTCTCAATGAAAGGTAGTTGTGATGATTACAATTTAGAACGCTGTGTGACTTCTTCTGAGTCAGGAAAAAATAGCATTGGTAGAATCCAAATTTTATAGTGTTTGCCAAGTGACTCGATGTCAGCACATGTTTGCTCAGTCATGATCGCCTCCTCCCTCTTTATCTATAAATACCTGTATACTGTAGACATTTATAGACTAATAGGCACATAAGCTCATTTATGCAAGTTTTAACTGACTGTGTGATTACTGAATAAACAGTGGGTGAGAGGAGAATGTGTGGGTCTGAAAGCTGGCTTTAATTCCCGTTTTATCTTATATTCATTGCACTGTTTATTTACTTGTCTACAGTCTCCCCACTGTTGACTCTTTTCCAGGAATGCGTTTCCTTTGAACAACACAGATGAGAAAATGATTTCATTTGCATCGCAGGGGAGGCAGAGAAACAAGCAGAGAACCCCGAGGGTGCCACTTGCTTGGGAGCCTCCGAGGTACTCAAGTCAGTGAATATTCTTCAAGATATTTTTTTTAAAAATAATTGAGAGAAACATTAATTTGGTATTCCATTTATGTATGCATTCATTGGTTGATTCTTATATGTGACCCACTAGGGATTGAACCCCCAATCTTGGCATATGGGGACTTTTATTTAAAAAATAGATTTTTTTATTGATTTCCAAGAGGAAGAGATAGAGAGATAGAAACATCAATGATGAGAGAGAATAATTGATTGGCTGCCTCCTGTACACCCCACACTGGGGATCGAGCCCACAACCCAGGCATGTGCCCTTACCAGGAATCTAACTGTGACCTTCTGGTTCATAGGTTGATGCGCAGCCACTGAGCCATGCCAGCTGGGAAGAACAATGTTTGTTTGTTTGTTTGTTTGTTTGTTTGTTTGTTTGTTTTTAATGTAGAAACATGCAATCCCTAAAATACCCCTGAATTTCTGTAAAGCAAATAGAGCTTTCATGCACTGATGCATTGTCCGTACATTTATAGATACAACAACTGCCTTCAATGAACTGTATCAAATACCTACTAGGTGCATTAGAACAAGAAGGGTCTTCGGAGCTGGCTTGTCTGATAGGAAGGCCCAGAGAAGCAGGGACACCATCGTATAACCCAAAGGAGACAACCAGAAAATTCAGAAAAGTCATATTTCATCTCAACATACACATAATAGTCTTATCTCTTTGAGAAACTTTATTTTTTATCTTAGCTTGATTTTTACTTGTATTTCTAGTTGGGTACAGGGCTTCAGATAGTGTGTACTATAGTTCAAAACCTACTCCTCTCCCATTCCTGCTTTGGGTGGCATATTCCTCCCTGCCCAACTGGTATTGGACTTGGCCACGAGGCTGCCAGCTAATGGGCGTTAGCAAACACCATGCAAGCCAAGCCTTGCTATGCATTTGCACAGTGGGTCTTGCTCTTCTGCGTGTCCAACATTGCCATGAAAAGCATGTCTGCTCATGCAAGGAGGATGAAAAACACCTCCAGCAGACCTGGAAGAAACCCACAACATGAAGCCCAGCACAGCACAGCCTACATCTTCCAAAAACCAGCCAATTTGCAGATGCTTTTTCTGAGATTAAATAATTACAGTTTTAAGCCACTGCATTTTGAGTGATTTGTTATGTGGCATTATGATGGCAATAGCTGACTAATGTAGGCCCTATCATATTAATAGGTCATAATCTGGCCATGGGTACACCAATAGATACTAAATTAGAGAATTAAAAAAGAGCAAAATTTGCCCTGGCCAGCGTGCTTTAGTTAGTTGAGTGTCGTCTCATGCACCAAAAGGTTGCTGGTTCATTTTCTGGGATGAGGGCTTGAACCCTGGTAGGGGGCTTGCAGGAGGCAGCCAAATAATGTTTCTGATGCTTCTCTCCCCCCCACCCCACCTTCCTCTTTCTATAAAACTCAATAAAATATTTTAAAGTTAATTTAATTTTTTAAAATGCCTCCACACATGCCTTACTGATTTGACTTTGTTATGTAAATCAAGGTCAATTATAGCTGTTCATGTACTACATGAAACTTGAGGCCCATAATGTGTAAAGGAAGCAGCATATGGTTAACGAATAAAAGAGGTCTAAGGCACTCATGTATTTACTCAGCTTTAGATAAAGCCTTCATTCCACAAATGCTTCATTCCAAGAAAATTTTTTCATTCAAAAAGTTATCAATTGTGCTCCTTTGAGCTAGACTTTCAAGATACTGTATGAGTATTAATAGCTCATCCTTATCACGGGCTTACCTTGGACCAGGCACAGTTCTGAGTGCTTTATCTGCATTGACTTATTTAATCCTCAAAACCCCATGTCCTAGTGACTATTACCCCCATTTTACAGATGAAAAAATAGAGGAACTAAGTAACTTATACAACTTGTAAGCGACAAAGCTGGGGTTTGAGCCAGGTTGTCTGGTTTCAGAACTCACTCTTATCCACCATAGTAAGACATAGACATGCTAAATTTGTTTTCAGTTTTTATTCATTCATTTTAAAGAGAGAAAGAGGAAGGGAGATTTGTTGTTCCACTCATTTGTGCATTTATTGGTTGCTCCTTGTATGTGCCCTAACCTAACAAGGAATCTAACACATAACCTTGGCAAAACAGGATAATGCTCTAACCAACTGAGCTATCTAGCCAGATCATACATTTTTGTTGACCAGGAATTTATAGAATAAAAAGGACAGCACCTTTAAATTAGAAGACAAATCAGCCGAAACCGGTTTGGCTCAGTGGAAGAGCATCAGTCTGCAGACTTGGGTCCCAGGTTCGATTCCGGTCAAGGGCATGTACATTGGTTGTGGGCACATCCCCGGTAGGGGGTGTGCAAGAGGCAGCTGGTCGATGTTTCTCATTGATGTTTCTAGCTCTCTATCCCTCTCCCTTCCTCTCTGTAAAATATCAATAAAATATATTTTAAAAAAGAAGACAAATCAACCATTGCAAACTATAGGCAGGATCATAATTGAAAAGAACAAAAAACATGGTGAATAGTAGGGAGGACCTATTTTTTTGTTGTTGATTTCAGAGATGAAGGGAGAGGGATAAGGAGCGGGAGAGGAAGAAAAAGAGAAATATCAATGATGAGAGAGAATTATCAATCAGTTGCCTCCTGAATGCCCCCTACTGAGGATCGAATCCACAACCCAGGCGTGTGCCCTGACTGGGAATTGAATCATGACTTCTTGGTTCATAGGTCAACACTCAACCACTGAGCCACACCAGCTGGGCAGGAGGACCTATTTTAGGCAGGTGGCCAGAAAAGGCTTCTCTATGTAGGTGAAATAGTCTCAAGGATACATATGATCATACAAAAAAAATGGCTAAGAAAGAGAAGAAAGTTCTGCACAGACATAATGGGGAGATTTTGGTCTTGAGGTGGTTTCCAGGTTGGTTATGTTTTAGGAACAGAAAAAATGGTTTCAGTGAGGCTTGAGAGGGTGAGGATGTCTCTCACTCATTGCCATCCGACAGGAGTTGGTCAACAGATCTTCTGTGAAAGTGCCAAAGAGTAAATATTTTAGGCTTTGTAGGCCATGTGGTCTCTGTCAGTTACTCAAGTCTGACATTGTAGCATGGAAGCAGCCACCCACATTAAGTAAATGGGTAAGCGTGTCAATATTCTAATAAAACTGTATATATGGGCACTAAACTTTAAATTTCAGTGTGACAGTTCCACAAATAGCAAGTAACTGTGTGAAGACACACAGGATACCCAGTAACTGTCCAACATAGCAGATAACTTCTTGTTACATTTGATGTATCTTGACCTTGGAACTCTGGTGAGTATTCTGTCAAAATATAGCACAGGTCATACCAGTAAATGCAAGAGATAATTTGGAATGAAAGTAATGATCAGGCAATTAGGTTATTTAAGTATTGTATTAATCAGGATTCCCCAGAAAAAAATAGAACCACCAGAATATATATGTAGAGGAAAAAACGTATTATAAGAGAATTGGCTCATGCATTTATAGAGCCTGAGAAATCCCATGATCTGCCATCTGTAACCTAGAGACCCAGGACAACCAGTGGTATAATTTGGTCCAAATCTGAAGGTTCAAGAACCAGGAGTACCAAGGGCAGGGAAAAAGTTGATGTCAAAGCTCAAGCAATCAGACAAGATGGGCCAAATTCTTCCTTCCTCTGCTTCTTATTCTATTCTAGTCCTCAACAGACTGGCTGATGCCCACCCACACTGAGAGGGCACACTGCTTTACCAGGGTATACTGTTTCAAATGTTTATTTCATCTGGAAACCCTCACACACATACACCAAGAAATAACATTTAACCAATTTCTGGGCAACCTGTGATTTAATCAGGTCAACACATAAAGTTAACTGTTACATTAATTTGATTCATAAACATAAGTAAATTATATATCCACCCAGGAAAAAGCAGTAATGTTCTTGCTGAAATATTGGCATTGACTAAGAAAGCATAAGATTCATGCTCCATCCTTGCAAAGAAGATTGCAACAACAGAGATGTTAATGGGTGTCAACATTCAAAGAGAACTTAAGGTTCATTGCTGTATAAGAAAACTCAAGCCCTGGCCTGTGTGGCTCAGTTGGTTGAGCGTCATCCATACACTGAGAGGTCACCATTCAGTTCCCAGTCAGGAACATGCCCAGGTTGTGGGCTCAATCTCCAGTAAGAGGGGTTCAGAAGGCAGCCAATCAATGGTTCTCTCTCATCTCTCTCTCTCTCTCTCTCTCTCTCTCTCTCTCTCTCTCCTCTCCTTTCCTCCCCCTCCCCCGCTCTCTCTCCCTTCCTCTCTCTCTCAAATCAATAAAAACATATTTTTTAAAAAGAAAACTTGAGCCAAAGTGGATAGAGCGTCAGCCTGTGGACTGAAAGGTCCCAGGTTCAATTCCGGTCAGGGGCATGTACTTTGGTTGCGGGCACATCCCTAGGAGGAGGTGTGCAGGAGGCAGCTGATCAATGTTTCTCTCTCATTGATGTTTCTAGCTCTCTGTCTCTCTCCCTTCCTCTCTGTAAAAAAATCAATAAAATATATTTTTTTTTAAAGAAAAAAAAAGAAAACTTGTGGTCATATATGAAAAAAACTTGACAGATGTTTCCCCAAATTTGACACAACAACCCTAAAAATTTATATCTCCTAACCAATAATGACTAGTGAAGTCAAAAGAAATTTTTCTAAATTGACAATATTAAAAAAAAATTTAACCAACCCTGAGGGCAGAAAGACTACATTCTTTAAGTATCTCTCTACAGAAAGTGGTAATCCAAAAATCATTGTCATATTAACAGGCAATCAAAAAGTGTACAGCCAAAATGTATAGGAAACGTCAGATGGTTTGTTAATTTTTAAAAAGATTATTTGGGGAATTCTTTTTATAGAGTAGCATTTTTCAACTTTTCAATTTTTGAAATTTGTAGCATTTCCTCCTTTGTTCTAAGTAAATACTAACTTTTATAATTAATTTTATATTCTTTTTTTAAAGGAAGGACCCCAAATTGTAAAACATTCAAGGCCTACCAACCTGACTGAGTACCTACAACATGAGCCAAGCATTTCTAGTGCTAGATGCATAACATTGAACAGAAAAAGAACAGTAGTGCTTTTAAAATACGTATATCCACAAATTCTTTGACACACCAAAGTTTTAGGAAGACAGAGAGACTAACATTTGAATGAAATGTCAGCGTGTAGGAGTTCATCTCAAAGGAATTGATTTCTCTTCCTGAGAACTTAAACTGTTCCTAGTCATCTGCCCCTTTACAGGACCAAGAGGATGGTGTGAAAATGATGCCCCATGTACCAAACACCTGCTGTTTTAGGAACTAGCCGCAAACTCTCACTTTGCAGGCCCCAGGTTAGGGATGTGGCTCAGAGAGGTCAGTAACTTGTCCAGGGCCACACAGCAAATGAATAGATGGCAGAGCCAGAATAGCCAACATGTTATCTTCCTTTCAGTCTTGGAAAAGGAAGCCAAAGAAGTTAATGTTGCTATCTGGGGAGGGAGGAGGGAAGGGGGCAATTTCCCACTTTAACTCGCTCAGGTCACACACAAATTCCCTACTCCCCACCCATCCCCCCATCACCGTCCTGCCCTGTGAGGCCCTCCAGTCTTAGTCTTACCTTGAGTACTCCCTCTTGCAGGTTCCCCAGCCCCGTTAGATCAGTGTCAGCCAGTGTTACTAAAAAGCACAACGTATTTTTAATTTGCATCCGCAAGGAAGCTTTTTAAACATTTTTTTTATAATTGCTCCCCCATTCCTCAAAATGTCAATACCACACATATACTGCACAGGTTTAGATACTGTTCACACGTGTGTGCTCTCTTAAAGGAGTAAGGTATTTTCTTCCCCTCCTCTTTGAGGCCCAGTTTGACCCCTCTATGCCCCTCGGGAATGGGGTCAGCACTGGTGGCAGATGTAGCCGCATGGTGTGAACATGGATCCGTGGGTGCAATGTGGGAGCTCATCCCGCCCTTCTCTCTATGCTGGTTCCCAGGTCCTGCCTGGAGTGGGGCGCTGCATTGCTCTGCTGGCCCTTCTCGAAATGGAACGCCGTCCCCACTTCCACGTCGCTCTCCCCAGTCCTGTGCCATTTTGGTCAAATACACAGTGACTCCAGGAAAGCGGCAGCCCCGGGAAGGCACTGGTTTCTCTTCCGGGTGGCAGAATCACTCCCCATCATCCCAAACCCCATCCGTTCCCACTTAATCTCGCTCTGAGTTGGCGCTTTTAGGTCCACAGTCCTTCTCAGTCACTGTTTCCAGAGAAGCCTTTAGACTTGGGAAACGTGCTAGGGTGGCCCTTGTCTAGAAATGAAGCTTCGCCAAGCACTGAGCTGGGCTCTTTCGGGGATTACCAATAGTTCATTTTGGCGACGACTGCCACTGTACAGGTGAGATGCTGGAGGCTCGGAGAAGCCGGCGACCTCACACGAGGGTACGTGGGGGCCAGCCCGGCTGCCAGGGCATGCATGTTGTTAACCGCGGGGAGAAGCCACCACTACATGCCAGTGTATCACTTCCCCGAGCGGAGAGGAAGCAGAAGTGGGAGATCTTCAAAGCGGGTGGGGGCACCTTTGAGCTTTATATAGTTCATCCTCCCAGCCACAACGGCGCCCCGAGGCTGAGGGCACATGGTCTCTTTTTAGTGCTGAATCCATCTGGTCATGGATTAAGATTTGCTGCCCAGCCATTCATTTTACCACTTTTATTTTTTTTAAATATTTTTTATTGATTTTTCACAGATAGCAAGGGAGAGGGATAGAGAGCCAGAAACGTCGATGAGAGAGAAACATCGACCAGCTGCCTCCTGCACAACCCCTAACTGGGAATGTGCCCGCAACCAACGTACATGCCCTTGACCGGAATGGAACCCGGGACCTTTCAGTCTCCAGACCGTCGCTCTACCACTGAGCCAAACCGGCTTCGGCCACTTTAGCACTTTTAATGAGAGATTCTCGCACTACTCAGTGACTGCATTACCAAATGGTTCCCTGAGAGAGAAACTCCCCTGGGAAGACCAGGCTCCAAGGAGAAACGCTCTCACTCTCACTCGTTGTCAGCTGTGCCCAGGAGCTTTGGGGAGATTGGCATAATGAATTGCATCTTCTGAGCTGCCCCATGTTCTCGCACGCAGCGTCCCTCGGCTAGGCTTGCATTGCGTTGGCCTCAAGTAGCTTCCTGTGTTCTTAGAGAATTAAGTGAGCATTCTTTCAGTTTCTTTTCGTAGTTAAGGGAAGGGGGGAAAAAACTTTATTTCTATGATGCTCTAGAATGTTTCTCTTCTATTATGTATAAAATAACTGGCAATATACCTTGTGCTCTGTATTTTATACAAATTACCTCTAATCCTCACCACAGTTTATGGTCAGTCTCTGGATAAGAAAAGAGGGTCAGAAAGGGAGTAACTGGCCTGGGGACATGCCACCCGCTTGGAGAGAAGGGAATTCAAGCTCACCCTTTGCTGGCCCCGGGGCCCATGTTCTTTTCAAGAGCGCCATTTCCCTCACTGGCCAGCACACCAGTCAAAACTTTCTCCTCCAGCACCTCTGAGACTTTCAGCAGAAGCCTAAAATTTCCATTTCTAACTCAACAAATGAAAGTAAATAAATAAGTAAGTCCTTTACTTGGCATTTCCAATCGATCGCTTTTTGGTCCTCAGAAGTGGCAGGCGGACTTCCAGTTTCTACCATGTAAGGAGCTTAGAAGCCGGAACTCTGTCCCAGCAACAAGGGAAAGACTGGAGAAATGAACAGGTGTCCTTAGCTCTGGGAGAGATGTGATGTCACAGGGCAGATCGCTGCCTCCAAAACGGGAGCTGGATGGACGGGTGAATACAGAAAAGCACAGCTTCCTGGAACATCCGTGTCGGCGGGAGCCCGTGCCGGGCCAGGGAAGCTGGCCCTTTGCTGGAGGCTCAGTGTGGATGGATCTGAGAGTCAACTCCAGGCATAGGGGTCCCCACACTTCTGTGAGTTTTACCTCTGGGAGCCTGGCAGGTTCTCACTGTGAGTATGGGAGGAAAGTCCCCTGTGCTTCCAGCAGGGGGAGGCAGGGACGAACACCATTTTGAAGTAAGTCAGAGCACACTGTCTTGTTCCTAACAAGGTCCCCCAGGCTAACTAGTTAGCTAAAGCCTAATCTGCTGGGGGGTTTTTTGTTTTTTGTTTTTTAATTTCTTTATTGGTTATGGTATCACATAATTGTCCTCATCCTCCCATTCCCATCCCAAACCCCTCACCTGCTCCAGAGACCGAGTAACGTTGACCAGAACCTCAAACCTCAGGGAAGGAGGGGGCTGATGGGAGGAAGGGGGAGAGATTAAACACGGGAATAGCTTGCATGCACAAGAGCCTAATCAATGGACACAGATAACAGGGGGTGGGGCATAATCTGCTGGTTTTATCAGAGCCTAACTGGCAGGGGAAATGGACATACCCCCCTCCAGCCCTTTCTAGCCATCCTGACCCACCTAAGGGGCTGAGGAGATGAGTAGAGAAACTCTTGTGATGTTCACAGCCTCACCAAAGGACTGAGACCTAATCACATGGCTCTAGAATGTTTCTCCTCCCCTCCCATCTCACCACCACATTACTGAGGGCCTATTGACAGCAGTTCCTTTTAACTGATACATCATGTCAGGTGATGAGGAAAAAAACTACAAGGCACACTAAAAAGCAAAGAGCACCATTTGAAGAGACAGAGCAAGCATTGGAACTAGACTCACATATAGCGGGGATGATGGAATGATCAGACCAACAATCTGTGATGATGATGATGTGAAATGACCTAATGGATAAAGTAGATAGCATGCAAGAACAGATGGGCAATGTGAGCAGAGATGGAGATTCTAAGAAAGAGTTTTTTTAATGCTAGAGATAAAGAAACAAACACTGGGGCTCAGTGGTTGAACATTGGCCCATAAACCAAGAGGTCATTGGTTCAATTCCCAGTCAGGACACATGCCCAGGTTTTGGGCTCAATCCCTGGTGGGGGGCATGCAAGAGGCAGCCAATCGATGTTTCTCTCTCATCATTGTTTATATCTCTATCCCTTTCTCTTATTCTCTCTTCAAAACAAATAAAAAATATATATTTTAAAAAAACACTGTAACAAAAATGAAGAATTCCATTGTTGGGCTTATTAACAGGCTGGATATGGGATATAGCTGAGGAAAAAATCTCTGAGCTTGTGAACACATCAATAGAATCTTCATAAACCAAAAGGCAGAGAACAAAGACTGAAAAAAAAATAGAATGTCCAAGGACTGTGAGACAATTACAAAAGGTATACCATACCATACATATAATGGGAAAAGCAGATGAAAAAGAAAAAGAAAGCAATAGAAGAAATACTTGAAACAATAATGACTGAGAATTTCCCTAAATTAATGTCAGACACCAAACCACAGATCCAGGAGGCTCAGAGAGATCAAGCAGGAGAAATGCAAAACAAAGAACTACTTCCAGGCACGTCATATTTAAATGGCAGAAAATCAACTATAAAGAAAAAAAAATCCTGATGGAAGTGTGGGGGGGGGGAGGGGGGGGGGAATCTCCTTACCTATGAAAGAACAAAAGTACTTGCATGGTCATGGTTCCCCTCAGCAACCACACAAGTGAAATACCTTAAATGTCAAGGGGGAAAACCCCACCAACCTAGAATTCTGTTCCCTGCAAAATTACCCTTCATAAGTGAAGGAGAAATAAAGACTTTCACAGACAAAAATTGCTGGGGTTTGTTGACAGCACGCCTGCCTGGTGAGAAATGTTAAAAGAAGTTCTTTGTTTGGATGAAGATGGCCAAAAGGTACAAACTTCCAATCATAAGACAAATCCTAAGGGTGTCATGTACAGAGGATGACTATAGTTAACACTTTGTGGCACAGTTGAAAGTTATTGAGAGAGCAAATCCTGAGTTCTCCTCACAAGGAAAGAAACACTTGTTTCTCTTTTTGTACTTATAGGCAATTATGGATGTTCATTAAACTTATTGTGGTAATTATTTCATAATATATATAAGCAAATAATCATGCTGTAGACTAGTGGTTCTCAACCTTTCTAATGCCGCGACCCTTTAATACAGTTCCTCATGTTATGGTGACCCCCAACCATAAAATTATTTTCGTTGCTACTTCATAACTGTAATTTTACTACTGTTATGAATTTTAATGGAAATATCTGCGACCCACAGGTTGAGAACCGCCAGCAGAGTCGCCTAAGACCATCAGAAAACACAGATATTTCCATTACAATTCATAACAGTAGCAAAATTACAATTATAAAGTAGCAACGAAAATAATTTTATAGTTGGGGGTCACCACAACATTGAGGAACTGTATTAAAGGGTCACAGCATTGGAAAGGTTGAGAACTATTCCTGTAGACAATCACTTTATACAGTACCACATGTCAATTATATCTCAATAAAACTGGGGGGGGGGTGGAGAAAAGAAAAGTAATATAGGTCAGAAATTTAGATCTACATAAAGAAAGGAAGAGTATTGGAGAAGGAAGAAGTGAAGGTAAGATAAAAAATTTTGGTTTTCTTATTCTTAATTGATCTAACAGATAACAGTTTGCTCCAAATCATAATCACAATGCTATATTAAATTATGTATTCATAATTGAGCTTATATATATATATGTATATATATGTATATATATATATATATATATATATATATATATATATATATATAGCTTATGTATAAATGAAATGAAGGACAGCAAGCATGCAAGGGATGAGAGGGAATTAGGGCTATTATGCTACCATAAGGTACTACTAGGACTACCTATGAATCGGTATCAAGTTATTTGAAAGTGGACTTGGATCAGTTGTAAAGACATAAAGATATAAATAGAGACGTCGATATAGACGTCTATAAATATATACTTAGGGCATAAGAAAAGCACCATGGGCACCCAGCCCCATGTAGAGTCTGGGCAAGCACCATCCACGGAGGATGAGAGAGATGGGGCCCAGCCCACGGCTGCACCGTGGGCTGAGGCAGCTGCGTGCACTCAGGCCTCTCGCCGGAAAGAGGATATTTTTACTTCCTTGCTTGGCCGCACCTGGCACCGTGACCTTCCCTTCAGTTGCCCAACAGTCATAACCTCAGCGGCTTCCTCGCCTCTGGGACCTTTTGCAAATGACTGTGGTTTGCCATTTACCTACCTATTGGCTTCTATGCCCATGGCATCTTGAAGCCAGAGTTCAAAGATGAAAACCACAGGTGTTTGTCCTGGTCACACCGGCCTCCTCATGGATGACACAGAGTCTGGCTCAAGAGTTTCACAAGAGAGTGGGGAGGAAAACAATGAAGGAAAGGAAAGAGATGGGAAGAAGGAGGGAGAGGAAGGAAAGAAGCTTCTTAGAAGTTGAAATGAATCTCTGGAAAAGTTTGCCATGAACTGTAAGACAGGATAAGGGTCAAAGTTCTATCTTTTTACTGCTTCAGTGCTTATAAAAGGTGTGTGTGTGTGTGTGTGTGTGTGTGTGTGTGTGTGTGTACACTGTATAGTATGATAGTCAACGATGGAGCCTCTTAAGTCAAGCAGACCTTCATTCAGATCCCACTTTCTAGCTCTGTGTTCTAGGCAAATCCCTTCAGCAGACCTCAGTTTCTTCATCTATAAAATGGGGATAAATGGTGGCATCTACATTGTAAGGACTATGTAAAACTCTTGGTACAGATCTCTCACAAATAATCAGCTCTACGGAACTGTTACTACGGTATTATTATGTTATTACCGTTTCATTATTAGTGTCAATTGATGTAAATGTCCAGAGCAGGTAGAGTAGAAGCAGAGGGTGGATAATAGGTGAGGGTGGGTCTGAGAAACAGAGGACCTAAAAAGTGGAAGAACACTTCTTGCATCTGATCTTTGGGTATTAGCAGAAGGCTCTGACTCACTGGTTGCTGTGCTGGGAAGACAGGGGAAGGACTGAGCAGCCCTCGGACAGATCGAGACTGCTGTGCACCTGCATCTTCCCTCCGGTGGCCACACCCATCACAGAACTGGGGCACAGCCAGGAAGATCCAAGGGCTGAGGGTGGGCAGGGAGGCTGGGGTGGGGGATGCTAGAGCGCTGCTCGTAATTAAACTGAAAACACTTCAGCCCTGAACGATGAAAGTCTAGCCAGCGAGGCAATAACATCGAACTAATTTCACTCACAAAAGCTGCCTCTTGGCTGGGCATCCATGGTGACCAAAGCCCTGAACTCTGCCCCGACAGGCCAAGGTGACACGCCGAAAGGGGCGACTGTTAGGACTAACAGGATTGGGAGCAGGCATTGTCCTTGAGCCACGGGATGGCTAAAATCATTCATTCAGTCAGTCATGTCAGGCCTATGCCTGACTGCCTGAGGAAAGCACAGCTGTAGGCGTTGGGGTTCAAGCAGCAAAGAGCAGGTGTGGTTCATTCTCCAGAAGTTCAAAGGCATGGAGGCCCCTCCATGCAAGATGCTCTCTCCTCCAGAACCCCTTCCAGCCCGGGGCAGCAGGTGTCGGAGTGAGACCTGCCCCCTGAGCCTTGCCACTGATCAAGGAGCATGCTGTTGTTTGTTTGTTACACATCATGTTAGGCTGAATCATAGGCAATTGCCATTTTTATAGTTTGAAAATAGCCAAATGTCAACGATTTCAGATGATCCCCCCTACTGTGTCCTAGCTGGTCCCTAGGGCCTTGGGGCTTGTGTTCTAGAGAGCCTCAACTTATTTCAGTTCCTCAAAGTGCCTGGCTCCCAGCTCTTCAAACTCTTCCTCTGGCCAGCTGGGGCTCATCACTAGGAGCGGGCTTCCTCCAGGAAATGCCCCCTGACCCCTCACTGTCTGGGCTGGTGTGTCCCCTGAATTTTCGTGAAGGACCGTCTTCTTCCACATTGCGGATGACAAAATAACTGATGCTCAGCGTGCACTACATGACAGGCTCTTCTAATACTTAGAATGTCTAGTGTGGTAGGTTTGTACATCTCTTACCTACAGCCGGCAGTGCTCCAAGCAGTGATGGGGCAACGACGGCCTATAGAGACAGAGACCTCACTTACTCCTCACAGCAACACTGTGTGATGCCTCTGATCATTATCCCCGTGTTACGGGCGAGAAAACTCAGGCCTAGAGATGACTGTGATCAGCTCACGCCCATGTTGCTAGTAAGGGCAGCCTCAAGATTTGAACCCTGTCTGTCTTCCTCCTCAACCCCTGTGTTTGCCACCACCCTCTCCTCTGTCATCAGAGTCACTGCTGTTTGCTTGCCGCTGTGCCCCGCTGGACTGAAAGGTTTCCGTAGGCAAGGCCGATTCTAGGCTGCCCTGCAGTGTGCCTGCGGGGCCAACTTCAACGGTATCTGGTACAGAGAAAATGCCGAACGCATCTCCTGTTTTCTGGACTTGACAGAAGGAATAGATAACCAGGAGGTGTTGCCCAACATATCAAGGGATGTGCAATCTTTAAAAAAAATGTTATGAACTGTGGCTGATTGGAAGGCTTCTACATCGATAAAGGGGAGGGAACATAGAACTCAGAGGAGAAAAGCAGGAATGGGACTTGACTGAGTCCATTCTGAGGGCCAGAGAGGTCACCATAGCTTTTCCCAGCGAAACTAGGTCAGTGGCAGAATCAAGGATCCCAGTCACCCTCTTGCATGGTGATGTTCTTGGAGTAGCAGGCAAGAGAGGAATGTTAGGAAAAAGAGAAAACCCGAGGCATCGCAGCTGCTGGAAGATATCCAATCCACAGGCCTGCAATAGTATGATTCTTATCATTTTAATATTCATTTGCTATTTCATTAACTATTTACTATTTACTTACTATGTACTTAGTATTTATTTGTTTATTTATTTACTTATTTATTTATTTATTTATTTATAATGAGGGGGGAAGGGCATTTGACCTTATATCCCTAGAGCTACACAGCCCAATATGGCAGCCACAGGCCACACATGCCTTTGAGCACGTGAAAAGTGGCTCGTCAGATGGACATGTGCTGTCGCATGAATGTGTCCACATGCCAGGTTTTGAAGACTTAGCCCAAGAAAGAAATATAAAATATATCACTCACAATCATTTTGTAATGGTTTCATATTGAAATGATCATATCATGGACACACTGAGTTGAATAAAACATATAATTTATTTCACCTGTTTCTTTTTAATGTGGCTCTCAGCAAGTCTTTAATTTCATGTGTTACTGCATTATATTTCTTCTGGTAGCACTGTTCTAGAAGGTTGGGAGCTAGAAATAACTATGAGCATTACTGCAATGCCTTGCATTGATGAATGCTTTGAAGAAAAATGTCTCAGGCCAGGAAGAGGAAGTGAGATGGGAGGTGGGGGCTCGCAGTGCTTCACAGAGGTTGTACATGGAAGGCCTTTCTGAAGAAGTAACATGTGATTACCCAGAACTGTTAGAACCTGTTCTTCCACTGTGTCACCAGCCAACATACTGAATGCACACTCAGAGGGGAGCTGAGGGGATAAAAAACGGTTGAAATGCTGTGTGTCTTCCATGGTAGATTTCTCGGCTGGGAGCCAGGAATAGGGATTGCCCCTGTACACAGTCAGCAAAGATCGCAGAACAGTCTTACTGAGGCACAAGTAATAAAGATCTCACAAAGAGATTTCCCCTTCCCATAGCTATGTGCACCCACATCACCTATTTTTATTCAACTCTGATAAAACGAAAGCCCTGTCTCATGAGGGAAGGGGGAGGGGGAAAACCAGAGCTCCGTGTACCCACGGGTCTAGTTCAGTTCCCAGTAATGCTTTGTGTATGGGCAGCAGGAATGCAGCCGGTGGCAGAGAAGTGGAAGTCCTGTTTGAAGTGGGCAGAGAAACCTTTCAAACCCATCCCCCCCCCCCCTCCGCTAAGAGTATTGCTATTACTGGACGGGGCAATGTGAGCACCTCTCACACAGTGTGGTAGAAAAATTGAAGCGCAGATGAGAGAGTTCTGCCCCGGGGAAGTGAAAGTAAACAGAAACCCAAGCAGTGGTACTGCCGAAACGCTAACTGTGGTTGAACTCTGATCCTCAGGAAGCCCTTCAAATGCCAGGTGGGCACCGCCAGAGAGGCTGCTTATTAGCTGATGGATTCCACCACAGACCGTGGCCCCGGGCTCGCTGCATTTTCATTCAACCGACAGCGTGCTTGGCTGGGTATTAGAACAATGAGATTGTTGTACAGAACTCCGGGGCTGTATTGTGGGGGTTCAAATCCAATCAAATGAATCATTTCCATGGCTGTGCTTTCCTAGTTAGGGAACCCCGTGTGTTCCCCAGACATGCTGTGTGGTGGATGCCGAATCCCACACACAAAAACGTTGGCGTGGACCAGATCCCTGGGCTGTGGGAACGAGGACCTGGCCACCACTTCGGGGAGAGTTCTGTGCTTGTTTTCGTCCTGGGTCTTGGCTGTGCATGAATCAAGGGCTCTGTCTCTTCCTATACCCCCAATGAAAAGACAACCAAAGGAAAAGAGAAGTAAGAGGGGGGAAATAGTTTCCTTTGTTTTCTAAAATTATTTCCAGTTTTTCCCAGTGGTTTTAAAAATAGACACGTGGCCAGTGGCTTCATAGTCGGCTCCTGAGACTGACTCATGAAGATGACACATTGTTGGGGAGGGGTACTAAATGGGGGAGCCCTGGGAAACCGTTTTCTTCTAGCCGCTAGTAGGTTATGCTTTTTAAAATGAGGCCAGGGTTCTCAGAGACCCTTCAAGAAGAAGGAGGCGCTGACTTAGTATTTCTGACTGTTGGCCCTTCAAAACGTAAGAGCCGTTGGTCTCGGCCGCGTGGGGACAGGTCCGTGTGGCTGAGGACGTATTTGGAAAAGCAGAACTGGCTCCTTCCTTCCCACACTCACATCCACCTCCTCTCTCAGCCCCCCACCATGCATGGTCTGCAGTGCACACAGAGAGAGCAGCTCTCCAGCCAAAAAGAAAACAATGCCAGTAAAGGAAACCCCGAAGCACCGGGGACAAACATTCAAACAAGAAGGTCACACCAAAATTTCATTCGGAAGGAAACAGGTCCTCAGGCAAACAAAACAGAAACGGCTGGAAGATGCAAACAGGATAATATTAATGTGCTGAGCTGGAAAGCGATTCATCAGCCTTCTTGCTTCCTTCTTCCAGCCAAGGGGAACCGCCTCCCAGAGTCCTGTGAAGTGTAGGCAGAGTGCTATTTTGACTCCAAAGCTCAGGTTGTAGGTGGGGTGGGACGGGGTGGGCGGGATGTGGGCCCTCCCTAACAACAGAAGCCTGCAGGTTCCATTCTCAGGTATAAACATTCAGAACCTCCTCTAAGCACACAACAACATCTCTCTCTCTCTGTCTCTCTCTCTCATTTCCTGAGGTTTCTACTATTCATATGTAAATTGTGATGAATATTAGTATGGCCTCCCACTTTTAAAAGAATGCTGACTTTTTCTGGAAGGATCCAAAGCTTTCCCCTGAGAAGAAAGCATCTTTTAAGAGATATTTTACTGGCCAGGAAATGAATGTGTCCATTTCAACAATTGTGAGATTTGAAACAAAACCATGAAAAGCCATCCACGGGTCGTGATCACCAGAAATGTCACCCAGGAAAAGCCTGTTTCTACAAACAGAAAAGGAACAAGCCCGGCATTCTTACCCGAAAATGCTAACTCGGGTCTTGCGTAATAAATCAAGAATCTGTTCCAAAAGTCAAACAATGTTTGCTCCAAAAAGTGACACTCTGCAAGTTTCCTCCAACTGGTTTAGATCAAGAAGTGGATTTTCTCTCTCCTCTCTCTCTCACTTGGGAAGTAAACACGGACTATAAATCCCTTTTAAGAGATGAATCATGGAGCCCCTGCCTCTGACATGGGTTAGGTCATTTGTTTGTTTCTGGGATACGATCTACCCTTGACTACAGCTGGGCTCCACGGTTTGTTCAAATGTTTTCTGGCAATTACTGATTTGTTCAGACAGAGACCAGAAGCTTAAATCCCACTGAATTAACCGGTTGGGTTATTACCAAAGTGGAACAGAGCCAGAAAGCTAGAACATGCTACCATGCACGTGTGGGACATAGTGTCTGCCTTGACAGGGAGAGGACCAGTTTCTGGGCTCTCACCACCAGTCAGCTCAGTGAACTGGAGATGATTTTCCTTCCTGGTTTTGGGGTGTGTGTGTGTGTGTGTGTGTGTGTGTGTGTGTGTGTGTGTGTGTTTAACAGCAGGAATAGAAGAGATTGGTAATTAACCAAGGTGAGCGATTCTTTTGCCTCTTGGAACATGATACCAAATAAAAATAACTATCTCTTCCTTATAATATTGACATCACTTCTGTTAACCAATAAACCAAAAAGAGAGAGAGAGAAAGAGCGCGGGAGAGACTAAGAACAGCAATAGAATGCTCCTCACTCACAGAGGAAATAACCCAGAGGCCTCATCTGGGTGAGAAAGATCAGAAGTCACTAAGTAGTTTCCATATTCAGTCCATTGAAGAGTGTGCTTAAACAATGCCTCCTGGGTGTGCAGTCACCATGTGTAGTATATATCGGTTTGTCTGCTATCATTAACCATCTCTCCTATTGGGGGAAGCCAAGGGCTAAGGAGATGAAGTCATTTAGGAAAGATGGTACATCTGAACAAGGTGGGGCCAAATGGACCTTGATATTCCAGTCTTAGTTTGCAGTTCTTACCATGATACCGAACGATTTTCATCCATTCTGGTTCTGCTGTGACATTCACATACAGCTCTTGTTTTCATGGGGTTCCCTCAAGTTGTATGACCTGCCACATTATGTTGTGAGAACTGAAGCAGTGCACTGGATCGTCACCACTGCAGTGGTTCCCAGGACAGCCTGGATCATGGCTGTAGACCCTTGTGCTCAGAAAACAGCTTCTCTCACGCCTTAGAAATGGTTTTCGAGATCTTGTCAGCCAGGGGACATTTGGCAACATCTGGAGACATTTTTGGTTGTCACAACTGGTGGATAGGGGAGTTAGTACTGAAACCTAGGGGTTGGAGACCAGGGATTCTGCTAAATGTCTCACAACGCACAGGACACCCCCACTGCAAAGGATTTTGTGACCCAGAATCTCAGAATCCTGCTCAAGTCACATGACCAGTGGACCTGACCTTCTCCTGACTCCTCCACTTGGCCCTCTGGCTCCAACCATGAATCTCATTCCCAATACTCGATTATAGCCCCACAGGCTCTAGCCTCAGGGCCTTTGCCTGTGCTGGGGACTTGACCCACTAATTTCTAAAAGTCTCTCTTCCTGCCCTAGCTGGTTTGGATAGGGAGTCAGCCTGCAGACTGAAAGGTCTCAGGTTTGATTCCCAGTCAAGGGCACATACCCGGGTTGTGGGCTTGATCCCCAGTAGGGGGCATGCAGGAGACAGCTGATCAATGATTCTCTCTCATCATTGATGTTTCAATCTCTCTCCCATTCTTCCCTTCCTCTCTCAAATATATATATGTCTCCCTTCCTTGAAAACCTCCTCCAACTGCCTGTAGGAAATAAGGCTTTCTATCCCTACTTGCTGGCATTCTCCATCCCCTCACCCCGCCACCCCCCCCCCCCATTTCTTCACATGGCATCATAACCATTTGACAGTCAATGTGCTTTTCTTGTTCATTTGTTTCTCTGCTCTTGCCATCTCCCCAGCACCCGAAATAGCTTATGATTTGTAGTAGGTCATCAATCAAAATATTTGTTGAGAGGAATGAATGAAGAATGACAATGAAATGAATGTTCGGTTGATTACTAGATACAGACCAAGATCATGCTAAGTATAAATTTTCTCTCTTGGAGGTCTGTGCAAAGGAAGTTAGAAGAGCAATGTTCTTATAAATGTCCAAAAGCATCTCATCAGTTCTTCAAAATGTTTACTTTCACCCAGTCAGTGTAGCTCAGTGGTTGATCATTGACCTATGAACCTATGGTCATGATTTGATTCTTGGTCAAGCCACATGCCCAGGTTGTGGGCTCAATCCACAATGTGGGGCATGCAGGAGGCAGCTGATTGATGATTCTCTCTCATCATTGATTTTTCTCTCTCTCCCTCCCTCTTCCTTCCATTAAAAATCAATAAATATATTTTTAATGTTTTACTTTCTTATGATTTTAGAGTTTTGTCTTATCACATTGTGCATCAAAAGTTCTCCTGATCTGCCCAGAGCTCCTTTTACCAGCAACTGACAACTAGGAGGGCATTGTCCCAAGGCTGCAGACGAGATGCCATCTGCTAAGTTTGAATCTGAAAAGGAAGGAAGGAAGGAAGGAATGAAGGAAGGAAGGAAGGAAGGAAGGAAGGAAGGAAGGAAGGAAGGAGGCTGAAACTAATCTGTTAACTCCCTCAGGTCGCAAAGCCAATGGCACAGGCAGTATTTGAACCCAGGAAGGCTGCTTTAGGACTGCACACCTACCCTACTGTACCCTACTACACACCTAATCTTCTACGTGTGCAGTCCTAAAATAGCCATACTCATACATTGATGCTGGCCATTAGGAGCCACTTTGTTACATATCTGATTTCTCTCTTTGTTTGCTCAAATGTCTGTAAAGCAATGTTGGCTCTGTATGGTTAGTGTCTTGGCCATGGAGAGTTGGGATTCAAGTTCAGGTTCAAGCAATTACAGAGTCCGGACTTTAAGAGCTTCTCTGCTCTTAGAAAATGAACTCCATGAGAAGTGCTCACAACTTTCAAGTTGATTCAAGGTGCTGGAACCTGCGTATCTGCTGTAGGACAAAGCGGGGTGGCCCTGCTGTCCCTCTACTTCAGACAATAAGGCAAAGAGGTTAAGAAAACAGACTGTTAGCCCTGGCCGGTTTGACTCAGTTGACTGGGCATCATCCTGTGCACCAAAAGGTTGTTGGTTTAATTCCGGGTCAGGACATATGCCCACATTGTGGGCTAATCCCCAGTAGGGGGCATGCAGGAGGCAGGTGATCCATGTTTCTCACATCAATGTTTCTTTCTCCCTCTCCCTTTCTCTCTGTCTAAAATCAATAAAAACATGTTTTAAAAAAATAAAGAAAATAGATTTTCAAATCATCAGTCATCACCTAAACAGTGCTCAAATCCCAGCATTCATTCGTTCATCCAAGAGATAGTCACTAGCCTCCTCTGTGCCAGGCAGTTCTAGATCTAGTGCCATGGCAGGAAGGAAAGAATCAGGGGGGGGGGGGGAATCCTCGCCCTTGTGGAGTCTAACCTTAGAGCGATAGAGACAGAAAGTGAATAATCAAATTCTATGCATGTTAGCAGGAGATGGAAACTTGGAAGGTAAAGCAAGCAGGAGAGAGATGGGGAGTTGCCGTTTGAATGGGCAGGCTGTCAGGAGAGTGGGGCGAGGAGGGTGGCATTTCAAATGGATCCTGTTCAAGACATGCTGCTTAGACTATAGGGGCACTGCCACAGTGGTGTGAGAGCACAGCGGGGCCCACCTGTTCCCACATCTAGAGAAGTGCTACAGGTGTTTGTTTTCTTTGCTCTTAATATAATTTCGTTCGTTTTAAGTTTGTATAACAATTTTTAATGGCTGTGTTTAACAACTGGCTCACAAAATTCCTGAACCATCGGCTCCAGCTCACCCACCCCCATCCCGTCTGAGCCCAGGTTTCCCCTCCCGCTCTTTGCATAGTTAGCACCTCCCCACCTTTCAGGTCTGAGCCAGGCAGTATTTGGCAGGAAATTCTCCGTGGCCAGCACACTAGTATGGGCTAATTATATGTGTGATGGTTTTATTGTTGACTTGACCCTTTATGAGGTCAGTTGTGTGAGAGCAGAGTGCTGGTATGTCCTGTCTCCCCTGACACTCACAGGGCCTGGTACACAGTAGGTGCCTAATTAATGTTTGCTTAAGGAATGCATGCATGAGTGAGATTTTCATTAAGGCTTTCCCCGCCTCTTAGACATGCAAGTTTCAGAGATATTGTAAAAAAATCATGTCAGATTTTGTGCCCCAAAACGGAATCATTTATTCAGTAAATGGCCCTCTTTCTGGCTCTTTGCAGGAGCTCAATCTCCTTGGCACCATTTACCCTGTGGGGCTCTGAGGAAGCCTGAGATGTCCTTCTCCAAACTGCTTTTAAATGTGTAAAAATTCAACAAGCTTTCAAAGAAAGCCAATTACATTAAAATACAGTTATTCGCACAAAAAATTTAGATAAATGTAAACTGTGGTAATATATGTGCTTTCTTATTTATTTTCCTCATTTTTTTTATTAAGGTATTATATGTGTACATACCTTACCAATCCCCACCCCACCCCCACTCCCATACATGCCCTCCCTCCCCATAGTTTTTCATCCATTGGTTATGATTATATGCATGCATACAAGTCCTTCGGTTGATCTCTTATCTCTCTCATATCTCCCTACCCTCCCCGCTGTAATTTGATAGTCTGTTTCTTTTACTGTCTCTGTATCTATCCTTTTGTTCATCAGTTTATAATGTTCCTTATTATCCATAAATGAGTGAGATCATGTGGTGTTTTTCTTTCATTGACTGGCTTATTTCACTCAACATAATGTTCTCCAATTCCATCCAGGTCACTGCAAATGATGAGAATTTCTTCTTTTTTATGGCAGCATAATATTCCATTGTGTAGATGTACCATAGTTTTTTGATCCAATCATCTGCTGACGGTCACCTAGGCTGTTTCCAAATCCTAGCTATTGTAAATTGTGCTGCTATGAACAGAGGGTGCATATATCCTTTTTGATTGGTGTTTCTAGTTTCTTAGGATATATTCCTGGGAGTGGGATTACTGGGTCAAATGGGAGTTCCATTTTCAGTTTTTTGAGGAAACTCTATACTGTTCTCCACAGTGGTTGCACCAGTCTGCATTCCCACCAGCAGTGCAACGAGGGTTCCTTTTTCTCCGCATCCTCGCCAGCACTGGTCATTTGCTGATTTGTTGATGATAGCCATTCTGACAGGTGTGAGATGGTACCCCATTCTCGTTTTGATTTGCATCTCTCAAATAATTAGTGACTTTGAGCATGTTTTCATGTGACTCTTGGCTTTCCTTCTGTTTTCTTTTGAAAAGATTCTATTTAGGTCCATTGCCCATTTTTTAATTGGATCATTTATCTTCCTTTTATTAAATTGTATAAGCTGTCTGTAGATTTTGGAGATTAAGCCTTTATTAGTGATAACATTTACAAATATGTTCTCCCATACAGTGGGCTTTCTTGTTTTGTTGATGGTTTCTTTTGCTGTAAAAAATCTTTTTATTTTGATGTAGTCCCATTTGTTTATTTTCTCTTTAGCTTCCATTGCTCTAAGGGCAGTATCAGTGAAGAAGTTCTTGTGGCATAAGTCTGAGATTTTGCTGCCTGTAGATGCCTCTAGTATTTTTATGGTTTCCTGCCTTATGTTTAAGTCCTGTATTCATTTTGAGTTTATTTTTGTGTATGGTGTAAGTTGGTGATCTGGTTTCATTCTTTTGCATGTATCTGTCCAATTTTCCCAACACCATTTATTGAAGAGACTGTCTTGACTCCATTGTATGTTTGTGCCTCCTTTGTCAAATATTGATTGAGCATAGTGATTTGGGTTGATATCTGGAATCTCTAATCTATTCCACTGATCTGTATGTCTGTTCTTGTGCCAGTACCAGGCTGTTTTGAGGACAGTGTCTTTGTAATACAGCTTGAAATCTGGTATTGAGATACCTCCTACTTTATTCTTCTTTCTCAGGATTGCTGTTGCTATTTGGGGTCTTTTTTTGTTTCAGATGCAAATCAAAATGACAATGCGGTACCACTTCACACCTGTCAGAATGGCTATCATCAACAAATCAACAAATGACCAGTGCTGGCAATGATGTGAAGAAAAGGGAACCCTCCTGCTCTGCTGGTGGGAATGCAGATGGTGCAGCCACTGTGGAGAACAGTATGGCATTTCCTCAAAAAACTAAAAATTGGACTCCCATTTGACCCAGTAATCCCACTTCTAGGACTATATCCCAAGAAACTAGAAACACCAATCAGAAAGTATAAGATATATGCACCCCTATGTTCATAGCAGCACAATTTACAATAGCTAAGATTTGGAAACAGCCTAAGTGCCCATCAGCAGATACGTGGTTTAAAAAACCATGTTACAGCTACAAAATGGAATATTACGCTGCTATAAAAAAGCAGGAACTTTTCCATTTGCAACATCATGGATGGAACTGGAGAGCATTATGCTAAGTGAAATAAGCCAGTTGGAGGAAGATAAATATCACATGATCTCACTCATACGTGGGATATAATGATTAACATAATGTAATGAACAAGAATAGATCCAGAGACAAATGGCAGGGAAGGGAGAGAGGTTTTAGAGAGCAACCAAAGGACTTGTAAGCATGCATATTAGCATATCCAATGGACCTATTACAGGCACTGGGGCAATGGGGGCTTGCCTGGGGTGGAAATGGCTTGGGGGGGGGGGCAATTGAGCAAAAAGGAGACTGTAGAGAATGGCTATAGGGTTAAGCCTCCGACTAACCTGTTCCTTCTCTTAGCATAATTAAGTTTGACCTTATGACATTCCCTAGATCCTTCCTGGGTAGCTAGCTAATGGGCTGTGGGAGGTGCAGCAAGTGCTGCCAAAACAAGTGAAACTCACAAGAACATTGTAATTATGGTGGCCACTACCTTGTTTACCTTTGACCATAAAATAAAGCATCAGCTTGCCTTCTGGATATTTTCTCTGTGGCCTTAGTCAGGCACAGGAAGATATACATAGACCCAGCTTAGTCTCTTTGTCTTTTCTACATCCTTCACCCTCCTCCCTCAGGCTTGCCAAACCCTTGGCTGTGCTGGCACGGCACAGGAGACATATATAAAACTTTAGACGATAAAAAACAATTTTTTAAAGAAACTATCTGGTTTTCATGGATGACTAAGTTCCAAGTACTGCTAATACTACTGTGGTTTGCTTCATTCAGAATGAGAAAAATGGTGAAGTTCAGGTGTGTGTGTGTGTGTGTGTGTGTGGTGTGGTGTGAGTCTTGTATTCTACTCAAGCATCACATAGGAGCACCCAGGGTCCCAGGTTAAGGACTTCTGCAGAGAGATCAGTTAGCTCCAGGGTTCAAGGCATCCCCACACAAGAAAGAGCCTGTGCAGCTAGCTCAAGAGCCAGGATTTGCTGTCAGACGTTCCCAGATTCAGCTTCTTCTGTCTGCCTCTTACAGGCTGTGACCTTGAGCAAGTTCCTTAACCACTGGCCTAATCGCAGCCACCCCCAAGAAACATGTTGCTGCCTAAATGACACAGAACTGTAGCTGCTCAGAAAGTTGCAGTTACTGTTTCTGTGTTGCACTTGCACCAGTTCTTTCTGACCTGGGAAGCTCCACTGCTTTTAACAATCAAATGAGTCACAGGCAACTGACGGAAGCGATCCCAGTCCCGTGACTATGAAAGCCCGAAAACTAACGTGGACACAGTGGAGGGCCCATTTAGCTCAGCTGGATTCTTCTCAGAGGACTTCCGGCTTCTGATCCAAAAAACACTTTAATCAGAGATTCTAGAGCTTCCCAGCCAAAGTCAAATGCACTCAGGCGCTGGAACCACTGGTGAGACCCAGCTTCCAGATTCTGCAGCCTGACACAGATGGGGCGACCCTCCAGCCCAGCCTGCCCAACCTGCCCGGGTCAGAGCGTGCAGTCCACACATGATTGTCAATAGCATCCCATTTGGCTGCTATAGGAAGTGGTCACTGTAGGTAAGGACCACCCTTCTCTCTTAGCTGCTGACCCCTGTGACATCCTTTGAGGAACACCTCTTTTCTCCTCGGCAGAATTCAGAAGGGAAGCTTGGCACTCCTGAACTTCTGGTCATTTTCTGCCAGTGTTCTGGAATCCTTTTTCAAAGGGGCTTGCAGGCAGAGAAGGCCTGGAATTAGATGACCAATCATCCAGCGGTGCTGGACTGAGAGGTTTCCCAAGACGCAGTGTTCTCAGAGCTAACGCTGGTCAGTCCTGGACACATCGGGGCAGTTGATCATGCTATCTGGAATCAAAACCTGACTCGAGCCTGGCTTGTGTGGCTCAGTGGTTGAGTGTCGACCTATTATGAACCAGGAGGTCATGGTTTGATTCCCAGTCAGGGCACATGCTGGGGTTACAGGCTTGATCCCCAATATGGAATGTGCAGGAAGCAGCTGATCAATGATTCTCTCTCATCATTGACGTGTCTATCTCTCCATCTCCTTCTCCCTTCCTCTCTGAAATCAATAAAAATGTATTTTAAAAATAAACAAATAAACAAACACCTGACTCAACTGTTTCCCATTGGTGTAACCCCAAACAAGTTACATTTCTCTTTCTGAGCCTCACTTTACTGATGTGCCAGTGAGGATGACAACACTTGCCCCCACAGTATGATTATAAGGATTAAGTAAGATGATACTTAATTGTAAGGATTAAAAGGAAAGTATTAAATAATCACCACTCCAGTGACTTCCAGGCACTTAAAATAAAACCCAAAATCTTTATCTTGGCTTACTATTTCCTACAGGATCTGGCTTTGGTACTCTCCAACTTAATCCTCTGTATCTCCTGCCTCCCTTTCCCCTTTGCTGCAGACACTGGCCTTCAGCTGTTCCTTGTACCCAGACCTTATTTCTCCTCTGGGCGTTTGCACTTGCTGTTCCTTCTGCCAGGAATGCTGTTCCCTCTACCTGGATGCTTTCTCCAGACACCCTCATCACGCCGGCCTCTGCACAATGACATCTCCTCAGAGAGGCCTTCCCAGGCCACACCATCTAAACAGCTCCTCCCTCCTCTCACTCTGTTTCTCTGTTCTGCTGTATTCCCCCCTCGTAGCACTTGTCACCACCTGATGTTATATTATCTAGCAATATATTTAGTTGTTTGTTGGCTAACTTTTCCATGAGGCTATAAACTCCCTGATGCATGCATTTGCTTTAAATCGCCAATTGCATATCCCCTGTACCTTGTACACAATGCCCAATACGGTGCATACTGAAGGGCCTACCCCCAGACTAGTCAGGTTCGGTTACGAAGTGATGGGCCAATACAATTTCCTAGTGAGAAACTTTCATTTCCAAGTGACTGAAGGCAGTCACATGTCAGGACTACTTCAAGAGCATGTTATTTTCTCCATTTTCTTGCCTTAAAAAATACATAATGACACAATGCAGCACACAGATGATGTACCATAGAATTGTACACTTGAAACCTATGTCATTTTATGAACCAATATTACCCTAATAAATGTGTGTGTGTGTGTGTGTGTGTGTGTGTGTGTGTGTGTGTAGGGTAATATGCTAATTAGACCAAACATCTTCCAGACATTCATCCATCGTCCTTCCAAACAAAGCCACAGTGGCAGGTCATCACTTTCTAATGATTTTCCTATTGCTCTGAAATTATTCCCATGACGGAAATCCTGCATAATTATATTATTGCATTTTTTGTCCCAAATCCACAGTCAGGGGCTAAAGCCCCAACTGACAGGATGGAGCAGAAGAACTGTCAACACTCAGAACTGTGAAAGAGAGAAGTTATTACTGTACAACACAATGTGTTGGCATAGTCTGTTACTTAGAGATACCCAGAACAACTGCTTACCTTCTAGCTTCTATATAAAAGAAAATCACTTTCTATCACATTTAAATCATTAAAATTGTTGCATTTAAACTAGCATTTAAACCAAATCCTTACTAATGCAGGTTGGATGAGGCTGGTGATGGCTTGAAAATGGGGGGGGGGGGTGGTTACCAGGAGTCTAGGAACTGGATTTTGGTCCCTCACCAGCTGTGTGACTGGCAGTCCTCTGCCTCTGGACCTCATCTGTAAACTAACACCACTCATGAAGTTTCTAAGCACTGCTACAGAGGGCGCAGCTCAGAACGAGCCTTTTCTTTTTTCTTTTTCTTTTTTCTTTTTTTAGTATTTTTATTTATTTTCAGAGAGAAAAGAGGGGACAGAGAAACATTGATTCAAGAGTGGATCAGGGTTTTCCTCTCCTTCCTGGATGCCTCTCCATAGTCTCCTTGGTGTTGGCGTCCTTTGGGGATCTGCCCTCAGCCTTGCTCCATGCCACTATACCCACTCCCTGGGCAGACCTCCCACCTCCACTCTTGCCCCTTCTCTCCATTTTCCAAGGTGCAACTGGAGTGACTTTACTAAAGTGAAAATGAAATAATGAGATGTGAGGAACCGAACCAAGATGGCGGCCTAGGTAGTCTCCTAAGCTGCTGCCTCATCAACAATTTAAAAAAAAAACCAACTAAAATCGAGAAGGATCATGTCAAAACCACAGGAGAGCTGGCAGAATGGGATGGCTACAACTAGAAGGAAGGAGAAACGCCGCTGCCGCCATGTGGAGTTTAAGGCCGCGGAGGAGTCGCTGCCGCCGCTGCCAGTGAGGGAGGCCCACCGAGAGCGGAGCCCACCCCACCCCGGGCCCAGGGAGTGGGCTGCCTTGGAGCCTGGCCGCTGCGCCCTCAGCCTTCCTGGCCTGCCCACCGTGGGAGCAAGGGAACCAGCGCCGGGCCGTGGCCGCGCCTCCAGCTCGCACCCAGAGTGAGCCACCTCAGACCCCCGCCTCTGCGCCTGCAGCCTTCCCAGCCCTCCAGCCGTGCTAGCGAGGGAGCCAGTGCAGGGCCACGGCTGCGCCTTCTGCTTGGGGTCCCAGTGAGCCTTTCGCCTGTCCCGCCGCCAGGCCAGGGCCTCTAACAAGTCTCTGAGAGCCAGCGCCAAGGCGGAGCAGACTTACTTGTGGAGCATGATGGAGGATCAAGAGGTTATACCCAGAACACTCTTTGCGGCCTGGGACTCTAAACACCTAAACCCGGGGGACTCTGAAAGCTGGAACGTGTGAAATGTGAGCAGTGGAGGATACTATGGCAGAGGCAGCAGGAGCCTTCCCATTCTTCCCCCTCGTCGTCCTCCTGCTCACCAGCAGCAGCGGGCCCAGGCCCAGGAGAAAATCGAAAAGGATCCCATCAAAACCATAGAAAAGCTGACGGAGGGGAAAATCTACAATTGGAAAGAAGGAGAAGTGCTGCTGCCGCTATGTGAAGTTTAAAGCTGAAGCGGAGCAGCCACCGCCACCAGTGAGGAAGGCCCACTGAGAGTGGAGCACACCCCACCCAAGGCCCAGGGAGCAGGCCATCTTGGAGCCTGGCCTCTGCTCCCACAGACTTCCTGGCCCACCTGCCTTGCTGGCGAGGGAGCCTGCACAGGGCCTCGGCTGCACCTTCTGCTCGTGGCCCGAGGGAGGCCTTCACCCATCTGTACCCCCCACCGGACCTGGCCGGAACCTCTGCCGAGCCCCCAAGAGCCAGCACCAAGATGGAGCGGACATACTCATGGAGCGTGACGTAGGACCAAGAGGTAGTACCCAAAACACTCTTTGCAGCCTGGGACTCTAAACACCTAAACCTGGGGGACTCTGAAAGCCTGAACATGTGAAATGAGAGCGGCGGAGGTTGCTAGGGTGGAGTCGGCAGGAGCCTCCCTATTCTTCCCTCTTGTCGTCCTCCTGCTCGCCTGCAGCTCAGGCCCTGGGGTATCCAGGATAGGAGGGCATCAATCAACGGTCCCAGAGGAGCCCTGTGGCCCGGGGGGGTGGGGGGGTGGGGGGGCGTGTGCCCCGGGGGAGCTGTGTGCCCTGGGAGAGGTATATGCCCCAGGGGGGCCGTGTGCCTCGGAGGAGCCATGTGCCCAGGAAAGCCGTGTTCCCCAGGGGGGCGGTGGGACCCGGGGGAGCCATATACCCCGGGAGAGCGGTGTGCCCTGGGGGAGCCGTGTGCCCCGGAGGAGCGGGATGACCCGAAGGAGCCGTGTGTCCCAGAAGGGCGGTGTGAACCGGAGGAGCGGATTCTATTCGTGTGGTCCTGAGACATTTGGACAGTCTGCAACCATTTGCTACAGAACACTTTGTTGTATTTCCCTACAAAAACAAATGGGAGAGAGTGTCCCACTTGAATTTCATATACGGAAAAAAAGGAAAAGAGAAGAAAAAAATCTGAGGAACAGAATAAATTGGTGAATATAGTAGAATCAGGGGCAAAGAAAGGGAATGGACTGATAATTATCAGGGGGATAAGGGGGTGGGGGAGCAGTGAGAGACTGTATTGAAATCATATAACCAATGGATGAAGACAATGGGGGGTAGATGGGGTAAGGGCAGAGGGTGGGATGAGAACTGGGTGGTAGGGAGCTTTCGGGGAGAAAAAGGAGAAACAATTGTAATAATCTGAGTAATAAAGATTTATAATATGTACAAAACAAAAAAAGAGTGGATCAGCTGCCTCCTACATGCCCCCTCCCCCATTGGGGATCATGCCCTGACATCTGGGCATGTGCCTGACTGGGAATCGAACCAACAAGTCTTTGGTGATCAGGACAACTCCCAACCAACTGAGCCACACCATCCAGGGTGCACTTGGTTTTTCTTATGAGGCTTACAGTGTAGCAAGTTATAACAGTCAAGTAAAGCCCTAGCCGGTTTGGCTCAGTTGGCCTGCGGACTGAAGGGTCCTGGGTTCATTTCTAGCCAAGGGCATGTGCCTGGGTTTCAGGCTTGATCCCCAGTGTGGGGTGTGCAGGAAGTGGCCAATCAATGATTCGCTCTTATCGATGTTTCTATCTCTTCCTCTCTCTTCCTATCTGAAATCAATAAAAATATAAAAAAAACAAAGAAGGTAAAAAGCCCTAGTGGATAGAGCATCATGGCTCAGTGGATAGAGTGTCGGCCTGTGGACTGAAGGGTCAAGGGCACATGCCCAGTTGCAGGCTCAATCCCCAGTAGGGGGCGTGCAGGGGGTAGCTGATCAATGATTCTCTCTCATCATTGATGTTTCTATTTCTCTCACTCTCACCATTCCTCTCTGAAATCAATAAAAATATTAAAAAAAAAAAAAGATAAGCTGAAACCAGTTTGGCTCAGTGGATAGAGCCTTGGCCTGCGGACTGAAAGGTCCCAGGTTCGATTCCAGTCAAAGGCATGTACATTGGTTGCGGGCACATCCCTGGTGGGGGGTGTGCAGAAGACAGTTGGTCGATGTTTCTCTCTCATTGATGTTTCTAGCTCTCTATCCCTCTCCTTTCTTCTCTGTAAAAAAAACAATAAAATATATATATTTTTAAAAAGATAAACAGGTAAAGAAATAAGCCATTGACAACCTATTGGAGAAGTGAAGGAATCAAAACCAGAGGAATCAAGAAGATTGGGGAGGGGGGAGGAGGGAGGCGCTACTCTGCATGGAGGGCTGGGAAAGGCCCTTGAGGGAGGTGACACCTGAGCATCAGTCTGAATGCAAGGCCAAGCTAGTCCTGTGAAAGGCGGGAAACAGCTCTCCAGGCAGAGGAACCAGCGGGGGAGCAAAGACCTCACTTTGCATGGCTGAGTAAGAGCCAGAGGCTGAGACGGATGCAGCACAGTGAGGAAGCGGGAGAGTGATAATAGACGGGCTCAGAGGCCCAGGAAAGGCCAGAAGAGATCACGCTGGAGGAACGTGTAGCCCACGAAAGGCCTTGATCACAAGCCACTGTTGACCCTGATCAGTGGTTTCCAACGTGTGGACCATAGTTCTCAACGGTGGTGGAAGGTTATGAGTTTGTGAAGACACGGAATTATTATAAAGGCCCCACGATTTGGTATTCATGCAGAATGGTGTCTGCCCACTAAATTAAATGCATCTTGTTTTTCATGTGCCACTAACTTTTAAATGTCATGGTAATGCTATTGTATTTTCCCAAAAAATACAATAGCATTTTGGCTGTTGCAAAAGCACTTGAGAATTTACAATTGTGTATTTGCCATTATGTTTTTTCCCAATCAATGAAAATGAATAGCTTAGCTATATCCAGACTACGGAATGTCTGGTGAAAAATATGCACTCATACTCCAAATTAGAACAAATCCCGAGGATGCCCGACTCTTCTATTTCTAAAATCACAGAGGAAAATTGTCCAAAGAAAGGGTTAAGGGGGGGGGGGGGGGAGCAGGTGCTAATTTTTGTAAGCATTACTATTACTCTAAGAAGAATTTATTGCTGAAACCGGTTTGGCTCAGTGGATAGAGTGTCAGCCTGCGGACTGAAAGGTCCCAGGTTCAATTCCAATCAAGGGCATGTACCTTAGTTGTGGGCACATCCCCAGTAGGGGGTGTGCAAGAGGCAGCTGATCGATGATTCTCTCTCATCGATGTTTCTAACTCTCTATCCCTCTCTTTCTCTCTGTAAAAAATCAATTAAAAAAATTTTTTAAAGAAGAATTTATTAAGGACTCACTATCAGCCAGGCACTGTTATGTTCCAGTTACCCAGGTTTCATATTAGTTGCTCAATTAATCTTCAAAGCAATTTTGTAAAGATAGCATTCCAATTCCCACTTTACAGATGAGGTATGCTGAGGCTCACAGGTGTTAATGAAACTGACCATGTTTATACAAGTAGTCAATGATAGCCAAAACCGGTTTGGCTCAGTGGATAGAGCGTTGGCCTGCGGACTGGAAGGTCCAGGGTTCAATTCCGGTCAAGGGCATAGGCCTTGGTTGCGGGCACATCCCCAGTAGGGGGTGTGCAAAAGGCAGCTGATCGATGATTCTCATCGGTGTTTCTAACTCTCTATCCCTCTCTCTTTCTCTCTGTAAAAAAATCAATAAAATATATTTTTTTAAAAACAAAACAAAAAACAAGTAGTCAATGATAGAGCAAAGAGGTGAAGATTCGTCCTCACAGCAATGTGTCTGTTAGGTATGGCTATGTAACACATCACCCCAAAGCTCAGCAACTTAAAACAACAGGCATTTATTGCTGTTTATGAGTCTGTGAGTTCAACCAAGAGGTTATTCTCTCCAAAGCTGAACCCACTCATGCTTCCGTAGTCAGCTGTGGGCCAAGCAGGTACCACGGAGAGTGGGCTCTCGCACATGAGAGGGTTGGCTGGCTGTAGATTGCCTGGAATGGTTTTGGCCGAGGCTGCTGAGTCCTGGTCCATGCGGTCTTTCTGCCCCCAGCAGACTACGCCAGTCTGTTCGTGTGGCAATTGCAGAGTCCAAAACATGCACAGGATCAAGGAAGAGGGAGGATCCTGGTTGATGTCAGGTTCTGTATCAGACAGGTGGTTACAGGAAACAGACTTATTGTTATTTTCACTACATTTATTGGCCAAAGCAAGACACATACCTAACTAATATTTGAGAAATAGCAAACAGGCTCCAACTCTTTATGGAAGCTATGCAAAGATGACATTGCGGACTGTGCTGATACAGGGAGGGGCAAAGAGATGCAGCTATTTTTTTGCAATTTGCCCAAAGAAAGAAAAATACTCACTCTTGTACTACGAAAGGGCAGGAAATGAGACGCACGGCTTAACCAGAGGCCTCAGGACCCAGTAAGTTCCCCACTTTGGAGAAGTTGAGCAGTTGCTTCTACATACATTAAACATACACCTACCCTGTGACCCGGCAATTCCACCCTGAGGTATTTATCCAAGAGAAATAAACATGCATGTCCCCAGAAGGGGTGAGAGATGTCCGTTATAGCGTTATTCAAAGTAGCCAAAGGCTGGCAAAGAAAAAATAAATGCCCGTCAACAGATGAATGGATAAACAAAGTCCACACCATGAACTATGACCCAGGAGTAACTTAAAAACTAAAACACACAACATGAGGGGATCCCAAAGGCATTACAGTATTGAAAGAAGCCAGACACAAAGAGTGTCCATTTTGCCCGGTTCCACGTGGACGAAACTAAGCCCAGACGGCGAGGCGGGGCTCGTGGTTCCTGGGAAGAGGGAGGCGGGAGCGGCCGCGATGAGCTTCTCTCAGTGAGTGACAAGGGTGTAGCCATGTGTCGAAACTCACAAAACTGTCCTTGTACTCGACAATTTTTATGCAAATTGGACACCCATTATTAATAACCATAGTGATAATGACATTAGGCCTGCAGAGGCTTTCGGAGAAAGGTCTGGAGGCCCTGGCAGGGCTTCCTGGTGAGCAGAAGCTCCGTGAGTCACAGCATTAGGGCAGCGTAGCCTGGGGGCAAGGCCATAAGCGTCCCTGTGTCCTCCCCTGACCCTGATCCTGCTGCTGAGATCATCCATTGCCACGCTCAGGAGACACGCCGGAAGCACGGACAAAATGTGCCCGTCCACGAAGCTTCCCTTTTGCAAATAACCTGGAAATGACCTTTCCGTATTCTAACCTGCATCTACACTTTTGTGTTAGCTTCTTCCAATAATACTATGCTCACGTGGTGTGTGTGTCCTTAGTTCATTTTAGAATTGCTCCTGGCTCCTGGCTCCTGGCTCCTGGCTCCCCGTGTGGATCTCATCCCCTGGTCCATTCACCATTCAGGGCTGGGCTGTGGTGTGCCTCAGGGAGGCTTTGTGTTCCCGGGAGGGGAGTTCGCTGGCAAGAGGAGGCTCAGCCCCGCCTTAGGGCCGCATCCCTGGGGAGCCTCCCTAGGAGTCAGACCCCACGCAGAAAGTTGCAGATCAGGTTCCCGGTGTTTATGCTGCATCGAGGCCAATGATTGATGCCTCCCTTGGAAACTCGCTCAGAATACGCACAAGTATTTGATCAAGGAGGCCAGAAGTGCTCAGATCCAATCTTTCCAAGGAACACGAGCACAAAGCCTGGTGTGGGACCCTCAAGCTCCCCCCGGGCTGCGAAAACAGTGTGGGCATCTCGCATCGGGATCTCTGGCTTTGAGGAGGGTTTGTTGTTGTTGTTGTTTTTTCTGGGGGGGAGGGGTTGTCAGGGGAGGAGGAATGCACCCTTTCCCTGTAAAGACAATATAGTCTACATAACTTTAAAGTCCCTCAAATCCAACTGTGGGACAGAGATTTTTTAACACTAACTTGAGTGTCTTGAGCTGCCTGCGTTTTTCATACTCAGTCAATTCCTGTCCATGTTATTTGCTCCATTTCACAGATGAGAACATCGAGGTCCTGGCGTGCTCACAGTCTGTCTGGGTCTTGCTCCCTGCACTTAACGTTTAGCAAAGTGAGGCTCTCCAGTTGCCTGTAAGAAGCCAGTTTGATTTTAGGTTCCCTTTTGCAAATCATCTAAAAATCGTCTGTCCCTTTTCTAACTGTGCAAGCTCCCCACTGGCCTCTGTTCTCGGGTTACAGTGGCTGCCGCGAGTCCTATTGCTTTATTTGTGGGGTGAAAAGAAGAGAAAGGCAGGCTGGAAGCAGAAAGGATGCATTTGTGCCCAGGAGCGCTTTGCTTATCCGGCTCCCCAAGTAGGGGAGGGGGTCTGTGCTGAGCTCCACCTCATCTGAGAGCGCCCTGAGGAGGCGTCCTCCCTGAGCTGCGCTGCAGCCGCAGAGGTTTCTGGGTTTCACTAATGTGCTGTTATGTCAACCATCCTATTAAATCTTTGTTCAACAGTTCTTACAGGATTTTTCTTTTTTGCTTTGATCTCAGGGTTCTTTAAGAACTCAAAGTGTAGGGAGTTTAAGCCTTAGATTGCTCTGCATTTATTTTTGTCCCACTAAACATAGATGTTAACACTGAGTCTACAAGTGTTTTCTTTTTCCTTTGAAATGGGTCTGAATATGCCTCGTATTTCAGAGAATCTGGCTTTCACCACTACTGCCCTGAGATTTTTTTTATTATGTGCAAACATTTCTCATGTTTCACACAAAAAAATTCAAATTTACTAGTAGTCAGAGAAATACAAACAAAACAAATACGATTTCCTCTGTGATATCTGTGTGTATATATGTGTTTTAAGTTAAAAGGCCTGAATTTCTTGGAAGAAGCAAATATATCTTTCCATGCAATGCAAGTGAAATGTAAAACCAATTTGACATGAGCATGTATCATGAGTCTTAAATTGTGGTACCACTAGGCCAACTACCAGGAATTTCTCTTGTTACATAACATAGAAGAGGAAATAAGAAAAGAAGGAAGGAGAGATAGAGGAAGGAAGGGTGGGAAACATGCAACCAGAATGTCTGACAAATGTTCCCCACGGGATTCATAACATCCTTTTAAATTATGCAAGTGAACGATATTCTGCATCATGATGGAAAAGTGGCCCCAAATATTAAACATGTCCCATCTTTTCTAAAGTCTATTTTTTTTGTTATTGGATGAATAGAAACTTGTAATTGACTTTATTGGGGTTCCATTAATCAGTAAAACCATATAGGTGTCAAGTGTACAATTCTACAATACATCATCTGCATGCTGCATTGTGCCCTCATCATCCAAAGTCTAGTGTCCATCTGTCACCATGTACACCCCACCCCCACCCCCACTTACCCCCTCCCACCTGCCCTCGCTTCCCTTTGGTTATCACCCTACTGTTGTCTGTGTCCATGAGATGTTGTGTGTTGTGTTTTTTTTGTTTTTGGGGTTTTTTTTTTGGGGGGGGGTGCTTAATCCCTGTGCCTTTTTCACCCAGCCCCCTTCCATCCCTTCCCCTCTGATAGCTGTCAGACTGTTCTCTGTATCTATGAGACTGTTTCTATTTTGTTCATTAATTTATTTTGTTCATTGAATTCCACATATGAGTGGAATTATATGGTACTTGTCCTCCTCTGACTGGCAAATCTATCTGTTTTTATTTATTTATTTAATATATTTTATTGATTTTTTTACAGAGAGGAAAGGAGAGGAATAGAGAGTTAGAAACATCGATGAGAGAAATATGAATCAGATGCCTCCTGCACACTCCCCACTGGGGATGTGCCTGCAACCAAGGTACATGCCCTAGACAGGAATTGAACCTGGGACCCTTCAGTCCACAGGCCGATGCTCTATCCACTGAGCCAAACAGGTTAGGGCTAAACAGGTTATGTCTGTTTTTAAATGCAGAAGGAAAAGACTGGATGGATTCGGGGGGAAAAGGCAACACTGGGAATTGCTAGGTGGTGAAATTAGCAATGCTTTTATTTTCTTCTATTTGTTTTTAGATTTTTAAATGCCCTTCTGTGAATGAATATCCATTTTGGAAGTCAGTTTGGTGAATGAATCCCAGCATAAACAGATGTGGGTGAAATCCCAGCCGCACAGTTATGCTGAGTGACCCTGAGGGAGTAGGTGGCTCTTTGGGAATCTCTGTCTCCTCATCCCTAACCTAGGGGTAATGTTTAAGCCTCTTTAAAAAGTTCTCAATATGAAATGAGATCACATTCATGAAGGAACTTTCCACTGAAACTGGCAAATTCGGGTGAGTTCTGCAAGTCTCATCAGTCATGAGAAAGGATGATAAAAGTGTTTCCTTCTAATTGACTATATTTAAGTAAACATTTCTCAGGCTTCAAAGCGTTGTAATCAACATTTAGCTTCCACTAGGAAGTTCTGCTAGTGAAAAAAAGAGTGCGAGAGAGAAATAAAGGCCCCCTTGTGTTTTTACTGGCCCTGTAATCTAAGGATATCTCTTTCATCTTTTGGAACTGTGAAAGTCATTGTTAAGACTTTACTAATCATACAGCAGTGATTCTTTACTGAGGGCGATTCTTCCCTCCAGAGGACATCGGACATGTTTGGTTGTCAGAACCTACTGGGTTGAGATACTGAAATTTAAAAAAGAAAAAAAAAGGTAGGGAGTGCCTGTCAGATAGAACTCCCATCTTACTACTTAAAAAAAAAGTGTGTGTGTGTGTGTGTGTGTGTGTGTGTGTGTGTGTATTGGTTGATTTCAGAAAGGAAAGATAGGGAGAGAAATATAGAAACATGAATGATGAGAGAAAATCATAGATCGGCTGCCTCCTAGACGTCCCCTCATTGGGGATCACGCTTGTAACCTGGGCATGTGCTCTGACCAGGAATCAAACCATGATCTCCTGGTCATAGGTCCACACTCAACCACTGAGCCATACGAGCTGGGCTTACTACTTTTTGATGAATTTTATGTTTGTGTGTAGGACTGCAGTGACAACATTGTAGAAACAACTCCTGGGCATGCCCCTCACCCCACCCCATACAGACAGCCAATTATCCAGCTCAGAGTCCACTGTGCACAAAATCTTAGGCTTGTGATCAAATTAACAGCTGAAGCATGTGTCTGCCTCTGTCTCTTAAGATCAAGAAAGACAAACTCAGATGGAATTGGAGAACATCATGCTAAGTGAAATAAGCCAGTCAATGAAAGAAAAATGCCACATGATCTCACTCCTTTATGGATAATAAAGAAAATTATAAACCGTTGAACAGCAAGATAGATAAAGAGATAGTAAAGCATCAAACAGACTGTCAAATTACAGCCAGAAGGTTAGGGAGAGATGGGGGAGATAAGAAATCAACCAAAAGACTTGGGTGCATGCATATAAGCATAACCAATGTACGCAAAACTCTGGGGGGTGAGGGCATGTATGGGAGTGAGAGCGGGGGCAATGGTAAGATATGTACACATAAAATATCTTAATAAAAATAAATAAGAAAGAAAGAAAGAAAGAAAGAAAGAAAGAAGGAAGGAAGGAAGGAAGGAAGGAAGGAAGGAAGGAAAGAAAGAAAGAAAGAAAGAAAGAAAGAAAGAAAGAAAGAAAGAAAGAAAGAAAGAAAGAAAGACAAACTCAGAAGCAACTCATTGAAACCCGTTCTCTGTCATTGAAATAAAAGTCAGGGAGGAGAAGCACTCTTGACTGTTACTTTATGAAGAACTGGGTTTTGGGTTAAATACCTCAAATGCCCATCAAAGCCTAATGCCTTTGACCTGTAAGCCAACAGCACCCTGACAAGAGACAAGAGACTTGACCAAACAAATCATAAGGAAGATTACAAGTACCGGTTGCCGGACAAACCTGTTTTGTAAGATAACATGCTCAGCACTGATCCTAGGTGCCAGAAAAGGAATCCACAGGGCAGTACTTTGCCAAGAAATACACTAGCACATCAGAAGTAAATGCCACCGGATCCTTAGCACCAAAACTCAGCTCCGAAACACAACACTGGAAAACATCTGTGCAACCTGCATGACACGCCCATGTCACAGCCTTGTTCTATAAAGAGAGCTTAGGGGTGGTCTTAAAAAGGCAACAGCCACCCTGACTGGTTTGGTTCAGTGATAGAGGGTCAGCCTGTGACTCAAGGATCCTAGATTGGATTTCAGTTAAGGGTATGTACCTTAGTTGTAACACATCCCCTTTTAGGCAGGATGCAGCTGATCCATGTTTCTCTCTCTCATTGATGTTTTTAACTCTTTATTCCTCTCCCTTCCCTCTGTAAAAAAAATCAATAAAATATATTTTAATAAAAATAAAAATAAAAAGGCAACAGCCATGAGAAGGAAAAGGCTGGTGAGTGTTCAGTGCATTGGAAAGACTGCTGTGTTCATTGCACACCTCCGGGGTGTAAATAACAACAGTAATGATAGTAATTGAAACAACAAGAATATTGTAATATTTGGGGGGATTTTAAAAACAGCTTCATTGCCCTAGCCAGTTTGGCTCAATGGATAGAGCGTCGACCTGCAGACTAAAAGGTCCCGGGTTCGATTCCAGTTAAGAGCACGTACCTTGGTTGCAGGCTCCTCCCTGGCCTGAGCCCTGGTCAGGGCACATGCAGGAGGCAACCAATCAATGTGTTTCTCTGGAATTGATCTTTCTTTCTCTCCCACTCTCTCTAAAATCAATAGAAAAAGAATATCCTTTAAAAAAATAATAAATAAAAAAATAAATACCAAAAAAATAAAAACAGCTTTGTTGATATGTAATTGACATATAAGAAACTGCACATTTAAGAGTACAATTTTGTGTTTTCTGTCGTATATGTATATGTATATGTATATGTATATGTATATGTATATGAAACCATCATCACCAATTTAGTGAGCATGTTCTTTATTCCCCATAAGTTTTTTTTGTCATCTCTCCCTTCTGCTCCCCCACCCCATTACCAGGCAACCAGATCTGCTTTTGTCTCTATAGATCGCTATATAATTTCTAGAGTTTTATTTAAATGGAATCATACAGCATAGATCCTCTTCGGTCTGGCACCTTTCAGCACAATGATTTTGAGGTTCACCCATATTATCACATGTATCAATAGTTCATTTCTTTTTATTGCCAAGTAATAAACCATGGTGTGACTACACTATTCATTCATTCATCTGTTGACGGACATGTGGGCTGTTTCAATTTGGGGCAGAATAATGACCCCTGAATGATATCCACCCCCTAACCTTGGAACCTGTGAATATGGTACCTTTCATGGCAAAAGGAACTTGGCAGGTGTGATTAAGTTGAGGGCTTTTAAGTGGAGACATCAGTGTTGATTAGCTAGGGGGGTCCAATGAGATCACAAGGCCCTTATAAGTGGAAGAGGGGGGCCGGAGGGTCAATGTCAGAGGAGACGTGAAGGGATGCACAGGGGTAGTGATGCCCTTCCACCTGGAAGAAGGAGCCACAGGTCAATGAACGCAGACCTCCAGAAGCTGAAAAAGCCAAGGATTCCTCTCTAGAGCCTCCAGGGGTCAGCCCTGCTGACACCTTGACCTTAGCCCAATGCAGCCCATTGTGGATTTCTGGCCTCCACAACATAAGGTAATGAATTTGTCTGCTTGAAGCTACTGCATTTGTGGCAACTTCTTCCAGCAGTGACAGAAATGGAGACATTAGATCATCTCACTTCTCAACAGTTGCTCCCCATTCTGCAGAAGAAACAGGTTCAGCAAAGGTTAAGAACATTCCCAGCGTCTTCCAGCTGGAATGTGGCAGAGCCCGAAGTCAATTCTAAGTCTTTCTGAAGCACAAGCCTAAGCTTGGGGGGGAGGGGAGGGCTGTTTCCCTGTTTTCCGTGTCCATCACGGAAAACGACACGTTCCTGAGTGGAGGAATTGGGGATTAAGAAAGAAAGAGACCAGGAGGCAGAAATAGATTCATCAAGCTGGGCGCTAGGTGGGTGCCATCTCTCTGATGGAGAGGCAGCAAGGCAACTGAGCCACGGCAACAGTTTATTTTATAGGGTCAAAGGAGCTGATTTGCATTTTTTAAAATATATTTTATTGATTTTACACAGAGAGGAACTGAGAGGGATAGAGAGTTAGAAACATCGATGAGAGAGAAACATCGACCAGCTGCCTCTTGCACACCCCCCACTGGGGACGTGCCTGCAACCAAGGTACATGCCCTTGACCGGAATCGAACCCAGGACCTTTCAGTCCGCAGGCCGACACTCTATCCACTGAGCCAAACCAGTTTCGGCTGATTTGCATTCTTAACTAGGCTCTAGCATTACTGGATTTACATATCTAGACCTGCCCCTGCTGACACCTGGTCAAAGGTACTCTGCCAGTGCCTCAGGCTCAGCTAACAATTTAAAGAATGTCCATATGCCTTCTCACACGGCCCTCTACACAAGCTCTCACCTTGTGCATCCCAGTTACCGAGGGTCACTCAGCTTCCACTGGAATAAGCCAGAAACAGAATTGTCCTTACTCTCCGTGGTTGACCAGGATCCACCCTTGTGCCTGGTCCACCCATATTCTCTTAATATCTAATTCCTTCTGCACTTGGAACTAGTTAAGACAAGTTGAGTTACAACCGAAGACACGCGGTTTACGTAAAAGGGGGGCTGATGATAAAGACACAGCTATCCCATGAAGTCCATGTCCAGGAAGGCCCTGGACTTCAGAAGAAGCTGAAAAGACTCCAGCCAGGCAGCACCATCTCTCTTCTAGCTCTGCATCTCTGCCTCATTCTTTTCCCTCCATAGGTTGATATTTTCAACTGCTTTGTTGTCCTGGTGGCAAGTGGCTTCCCATGTGCCCCATACTCACAAGGTATAGCTACAGTCACATGGAGAGGCAGACTTGCAGTCCCCAGGGCAAGCTGCACATTCCCGAGAGGTGCTCTGGCTTCTAGCATCCCTTGTCCCATCAACTATCAGCAGGAAAGCAGGATTGCAATGGCTTTCAGGGACTCACCTCACTTAAGACCATGGGCTTGAGGTACACGGGGTAGGATGTTATAAGCTGAGCTGATACTGTGGATATTTCCACATGATCCCCTCCTGCTCCCCCCCCCCCCCCCCGCCTTCCCCACCCCTCCGTCCCAGCCCAAAGAAAAGCCAATGGTGATGGTAAGGCAGCTCTTTCCGTGGAAGGACTTCGGAGCTTCAGCAAAGCTCTCTTCTCTGCGGTCATCTCTTTTCCCAGGAAACATCTCTGGATCCTTAGTCAGTCCTCATCCTGGCGGCTCCCAGATGACTCACCAACCTGCCCGACCCTCCCCCTCAGCCTGCTCAATGTTGGCAACATGCCCATTCAGATTTGTAATGTTTCTCCATAACCTCTCCTCTAGCTCATTGAAACTGTTTTCTTGCTTTCCTTCCTTGGACCCTGTAGGCATATATACTTGACTCTGCCAAATCGGCCTCAGATCATTTCCTTGGCAGATCATACATCTGGCTCAAATTGAACTTGTGGCCAACTAGAAGCCCCAGACCTACTTCCCAGGAATTGCTGTCTGGCCAAGTCTCCCCATTCCCAGACTTAAGTAATTGATGCCAGAATCCACATAAATCCCTGGTAAATATTCTCTTATTTCTTCCAACCCTTCATTTGACATTTTTGAGAGCATTGTGAATCTCGACTCTACAATACCAGTTTTTCCTCTCCTAGAAATCTCATCTGAATACCCTAATGTTTCAATCCTGAGCCAAAATGATATCCAGAATAGACAAAGGCAGTGCCCCATAGCTCGCCAATGGGCACTTCCTAAGTGGCCCCTGCCCTGTTTTCAACATCAAATATACTGGAAATACACCGCCAGTATTTTTATGATCTCTTATTTCTGGAACAGGAAGGGTGGCTGCCCAAATTCCTCAAATGTTTTTGATAGATGTTTAATTTTTATAAGAACAAAAAAGATCCAGTAAGACTATAACCTAGGCCATCAAAAGTATAGAAATCCAACACTATGCTGCATACCCAAAACTCATACAAAAATAAAAATGAAAAAAAGAAATATAGGAAATCCTTAGAAGTCTTTCATTTGAATGACTATCATTGAGTCGGCTCTTACTAAGATTATTGAATTTACTTCTCACATCAACCCCGAGGTATTCACACTCCCTTTTGATAGCTATATAACCAAAATGACACAGAAGTTGTAGAACAGAGATTAAGTGCTTAATCCCAACACCATGGGTGGGAAAATGTTTTTCTATAAAGGTCCATACAGTAAATATTGAAGGCTTTGGGGGCCATACTATCTCTGCCTTTGTCCAGTAAAAGCAACCATGGACAATACATAAATGAATGGGTGTGGCTGTGTTCAAATAAAACTTTATTTACAGTAACAGGACCATGGGTTGCAGTTTGCTGACTGTAATCTTCAAATCCCAGCATTCTACAGTTCTGCAATGCTGTTCCTTCCAAATCTGCTTGGCAAAATTCTACTCAAATATGCAACTCAAATATGAACTTTAAGTTACAAAACTAGACATTGACTGGATGTGGCCCATGGATCATAGCTTGATGACCTATCCTTAACCATCGTGCCTTCTGGCTTAGTAGGTTAGTTTATCTCACTGAAGAACCCTCCCATCTCTGATCTCTTCCCTTCTATCTTCCAGTTTTGTGAGACTTCTACCCACCTTAAAATTCTACCTTCTTACCATTCAATTGTTCTAACAAATCCTCATGGATTTCCCATCTCCCTCCACCTTGCTGATACCCTGCCTGGACAGGGGGACTCTTCTACTAAAAAAAAAAAAAAAAAAAAAAAAACAACAACAACCTAGCCCTAGCCAGTTTGCCTTAGTGGATAGAGCATCGGCCTGCAGACTGAAGGGTCCCAGTTCGATTCTGGTCAAGGGCATATTCCTGGGTTGCAGGCTGAATCCCCAGTAGGGGGCATACAGGAGGCATCTGATAGATGTTTCTATTTCTCTATCCTTCTCCCTTCCTCTCTCTCTAAAATCAATAAAAGCATATTTTTATTACTGTTTTTTAATATCTATGAAACATTTTATTTTTTATATTTGTATTGATTTTTATATATTTTATTGGTTCATGGGTCGACACTTAAGCACTGAGCCCACCCTGGCCAAGCAAAAACATATTATATAACAAAAGCCTAGGTGGCGCTGAAATCAGTTTGGCTCAGTGGATAGAGCATCGGCCTGCTGACTGAAAGGTTCCGGGTTCGATTCTGGTCAAGGGCATGTACCTTGGTTGCGGGCACATCCCCAGTAGGGGGTGTACAAGAGGCAGCTGATTGATGATTCTCTCTCATCGATGTTTCTAACTCTCTATCCCTCTCCTTTCCTCTCTGTAAAAAATCAATAAAATATATTTTTTTTTGAAAAAGCCTAGGTGGCATCATGCCCTCCCACTATACCCTCACATGATGTTGTCACACGATGACAGCCACAAGATGGCCACACACAGCAGAGGTGGTGCCTGGTGGCTGCTCCACATGGTGAGGCCTGGGGGTCCCTCGGCTCTGCATGGTGCTGAGGAGGCCAGTCCCAGCACCTCCACTGCCTCATGCAGAGGAGGCGGGTCCCAGTGGAGGAATCAGGTCACAACAGGGGAGAGCAGTTGTGGGTGATCAGGCCAGCAGGGGAGGGCAGTTGGGGGCCATCAGGCCGGCAGGGGAGCAGTTAGGCATCAATCAGGCTGGCAGGGGAGTGGTTAGGGGGCTATCAGGCAGGCAGGCAGGCGAGTGGTTAGGAGCCAGCAGTTCCAGATTGTGAGAGGATGTCCGACTGCCAGCAGTTGGACATCCCCTGAGGGGTCCCAGATTGGAGAGGGTGTAGGCTGGGTTGAGGGACATCCCCTATGCAAGAATTTCGTGCACCTGGCCTCTACCGGTAGTATCCTATATAATAAAAGCCCAGTGACAGAATGGCAGAACAACCAGAAAGACCGGTCCATCAATCACTATGATACACACTGACCACCAGGGGGCAGACACTCAATACAGGAGCTGTCCCCTGGTGGTCAGTGCACTCTTACAGTGGGAGCACCTCTCCGCTGACCCGGGTGACCGTGCTCCCACAGTGGGAGCAGCCGCTCAGAGGGCAGGTTCACAGCGGCTTGGCTGACCAGGATAAGCAGCTGCTCCCACAGCGGCCGATTACCACAGAGTGACCCGGTATGCTGCTTTAGCTGGAGGAGAGGCATGGAGGCAAGGAAGGCTCTCTTAAAAAGCCATCGTGGCCCAACCCGTGTGGCTCAGTGGTTGAGCGTCGACCTGATTCTCGATCAGGGCACATGCTCAGGTTGTGGGCTCAGTTGCAAGTGGGGAAGTGCAGGAGGCAGCCGTTCAATGATTCTCTCTCATCATTGATGTTTCTATCTCCCTCTTCCTTCCTCTCTCTCAAAAAATCAGTAAAAACATTTTTTTAAAAAAAAGCTATCATGGAAAATACACACCAAATGAGTTGCATGAAGCAACAGCACATAAAACAGGATCCCTATTAAACAGCAGCAATTTTCATGCTTCCATTTGAAAATTAAGTTTTTGTTAAAGACAAAATGACAAGTGCAATTTAAACTGTCCGGTTCTCCCCAGTTGCCCAGGGTGATGATGGATCAGGGTGAGCAGGCAATTTTGACTTTGAAAGTTCTGGGTAAAGAAAAGCAAAGATGAACTCCGGGGGAAGTAAGAAATCTAAACATGCAGCAATAGAGCCCTGGCTGGGTCGCTTAGTTGGTTGACGCATCAGCCTTATATGCTAAGATTGTGGGTACGATCCAGGGTCAGGGCACATACAAGAAAGAACCAAATAATGACTGAATAAAGAAGCAGAATAGCAAATCAATGCTTCTCTCTCTCTCTCTCTCTCTCTCTCTCTCTCTCTCTCTCTCCTCTCTCTCATCAAATTTTTAAAATTTTAATAAATAAAAATGCAACAATAATTCTGATTTGGGGAGGGTTACAAGGACCAGTTGATGTACTGAAGTTCTTCTATAAGAGGATATCGGAAAACAAAAGAGCTGTTTTAAATAAGAAAATTATATTCTCAAAAATACTCTCTCTACTCAGGAGGGATAGAGAGCTAGAAACATCAATGAGAGAGAAACATTGACCAGATGCCTCTTGTACACCCCCTACCGGGGATGTGCCCGCAACCAAGGTACATGCCCTTGACCAGAATCGAACCCGGAACCTTTCAGTCAGCAGGCCGATGCTCTATCCACTGAGCCAAACTGATTTCAGCGCCACCTAGGCTTTTGTTATATAATATGTTTTTGCTTGGCCAGGGTGGGCTCAGTGCTTAAGTGTCGACCCATGAGCCAATAAAATATATAAAAATCAATACAAATATAAAAAATAAAATGTTTCATAGATATTAAAAAACAGTAATAAAAATATGCTTTTATTGATTTTAGAGAGAGAGGAAGGGAGAAGGATAGAGCCTAATGTCCCTTAGAGTAAAAATAATAGAAGTACCTATCCATGGAGTTATCATTAGAATCAAATGAGATGATCTAACTAAAACACTTAGCCTTCGAGATGGGTATACCGTTGGCATGGGATTTGTATCAGCTGATCATGGAAGGCCCACATCAAACAAGGCATTAACTGGAGTCCAAGTCAACACACTTGTAAGTGGCTGTTTAAAGATTTTTAAACACAGGGGATATTGTTTATGAAAAGTAATCTAATCACCCTAGAAAAATGATACAAATCCCATGCCAACGGTAGAGATTAAAGAAGTGTTTTAAAGACAAAATCCCTTATCTAGCAGCCCTCTTGTAAATTTACTCGCCAAATAAGAGCTTTCAGGAGAAATGTTAGGGGATAAAGACAATTCACTCCATGGAGAAAGACTTTCAGAATCCCAGTTAGAAACTGGTGCATAAACACCACTCAACCTGGGGGATTAAAGGCATTGTTGGGCATTATTATGTTTTATACAGAGTCCAAAATAATAAGGTAATAATAATAGCAGCCACCATTTACTGAGCTGAGTGTCTTATGTGCATTAACTCTAATTGGGAGTAAATCTTCCCTTTATAGATGAAGGAAGTGGAGTCCAGAGGGGTCACTGACTTGCCCAAGAACACACAGCTATCAAGCACTGTCCAGGCTTCTGATTCTAATAAGCCACTCTCCAAATCATGCTCCTTGCCACATCATGAACAAGCAATGTAATACCTCTCTGCATGGGGGAGAAAACACATAGACGTCACTTTCAGAGACTAACAATAACAGCTAGACTTAATTGAGCACTCACTGTATACCCATCTCGAAGGCTAAGTGTTTTAGTTAGATCATCTCATTTGATTCTAATGATAACTCCATGGATAGGTACTTCTATTATTTTTACTCTAAGGGACATTAGGCTCAGATACGTTCAGTAACTTTTCCAAGGTCACACAGCCATAAGAAAGAATTTGAAAACCTGCGGTTCAATTGCAGAGTCTACAGGCATAGCCAACACCTTCCAGTGAGGTAAATGGAAAAGGAATTGCAGGTAGAAAGGGGGTTTGATAGAAGTTTACGTGCAGTTCAAAGATAGGCTCTCTGATCCTGTTTGTTTCTTTTCAAAGCAAGTATCAAAATGGCAGTTAAATTATTATTATTTGTGGAATTATTTGCTCAGTGTATGTCTCTACTGAATGATTTGTACAATCTAGGTTGGTCTTGCTTATTGTCTTAGTCCTGGTACCTGTGACAGAGTCTCCCCATGGACAATGCTCCTTCAGTATCTTTTGTTTTGCTTTTTGTTTTTTTTTTGGTTGGAGTCAAAAAAGCAAAAATTGGGAAGATGAGTGGAAAGTGTGGAAAATCACAGAATTAGGTAATTAGGAATCATTATCCCAAACTAGACAATGGGCACATTTACTTTTTGCTTCTAACATCTGGTCTCATTCTTTCTACCAGAATTTGAATTCTAGCTCAGTTGTGATCACTAGATTCTACATGTTCTCCCAAAAAGGGAAACCAGCAAACATCTCAAGCCCACCTCTCACACACGCAGCTCCAGCCATGGTCATCACAGGATCTATTAAGCAGAAAAGCAAAATTGTGAACTTTTCAGTAAGAGACATGTTGGGAGAGTTATTCCCTTTATCAGTGCTGGGGATATAATTCCCATTGGCTGGAGTAGAAGGAATTCTATTGTGAGTTTCATCATATTCTGATTCTCATGGACCCAGCTTTCTCTCTGCCCCTTACATCTATGCAGCATCTTAAGTCACTTATGCTGAAAGTGCCCATGTAGAATGACCAAAAGCAACACAAAGGGAGAAAACTGTCTCTAGGAATCCTACTTGGCATGGGAGGTGATGTTTCCTAGTGCTTAAGCCCAGGTATTGAAAGAGAGTCCAAGGGGAGAGGGAACCAAGATGGCAGCATAGGTAAACACCTAAACTGTTGCCTTGTACAACAATTTCAAAACTACAACTAAAAAACAAAACGGACATCATCCAGATCCACAGGAAGGCTGGCTGAGTGGAAATTCTACAACTAGAAGGAAAGAGAAAAAGACTCAGAGGAGCTGCAGAAGGTAGTGGTATCGAGATGAGCACGGAGAGGACTGGCAACTGAGTACGTGGCTGGCTTTCTCAAATGGAAGAGAGACAAAAGCTCCCGACTGCTGTGAAATCCAGTTCTGGGTGAGACTCTGGGGACCCAGACTCATTTGGGAGAAACTGGACTATCTGGCAACAGGCGAAACTCAAGGGCAGCTTTCTCTCAGAGATGGTCGCAGTGGTTACAGCAGTGGTTACAAGCTAGCTCCTCGCTAGCACGGCGGGCAGATATGACACTCAGGGGCCTCTTAGGGTAGGGCTAATGAGAAGCCAATGCTGTCTGCTCCCCCCTGAGACTCCACCCCATCCAAGCTGAGCACAGAGGCTTTTGCAAGTCTTGTCTCATAAGGCTGTCTCCAGCATAGAAGTTCTTCCAGCGTAGACACAGCTGATCTTCACAGCCTATTGGTCGGGAGATCAATTCCTCCCAGTGATATCAACAACAACAAGGCTTAACTACAACAAAACTGTGCACACAGCCTACAAAGGGGTGTACCAAGAGTGTCCACCTCAGGTAACTGGGGAGACTGAGCCACTGGGCCCTATAGGATACCTAGCACACAAAGCCACTACATCAACTCAGGGAAGCAGCCAAAATTCGGAGACAAAGAAACAGGTCACAAATGAAAGAAATGGGGGAAAGCAAACTACCGGATATAGAGTTTATAGTTATAAGGTTTCAAAAACCATGGTTTTAAGGTTTTTCAAGGATTTTCTAGAAACCACCAATAAACTTAGCAAGACCCTAGAGGGTATGAAAAATGAACAACTAGCAATTAAGCATACAATAACTGAAATAAAAAAATAATATACAGAGATCCAACAGCAGACAAGAGGACCACAACAATCAAGTCAAAGATTTGAAATACAAAGAAGAAGAAAAAAAAAAAAAAAAAAAAAAAAAAAAACCACCAACCAGGAAAGCAAAAAAGAAAAAAGAATCCAAAAATATGAATTTAGTGTAAGGAGTCTCTGGGACAACTTCAAGAGTACCAATATCCAAATTATGGGGTGCCAGAAAAAGAGAGAGAGCAAGATACTGAAAACCTATTTGAAGAAATAATGATTGAAAACTTCCCCTACCTGATGAAAGAAATAGACTTACAAATTCAGGAAGTGCAGAGAACCCCAAACAAAAGGAATCCAAAGAAGACCACACTAAGACACATCATAATTAAAATGCCAAGGGCAAAAGACAAAGAGAATCTTATAAACAGCAAGAGAAAAACAGTTAGCTACCTACAAGGGAGCATCCATATGATTGTCAGCTGATTTCTCAGCAGAAACTATGCAGGCCAGAAGGGAGTGGGAAGAAATATTCAAAGTGATGAATAGCAAGAACCTACAACCAAGATTACTCTACCCAGTAAAGCTATCATTCAGAATTGAAGGTCAGATAAAGAGCTTCACAGATAAGAAAAAGCTAAAGGAGTTCATCACTGCCAAACCAGTATTATATGAAATGCTGAAAGGTATTCTTCAAGAAGAGGAAGAAGAAGAAAGGGTAAAGATAAAAATTATGAACAACAAGTACATATCTATCAACAAGTGAATCTAAAAATCAAGTGAATAAAAAATCTGATAAACAGAATAAACTGGTGAATATAATAGAATCGGGGGCATAGAAAGGGAGTGGACTGACAATTCTCAGCGGGGAAGGGGTGTGGGGGTGAGGGAAGAGACTGGACAAAAATCATACCCCTATGGATGAGGACATGGGGGCAGTAAGGACAGAGGGTGGGGAGGGAACTGGCTGGAAGGGAGCTATGGGGGGGGGAGAAGAACAATTGTAATAATCTGAATAATAAAGTTTTATTAAATAAATAAAAAAATAAAAAAGTCAGTCCTAGGATTGGAAGCTCGAGGCTTCTAGTTGGCTGGTTAACTAGACAGCTCATGCTTCCTCCATCAGCCATACTGACAACATACATGTGGAGGGAGGCCAGCCCAGATGGGTGCACTTCTCTCGGTGGGATTGCGTTCTGGGGTTTTAGAATCAGACACACCCAGCTTCAAAATCTGGCTATGCCACCTTCAAACTTGGGCCCCCCTTTCCCGTGCTTCCCCGAGCCTCGCCTGTGTGGGAATGTGAATAGGACCGCCTTCAACTGCTGCAGCCAAGATTAAATGAGATAAAGAGTAGAAAGCTTTTAGTACAAATTTTTGTAAAAGTGCTTGATAAATGATTGCTATTATTAATGTGACTGTTATTCCCCACCATTCATTTACAGAGAGGTTTCCGAACTTTACACAGAGCAGAAATCTTCACTTTCCTCTCATGTTTTTTTCTTCCCCAAAAGGAAGTAGAAATGTACAGCCGGGACAAAAATGCTGGCTCGGCTCCAAGCTGGTACAACGGTTTACTTTTGAGGTCACCGTGTTTATACTGGGCGATACTGGCGTGTCTGTAACAGGCGAAAACAAGAAGAAGTGCAGCTCAGACATCCTACAGGAGTCCTCCGTTTTCATTTTTAAGGGCATTTTAGAGCTCATTCCTCAGCCCTCTCTCCTGGTCACCGTCTGTATTCTTCAGGTATTGTTTTCTTCCAATATAAATCCCACCCACCCTACTTTCTGTGAGCACGAAGATGGAGTGAACAAAGACACATGCAATGAAGCTGCAGGGTTTGGCATGAGCAGCAATTATTCTGGAGGAACTGGACTCAGCGTCCGGGGGTGGGGCCGTGTGTGCCGCGTGCTTCCGAACCGTAAGGAGGCAAAACTGTGTATAAATCTCCAGCACACTGAGCCCTCCTCCATTAATCTTTCATTCAGAAACAAACTCTGTTTTAAAGGGAAATTAAAGGCAATCAATAAGCAGGCTTGCCTGGGCTGCTTATGAGCTTGAGATGCAAATATTATTCCAAATTCTAGATCCAGGGCGATTCCTCCATTGATATGGTAATAGCCTCCTCGGGTTTCTCTTTCCTCAAATCCTGGCGGCTCTTGAAGCCTTCCTTACAGGAAACAAAAGGAAATCGTGTCTTAGAATAAACATTTGCTTAGTGGGCTTGACTGTGCACCCCAACATGTTGTGTGTTAAGGATGGGATTTTCTATGAGCAGGTGGGGTGCACTGAGCGATTAATATGCTTCTCCGTTTAAAGCTGCCCTGGCATTCTTTCTCTAGTGTCACTTCCTGGTGTACAAGCAGACACATGTTTTGCTACTATCATCCCCCATAAAGGTAACCCCGGGCCACCAGAAACAAGCAAAAGTCAGATACCCACCAATCAAAGGCGAGCACAACCAACATTAGTCACTTGTTTGTAAATTCAGAGTCAAAAACAAATTCAAAGAATATTTATTTAGCACCCATTGTATGCGAGATAGTGTGATAGTTTACTAGGAATAAGTAATCAAATATCTGCAATGAAGAGTTTATATTTCTAGGGGCAGATGGGCAACAAACAATTTAAGAATTAAAGATAAATCACGCTGTGGAGTGCTATCCAACAAAACATCAACTAGTTTTGTTGATGAAAATTTTCATCAACTGCCGAAACCGGTTTGGCTCAGTGGTAGAGCGTCGGTCTGCGGACTGAAAAGGTCCCGGGTTCGATTCCGGTCAGGGGCATGTACATTGGTTGCGGGCACATCCCCGGTAGGGGGTGTGCAAGAGGCAGCTGGTCGATGATTCTCTCTCATCGACGTTTCTAGCTCTCTATCTCTCTCCCTTCCTCTCTGTAAAATATCAATAAAATATATTTTTTTAAAAAAAAAAAAAGAAAGAAAATTTTCATCAACTAGTTTTGTTGGGAGAGAGGGGCAGGTAGAGAAAGGCCTCTGAAGAAATCACATTCGCACAGAAATTCGTGAAGGCCAGGCCAGTGATAGGAAGTGCAAAGGTCCTGAGGTAGGCAGGGTCTTGTGTTTGAGAAAGTTTCCCAGTGGAGGGAGATTGTGGTGAATTAGAGTATGTCTTTTTGTGTGTGTCAGTTTTGAATTTTATTTCATTAGCTTAAAAGGTGAACAAATGTGTTTTAAATTTTATTAAACTCATCTATCTGAACATGTTTGCATAGAGCACAGATACAGGATTTCAACTAACTTATGGTAGAGGCCATAGTCCATCCTATATAATAAAAATGCAATATGTAAATGGTCCTTATGCTATGAAGCCTAACCACCCACCACATAACGACCAGATCACGGATCAGCAGGAGGGTGGGGCAGTGAGCTACAAGTGGGCAGCGGAGAGCTACAGGAAGGGGCAGGGCAGCAAGCTATGAGGGGGTTGGAGGGGGGGGTAGGGAGCTACAGGAGGGCAGGGCAGCAGGCAGAGAGCTACCAGAGGGCGACAGCGAGCTACTGGCACACGGATTCGTGAGCAGGGCTACTAGTTTAAAAATAAGCTTCTTTCTTCCACAAAAACTGCATTGAAAGGCAAAAATTTTTTCTTTTATACTGCGTAAGAGCTAGATGCAAACTTCTGATGTAAATTTATTTCATTGTCAACTCTCATGCTAAAGCTGGGAGACACAAATGTTCATAGTTCAGGTAAGTAATACAAACAGAAAGCTTCAGTTTCTCTTAGATGCAAATCAGAAACCTCCATGCACGTCTCTCTCAGTAGGACGTCAGACTTGATTGTCTTGCCAGGTCACTTCTTCTTTCCTTTCCCTTTTTTTACTTCCCTCTCCTTGCTGAAGAGTTTGGTCACTGCCTCCTGTGTTTTGTGTCCTTGTTTTTAGTTTAGGAATCACTTTCGCTGCATACCACCTTACTGACTTACGTGGTGGGATTGTACAAGACAGAGACAGCCATCTTCCTGCTTGAGTTGAACCCGGACTCTGCCCCTGTACTGAGCATCACGATCCCATTCTCTGGAGTATGTTTTGTTTTTCTCAAGAAATGCATTAAGTCCAACTGCTGAGCACACACCTTGAATCTCTGTAGTTATAGGATTTCAACAGCCTTACTTATGGGGATTTGCCTGCCCTCCGAGATGGTTTTCTTGTTATTTAAATAAGCAGAGTATATACAAATAAACCCATTCTGGTTGGATGGGGATCGCACTGCAGGGTAAGCCATCTCTGCCCATGCCCACTGGGGTGAGATCCACTGGTAGAGTATGTCTTAACAGCAAGCAACAGCCAGATCATGAGGGTCTTGTAGTTATTAACACTTTGTGGAAACAAGTGTAATATTCAAAATTTTATGTCTTCCCATCAAGAGAGACATACCTAATCTCTAATCCCTGAGCATACTAAAAAAATCTCACAGGTTAACTAAATATACATTTTTAAAGACTATAATATCCTAATACTTATTAACTTGCTATATTCTTATCTATCTATAATAATAAAAGTGTAATATGCTTCCAGATGTCCTTCTGGACGACCTTCTGAACAAAGCAAGGGCACTAGGGAAGCCTGGGTCCTTGTTACCAGAGGGAAGCTGGTGCCAGCAGCTGGGGGAAGGAAGGCCTACTCTTGCATGAATTTCATGCATCAGGCCTCTAGTCCTATATAATAAAGAGGTAATATGCAAATTGACTATCATATCCTCACAAGATGGCTGCTTACAACCAGGTGGGCAGGGAAGTTAGTGAGGGATGGCCAAAGGACTGAACAAGCAGGCTGCATGGGGCGACCAGGTCAGTGGGGGGCCATGAGGGGTGACCAGGCCAGCAGAGGGGCTATTGGGGATGACCAGACTGGCAGTGGGGGGGCAGTTGGAGGTGATTAGGCTGGCAGAGGGGCAGTTAGGAGTGACCAGGCCAACAGGGAGGGAACAGATGGGAGCAACCTGGCCGCAGTGGGGGGGGGGGGCAGTTAGGGGCAACCAGGCACGCAGACAGCTGAACGATTAGGAGCCAGTGGTCTAGGATTGTGAGAGGGATATTCCACTGTCAGGATTGGGCCTAAAGCAGCAGTTGCATATCCCCCAAGCTGTCCCAGATTGGAGAGAGTGCACACTGGACTAAGGGGACCAACCCCCCTCCCCGCCCCCTGTGCATGAATTTTGTGCATCGGGCCTCTAGTATATATATATATATATATAAAAGCCTAAGCAACCATAATGACTGGAACAACCAGAATGACCGGTCTCTATGATGTGCACTGACCACCAGGGGCAAATGCTTGATTCAAGAGCTGCCCCTTGGTGGTCAGTGCACTCCCACAGCCAACCTCCCCCAATTGGCCAATTTCCTGCTATCTTTTCCCCTGGCTGGAAGGCTCCAATTCAGATGGGGCTGGCCCCCAGGCTGGGACGAGGAACCGATGGTGGGTGGTGGTAGATGCAGACCCTGTCCCATGGGGGCTGAGGGTCGGCTCCCTCCTCAGGGCTGGTGACCAACCTCCTGTGCCCTGTCCCTTCCCCCAGCCATCAGGCCCCAATTGGCCTGCCATCCACTGGCCACAGTGGTGGCACAGTGGTGAGGGAAGTGGGGGGCTGGGGAACTGTGTAGTGGCAGGGTGCCAGTGTCGGTGTTGGCATCCAGCATCTGTTTCTTCTGCAACCGGCCTGGTAACCATCCTCTTCTGACCCTGCCTGGGGCCCTCAGGTCCCAGACTGGGGTGGGGAAATGGGGATGGGTGGTAGTGAACACGGCCCCTTTCCCATGGGAGCCAAGGGCCGACTCCAACCTCCCACACTCTGTTCCTCGCCCCCACCAGTAGGCCCTGATCGGCCCAGCCCTGATCAGCATTGATCACAGGCCAGGCCTAGGGACCCCACCCATGCACAAATTTCGTGCACCAGGTCTCTAGTATATATCATATTCTAGAACCATATGCATTAGCCCCAATATCTATTCCTCAAAGTCAAGGTTTCTAGCTAATTTGCTTTTTAAGATCTAAATTCATACAGCAACTGACCCAATATGTTGTGTTTCTTATTTTTTATGTGAAAGGAGTTTGTAAAATATACCAGGAATGTCTTTCCACGTGAGCTAATCATCTACAATGTGAGGCTCAATCTTTTATGAAACTGGTTTTCCCATCAAAGTCTATCCTTTTTTGAAGAATTTCTGTAACATACAGTTGGTGCAGAAGGCAGCCTCTGAGATGTCCCCACAACCCCCGATATTCCCATCCTCCCGGAATCCCCACCTGTCCTATCAGGATTGGCTGTGTGACCAACAGAATACATGGACGTGACAGGTGCCTCTTAGGTTATGGAAGACATTGCAGCAAATCACGGGCACTGGCTCCTCTGGAGTTTCTGCCACCTTTTTGCCTTGGGGACATTTCCTGGGATTTCCTGACAGCCTGTCTTCAGCAGGTGACCACAGGAAATATGTAAGTGACTCTATCAATGGAGGAAGAGCCCCAAGATTCCTGGGTTTCTCCCAGGCCAGAGGATCCTGGAGATGGAGGCAGACTGGCCTTTCTTCTGCTCTTATTGGGGTGGTTTGCTAATCCTAAACAATGTCAGTATCCAGGGGGCAGGACAGCAGAGTCACTGAGGAGCCATCAGGTAAACTCTACTGCCTACTGTGTGACCATGGCAATTACTTTCAGCATCAGGTTCCTGAACTGAAAAATGGGGACCAATTAACATCTATCTCATATGGTCATCTGATCACCATGTGCATGGACTTGTGGGAAATACTGAGCCCTGGGTGGCACATGGCATTCACTCTATATATTTTGGCAGATGTTAAGAGTGCGTGATCAGTGAGTGTTTCAGGCCACGTCTACAGTTAGGTACAATGAGGAAACTGAGTTAGAGATGAGGAAACTGAGGCAGCTTAAATACTGTCACATGGGATTATGAGGGGTGGAGCTGAGATTCAAGGTCGTCATTTCTGGTCTAAGGGCTTTTGCTAGAATAGTGATTACATTAAGAGTGTTATGGTTAGGTCCAAAGATTTGTTGTTGTTGTTAATTCTCATCTGAGAATATTTCCTTCCTTTGATCTTTAGAGAGAGTGGAAGGGAGGGAGGAGGAGAAACATCAATGTGCCAGAGACACATGGATTGATTTATTGATTGATTGATTGATTGCCTCCCACAGGCATCCAACTGGGGCAAGGATCAAAGCTGCCACCCCGGTTTGTGCCCCTGACTTGGAACCAACCCCACAGCCCATAGGTGCATGGGCCGATGCTCTAGCCACTGATCCACAATGGCCAGGGCAAGAGTCCAAAGATATTTTGGTCTATAAATTCACACATAGAAAAAATAGTTTTCAAGGATATTTTTAAAAACTTTTATAGGGCTAGATGAGGCATGTTTTGTTCTAATTAATTTTAGTTCTGTTCTATTTATCTGTATACATTTCCTCCCGTGCTTTTTTCCTCCTTCCTTTCTTCCTTTCTTCTTTTCTCCCTTCTCTTTCTCTCTCTCTCTCTCTCTCTCTCTCTCTCTCTCTCTCTCTCTCTCTCTCTTCCCCAGCAATAAGGGTTTATAATTTAATTACTAGGTTTTTAAAACAATAAATTTTAAATGTCCCTTGTGGCTTGTCCCCTGAGGACATTTGACAATGTCTGGAGACATTTTTGGTTGCCACCACTGTTGGGGGAGGGGTGGCTACCGGCATCCAGTACATAAAGGCCAGAGATGCTGGTAAAGGCCTTACAGCGCACAGCACAGTTCCCACAGCAAAAGATGCTCTGTCCCCGAATGTCACTAGAAACCCTCCCCTAGAGCAGAGCCTCCTTTGTAAGGGGCTCTGCACGGCTGCTGCACGGTGGGCGTCCTGCAGAGAGCGTGGGGACAGTGGCTCTGGGGCCACAGGCTAAGGACTGGGAAGGGACTGATGGAAAAGGAAACCAATAGATATGTTTATGGAAGCTTTACTCACACCAGGCTCTGAACTAACTTCTCCACATCAACGTTATCGAATACAAATTGATTTATCAAATGCCCTCAGGGCAACCCTGCAAAATGGGCTCTGGGTGGTTAAGTAATTTTCCCAAGGTCACACAGCAGGAAACAGGGAGCTGGGGGATTCTAACACAAGCTGCCTGACCCTCCCTTTCCTCCTGATGAGAGTCTGTGACAATCCCCGTTATTCCCCTCGGAACAGCTTTCCAAACGGGCTGCCCTTCCCCTCATAGTGGTCAGTGGGGGTCCCATGTGCTTCAGCTCTCCGACCGCCCACGCGTTCTGATTGTTGTCCTCAGATTGATTAGCCAATTACACCCATGCCAAGCGATGCCATGGCATAAATTCTTGTTGCAAAATATTGGCTCATTGGCCAGGCTCTTTATTTCCCCTTAACGTGGGCTTTTTGTTTACCTGGCAAAGTCCATGAGGAGTCCCACAGCGAGGCATACACAAGTGACAGGAAACGTGACCTGCTGGAAACGGATTGCATAAGGCTCGCTTTCTTTTTTTTCCTATTTTTGACTCCTGTGAGCCATTTTAAGAAGTCATAGGAAAATAGTCTAGTACTCAGAATTTTTTAAAATCCACAACCAAGGAAGCACCGCTTCTTCAGGGAAGTCTTAAGGTTAGTATAAGCTCGGCTCAGGTTGCTGCAAGTTCATTGGAGCTCAGCTTGGATCACTGGGTCCAGAGCTGTAACCAGGTCAGACCACCAGTCTGTCCCGAGAGACTCAGTGATGCGCAGACACTTACACAGGACGGAGAATTTCACAGGTGCTTGCAGGTTTTCAGCCACAAGGGATGATGGGTTTTCTGCAGCTCCCTGAGCTCTGTGACAAATGCCAGCCACAAGCCCACAGAACCCCGAGCAAGGTGATTTATTTATTTATTTTAAATACTTTATTTATTTATTTATTTATTTATTTATTTATTTATTTATTTATTTTTAGAGGAAGGGAGAAGGATAGAGAGTTAGAAACATAGATGAGAAACATCGATCAGCTGCCTCCTGCACACACCCTACTGGGGATGTGCCCGCAACCAAGGTACATGTCCTTGACTGGAATTGAACCCGGGACCTTTCAGTCTGCAGGCCGACGCTCTATCCACTGAGCCAAACCAGTTTCGGCCAAGATGATTTATTGAGCAGTTTTCTCTTTTGAATGGAATCTGAATGACAACCCACCAGGATCTGCCCCCTGCCTACCTTTCCACTTTTGGCTCCCCCGGGGACAGCTTGACCTGGTCACAAGCCCCAGTCGTACGGGCCTTTTCTCTGTCCGTGAAATGTGCCACTCTGCTTCCTGCTTCAAGCTTTTGGGTTTTCTGTTCTCACGACCTACAGGGTTTTTCCCCCAGATTGCTGGCCCTCTCTCATCCCTCAGGTCTCTGCCTGGCCTTTGCCACCTGAGAGTGGCCGCCACCACCCACCATCCCCCGCCTCATCATGGCCCAGCTCAGCTTCCTGCGTGGCCCCGTCAGCTCCTGACTTCCTCCTGTCCACTCAGTCATGGCTGCTTAAAGGTCATACAGAGTGCTGGCACATGGCTACAAGATGGACTCAAAAATCCATATGGATTCAATCGTTGAGTGTTGACCTATGAACCAGGAGGTCACAGTTCAATTCCTGGTCAGGGTACATGCCCAAGTATGGACTTGATCCCCAATGAGGGGCATGCAGGAGGTAGCCAAACAGTGATTCTCTCATCATTGGTGTTTCTATCTCTCTCTCCCTCTCCCTTCCTCTCTAAAAAAAAAGAGAAGGAAAAAAAAAAAAAAAAATATATATATATATATATATATATATATATATATATATATATATTCATTCCATAGGGCTGGCCTTCAAATCCCACTGGCCACTTAACTGCTGTAGGACTTTAAAAGATACTTAACGTTGTGGTTCCTTAGTTTCCTCCTTTGTCAAATAGGGAAGCATTAAGTGAGTTATTATATAAAGAGCTTAGGATACCACTCAGCTTGTAACAGCTACTATATTGTGGTTGTCGTGAATGGATAAATTTAATTAAGTTACTAATTGTAATTATAATAAATATAACATTTACATTTTCAATTCTGTGTTGACTTACAAATTAACTTTTTACTTATTAGTGCTTTCTTAGCTCACCTACTAGCAAAGAAAGGCCCTGGAAACACAGCACTTGGCATGCAGTAGCACACAGTAATTGCTGTTCAACGAAGGAATGAATGAATGAATGAATGAGTGAGTGAAAGGCCTGCTTTCCTTTGGCAAGTGTGCTAATAATACTCCCAATGGGGGTAGGAGGCCCAAACAGAGAGCTTTCATGACTCTAAATAGAAACTCCCGAAAGGCTCTGCTTTCCAGGAGCTCCCTGTGGTGGGTGGGAGCTCAGCACATGGCAGCACGCATGCTCGGCAGGCAGGTGCCTCAGTTTCCCCTGAGTTCAAAGACCAGCCTCCCACAGGAGTGGCCTCCCCGCCTTCTCCCGGAGCATCAGAAAGCAATAGCCTAAGTCCTTTCGCTTCTGAGCCTGGGTTCATTGGGTTGGAAGAGCTCTTTGGAGACAAACTGAAAATGAGAACTAGAAGGCTTCCAGGGGAATCTCAAGGAGTGAAGCGGGAGGACCCTCCCAGCCCGTGGCTCGCAGCAGCATTTCCCCCCAGCCGCCTGGGGGGACGCCTGGATGTCAGGAAGCAGAGCTTTCCTTCCAGGGATGCGGAGGACCTGCTGGCAGGCGGCTCAGGCCCCCCTGGGGCAAGCATCCCCTTCAACAGCAGCTGTTTACACAGAATGTTCTCGTCTTCTTACCACTAACCTCAGCGGACAGCAATGTGGAGGTAGTTGTTTAGCTTTACATTTTCCTTAATTCTCCCACGTTTTGTCTGATGACACATCCCAAGTGTCGCCTGGAAGTGAAGACACTGTTCCTGGGTCTTTAACCACCGCACAGGAATGCTCCGTACCTCATGAGTGTACCTCGCATGGCACCTCCACACTTCAGATTCTTCTCCTATTTGTCTCTAACAAGTGAATGAGTTATGTGGGGTTTTGTTTTGTTTTTAATGTAGGTTTTTATGTATTTATTTTTATTGACTTCAGAGAGGAAGAGAGATAGATAGAGAGCTAGAAACGTCGATGAGAGAGAAACATCGATCAGCTGCCTCTTGCACACCCCCTATCGGGGATATGCCCGCAACCAAGGCACATGCCCTTGACCGGAATCGAACCCAGGACCTTTCAGTCCGCAGACTGACGCTCTACCACTGAGCCAAACCGGTTTCGGCGAGTGAGCTGTATTTTAGATAGGGCGGTCAGGGAGCCTTTCTGAGGAGGTGATATTTGAGGAAAGGCAGAATACAGTGATGGATGAAGCTAAATGTCTATGTGGGAGGAAGCATTCCAGGCAGAGGAAACAAGACGAGGCTGATGGCCCAGACGCAGGCGCGCCCTGGCCTGGTAAAAGAACAGCAAGTTAGAGGGGAGTGGGAGATGGAGTTAGATAGCTATTTCTATGATTTAGAGGCATTTTCATTTTTTAAGAATTGACCCATTCTACTAGTCTTATCATATAAAGGTGTCAATCAGAAGACCTTTGGGTGCAAGTAGCAGAAAACCCAACTCAAAATAGCTAGACATGAAGGAGTGTTATCATCTCACATAAAGAAGAGGCTGGAAGAAAAGTAGCTCCAACCAATTTAGCAGTTCAGTAGCTTCTTGAATAGCATGGATTCCCACCACCACCATCACCACCACCACTACCACCCCCCCGGTCTTTCCATTACGCCAACTGCAGCATAGTAGCCCTGTCCTACCAAGCTAGCTCTCCTTATGGCTGCAACACCACTGCATAGCTCCAGCCATCACACAACATCCAAAGGCAGAAAAATTACTCTCCAGTTCCTTGAGTCTTTCTTTAGGATGTAAAAACCTTTTCTCTAAGACCCCTCTCCCCTCAAATCTCAATGCCCAAAATGATGTCACATATCAATGCAGAAGTTAATCACTGAAAAGAGGAAAGGGATCCCCCTGAGTAACTTAAAATATTCAGAGTTCACCTCCTAGGATGGGTACAAATATTCTCTGAAGCATGTGCCACCCTGAGGAGGACAGATATCTGCTAGGGAAAAGGAAATAGCCTTCTGGTAATTGGTAAACACTCCTAGCTCATCAACTATCCTTTCTCTTCTTTCTTATGAACAGGATCCAAATCATTGAGGGTACCACTAAGCCCAGCTTTAATATTTTTTATTGATATTTTACAGACAGGAAGGGAGAGAGATAGAGAGCTAGAAACGTCGATGAGAGAGAAACATCGACCAGCTGCCTCTTGCACACCCCCTACCGGGGATGTGCCCGCAGCCAAGGTACATGCCCTTGACTGGAATCGAACCTGGGACCTTTCAGTCCGCAGACCGACGCTCTACCACTGAGCCAAACCGGTTTCGGCTAAGCCCAGCTTTAAAAAAATAAAAATAAAAATAACTTGATTTCCCTGACTCCCTGGCAGAATTGTTTTTCTTGATAAAAAAGCAAAGATTCTGCCAGTACAGACATCTGTTGTCCTCTCTTGCTCTTCCTGTATGGATATGTCCCTCTTCCTGCCATGAGCAGTCATCGTGGAATCATGAGCTGAGGGCCACATGCATAAGACAATGGGGCAGGAAGGCAGAACAAGTCTGAGTTTAATTACTTGCTAGGAATGTTCCAGCAGCCTTGAAATCTAAGACTTCTTATTATGTGAAGGGGGAGCATCCTTATTGGTTAACCCATCGCTTGGTAGTCCTTCCTACTGTAGCCAAGGCAACTTGTTGTTAGGCAACCAGTAATATCTGCCACCTAGAGGAGCCTGGACATCTCCTATGAGGAAAGCTTAGAGGGGCCTGTCCTAGTCCAGCTGGCTCAGCAGAGCTCAGGGGCAGATTCTTCTCAGTATACGACAGTATGTGCGAAGTGGCATCATTCATGCCTATAACTTACACAGGGCACACGGGGAGAGAAGCCCCCTTACTGGCTCCCATCAGCCTCCCAACTCCAAACTACACCTTGGGTTTTGACACATGGAAAATGAAGGAAGTCATAGCCAACATGCTCAGAGAAACAAGAAGCTGTCATCCTTGCCTCTTAATGAATGATTGAGCAGTTAAAGATGCCAGCTCAGCCTCTGTCCCCGAGCTTCTTCCTGGTGACAGGAAGTCGTGTGCTCTTCTGAAACCAAACTTTACACTCATCTGGTAGCTGAAGAAATACGTTACGCCCTCTAAGAAGGCAGGAGAGACAGCACAGGTGGATAACTTACGTGGGTTTGTTGAATATAGTTTCTTAGGGGTTAAACTTAAAGAATTTAAGAGAATCAAAAAAACAATGCTGCCCTTTGGTCTACATTCCATTTAACAATCCTCATCAATTAGCGGAAAAACCAAGATGGCAGCATAGGTAAACGTCTAACTGCAGCCTCACTCAACAATTTCAAAAAATACAACTAAAATATAAAGTGGACATTATCCAGAACTACAGGAAAGTTGACTGATTGGAAATTCTATAACTAGAAGGAAAGAGAAAACCAGAAGGTAAATCAGAGGAGCTGTAAAAGCCTAAGGTTTCCAAGTCTAGTGGAATAAGGCTGTCTCCTGGCATAGACACAGCTGATCCTCCCAACCTACCAACTCAGGGAAGCAGAGAAAATACCAAGATGAGGAAACAGATCACAAACGAAAGAAATGGAGGACAAAAAAGCGACTGGATATAGAGTTCAAAACCACGCTTATAAGGTTGTTCAAGAATCTCCTAGAAAAGGCCAATAAAATAAACGAAACCTATGAGGATATGAAAAGGGATCAACTAGAAATAATAAAGGATCAACTAGAAATAAAGAATATATTCTCTGAAATAAAAAACATTATACAGAGTCTTAAAAACAGAATGGATGATTGCAAGAATCAAGTCAAAGGTTTGGAACACAAAGAGCCAGAGGACACTCCTCCACAGAAGCAAGAAGACAAGAGAATCCAAAAAGTTGAAGATAGTGTAAGAAACCTCTGGGACAACTTCAAGCGAACCAACATCAGAATTATGGGCATCCCAGAAGATGACAGAAAGTAATATTGAAAGAAATATTTCTGAAAACATATTGAAAGAAATAGTGACAGAAAACTTCCCCCACCTGGTGAAAGAAATAGACTTACAAGTCCAGAAAGCACACAGAATCCCAAACAAAAGAAATCCAAAGAGGACCACACCAAGACACATCATAATTAAAATTCCAAGAGCTAAAGACAAATAGAGAATATTAAAAGCAGCAAGACAAAAGCAGGTAGTTACCTATAAAAGGGCACCCATACAACTGCCAGCTGATTTCTCAACAGAAACCATGCAGGCCAGACAGGAATGGCAAGAAATATTCAAGGTGATGAATAACAAGAACCTACAGCCAAAAATACTCTACCCAGCAAAGCTATCACTCAGAATCTAAGGCCAGACAAAGAGTTTCACAAATAAATTTAAGCTAAAGGAGTTCATCACCGCCAAGCCAGAATTATATGAATTGCTAAAAGGGGTTCTTTAGGAAGAGGAAGAAAATAAAGATAAAAATGATGAATAACAAATACGTAACTATCAACAAGTGAATCTAAAAACCAAGGGAAGCCAAGACTGGTTTGGCTCAGTGGATAGAGCGTCGGCCTGCGGACTGAAAGATCCTGGGTTCGATTCTGGTTAAAGGCTCATACCAAGGCAGCTGGTAGATGTTTCTCTCTCATCGACATTTCTGACTCTATCCCTCTCAATTCCTCTCTATGTAAAATCAATAAAATATGTTTAAAAAATAATTTTTAAAAATTAAAAAAATTAAAAATAAAAAACAAGGGAAGTAAAAATAATGATGAACAATATTAACTGGTGAATATAATAGAATCAGAGGTATGGAAGGGGAGTGGACTGATGATTCTCAGGTAAATGGGGAGTGGGGGGGCAGGAAGAGACTGAACATAAATTTCACCTATGGATGAGGACAATGGGGAAAGGGCAGAGGGTGGGATGGAAACTTGGTGGAGGGGAGCAATGGAGGGGGGAAAAATGAGGAACATTTGTAATAATATGAACAATAAAGATTTATAAAAAATAGTAATAATAATAATTCCCCCTCCCCCCCCAAAAAAAAACAATCATCACCAATTAATGAATCCAGTTGACCTCTTTTTAAGCACTTACTATCTGCCATGGGTCATGCAACACACTTTATATGGAGTTTTCTCATTTACACCTGACAGGTCTGTGAGAGAGGAGGAGCTAGCACTCCCATTTTACAGATGAGAAAACTAATGCAGCACTGAGATGCACATGTGGGCTACTTGACCCCCACACTAACATGTAGCATCACACATAATATCTGTGAGCCCCCTCACACACAGGGAAAGGCATTTCCTGAATTTACTGGTATCAACTCTGTCAATATAGGCCTCGTTTGAGATAGCAGTCCAAGAAAGCGAGTTTGCTGAGGGCTTAGCTTAAGTGTACACATTATTCAAGCACCAACATAGTTCGATGATGAGAACTGAAGACATGAGCTGTGGCTTATGAATCACCGGTGTCTTTTCTGTGCTATATTGCCCACCACATCTCAGAACCACTCCTTCGGCAGTTGTTTCCTGTCTCACAGGGAGACTGTGATCCAACAAGAGGCATAATCTATCTCATGTTTGATTTTGCTTCCCAGGTGCCGAGTAAATTCAGTGTTTAAACCTCACTACACGCCTCTGTCTGAGGTCAGCAGCATTGTCCTGGTTGTTAAGTGGGGAAATGGAGACTCGAAGGCATTGAGGATGCAGCCCAAGTGGCAAAGCTAGTGTGTGCGGGAGCCATGACGTCACCACAGACAGGAAGGTGGGCTCCACACAAAGGCACTCAGCGCGGAGAAGTGCGTGTCCGCTGAAATCTGGCCCTTCCTCCACTTGCCACGTGGGGGCCCTGAAGGTCGCCTGACCAGCCACCCACCAAAGAGGCAGCTCCTGCTCCAAGGGCGCCTTTTCCTCATCAGCACAACGGCTGCTGATTGAGCTGAGTGTTTGTGGAGCCCTGAGAAGAGTGAGTTAAACCTGTATTCATCATCCTCACCAGCCTTAGACAAGCTTCTTAGCCTCACGTGCTGCAATGTTTTCCACTCTAAAGTGGGGACAATAATAGCATCTACCTTATAGGGCTGATGTGACCCTTAAGTGGGTTCATATTAATAAAGTACCTATAACAGTATCTGACATCAAGCTATAAGTGAGCTATGATTATTTATTACTAGAGGCCCAGTGCACGAATTCATGTGCAGGTGGGGTCCTGCTGGCAGGGCCCCAATCGGGGCGGATCTGGGCTGGGCCTGTTGGGAGAAGGAGATGGTGAGAGGTTGGCCAGTTGTCAGCCTGCTCAGGGCCCCTGATCAGGACCGGGCTGGCTGGGGGTAGGGGCTGCAGGCAATTGGCCGGCGGACTCTGCCCTTGATTGGGGTTGGATGACCAATTGAAGGCGGTGCCGGCCACGGGGAGGGGATGTGGGCTGTGGGTCAGCCGGCCCCATCCCCAAATGAGGTGGGTGGGGGGTGCTGATCGGGGGGCCAGTGGGTGGTTGGCCGGCCAGCCCTGCCTCTTATTTGGGTTGGGGGGGGGGGGGGGGACAATCAGGGAAGAGGCCAGCCAGGGGGAGGTGCTGCAGGAGGTTGGCTGGCCAGCCCCACCGCCTATTGAGGTGGGTGGTGATCAGGTGTGGGGCTGACCAATGGAAGGAGCTGCAGGCCGATTAGGATAGTGGGGGCCCCTCAGCCGGCTGGGGGACCATAGCGGGCTGGGGGCAGGAGCTACAGAAGGTTGGCTGGCATTCACGCCCCTATTGGGATGGGGAATGCGGCCAGGGGGAGGGGCTATAGGAGGTTGGCTGCCCAATCCCACCGCCTATTGAGGTGGGGGGGTGTGATCAGGGGCAGGCTGGCAGGGTGGAGGGGCCATGAGGTTGGTTCACAGGCCACAGTGGGCATCATAGTGGCCGGTTGTTGGTCGTTATGGCTGTTTCGGTAGCTGCCTTTTTAAGTATATATTAGTCTTATTATCATTATTGTTTTCACAACACTTTGTACAGGCCTGAAACACCACTAAACGGATCTGCCTGGTTTGCATGGACTTTTGTCTTTCCTGAAGCAAAAACCAATAGGTCATCCACTTGGACATCTAGATGCTGCCTTCTGAGTTACCATTATAATGAAAATAAAGATAAGTTTTGGGTCAAAGTCCACCCTTAAGACAATTTAATCTAAGAGTTAGCCGGGAAATGCGATTTCACCCATTCCTTTGTTTCTGGCTCTGCTGCAGACCTGCTGTGTCACCATTGTTTTGCATTCGTGATTCAGTCTTCCTTTCTGTCAAGAAAGGCTCACACCCCCTAGTAAAAGGGAGCCTGCCATTGTCCCAGAGTATTATCTATGACTGCAGAGCCAGGCCCCACCCACTCACGGCCCTCCAGTGCGGTCCCCCAAGATCAACAGCTGCACAGTCACTTTGGGTAATAAAATAAAAATAGACCAGTTCCTGGCAGGGCTTGCAAAGGCTCCTGGTGAGTACCTGATGACAAAGGTAAAATTAGTCCCTTCCCCAAAGCCTGAAGTAGGAATTTGGGTGAGTCATACTTACGTCAACCTCTTCTGTGTGTGTTACTGTGCTCTGGGGGTTTTTCCCAGAACCTTGAGCACAAGATGAACCTGGAGATGCTTAAACCCCACCTGGATAAAACCTGATGGGAACTATTCCTGCCTTCGCTGAGGAGACTGGGAACCCCAACTGCTCCTGACCCAGTGGTCGGCAAACTCATTCGTCAACAGAGCCAAATATCAACAGTACAATGATTTTGAGAGCCACATTTTTTAAACTTAAAATTCTTCTAGCGCCACTTCTTCAAAATAGACTCGCCCAGGCCATGGTATTTTGTGGAAGAAAGAGCCTCACTCAAGGGTCCAAAGAGCCGCATGTGGCTCGAGAGCCACAGTTTGCTGACCACTTGACCTGGCCAATTGTGTGCATGCATGAGTTAACCTTTTCTCCCTTTCTTTCCTCATCTGCAATGTGAGGTTTGCTTATTCTGACAGCCTCTGGGTTGCCATGAGGAGCAAATAGGAAGCAATATGAGAGTTGTGCTTTGAAAAAAGACAGTGATGAAATTTAACATTTGGATCAAGCTTTCAAAGGACCTTTCCTTTATCTCCTCTGATTAACGGGAACAAAATTTCTTGCATGCCCGGTTTTGAATAGCAGCGCACAAAGGTGGACGCTGGTAGACTTCTTCCAACACGATTCTGAAAGTCTGAAAACCTCGAGGACCCTGACAAACATCTGCCCATCGGAGGGGGACCTGGTAAAGTTAAAACCTCAGCCTCAAGGGGGTAAAGTTAAAACCTTAGGCTCGCTTCACAAACCTAATCCAGCCCGAGGCGAGGGTTGTTGATTCTTTGCCGGCGCAGGGAGAGCTGCGGTAGCTAAGCACGCCTTCTCCTAGGCAAAGGCAGCTGCTCCCGCCTGGGGCAGCTTCCCCGGGCCTGGCTCGCAGCCGCCGGGGTGTTGAATTCCCGGCGTCTGTGCAAGCCTGTGTTCCCCACTTTCACCGTCACCCTCAGCTCCTCCTTCACTTCCGATTTCTTATTTCATCCGATTTATGAGGCACGAATTAAACAAAAGGAACACATGATCTAGTGAAACTTCAACACAAACCTAATCTGACAGTAGGAAGGCTGGTTGACTGGTTAGCGATAGGTTAAATGTTCCTATGTAACCTAAAGGCTGCTCCAGAACCGAAGCCCTCGCTTCGTCCTGAAAAAGGGCTGCTTTTTAAGTGTGATTTTCTCTTTAACATTCAAAGGTATAATTTGGGGCTTCAATTTAGTAGGGTTTGTGTTTTAAAAGATAGATCATAAAGACCATGAGTCATTTGAAAATTTCCTATTTCTTAAAAAAGAAGAAGAATGATAGGCATAAAGGAAGTGTTAATAACTTTTCGGGGGCGGAGGTGGGGGTGGGGGAGAGAGAGAGAGAGGATAGAGCACTTCCCTTTTGTTCAACAGGGAAGCTTCAATAACTGCTTTAAGAAAGAATGGCCTCGCTGTGGGCAGGGTAGAATTCTAAGTTAGCTTCCAAAAAAGCTTTCAATCAGAGTGCCCAAGCCAGCAAGTCCTTTGTGTCTGGATTCTCCCAATTCTTAGAAGCTAAAGGCTTTTTATTTATTATGAAGCTGATTCCTTGGGGCAGGGCCGAGGGAGGGGGAGTGGGGCAGAGGGCTGTTGTTCGTTTATGTATTTATTTTCACACGTTAACTTTGTGTTTATTGACTGGCCACACAAAGTAAGAACTGAGGTGCATGTGACTGATAGGAAGCTGAGCTTCTCTCTCTGTGACCCACACATCGCCTGTTTCTCATGTATTTCCTGTGCTAGGAAGGAGTGTCTTGGCTTGCCCTTTCTATTTTTGCGCACACACACGCACACATGTGTAGCTACATGCCTTTTTGTAAACATAGAGGAAATCATATAGCATTCACCCTTCTACAATAGTGTTTTAATCAACAATACCAGCCCCTGGCCAACCTATAGCCCCTCTCGGTCCTCCAAGCCTTTCTGAAGACATTCTTGCTCCTTTAAAGCATGGATTTCCCCTGCTTTTTAGAGGCACTTCATGCCTCTCAGGAAAGCGTTCCAGCACAGGAGGCGGGCTCACGTCCCCTCTTCACTAGGAAATGGTGTGTCTCTGTCCCCCATGGCCCTGGTCTGGGCTAGTACCCAGCAGACCAAGCACACTCCGGGGAGCTGTGGCTTCGAGCATCTGGACCAGGGCAGCTCCCAGAGCCAGAGAGAACGTCTTGCAAGGGCTGTGCCTGAGGAGGCAGGGGTCTCCCCACCAGGACCAATGGCCCCTCAATCTGCCGGGCTGAGAAGCGTCTGCTTTCCTTCCCCGGCCTGGTCACTAGTGGGTTCTGTCACCTGATTCAGAAAGATGAGGCTGCTGGAAAAACAGGCGGCCACAGAGCTCCAGGAAATAGCATCATTTGTAGCCCTTCTCTGTGTGTATGCACACGCATACACGCATGTTTTCCATATGTCTAAACAGACAGCACTTGGCCTGCCAAGAGGAAAGGCAGGAATCTCCCGGCAGCAGGCAGAGCCGCCCATGGAGGCACGAGGCCCAGCCAGCTCTTCCAGCTAACAAACGCCAGCAGCCTCTCCGAAGATAGTCCAGTGGTTGCAGACACACTCAGAATCAGATTCCTGAGTTCAAGTCTGGGCTCTGCCTCTCACTGACACTGTGCTTTAGTCTCTCTATTCCTCAGCTTTAAAATGAGGAAGAATACATATCCAAATCTCTTATCAAAACCTTAACAGCCAAATATGCTTTGGAATGCAAATTTTTCATACTTTAGAAATGTGATATGGTACTTTTATTATTATTATTATTATTATTATTATCATTATCATTATTATCACATTCAGGTTAAGGAGATAACCAACCAACTAACCAAATAAAATAAATGTCCCATCTAATTGTAATGGGCATTAGAAGGAAGCAAACAGACTGCCTGGTGGAGGGGAGCCTTACAGGGGGTTGGGGAAGGCTCCCAGCCCTGGCGGATGAACAGGAACCAGCCACTGAAGAAGATCTGTAGGCCTGGCCAGTGTTGCTCAGTGGTTTGAGCATCGACCTATGAAATGGGAGGTCACGGTTTGATTCCTGGTCAGGACACGTGGCCAAGTTGCAGGCTCCACCCCCAGTAAGGGACATGCAGGAGGCAGTCAATTAATGATACTCTCATCATTGATGTTTCCTATCTGTCCCTTCCTCTTTGAAATCAATAAAAATATATGTTTTTAAAATGCAACAAAAGAAACAAATAGAGAAAAGAAAGAAGCAGGAATTTTAAGTATGCAGGCATTGAAAACGGGCAAGGAGAGCTAAAGAGTTCTCACGGGGTGTGGTGGGGGGCCAGCGGCATCAGCATCCCCCGGGCTTGTTATAAATACGGAGTCTGTCAGGCCCCTGCACAGCTGCCGAGCCGGGATGCTCTGGTCCACTCCTTCCTCCCCCAGAGCAAGGCTCCACAATGCCAACAGTCAGTGAGCACCACTTAAAGCTTTCCAATTCCCCTAAAAGCTGGCCCTTGTTATCCCCATTTCACAGATGAGGAAACCGAGGCTCAGAGGGTTTTAGCCACTGGTCCCATATCATCCTTTTGGTAAGTCCTAGAATAAAGCTTCAGACTCAAGCCTTTGAATCCCAAGCCTACACTGTTAACCACAACTTTTTCTTGCCCTGCAGAAAATAACAGGAAATAGTCTCCCTCCTCTAGAATCTCCAGGGAAGGAGGCACGACATTGCCCTGGGCCCGCAGTCCTCCAGGGTTCTGGCTCAGAAGCCCTGCACACTGTTCGAAATCACGGATGACCCCAAAGGACTTTTATTTTAAAACCAGGTCTGTTTATACTTACCTATTCGAAATGACATCTGAGAAGTTTCAACAATGTATTTCATTCATTTTTCAAAAATTTGGTGAGTAGAGTGGCACTATTTTTACTTTTTTAAAAATATGTTCTTATTGATTTCAAGGAGAGGGAGAGAGAGATAGAAATGTCAGTGATGAGAGAGAATCATTGATTCTGCATGCCCCCTACTGAGGATCGAGCTTACAACCCAGGCATGTGGCCTGACCAGGAATTGAACCGTGACCTCCTGGTTCATGAGTCTCTGCTGAGACACACCAGTCAGGCTACTTTTACATTTTTTTTCAACTACCTTTAATGTTCAGCTTCGTAGAAGGCAGCTTCAGCCACAGAGTTGGTTTTCATTGGGATGGCTGCGATATCACACATCACATGATCTCTGGAAAACGCACTATGTTCATGAGTTTCATTTTCACCACCAGGGTGACGAATGAGGGAGGGAAAGCAAGTAGTATGCATGTGTCCCTGTGGAATAGTTTGCAGCTCTTCTCTGTGTGTGTGAATATACTGGAAGAGTCCCAAGGGGCCCCAAAGCACCCTCCCCTGCCCTAGGCCTTGTACCACGGCTGCCAAACCCACTGGGAATTCTAGAACAGGAAAAAAACAGTTCACGTGCTCTCGGGCCTATGGGGAACCTAGACTTTTATATAAAAATTTCCAAGGGTCATTGCCCAAGGGACACCAAACTCGTTTTTAAATGTTGGTAATTATATCCTTGCCTAGGGCTGCCATAACCAATGACCATAAATTGAGTTTCTTAAAACAGAAGCAGTTTGTTCTCACGGACTTCTGGAGGCCAGAAGTTCAAAAGCAAGGTCGGTTCCTTCGGCAGGCTCTGAGGGAGGGTCTGTCTCAGGCCTCTCTCCCAGCTCCCGGGCCTGCCAGCTATCCTTGGCTTGTGACCACACCACTCCAATCTCTGCCTCCACCCTGGCATGGTGTTTCTCTTTTGTTTCTTTATGTCCAAATTTTCCTCCTGTAACGATACCAGGAATGGAATTAAGGCCCACCCCAATCCAGTATGACCGAATCTCAACGTGATAACATCTGCTGACACAGCTGCCTCTGACTGGCAGGCCCTCGCTCACTTGTCCACACCCTCGCTGCAAGCAGGGCTGGAAGTTCATTTGTGACATTTGCAGTTTTTCTGGTGAAAAGTGGACTTTGCTTCCCACCAAGAATCACAGGGGGCCAACTCCCTGGGTTCAGGATTGAAGTGGTAGGTGACTGAAAAAGGATAAACGCCCAGTCTCGGCGAGAAACTGATAATCTCAGGACTTTGTCTGCTGGACGCCTTAGAGCAGGAACTCTGATAACCAGCTTTGGAATCTAGCTCAGCCTGCATTGGCCAAAGACCATGTTTAAATATTTTTTCCAACTTCCTCACTTAAATGTAAAGCGTGAACCCTTAATGGGCATCTTAACTTTCCAGAAAAGCCGAAGATAGACAATTTGGCCACACTCCTGGAGGACCATATATGATTTTGGTGTGGGCCGTGCTGCTGTAGAGTTGTCATTGTCGCAGGCTCTGCCTCTGTCTTTGGGAAAAGAATTGGGGCTCTCTGGGCCTGAATCTTTTCTGAAAATCGGCCTCAGGATGACGGCAGAAAATGCTGGGCCTCCTTCATCGTCACGGTCATTGTTATTCCCCTTCTCTTCAGGAAGCCACTCTTGACAACTCCACCTGCGGGGACACCTGGAATTAAGCTACACGACAGCATCAGAAGCATTAGTCACTTAGGGAGGTGCACACAGACTAGATGTAAACCCAGCTTCGATGGAGGCAGAGCTGTGGGTACGCTTTTACCCCATCTGTGCTCTGTTTCCTTAACGGTGCCTTTACCTGGGGGAGCTGGAAAATTGCATCGGGCCCAGGAAGCCGTAAGGCTGAGTTAGGTCACAAGACAAACACTGGTATTCCTTCTCATGAGTCCTCAGAACACTAATAACACATCTTTGGTTAGGTTTGGTTTGGTTTTTTTAGTGCCCACTCCCTGCCAGGATTGTAAACATATCGCCTTTCTTTCCTGCAACCAGCCCGATAGTAGACACAAGAGGTTGCTTCTCAATGACAGTCTATACTTTAAACCACTTAGTATAGTTCATCTGATAAACTGCCTGTGCCGTTGATCTAAACGCGGCTATAGGAGTGGCCAGCTAATTGGCAATTGAGAATGCACGGTTGGGGATAGTTAGCAAATACCACAGAGGAAAGGACCACACTCCAGCAGCGTGCTTCCCGCAGTTCAGAAACAGGCTTTTCATTAGTGAAATGAGTGACTCGGTAATGAGCACGATGATATTAGAAACGGATTTGCACTGTGAGCTTAAAGATATTCAGGACAGGTACAGTGACTGGAATGCACTCTAAGATATAATAACCCACCCTTCACCCCTCCCCCTCTTCTCCAACTGATCCTGACACTGTGGAGGAGGTTCTGCCGGTGTCACCAGAGCCGAGAGCACAAAGCCCTGCTCTGGAATGTGGTCACCCCACCTCAGCTGCGCCTCCCCCTCAGGGTGCAGCCACAGCCCCTGGAAGCAAGGAGCCTAGGACATTACCCGGCTTTGGAACAGGCTGTGTGAACTGTTTTGTGTCCGCTTTGCCAGCGAGCATTTGGCTATCAGAGTAGCAGAGTTTGGACGAGACTAGATTTTAAGATAACCTGTGTAGCTAGGCTGTGGAGGAATAAGCCAACTCCCACCTCTGCCAGAAATAACCTGAGATTTGTTCCATGCCAGATTGGCTTGGATCACAACAGCTTACCTGGTACCCAACAGTCATCACCCATAGATTCCCTCTTAAGAGCACCCTGATTGGTTCAGCTTTCAGTCAACAATGTATTCAACGATGAGTCCACAACCAGGAAATGAACCATGATTGACAGCTGTGGCCCACAGGTAAAATCTGGCCCACCACTTGCTTCTGTAAATAAAGTTTTATTGGGACACAGCCAGGCCTACTTGTTTAGGTGTTGTCTGTGACTGCTGCAATAGTACAGTTGAGTAGCTGTCAGAAACTATATAGCCCACAAATCCTGATTGTTTATCATCTGGCCCTTTACAGAGGAAGTTTGTCACTCTTGGTATAAAAGAGCTCCAGTCAACGTTTGCCCGGTGGCATAGAAGCATAGGTACCATTTTGTCAGAAATGCAGACTCTCAGGCCTCACCCCAGACTCACGCCAGAATCAGACTATCTGGGGAGTAAAACTTCCCATAAAGGGGAAAGAGAATTCCATGACTTTTTAGGCCAAATATCCCTTCATCCCTTGGAAGTGGGAGCATTGCTGCCCAAACTAAATGCCAGTGCTGTTAGTCAGGAAGAAGAAGAAATACCTGTTGACTAGGGAACCCCAACTGTCCTTAGGGTTCAGTCTCCTTTAGCTACAGAATTCTTACACACATAAACACAGTTCCAGATACCAATATGTTCCTCTAAGGCAGGGGTGGGGAAATCTGGCCCGTGTATAAGGCCCATGAAATCATTGGGCCCAGCCCTGCGAAGGCATAAGGGGTGAGTTAATTAAATGTTTGACCAAATACAGCAGGCTAGTCTTTAAGTTGACACTTTTGTCTGGCCTGTGGATGATGTTATAAATATCCAAATGGCCCTTGGCAGCAAAATGGCTCCCCACCCCTGCTCTAAGAGGTACTGGAACAGGAGCTGAAGTTAGAGCTAGGCAGATTTAGCTTGATGAAAACAACCTTAGGCAAGTCCTGTTACTCCTTGAACTTTGGAGGTTTATTTTCTTTTTTTTAAAGAATAATTTATTGATTTTTTGAGAGAGAGGAGGGAGAGGGGGAAGAGAGAGAAATGTGGATGTGAGAGCATAACATCCATCTGCTATCTTCTGCACACCCCCTACAGAAATAGAAGCCACAATACGGGCATGTGCCCTGACTGGAATCAAATCAGCAGTCTCCTGGTTCTCGGGACAATGCCCAACCAACGGAGCCACGCAGGCCAGGACTTGAGTTTCTTACGTGTGAAATAAGGACAGAAAGTCCAGACCCAGGGTTTGGATCATATAGGATCAATTGAGCTGCAAACAATGGGCTGGCCTGTAAAATGTGACTTAAACTATTTATTATCTAACTTAACAGGCCATCTGCAGATGAGGAGTTAGAGTATCAGATAGGGAGGTGGGCATGTCATCAAAGATGTAGCCTCTTTCCATATTTTTTCTCTGACATCTTCCTTCTCTCCTTTGTGCTGTCAATGGCTGCTATGGCTCTGACCATCGTGTCCTGCAGAGGCAGGAAGAAGGATGGGGGGATGTCTTTCTCGGGAGTTTCCCCAAAGCAGAATTCATCCTAAGTCTCAGTGGCCAAAACTGGTTCATATACTTAGCCATAACAAGCATTGATCATGAGAGACAGGGTTACCGTGATTGGCTTAGGCCAGTAGGGGTCGGCAAACGTTTTCTGCTAAGAGCCACACAGTAAATATTTCCAGGTTTCGCACCCCGCAGTGTCTCTCACCACTGCTCGATGGTACTATGATAGTGTGAAAGCAGCCGCAGGCGATGCATAAGCTACCTGGGCCTGGCTGTATTGCAATAAAACCTTATTTACAAAAACAGTGGTAGGAGGAGCTTGGGCAATGAGACATGGTTTGCCAATCCTGTTTTATACTGTAGTCACTAAAAGACAGATTCAAGCCCTGGCTTTGCCACTTATCAGCTGTGTGACTGTAGACAGATAGCTTAACCTCTCTGTGCTCCAGCTTCCTTATTTTGTGTAAAATTGAAAATGCATAGACCTTTAGGAATCAGAGAAACCATCTAAAAATGGCTTGATGTCTTTTCCCACCGCAAGGAATGGGCCAGCATTCATCATCTTCTGTTCAGGGGCTTGATCACACCGTCACCTGTGTTGTTCCCTGCCGAATCCCAAGGACCAAGTGCAGTGCCTGACCCAAGGTAGACACCAAAGTAGGAAGAATTGGCTGAATGAAAAGATGGACACAATGGCAGACCTCCTCTCAGGGGAGAAAGAGAGGAGGCCTGCCATTGTGAAGTTTAGGGTCAGGATTTGGGGTCATTCAGTCATGTTTTAGCTGAAGTCCCTTATGCACCAAGGCCTCATAGTGTCCTCTAGGAAATGGAAATAAGAACACTTGCTCTGGCCAGTGTTGCTCAGCGGTTAGAGTGTCAGCATGCTCGCCAGAGTCATGGGTTTGATTCCTGGTCAAAAGCTTGTACCTGGGTTACAGGTTTTCTCCCAGGCCCGGGGTCAGGGCACATGTGGGAGGCAGCAATCGATGTGTCTCTCTAACATCTATGTCTCTCTCTCTCTCTCTCTCTCTCTCTCTCTCATCTCTCTCTCTCTCTCTTCCCCACTCTCTCTAAAAATCAATGGAAAAAATATTCTCGGGTGAGGATTAACAATAACAAAGATGATCACCCAATGTCATACCTCCTCTTAGAGGGGAAGAGAATGGAGTTTGAGGTCAGGGTTTGGGGGTCCTTCAGTCATGACTTACTTAGCTGAGGTCCCTTATGCACCTGGATCTCATGGTGTCACCTAGGAAATAAAAATATGAACCTTCCTTGTAGCTATCAGGAAGACTTAGCACCATGTATGGTGCCTGGCATGTAAGAGACAGAAGAAACTATTATTAATTTTGTTCACGAGGATCTGTAGTAGCTACAGTCTTCCACCCTGGAAACCTATGGAAAACGAGGCCTCTGTTGTAACCGCAAAAAGCTTGGCTCACAGGGCAACACGGATCCAGGGCCAAAGTCTCCCAACTTCTGTTCGTAGGAAGGAAGGAGAAATCACTGGTGGTCAGGGAACCCCAACTGCCCTTAGTTTTCATTCTCTTTCGGTTACAGAATGCTTATATTTACAAACTAAGTTCTAAACGCCGAGAGTTTATATATTACCGTCATGGGGGCATCATCGGATTCAAATCTGGTACTTTCTTCCTTTAAGAACTTATTCTTCTTGCAGTTTTGAAAAGAACATGCATGAAAAAAAAGTTTATGTCTCCTGGAAAACTATATTCCATCTCCTCATTATTTTGGAAATCACCCTAGAAATTTTTAGGTAAGCATTTGTATGCAGTTTCGATGAAGCTGATAAGGAAATGAAGGGGGTTTTTGTTTGCTTTAAGTTTATGATATAAGCACTTTCCAACTTTGAAACCAAAAGGGAAAAAGAAGAAAGGTTTTAATATTCTTGGGCTCCTACCAGATTCAGTTCTCCAATAACTATTATTCCTGACCTTTTAGATTCACTTTTTCCTGCTCAGTATCACATTTTTAAAAAGGGGTTGGGGGGGGGGGGAGCGTTTTTGGAGCAGGAGAGAACATGTGGGATTCAGAGCATGGGCTCAGGTGATCCGAAACTAGAATCTGCCAACTTTTTCTGTAAAGGAATAGAGAGTAAATATTTTAGGGTCTGGCTTTGTTGCAATAAAACCTTTGCAGCTATAGTCTCTGCATTGTAGCTCAAAAGCAGTCAGAGGAATATAGAACCAAATGAGCATGGCTGTGGTCCAATAAAACTTTATTTACAAAAAAACAAACAAAAACAGCCGAAACCGGTTTGGCTTAGTGGTAGAGCGTCGGTCTGCAGACTGAAAGGTCCCGGGTTCGATTCCGGTCAGGGGCATGTACATTGGCTGCGGGCACATCCCCGGTAGGGGGTGTGCAAGAGGCGGCTGGTCGATGTTTCTCTCTCATCGATGTTTCCAGTTCTCTATCTCTCTCCCTTCCTCTCTGTGAAATATCAATAAAATATATTTTTTTTTAAAAAACAGTCATTTAGCCTGATTTGGCCATTGCCAACTCCTGATTACATCTGTCTCTACCACTGTCTGGCTGGAGGTCTGGCTGGGTTTCCATTCATCTGTAAAATGGAGGCAACTATACTACTTCACTCAGTTCCGAGGATAAAACGGAACAATGTATAAATTAGTCCATGTAAGGGTTCTATAAAGATTACCTCTAGCCAAAACCGGTTTGGCTCAGTGCTAGAGCATCGGTCTGCGGACTGAAAGGTCCTGGGTTCGATTCCGGTCAAGGGCATGTACCTTGGTTGCGGGCACATCCCGGGTAGGGGGTGTGCAAGAGGCAGCTGGTTGATGTTTCTCTCTTATCGATGTTTCTAGCTCTCTATCTCTCTCCCTTACTCTCTGTAAAATATCAATAAAAATGTATTTTTTAAAAAAAGAAAAGGATTACCTCTTGAAAGGAACCAAGATGGCGGCCTAGGTAGTCTCCTAAGCTGCTGCCTCATCAACAATTTAAAAAAAAAAAAAAAACTAAAATCAAAAAGGATCACATCAAAACCACAGGAAAGCTGGCGGAATGGGATAGCTACAACTAGAAAGAAAGAGAAACGCCCCTGCCGTCATGTGCCGCTTAAAGCCGCAGCAGAGCCACCACCGCTGCCGCCGCCACCGCCACCACCAGTGAGGGAGGCCCACCAAGAGCAGAGCTCACCCCACCCCAGGCCCAAGGAGTGGGCTGCCTTGGAGCCTGGCCTCCGCACCCACAGCCTTCCCGGCCTGCCCGCCATGGGAGCGAGGGAGCCGGCACAGGGCCACGGCCACGTCTTCCACTCTCGCCCCCCCCCCCAGCCCTTCGCCCGTCCATCCCCCGACCACTGGGCCTGGCCGGAGCCTCTGCCGAGCCCCCGAGAGCCAGTGCCAAGGCAGAACAGACCTACTGGTGGAGTGTGAAGGAGGACTGAGAGGTTGTACCCAGAACACTCTTTGCGGCCTGGGACTCTAAACACCTAAACCTGGAGGACTCTGAAAGCCTGAACGTGTGAAATGAGAGTGGCAGAGGATACTATAGAGGAGGCGGCTGGAGCCTCCCCATTCTCCCCCTTGTCGTCCTCCTGCTCGCCGGCAGCAGCGGGCCCAGGCCCCAGGGGGAAATCGAAAAGGATCCCATCAAAACCACAGGAAAGCTGGCAGAGGGGGCAATCTACACCTGGAAAGAAGGAGAAGTGCTGCTGCCGCCATGTGGAGTTTAAAGCCACAGCCACCGCTGCCACCAGTGAGGAAGGCCCACCGAGAGCAGGCCATGTGGCCCGGGGGGCGGGGGGGCGTGTGTCCCGGGGGAGCGGTGGGACCCGGGGGAGCTTTGTGCCCCGGGAGAGCTGTGTGCCCCGGAAGAACCGTGTGCCCCGGGGGAGCGGGATGACCCGAAGGAGCCGTGTGTCCCAGAGGGGCGGTATGAACCGGAGGAGGAGCAGATTCTATTCGTGTGGTCCTGAGACATTTGGACAGTCTGCAGCCATTAGCTACAGAACACTCTGTTGTATTTCCCTACAAAAACAAATGGGAGAGAGTGTCCCAACTGAAATTCATATATGGAAAAAAAGGAAAAGAGAAGAAAAAAATCTGAGGAACAGAATAAACTGGTGAATATAGTAGAATCAGGGGCAAAAAGGGAGTGGACTGATAATTATCAGGGGGATAAATGAGAGACTGGATTGAAATCGTATAACCAATGTATGAAGACAATGGGGGGAGATGGGGTAAGGGCAGAGGGCGGGATGAGAACTAGGTGGTAGGGAGCTTTGGGGGAGAAAAAGGAGAAACAATTATAATAATCTGAGTAATAAAGATTTATTTTAAAAAAAAAAGATTACCTCTTATCATTATTATTCTCTGCTTATAGTAGAAGAGCAATCTACCAAGTCACAATTAAGTGTACATTTGCCCTAACCAGTGTGTCTCAGTGGATAGAGCATCAGCCTGTGGACCAAGGGGCCCCGGGCTCAATTCCGGTCAAGGGCACGTTCCTTGGTTTCAGGCTCTTCCCCAGCCCGAGCCCTGGTTGGGGCATGTGAAGGAGCAACCGATCTATGTGCTTCTCTCACATCGATGTTTCTCTCGTCTTTCCCTGTCTCTTCCACTCTCTCTAAAAATCAGTGGAAAACATGTTATGGGTGAGGATTAAAGACAGAAGTGTACATTGGAGGGCGCCAGGCAGCCTCAGGACGACCTCCATTGTCTGCAAATTGAACTTGATCCTGCTGCAGCCTTTGGCTCAGAGGCCCTTTTCCTCCTTCTTAAGCAATTCCATTTAAGAGGGGGGGGGGGGGGATGTAGCAGCGAGGTGTGTGGGAGACCCAAATAGGTTTGGGGTCTTTGGGCACAAGAGTCACTCTGCCTCTAAGGGTGTGTTCTGCCCCATCTCAACTCCTTTTTGGAGGAAAGCTCTGTCCTCCAAGTATGCCACCTTGTCCTGAAGTTGGTTCTTTGCACAACATCACTCATCTGAGCACCTGGCAAAGCCACCCCTCATTCACCCAGTAGACAGAAGGCAGAGGGCAAAGATCTGGTTGCTTCCTTTTCCTTTGGGGCATGTTCCTTGCTTCATGCCCTCATATCGTTTACACCTCCCATCCTCTCTGTTTGCCTAATCCCTCCTTTTCTCATTACATTTCTTCCCAGACCTCCTCTCCTCCCCACTTTTTCCTAACCTGCTGGTTAGCTCCCCAGGTCTCAAGAGAACAGCAACCAAGGTTGTGACTCTCAGTGCCAAGTCCAGCAGCTGGTATGTTTTCCAGCCGCCCTGCCTCCCTCCCCCACCCCCCACCCCCGGCTGCACCCCATCATTTTTAACTTGAGGATGGTGACTTCGGTTTTCTGCTCTGAACGTGGGCAAGCCCGGTTCCTCTTTCGTTTTAGCCTCGATGCATCTCTTCCTGAAGTAAATTTTTCAGTTTAGCTTGCTCACTGCAAGGCTCGAGCAAGGCATGGTACGGCCTCCTCGCAAACGCCCTCCGCCTTCCCGGGCAGAGCACAGGTTCTGTGAACGCTGCAGACAAGGAACGGAAAGGCCTCCCTCACTGAGCAAAGTCCTCCTCTGAGCTTTCACCAGGTCTCCCACTGCACAGGGAAGCCAGGCTCCTCCCCAGGGGGTGCTGCCCCAGCCACTTCCTCCCAGGACACTCCTGTTCCAAAGCCCAGGGCCTTCACCGCTGCCGCCACCAAAGCAGGGGGCAGCACCCGAGTCCTGAGGGAGCTGGGCCTCGGAGCCCGAGATGCCGAGTGCGCGGGGGAACGGCTCAGCGTGGAGCAGCCATCGGCAGGTCCTGGTGCTGCCAAAGGACCCTAGCACGGCTGACCCCTGAGTGGGGGTGGAGGGCGAGGATATGACCTTTTTTTTGTTTTTTCTTTTACATGAATCTCTCTCTCTGAAGTTGGAGGAAAGAGTAAGCCCTGTAGGAAAGGTATCTGTTCCTAATAGATCTTTAATGGGTTAATGCTCTGTTTAAATCTCTCTTTTTTTTTTTTTTAATTAATTCTGCTGAAACCGGTTTGGCTCAGTGGATAGAGCGTCAGCTGCAGACTGAAAGGTCCTGGTCAAGGGCATGTACCTTGGTTGCGGGCACATCCCCAGTGGGGAGTGTGCAAGAGGCAGCTGGTCGATGTTTCTCTCTCATCGACGTTTCTAACTATCTATCCTTCTCAATTCCTCTCTGTGTAAAATCAATAAAATATAATAATAATTATTATTATTATTATTATTATTACTATGACAAGAGTGTGTAAAAATTAAGTTAGGAAATTGTTATTAAAATGTTTCTTTTAATAAATAAATAAATAAATAAATAAATAAATAAATAAATAGTGAATTCTATCAATGCTCCGATTAAAGCGTTTGAGGCCAGGTGTGAGGAAAGGAGTGGCGCTGGAGACAGGGGTGAGAGTGTGAGCAAAGCTGCGAGGGCACAGATTAGAGTTACAGCAGCGCCGGTGGCAAAAGCAGGCTCAGGGCATCCCAATTAGTCAACAGGGACAAGCCAGACTGGCCAAGGAGCGCCATCCAAAGAAATGCTCCGCCACCATTTAAGATACCGGTTTTCTCCAGTGTGACCCTTGCCTTGTAAGAGGTCCAGTGAACGTGCCACACCAAAGACACGTGGTCAGGACAAAGAGCGGTGTGAGGGTCTGATAGGCACGTATGCCACCTACGTGTGGACAATGTCTGGATGATACACTAGACTCTAGCAGTGCTTGTGCGGGGACGGAGGAGCCCTCTGATTTGAATTCCTCCCCTCCATCCACCAGGAGCAGGCATTACATTTTCCCCAAGGACGCATAGCTAATTTTTAAAAAATACATCCTGACATTTAAAATTGCCTGTGATGCCGAAACCGGTTTGGCTCAGTGGACAGAGCATCGGTCTGCGGACTGAAGGGTCCCAGGTTCAATTCCGGTCAAGGGCATGTACATTGGTTGCGGGCACATCCCCAGTAGGGGATGTGCAGGAGGTCAATGTTTATCTCTCATTGATGTTTCTAACTCTCTATCCCTCTCCCTTCCTCTCTGTAAAAAAACTAAATAAAATATTTTTTTAAAAGAAGAAAATTGTCAGTGATAGATATTTTAAGTGGAAAAACACATCAGTTGTGTAATGGTGTCTATAAATAGGATTCCAGTGGTATATTTAAAACAAAGTGTGTGTGTGTTTATATATGGAAGATGTCTGGAAGGATGTGTGTCAACCATTAAAAGTAGTTATTAGCTACAGCTAGTGAGATGGCAAGCTCGAGGGGTGAATACAGGAAATGAGGAACTGACTTTTCCTTGATTTGGAATCTTTTATTCTTTTAATTTGTATTTATTGATTTTTTTTGGGGGGGTAGGGGTGGGGAGAGAAACATCAATTTGTGGTTTCATTTATTTATACACTCATTAGTTGATTTTTATATGTGCCCTGACCAGGGTTTGAATCCGCAACCATGGGGTATCAGGATAATACTCTAACCAACTGAGCTATCAGCCAGGGCCACTATTTTCTATGTTTTCACTAGAAGCCCGGTGCACAACCTTTGGACACTGGGGAGTTGGAGGGGGTGGGTCCTCAGCCTGGCCTGTGGCCTCTTGCAGTCTTGGACCCCTCAGGGGATGTCTGACTGCCAGCTTAGACCTGACATCCCCTGAGGGGTCCTTAGCACTGCCATGGAGGTGGGAGAGGCTCCCACCACCACCACGGGCTCGCCAGCCATGAGCCCAGCTTCTGGCTGAGTAGCACTCCCCTTGAGGGAGCTCACTGACCACCAGGGGGCAGCTCCTGTGTTGAGCATCGGCCCCCTGGTGGTCAGTGTGCATCATAGCAACCGGTTGTTCCTATTGCTATGGTCTATTTGCATATTAGGGTTTCATTATATTTTTTCATGGTAGATACCCCCATTTATTTAGAAGAGTCTTCTTTGATTTCTCTCTATAATGTTCTGTATCTTTAAAATATTGTTATTTAATTAGAGCTAATATTCAATATTAGTTTAATTTTAGTCTTATATCGCTTCAATGTTAAATTTTAAGCACTGAAATGAGAAAATAAGAGAAGGAAATCGTCAAACACTGACCCACCATCCATGAGAAACGTGGGCCGTATCTTCCCAGGAAATCAAACTGGCAAGACCCTTCACGGTGAAATTCTGCTTTTGCCGCCCACCTGTGGGACACTCTGCATTCTGAGGCGGTGGAGTTTGTCCGCTTTCCCTCACGGCTGTGGGCTGGGCTGCTCCCATTGCTTCGGAGGTGGTCCTCTGGGTGTCTTTGCTTCCACCCTCGCCCTCAGGGAGATGGAAACACAGCGTCCAGCCAAAGGCCAGGCTGGTGAGCCAGAGTCAGACCTGCATTTACTTCCCTGTCTCGTGCCCTGGGCTGCCCTGGGGTGACTCCAGGAACAAGAGCGAGTTGCTCAGTGGCAGGTCCTGAGTCCGGCTGCTGTTGGCTGCTATTCGGCCGTCCTGTGACCGGCTCATCGGAGTCCTGTGCGGTCCATGGAAGCACTGCCGTCTCAATTCACTGGGGAAGACCTCTGTTGCATTTCCTTCTACCCTGGGCATGTGCAGAAAAAGAATGCAGGGAAAGACACTTGAAAGAGGAGGGTTTGCAAAGTCCTCATGTGAGTCCCAGCTCCCAGGAGCTCACGGTGCCCCTCACCTCCTGAAATAAACATGTTTTGTGAATGGGGATGGTGTGTTTTCTGGGACTGACAAACACAAGGTGGAGGGTATGTGCACTGTTACGGCGAGGAAATGGCAGTAGGAAGCTGACAGCTCAGCAGCTCTGGTGTCTCTTCTGGGGCAGCATTTTCTGGCTTCCCCGGGTTCGGTTTGAAACGCCCCCAGGCTGGCTCCCCACCCAAGTCGTCTGGCGACGTTCATCCTTTAATTTATGACCTTATTAGTTATTTTTATTTGGGAGGGAGGGGTCAGGTTAGGAAGCCAAATCCATGCAAATAAGGAATGTGACAGAACCTGTGATCTGAAATTGGAAGGGGTGGGGCAGGGTCACGCCCCGTCCTCCTGGGAGGCGCTGAATTTCATGTTCTCGTGGGTCCCTTGAGACTATGATGGCTGTGCTTGCAGGTGCTCTGAGACATCACTGAGACTCCTCCACATTTACGTGAAGTCTGGAAAGAAAGGGGGATTCAGCTGTCTCTGAAGATGAAAACGGGATCTGCCGGCCATTGTCTGGCCTCCCCAGTGCCTGAGTGACTAGTAGAAAACACATCTCCATGGGAACAGATAAATGCCTGCTTTTCACCAGCTCAGCCCATGGAGCCTCACCAACCTAGCACTTTATTTGGGCGGCTGTCAGCAGCCTCTCCCTTTTCATGTGCAGCCAAATTATCTGTCAGAATTCCTTTTCAAGTCTCAGGACAGAGAGAGAGAGAGAGAGAGAGAGAGAGAGAGAGAGAGAGAGGTTTCCTTTCCCATACCCCCTCCTGCATGGAGTTAATTACTGTATTTTCATCTGGGAGGGTGGGAAAAAATACACCCTGAGCTCAAATAGCACACAAAACAAGCTAGCATGGTGTGTGTGCTGTGGTCTGGCTGTTGGGAACATGCTTACGGTTTGGTGGGGCTGCGGTATTGGGTAATATGGGGTGGGGTGGGGGCATAGCCTGGGACTGGCGGCTTGGGTTGTTTGTTTACAGTTGTGTCCAGGTTGGGCTGTGTGACCTTAGGCACATGGGAAGCCGCTCTGTTTTCATACTGTGATCTGAGCTGTGAATTGGAGGTGAAAGGAAGATTAGGAACAGTGGCTGGAGAGCCTCAGGCGTCTCTGCCTACCATCCCCCTTTACCCCCTGCAGAGTCCCCCACATCTGCCATCTTAGCTCTTGATCTCCTGCCCAGGGCCAGCAGAACTCAGAACAGCATTCAAGAGGTCAGGCTTTCTCAGGGTGATTCTGTTCCTGGTGCAAAACACACTGGAAGCAGCGTTTTCTGATGAGATTGCAACACTTCCAGGGCAGTGTCTGCAGCAGAGGGAAATAATTAATGAAAAGGGGGAGGGAAGTGGAGGGGAAATTGACATACACACATTTATTTCTTCAGTACACAGGCTTGGAATCTTAGGGGGAAATGTCTCAGCCTGCTGTGTTCTAAAACTGGGCACAAGAATGTGTGCAGGTTCTTTATTTTATTTGACTCCATTCACCAGGTCCTATTATCCTCTCCTTTGTCATTTAAGCTATTGGTGCCTTTGTCTCTCTCCTCTTTCTCAGTGCCTCCACCCACCCACCCAACAAGCCTGAGCAGGAAGCATTTAAAGACCGTGAGTGGGGTCCAGGTGAAAGAAACCTGCATGCCGCCCCCGTAGCAGGAGTCTCCACTCCAGCTCTTCCCAGGATGTGATCCTGAAACGTCCAAAGCCCAGTGGCCTTTATCTGGACCAGCCGGGGTGGAATGTGGCACGTCCAGTGTGCCAACACTGCCTCCATTGTATGCACAGGGCCGATGGAAGCCGGGATAATTGGCATGTAACCTTCCCCATGAATAGTGCAGACAGATATGTGAATTAGCTGCATCCCTCCGACATATGCCGTGCGTTAGCCCAGGGGCTTCCAGTTCTCCAAACAGCTCGGCCAACTTGACACCATAATTAGGCTTTAGGAACTTCATAATCCATAGATAATGGAAAGCTCTGGTTCTGAATACATGCCTCTGTGGATTATTGCAAGTCTAGGGCTGAGCATGGCCATCATTGATGTGTGTGTGTGTGTGTGTGTGTGTGTGTGTGTGTGTGTGTGTGTGTGTGGCTGATGCGGAGTTTCTGAAGGAGACTGGCACAGCGGAGGAGTCTTTGTTTAGCTTCTATGCTCATCAAGGTGTGTGAATAGCGGTGGACACCTGTCATGACCTGTTGACTGTCTTGTAAAGGAACATAACCCTGAATGAGGTATGCTGAAACCCTGAGTGAGCTATGTAGATTTCTGAGTACTTAGTCTCACATCAGTTCCTAAGACAAGAGGAAGCCTGTGGGCTGAGGGTGAAGAAAAGAAACTGCAGAGAGAAACCAAGATAGCAGTGTAGGTAAACAACTGGTCTGCCATCTCACACAACAATTTCCAAAATTAAAATTAATATAAAGGACATCTATCACCAAAAACCACAGGAAGGCTGGCTGAAAGAGAAAGGAATGCAAGTGCTGAAAAGCTGAAGAGCCTAGAAACATCTGGTTCTCACAGACAATTGGCCTGGAGGTCAATTCCTCCCAGTGTACCAACAGAAATCAAGGCTTAATTACACCAAGACTTTGCACTCAGCCCACAAAGGGATATACCAAAAGCAACCACCTCAGGTGATTGGGGAAGCTGAGCTACTGGCCCCTATAGGTCACCTACCACACAAAGCCACTCTATCAACAGGGAGGAAGCCAAAATGAGAAGACACAGAGGCATGTCATGAATGAGAGAGATAGAGGAAAGTAAACTACAGGACAACACAGAGTTTAGAATCATATTTATAAGATTACTTAAGAATCTTCTAAAAACCTTTGAGAAACTTGATAAGAACTCCAAGAAACTTGGTGAGACATTCAAGGACCTTAATGAGAATACCAAAAAATGACAAAGGACCAGCCAGAAATTAAACATACAAAGTCTGAAATAAAGAATATACAGAAACTCAACTATAGATCAACGTACCCCAAGAATAAAACCAAAGATATGGAATATAAGGAAGAAAAAATCACCCAACCAGAGAGGCAGAAAGAAAGAAGAATCCAAAAGTGTGAGGATAGTGTAAGGAGCCTCTAGGACGACTTAAAGGGTACCAACATCTGGATTTTTGGGGTGCCAGAAGAAGAAAGAGAGCAAGATACTGAAAACCTATTTGAAGAAATAATGACAGAAAACTTTCCCTACCTTGTGAAAGAAATAGACCTACAAGTTCAGGAAGTGCACAGAACCCCAAACAAAAGGAATCCAAAGAGGACCACATCAAGACACATCATATTTAAAATGCCAAGGGCAAAAGATAAAGAGAGAATCTTACAAGCAACAAGAGAAAAACAACTAGTTATCTACAAGGGAGTACCCATACGACTGTCTATGAAGGCCAGAAGGGAGTGGCAAGAAATATTCAAAATTATGAATAATAAGAACCTACAACCAAGATTACTCTACCCAGCAAAGCTATCATTCAGAATTGAAAGTCAGATAAAGAGCTTCACAAACAAAAAAAAGTTAAAGAAGTTCATCAACACCAAACCAGGATTATATGAAATGCTGAAGGGTATTCTTTAAGAAGAGGAAGAAGAAAAAGGTAAAGGTAAAAATTATGAACAATAAAAAGACATCAATGAAGGATCTCAGGTTCGATTCCGGTCAAGGGCATACACATTGGTTGCGGGCACATCCCCCGTAGGGGGTGTCCAGGAGGCAGCTGGTAGATGTTTCTCTCTCATTGAAGTTTCTAGGTCTCTATCTCTCTCCCTTCCTCTCTCTGAAATATCAATAAAATATATATATTTTTAAAAATTTATTTGAGCCCTAAATGGTTTGGCTCAGTGGATAGAGCGTTGGCCTACAGACTCAAGGGTCCCAGGTTCGATTCTGATCAAGGGCATGTACCGTATTTGCTGGCGTATAAGATGATTTTTTGGCCCTGAAAAATACGTATTTGCCGGCGTATAAGACGACTGGGTGTATAAGACGACCCCCTAACATTTCCACTCAAAATACAGAGTTTGTTATATACTCGCCGTATAAGACTACCCCCCACTTGGAGGCATATTTTTCAGGGCCAAAAAATCGTCTTATACGCCGGCAAATACGGTACATACCTACCAACAAATGAATCTAAAAATTAAGTGAATAAAAAATCTGAAGAACAAAATGGACTGATGAATATAATAGAACCAGGGACATAGAAAGGGATTGGAATAACAATTCTCAGGGGGAAAGGAGTCTGAGGGGTGTGGGAAGAGATTGGACAAAAATCTTACACCTATGGATGAAGACGGGGGGGTGGGTAAGGGCATGGGGTAGAGTTAGGAATCAGGTGGAGGGGAGATATGGGGGGGGAGGGGAGAAAGAGGAACACCTGTAATAATCTGAACAATAAAGATTTTTTTTTTTTAAGAAAAAAGAAAAGAAACTGCAGCTAGACTGCCTGGGGGTGAATCCTGGCTCTCCCACATGTTAGTGACCTGAGGCAACTCATTCAACCTCTCTGAACCTCAGTGTTGCTATCTGAACAATAGGAAGAATGACAACTCCTATCCTGTTGGGACTCTGTAAGGATTAAATAAATTATATTTGTAAAATGTTCAGAATAGGACAATATGAATAAGTACTTTCCTCTTTTTCTTTAAATATATATATATATATATATATATATATATATATATATATATATTAATTGATTTCAGAGAAGAAGAGAGGGAAAGAGAGATGGGAGAGAGAGACTATAAAGGTCAATGACAGCAGGGAATCACTGATCAGCTGCCTTCTGCATGCTCCACACTGGACATGTGCCCTGACTGGGAATCCAACCATGAGCTCCTGGTTCATAGGTCGATGCTCAACCACTGAGCCACACCAGTGGGCTCCTTTTTTCTTTAGCATGCACTAAAAGTATTATTATTATTATTATTATTATTATTAAACTTGTTTTACTTTCTTTTTTCTTTTGTTTTTCAATTGCAGTTGACATTCAGTATTATTTTATTAGCCTCAGGTATACAGCATAGTGCTTAGACATTTATATAATTTACATGATAATCCCCCCATAAGTGTAGTGCTCACCTGGCACCATATATATTAGTAGTTATTACACTGCTATTGACTATATTTCCTGTGCCTCACTTTACATCCCATGAGTTATTTATAACTGAAAGTGTTTTTGAAACTACATATCTTGACCTACCAGCAAGTGGTCAGAGAAATCAGTGTGTCCCTATCACTTTTATATAGAATGGAATGGCGTGCATTACATGTAGGAAGGACAAATATAAAACTCTTTGCTATTTCAGTGTGTGTGTGTGTGTGTGTGTGTGTGTGTGTGTGTGTGTGTGTTATGTATGCATACCGGATCTCAATGTAAAAAAAATGCATTTCTTTTAGTGGTTCAAGTACTTAAAAATTGTGAAAAACCTACACTCAAATAATTTAAACCCTGGAAACAACCTAAAAACATCAAGAGAAGATTGGTTCGATAAATTAAGTTATGTCAAAGAGGTGGTGGAGATAGAAAAGGGTAAAGGGTCACAAATACATGGTGATGAAGGAGAATTGGCTCTGAGTGGTGAGCACACATGCAATGTACAGATGATGTGTTGTAGAATTGTACACTTACTAGTAAGAGCTATCTAATTGTATTAACCAATGACACCCTAATAGATTTAATAATTTTTTTAAAAGGCTATCCATACAATGGTTTATCAGTTAGTCATGAACAAGAAAGAGGTCAATTTCCATGAAATGACTTGTCCTAGACCGGCATAAATATTATTCTGTCCCAGTAAAAGCCATTGCAAAGTGCACCCATTATATACAGTCATGAATCACATGGCAGTCAGTGATGAACCACACATACATTGGTGGTGCCATCTATATAAATAAAAGCCTAACTAACTGTTCAACCTTTCAGCCGTTTGACTGGTAGTTATGATGTGCACTGACCACTAGGAGGCAGGTGCTCAGCACAGGCATGGAAACATGGAACAGACTGATAAATCTCAGAGGGAAGTGGGGAGGGGGGAGGGCAGGAAGAGATTTACCAGAGATCTTATATGCATACTAGAGGCCCAGTGCATGGAGTGGATTCATGCACCAGTGGGGTCCCTTGGCCTGGCCTTGGGGATCAGGGCAAAACCAGCTTGCAAACATCGCCTGAGAGGTCCCAGATTGTGAGAGGACACAGGCCAGGCCAAGGGACCCCACCAGTGCATGAATCCATGCACTGTGCCTCTAGTAAAATTATAAGGGAGCTGAAAAATTCCTGTCACCTAGGGATGTAGTCATCATAATGTAATTTTTGTACAAAGGTTGCAAATCCATAAGACTGGTTGAGATGGTAACCACTTTACCCTGGGTGTGGGTGAGCATTCCACCGAGGAGCAACCAGAAGCGGTTCCTGAGGAGCTGACGAGTGAGGACCTGAGGGAACTGGAACGGGAACACACAGCTGAAGAAGAGACAAGGGGAAAGGAGAGTACAAGAGGAAAGGGAGAGCTCCCAGTGCAGAAGCTTTTGCAGACTTCAACAAGCTCCTGAGAAGGTTTGAAAACAGGGACCCCCAACACCAAAAGGTTTTCACTAATGCCGAGGAATGCTCATGGTGCATTGTCTGCTTACAAACTAATCTATAATGAAAAAGAGCCCTAGCTGGCTTGGCTCAGCGAATAGAGTGTCTGCCTGCAGATGGAAGGGGCCCAGGGTGAATTCCGGCCACGGGCATGTGCCCAGGTTGCAGGCTTGATCCCCAGTAGGGGGCATGCAGGAGGCATCCAATCAGTGATTCTCTCTCATCATTGATGTTTCTATCTCTCTCTCTCCTTTTCCCTTCCTCTCTGAAATTATATATATATATATATATATATATATATATATATATATATATATATATTTTTTTTTTTTTTTTTTTTTTTTTTTAAAGAATGAAGAAACTAACCAAACCACCATGAACATGTTTCTCTAAAGTGACATCTCCCTCCTCAAGAAGAGCCTCAGGCAGGTCCTCCAGGAGAAGGCTGTTTGTCTTTGGAGCTTCTCCACATTTTCACCAACACTTGTTATTCCCATCCCTTTTACTTATTTATTTATTTTCCATTTATTTATTTTATTTTATTTTATTAATCTTCATTCAAGGATATGTTTCCAATGGTTTTTAGAGACAGTGGAAGAGAAGTGGAAAGACACAGAGAAATATCAATATGAGAGAAACACATCAATTGGTTGCCTCCTGCACTCACCCTGGCCAGGGCAAAGCCTGCAACTGAAGTACATGCCCTTGACTGGAATCAGACCCAGGACTCTTCAGTCTGCAGGGCAATACTCTATCCACTGAGCCAAACCAGCTAGGGCTAATTTATTGATTTTAGAGAGAGGGAGAGAGAGAGAGAAACATCGATGTGTTGTTCCACTTACTTATGCATCCATTGGTTGATTCTTGTATGGGGACAATGCTCTAACCAACTGAGCTCCCCAGCCAGGGCTCCCATCATTTTTATTATACCCATCTTAACAGGTCTGATTTTTTTTTTCTTTCTAACGTCCTGACAGATGGTCTTAATTCTTTATGGTACAGCTTCTCAGAAAAATGTTACATATGCTCATAAAAACATTAGCCTATGCTTTACAAGCAGATAGAGCTGAGTGTTCTAACTTCGTGTTCTCTAGTTCACCACAGTCACAGTCACCACCCATCCTTACTGCCTTAGACTTGGTCCACTTCAGTCATATCCTGCCCTTGTTGGCCATTGAGTTGGTGAGTCAGGAACTGTCTCACTTATTTTGGGACTCCCAGAACCTAGTACTCTAACAGACATATGATAACTAGTAAAAGTTTGTGGGTGGATTTCCATGGATTGTTCTAGTAATGAAGGGGAGGCCTGAAGAGTGAGGGATGGGGAAGAAATGACATCACCAACTGTTCTTATCTACATCCTTATTTCAAAAAAATTAATGGTCATTCACCGGGTCAACAAAATAACAACAGTAACAATAATAGTATTACCCCTGCTTTGCAGGGGAGGAAACAGGCATAGAGAGAGAAATTACCAAGATCAGGATTCGCCACTGGATCTGATGGATTCAGAAGCATAAGAATATGCTTCTTCATATTTAACATATCCTTAATTTACTACCATGTCTAGTATTGTAAGCTGAACTATGCATCTATTATCCTTATCAACATTATCAGAATTTTGGTTATGCAGCAAGTAGAGACCTGACTTAAACAGTGGCTGTGTCATAGAAGGACTCTTCCTCCCACATAACAAGAAATCCAGAGGTCACCTACTGGTGGCTTTGGTTCGTTGCTTCATCATCAAGGATGATGTTTCTGACATGTTCTGGGACTTGCCCTCTTGATCACAAAATGGCCACTTGAGCACCAGCAAATACTCCCATGTTCCAGGCGGAAGGAAAGAGAGAAGGAAAAGCTAAAATAGCACCTGGTAGCTAGATAAGGCCTCATTACAGAGCATTCCCAGGCACTTCATCTATATTTTCTGCTTTCACTTCAAGAATCACCCCTATTTGCAAGAGAAACCAGGATACAAATATCCCTGTAACAGGACATTGCTAAAGGCTCTGCTCTTAAAGGAGAGGAGAGGGTGGGTTGTGGGGAGGTAATGATGGCCTCCGCCACACTTGAAGTCTCTGTTTATATCTATCTATCCATATCTGTATCTTTAAACATTTATGCTTTACTCCGGGGGTTGACAAGCTAGGCCCACTTTTGTAAATAAAGTTTTATTGGCAAGCAGCCATGCTCATTTGTTCTCCTGTGGTCTGTGGCTACTTTCACACCACCAAGGCAGACTCCAGCAGTTGCAACAGAGGCCATCTGGCCCACAAAGCCCCAAATAGTTAATATCAGGCCCTTTACAGAAAACGTTTGCCAACCGTTTGTACAATCTCTCTTTTGATCTTTGGAAAAACACACTGTACCTCGCAGTGACTCATTCGCTGAGATGAGAAGAGACGCAGATCTAAGCAGTCCCGTCATGATCTCAGGGTCTTTGTCATCCCCGACAGAGCTGCAATTAACAAAGGCCATTCAAGGAACAGCAGAGACTGAAGAGGCATTTCCACCGGCATCCGATGCAAGGTCTGAGCAATCCGATGTCATCTTTCAGCAGCTCTCACGACAATGGCTGACATTCTCACTAAACAATAAACATACTTCTCGCCTCCAGATGCCCACGACATCCCGGGAGACTCACACACGGGAACAAACTAAAATTATCCAGCTTTGTACACTATGGAAATAGTCTCTTTCACAGGCAACTTCCTATTTGCTGAGATAATTACAAGTTTGGTAAGTGCAAATTAATGAAGGAAGGGTTTATGTGAAGAATTAATAAGTCTATGGAATATTGGTGAAATAATATTTTTAGCAAATCCTGTAGATTGAGATGAATCGAAAATGGGTATGTACCTATAGGCACATAAAAATATGAGTGGGGAAAACGCCCCCACATGCCATTCTTTCATTCAGTTCCCAGCACAGGGCAGCTGTATTTTTAGCAACGATTTGCACCTGAATAATTCCCCTAATTCAAAACATACCTCTCTGCCAACTTACTGGGATTGAGGTGGCCACGCCATTTACAGTTTATAGTTCACTCAACCTGCTCACTCCAAAATTGTGATTCTTGACAAATTTGTCATCTGAGAGGAAATTCACAGCCTATCAAATTTTGTTAGACATTTTTAATATCTTATCCATACCTGTGATTCAGATTTCCATAGTGTCGATCACACTGTATTTCCTTTGAATTTATGAAAAATAGAGGATACAAATATCAGACTGAAATGCTTTGGGGGTCAAACTACCTGTCCATGTTTCACAGGATTTCTCAAATGTGGCACTTGGACATGTATGCTGGAGAAGGCATTGCTGTGGGGCTCACCTGGGCATTGTAGGGTGGTTAGCAGCATCCATGGCCTCTACCCACTAGGGGCCACAAGCACCCCACACCCTGCTGTGATGATCACATTGTCTCCAGACTCTGCCAGATGTCTCCTGGAGGCAAAGCCACCCCTCGCTGAGAATCACTGCTAGAGTATAGAACATTCCAGAGCGTTTGTTTTGAATGCAGATCCAGATCCTCTACTGCATGCCAGCTGTGGGAACTTGGAATTATTTCACCCCTGCAGACCTCAGTTTCCTTTCTGGAACATGTATGTAGCTACAGTTTTATCTCAGAAGGTCGTTATAGGATTAAACTTGACAATATAGGTAAAACAATACATTCTCAAAACCTGGCTGGTATCACACTGTTCTTATCCATTATTAATTGTCTGCATGCCTCTTGGGGCGAAGCCCTCTCTGAGTTTTGTACATAGACATGAGGACAACAGACAAGTGCCTCTCGATATAAATGCTCCTGAGCTGATTATATAAAGTCTTTCCAAGTGAAATGTAAAACTGGATTTCACAAGCCATGGGAAGGATTTTTTTTAAGCAAGAAATAAATGTTTATTAAGGAATGTCACTGAGATTATGTGGTTGTTTGAGCAACAGCCAACCGATACAACATTGAACCATTAGTCATGATAGAGTTCTCCTATTTCTTTTTTTTAAATATGTTTTATTGATTTGGGAGAGAGAGGGAAAGAGAGAGAAACATTGATATGAGAGAGAAACATAGACTTGTTGCCTCCCATACACACCCCAACTGGGCTCAAACCTGAAACCTGGGTGTGTGCCCTGACCGGGAATCAAACGGGCAACCTTCCGGTGCACAGAACAGCACTCTACCAACTGAGCCACACTGGCCAGGGCCCAGTGCTCCCATTTTAACAAATTCTTCCTACCAGCCTTATAATCTCCTGCCCTTTAAATTCTTTTTTTATTGAATTTATTGGGGATGGAATTGGTTCATAAAATTATGTACATTTTAGGTGTACAGTTCTATGATACATCATCTGTATGTTGTATTACATGTTCACCTCCCAAGTCAATTGAAAGGATTTTTAAGAACTTTTTAAGAAACAAACAAGCCCTAGCCGGCTTGGCTCAGTGGATAGAGCATCAGCCTGCGGACTGAAGGGTTCCAGGTTCGATTCTGGCCAAGGGCACATGCCAGGGCTGGGGGCTCGATCCCTAGTGAGGGGTATGCAGGAGGCAGCCGATCAATTATTCTCTCTCATCATTGATGTTTCTAGCTCTCTCTCCCTCTTCCTTCCTCTCTGAAATCAATAAAGAAATTTAAAAAACAAAGAAGAAGAAGAAGAAGAAGAAGAAGAAGAAGAAGAAGAAGAAGAAGAAGAAGAAGAAGAAGAAGAAGAAGAAGAAGAAGGGGAAGGGGAAGGGGAAGGGGAAGGGGAAGGGGAAGGGGAGGGAGAGGAGGAGGGGAGGGGAGGGGGAGGAGGAGGAGAAGAAAACAAGTCCTCTTCTCTCACTGACAGACAGAAGTGTGGGGAAGCATCTCTCTTCAAGGCCAGTTCAGCCTGGAGACAAATGTGAGAGATTTAAAGGAAACATACCACCTCCTTCTATGGGCCCTCGAATGATGGGCAAATGTGCTGGCTGCTACTGATACCAATGCGGGGGTCTCCTGGCATCCGGGCGAAGTAAAGATGTTGGCTCTTAAAAAAAATAAAATAAAAATAAAATAAAATAAAAAAACAAAAAACAGGCCTTGGCTGGTTTGGCTCAATGGATAGATTGCGGGCTGGCAGATTAAAGGGTCTGGTCAAGGGCATGTACCTTGGTTGCAGGCTCTATTCCTAGCCCTAGTTGGAGCATATGCTGGAGGCAACAAATGTGTGCCTCTCACATCAATGTTTCTCTCTCTGTCTATCTCTCCCTCTCCCTTCTACTCTCTCTGAAAATCAATGGGAAAATAACCTTGGGTGTGAGGATTTTTTTAAAGAAGAAAAAACCAGGAAGATGGGTACCAGCCCCAATTATTTTCAAGTCATTTCTCAGGTGTATAAACTCCATTGGTACTGCTGTCTGCCTCTGTGTTTGGGGGAGGTTAGTGTAGCCAGATTGGCTGTGTGATACATGCCCTCTTGGCTCTGTTGTGCGGGAGAATGGACCCTTCCCATGAACGTGGCATTTCTAAAACAAAATGCTGGCACTCAGTCCTGAATAGGGAAATTCGGCTGAGATTGGCTTTTCAGTTTTCTCAAATGTACACATAATTCCTAGGAATTCATTCATCATCTGAAAGCCCCCACACACAGACTAGTGGGCGGGGCTATGTATTGTGCCACTGAGTGGAAGAGCAGAGGAGTGGAAGTGATTTCAATGCTCCTCCAGGGAGACTGGCTACATAAATTAATTCAACCGAGTACTATGCAGCAATGAAAAAAATGAGGAAGTACTTCACAGACACGAAGCAAAGTCAAAAATACACCTCGACAGGAAAACAAGCCAAACGCCCATAGCACGTGTGGCAGAGGTCATGCTTACACTCATAGAATAGCCTTATAAAGACACGAGAGAAACGTGCAACATAGGCTTTCTACAAGAAGAGAAGGGGTCACTTGAGACAGGATTTACAAGGAGACTCAACAGCCTTTTATACCTTCTGAACTTGGTATCAAGGCAAGTTAGTGATTTATTTATTTTGTTTGTTTGTTTTGTTAATTCTCACCCAAGGGTATATTTCCCATTGATTTTTAGAGAGAGTGGAAGGGCGGTGGAGAGACGAGGGAGAGAAACATTGATTGGCGAGCTCCTGCACATGTTTTCATCAGGGCCAGGGATTGAGCCAGCAACCAAGTACGCGCCCTTGTCCAAAATCAAACCCAGAACCCTTCAGTCCTCGGGCCAACACTATCCACTGAACCAAACCAGGTAGGGCAAGTTATTGATTTTTTAAATAAATAGGGAACTTAAAAGTTCAGCCCTGGCCCACATGGCTCAATGGTTAAAGCATTAGCCCAAGGGTTTCAGGTTTGATTCCTAGCAGAGGCAACCAATTGTTGTGTCTCTTTCACATCGATGTCTCTCTCTCTCTTCTCCCCCTCCCTTTCACTCTCTCTAAAAATCAATAGGAAATAGGGGAGTATATCCTTGGGTAAGGATTAACAAAATCAAAAAAGTTTACATAATACCCCCAAAATAAAATGTATAATTATAATATTGATGTGTCTTCTATTCAAGTTCAACTACCCAATTTTGAAAAATAGTTACACCCACTCCTCCTCTTCTAGGATAGTCAAGGGCGCTACCACTGTCCAGGCTTGAGGGGAGTCTCCTATCAGGATGTGACAGCACAGTGACTCAGCAAAGAAGGGAGCTGGTAACAGGGTGGTGCTGGAGAAGGGATGCATGTACCTGCACATCAGGGCCAAGAAGTATCAAGACCCGGACTCCTTCATCACTGCGTCATCCGTGTTGTGGAGAAGGACAGTGACTGGAGATGCCACCCAAACCCTCTTCTCCAAGAAGGTTGGCCGGTGAGCTCTGCCCATCACAGGGAAGCATGCTGCTAGAGTGGCCACCATCTTAAAAGGTGCCATTTCCGGTGGCAAAGGGAGAGAGCCACACAGTCCATCCTGGAAGTGATATGTCCCAGCCCCTTCGCCAGAAATAGCTGCACGGCCCCACCCAGCCAGTAGAGGTCAACTGGCTGTGACCCTGCTGCTTGCCTGAGCAGCGGAGATGCTATTTGGCAAACAGACGGAGGGCAGAGATGGTTTTGCTGGGGCTGGTTCAGCAATCTTGTGGACAAGTGTCTAATGGCCCTAGCTTGGTACTACACCTCTGAACACTGTGTCTTCCCTCAGCAACACCCAAAGGTGGACCAAAAGGTGTTCACTCCAGGAAGTGTCTTTTTCCCAGGAATTCCCCTTTCTCAAACTCCCCACAGTTATCCTCTCAGCTCCCACCGGCCAGAGTTGGGTCTGTAGGCCACTAGAACCGCAGGGAATGCTGGGGAAGAGTGCAGCTGCTGGGGGGGTGAGGGGAGTCTCAGTCAGCCTGGAAGCAGCAGCAGTGATGGCCATGGGTAGACCCACTGTCTGCATCCCTCTGGTGTAATTTCTCTAGTCATGCAGGGTTTGTTGCAGGACTTACAAAAGTCTCGGTTGCTTTAAACAGAAGAGGATTGCATGCAAAGAAGGGTAGGCAGACAGAATGTTACCAGGGCGGGAGGAACAAGATGGATGCGTCAGAACTCACCTGCGAGGGGGCTGCTGCCACTGCCAAAAGGAGAGCTGTGGCCAATGGGACTAGCATTGGAGCAGTTGAGTTCAAGGACACTGTCATCAACACTGCTACTCGGCCTCCACAAAGCTAGTGGCTAGGTTCTGGGAGGCTGAGCTGCCCCCACCGCTGCCCCAGCTGCCTCTCCAAGTACAGGAAGATGAAGACAGATGAGTCTCCTCCTTGCTCATCAGCCAAACATGACCAAAGTGGCAGGAAGTTGCCCTCACCTAATTGCCACTTTCTAGATCTTAATGTATGTGATTGGTAGACTCTATCTTGCATTGGGCACCTAGCTTCAAGGGAACCTGGGAAATGTCATTTTTAGGCCTTATATATGTCTTTGGTCCATTTTCAGTTGAATTTTGTGTATGGTGACAAATAACAATCATGTTTCATTCTTTTGCTTGGGCTTTCTAATTTTCCCAGCACCATTCATTAAAGAAGCTTTCTTTTATCCACAGAATGTATTTTGGCTCCTTTGTCAAAATTACTTGCCCATATCCATGTGGGTTTATTTCCAGGATCTCGGTTCTGTTCCATTGTTTTGTATGTCTGTTTTTCTGCCATTACCATACTGTTTTCATTATTGTCAATAATAAAAATAATAATATTGATGTGTCTTGATAGAGCATGGAAGACGGTCTAAATGGTAGTTTTCTCTTTTTTTCCCCATTGGCATTTTTATATTAAAATAATCTGATGTTTACAAAAGGGTTTCAGAGATAGCACCAAAAATAGCCTTCAGCCAACGTCCTCTATTATTAACATCCACTTATCAAAACAAAGATGTTTGACATTGAGACTGTTCACCAGACCGCAGACACTATTCTGATTTCACAGTATTTCCACGAGAGTCCTTTCTGTTCCAGGATGTTGCCCTTAGTCTTCTCATCTCCTTTCTCTCTTCCCGCCACTGACAAGCAGCAGTTTTACCATTGGCTTCCTTCTCAGCCAACAGGAAGAGTTGGAGGGAAAGGAAGTGTTGGTGTTGAAGCAGCCAGAACATTGGTTCCTGCCTAGGCACCACCACCTGGTCTGGGACGACTGCTCTGCTGCTCCTTCAGAGGCCAGAGCTCTCGGCACAGCTGGGAGCTTAGCCACTTTAGGTCCCAACTTCCACAAAACTCTTCAGAGATGCCTTCTATATCCAGGTACTGACAGGAATCAGTCTCTTCTCAGAATGTTTTTAAATGCAGAATCTATACATATAAAAGCCTAAGTGATCCTTATGACGGAACAAACAGAAAGACCAGAATGACCGCTATGACCACCAGGGGGCAGACGCTCAATGCAGGAGCTGTCTCCTGGTGGTCAGTGTGCTCCCACAGCCAACCTCCCATGGACCCTCCCCCCAGTAAGCCTCCCCGGTAGGCCTCGATCACTGGCCAGGCCAAGGGGCCCCACCCATGCACGAATTCATGCACCAGCCTATGACAAATGTGTAGCTTATGACAAATGATACAATGAAAATATAGGGAAGAAGTTATAAGCAAATGGATGTTGTTTTGGTCCTGTTTAAGTTCCCAGATCTCCTAAATCTGTTCTTAGGGAGGAGTCTGTGAACCCCAAGTTAAGAATCTCTACACTAAATTAATCATTTCATTTTTCCTTAGTGCATATGGCTCACAAAGTATCTTGTTTGCAGTAAACCCTGAGGGGCTCAGGAACTAGTTGGGAAGCGGGTGGATGGATGATTCCTTTCTAACTAGTAGGAATGCTGCCAAATAATACGTTTATAAGTTGGTAAAGGACATTCATGTGTCCCCTTTGACCTCCAACAAAGCAAGTGGCTGGGTAGCGTGCCCTGTCACCTACTTCCCTTTCCAGCTGCTCCGTGGGCCTCTGCTCCTTGGAGTGCCTGCAGGAGGCAGGGTTGTTCCTCTGCTGGCTGCAACCAGTGTGAGCAGAGCCTCTGAGGATCTGTGTGCAACCTCGGGAGCAGGAAGGAGAGACAGAGAAAGAAGTTCCACAAATGCTTAACATGGGGAATGAGGCAGGCAGGCAGCCGAGCCACAGATACCTGGAGGCAAACGGATGAGCTGGGTTTGTTTTGACACCAGACTGTCATGTGCCATGCCCTGTCCTCACTGAAGCTACTCACCTCTATTAGCAAGTGTGTGAAACAGAGCTGGCTCCGGACCGTGGGGAGCACAACTGTGTGTCAGGGAAGGGCATGGCCAGGAGTCAGAGACTTGCCACCTGGGTTGTTCTGAGATGCTTAATGACTCGAAAGCTTGGCTCAGGCCACTGGCTGCAGATGCGCCCGTCCTGGGTTTCGTCCCCATGACTCTGGGGCGGGGCTGCCTCCTTTTCCTCCTGCCTCATAGACATGTTTCCCACACTAGGTTGTGTCCCCAGCTGTGGAGAGGGGAGCAGACAGACAGGGGTCATGTAATCATTCAACACGTTTTTATTGAGCACCTACTTTACGCCAGACACTGTTTTAAACACGGGAATACAGCCAAGGCCTGCCCCTGCTCTCCTAGAACTTACATGGCAGTCCCTGGAGACAGTTAATAAGCAGATTGATATCTAAGGAGTATGATGATGATAACTGCTATGAGAAAAATAAAGTGGAGTGAAGGCTAGAGAGGGATAGAGGGGGCATTTATTTGTTTTTGTTTGTTTGTTTTTAAATAATTCTTTATTGTTGACAGTATTACATAAGTCCCCCTTTATCCCCAGTGATCCCCTTCAGCCCGTCCCTGTCACTCCACTCCCTGCCCCAGGCCTTCAGTACCCTATTGCCTGTGTCCATGGGTTATGCATGTGCATACAAGGTCTTTGCTTGCTCTCTTCCCACCCACCCACCCTCCCCTACCTTCACTCTGAGATTCCACACTCTGTTCCATTTTTCCATGTCTCTGAGTCCATTCCTTTGATCAGTTTACTTTGTTATTTAGATTCAACATATGAATGTGATCATGTGATACTTGTCTTTCTATGACTGACTTATTTCACTTAGCATGATACTCTCCAGGTCAATAGGGGGCCTCTTTTAGATGGAGGAGACAGGAAAGATCCTCAGGAGAAAGGAGGTTTGAAGTTATTCCAGAACATATATCCCCAATGCTTTGGGTGAGAATGGAGCCCAGGACACTCTCTGTGAAAGGAGAGGTAGCTGCCCTGGCTTGTGTGGCTCAGTTACTTGGGCATGATCCCGTGCACTGAAAGATTGCCATTTTGATTCCTGCTCGAGGCACATGGCAGGTTGTGGGCTTGATTCCCAGCATCCAAGAGGCAGCCAATTGATGTAACATTCTCACATCAATATTTCTCTCTCTTCTAAAAATCAATAAACTATTATTTTCTTAAAATATATTTAATTGATTTTTTTCAGAGGGGAAGGGAGAGGGCTAGAGAGTTAGAAACATCGATGAGAGAGAAACATCAGTCAGCTACCTCCTGCACACCCCCTACTGAGGATGTGCCTGCAACCAAGGTACATGCCCTTGATCAGAATCAAACCTGGGACCCTTCAGTCCACAGGCTGCACTCTATCCACTGAGCCAAACCAGTTAGGGCAATAAATTATCCTACCTAATGAAAGAGTAATATGCAAATTATCCATCCCTCCACTGCAAGCCATGCCCACCAGCCCATCAGAGTGAGTATGCAAATTAACCCCAACCAAGATGGCTGCAACCACAGAGAGCGGTTGAGACCCTTGGTTTCCCGTCAATAGAGGAAGCCAAGCTTTCCACACACCCTGGCCAGCCTAGGCCTCCACTCAAAGATACAAAGTTTCAGTTATAGAAGGTAAACAAATTCAAACAGAAATGGCGGCAGCCACGGAGCAAGCAGGGGACTTGGCTTCGCTCCAGGCTACAAAGTTTCAATTGAAGAAGGTAAATAAATTCCAGATACCAGGGCCTCTGCTTGGGTTGCGGGGGGAGGGGAGGGGTCATGGCTAACCCACAAACCACCACAGGCCCCTCATCCAGGCCACCCTACGCCACAAGGGAACCCCCACCCTGATCTTGGACACCCTTCAGGGCAAACAGCCGGCCCCCACCCATGCACCAGGCCTCTATCCTCCTATCTAATAAAAGAGTAATATGCAAATTGACTTTTACTCCAATACACAATATAGCTGCCCCCATGTGGTCAAAGATCCTGCCACTATGTGAACACAAGATAGCCACCACAAGATGGTCACAGGGGAGGGCAGTTGGGAGGGACCAGGCCTGCAAGAGAGGGCAGTTGAGAGGGACAGGTCTGCAAGGGAGGACAGTTGGGGGTGATCATCCCTGCAGAGGAGGGCAGTTAGGGGTAACCAGGCTGGCAGAGGAGGGAAGTTGGGGGCAAACAGGCTGGCAGGGGAGCAGTTAGACATCAATCAGGTTGGCATGGGAGTGGTTAGGGGGTGACCAGGCTGGCAGGCAGAAGCAGTGGGGCAATCAGGAAGGCAGGCAGGTGAGCAGTTGGGAGCCAGCAGTCTTGGATTGTGAGAGGGATGTCCGACTTCGGGCATCTAAATGGACAGTTGAAAATCCCTCCAGGAGTCCCAAATTGGAGAGGGTTCAGGCTGGGCTGAGGAATACCCCCACCCCCACCCCATGAGGCATAAATTTCGTGCACCAGGCCTCCAGTCCTTTATTTAAAAATAAAAATAAAAAAAAGGAAGGGAGGGAGGGAGGGAGGGAGGGAGGGAGGGAGGGAGGGAGGGAGGATAGCTCAAACAGATATTGTACACCTGTTGTAACAGAGAGAAATGCTCAGCCTCTCTGACCCTCTCTTGCTCAAGTCTGCTGTGTTCTTGCATATAGACATATTAATCATTAAAGGAATTCTGCTGGCAGCCTGAATTTTTACAAAAAACAGCCCCTTGATGCACGGCGCCTCTCCCAAGGATATAAGGGAAATGTGTACAAAAATAATGATTGTTTATCAAAGATTTGTAGGAGCCTCCAGGTCAGATTCAGATCAGCTCAGATCAGTGGACCTGGAACAAGGATATTTAGAGATTTCAAGGTCTCTCTCAGAGCCCCGCTGGTGCCCAGATGTCTGAAGTTGTCAATCACCTCTTGCCCCTCCCATTTTCTATTTCCTTGACATAAAAGAAGCCTGAACTTTGTACTTTCAAAAGATGGATTTGAGAAACAGCCAGGGCTCCCATCTTCTTGGTAGGTTCCTTCTAAATCCATAAATATTTTCTTATTCCAGACTCTGACATTTTTTGTTTGTTTGTTTGTTTGTTTTGTTTTGTGGGAAAGACTGACATTTTGAGTCTTGGCCTTTTGAAGCATCAGGCACACAAACTTTGCACTGGTAACACCATGCACATAGCAGCATTTATTCACAATAGCCAAAAGGTATAAAGAAGTCAAATGTCCCTCAACAGATGGCAGATAAACAAAGTGTGGTCTTTCCATACAATAGAATATTATTCCGCCTTAAAAAGGAATGAAGTGCCAAAACCGGTTTTGCTCAGTGGATAGAGCGTCAGCCTTCGGACTGAAAAGTCCCAGGTTCGATTGGTCAAGGCATATACCTTGGTTGTGGCCACATCCCCAGTGGGGGGCGTGGGGGGTGCAGTAGGCAGCTGATTGATGTTTCTAACTCTCTATCCCTCTCCCTTCCTCTCTGTAAAAAAATAAAATAAAATAATTTAAAAAAGGAATGAAGTTCTGACACATGCAATATAAATACTAAACCTTGAGTCCTGGCTACCTGAAATAAACCAGACAGAAAAGAGGATAGATCTTGTATGGTCCCATTTATATAAGGTACCCAAAACACTCAAATCCATGGAGACAGACAGTAGAATGGTGACTGCCAAGGACCGGGGGAGGGGAGAATGGGGAAGAGGGTGTTTAATGGAGACAGTGCTTCAGTTTGGGGTGATGAAAAGTTCTGGACATAGATGATGATGATGTGCACAACAATGCAAACAGTACACTTGAAGTGGCTAGAAAGGCATGTTTTATGTTACGTAGAGTTAGCCACAATTTCAAAAATTAGCTGATGGAGAGAAAGGTGGGTGGAGGAGGGAAGGAAGGCAGGGACAGAAACACACTTATTGAGTGAAGCTTACTCTGGGCCAGCAGCCTTCGAAGCATATTATTGAATTTAATCTTTACAACATCCTTAAACGTTAGATATGACCCCAACTTACAGGTGAACAAACACCACTCCAAACCATTAAGTGCCTTTTTCAATGGTGAGTAACAGAGCTGTGATTCAACCCACACCCTCCCTCTCTACCCACACTATTAGCCTGCACCTTAGCCCGCAGGACAGAGCCTCCTGGTTTGCTTGAGCCCTTTGCAAAAACCACCATTTCTTATGCAACTTTCCAAACAGTTGGTTGCTAAATAAATCCACGATGGTAGTGGCCTTAAAGGCGGCTCAATTGTGTAGAATGAACTCATGAAAAAGTTGAGTCTATTAGATTTTGAAAGCCCAATTCTAACTGTTTTAGTTGTGTGTGTTTTTTATGTTTTTTTATTGATTTTCTAAAGAGAGGAAGGGTGAAGGATAGAGACATCGATGGGCTACCTCTTACACGCCCCCTACTGGGGATCAAGCCCACAACCTGGGCATGTGCTCTGATTGGGATTCAAACCCATGACTTCTTGGTTCATGAGTTGACACTCAACTGCTGAGTTACACCATCTGGGCATAACTGTTTTAGTTTTGACAACAATCATGTTAGTCATTTCTCAAACAAATCTAGATCAATAGCACCAATTCTGTGTAAAAAATGTTGCATAGAGATTTGCTAGTTTGCTGTGGAAGCCAGAGGATCCCAGAGAGAGAGATCTTTTATTTTTATTTTCACTTTTTTTTTTTTGTCCTAAGAAATCAGAAAGTTCTTCCTTAAACTCAAACTAAAAGAACTAACAAGACTTCTTAACTTGCAAATTCTGACACAATTTCACTTCCCCACCCACCTTCCTTCCCACTGGTCAGTTTCCTGGGAAACATCCACATTTTGAGAACCAAAATACCAATTACATGTCATTGGAATGACATCAACATGACAAGAACATTGTGTTAAAATAACTCCAGGCCTGAAAGTACATGTGACAATTATTTTTACATGGGATTAATTCCACAGTGGGGAGTCACTAATAAGAGTTTTGTTAACCAAAAAAATATTTGATTTCTCAGGACACTTATCTTCTGGATCTGGGGTTGAGCTTTAAGATTAACTTTGGAACAATTTAAGTAAATTCTGTTACTCAGAAAGAATTAGCAGAGCTTCTCTCTTGGATTTAGTGATGGAGAGGGAGATAATGGGTGTAGCAAAAACCCATTTGTAACTTCCTTCAAGAAAGAAGAATGGGACCAGGCTGTTGCAAGAGATTTAGGTTCTTAGGTCTTGAGTCAAGGAGTGTGTGGTATCCTGGCTTTGGAGAGCTGATCTGAATATATCTTCCCAACTCTTCCTTTAGTAACATCACGTTAGAACTTCTTTATTTTTTATTTTAAATATATTTTTATTGATTTTTTTACAGAGAGGAAGAGAGAGGGATAGAGAGTTAGAAACATCGATGAGAGAGAATCATCGATCAGCTGCCTCTTGCACACCCCCCACTGGGGATGTGCCCGCAACCAAGGTACATGCCCTTGACCGGAATTGAATCCGGGACCTTTCAGTCCGCAGGCTGACGCTCTATCCACTGAGCCAAACCGGTTTCGGCACATTAGAACTTTTAAATCGGGCACTGTGGGCACATTTACACCATGGAATAGGCAAACACAGTCAAGGCTTCCCCACCACCACTCCCAGAGCCGCCTACCAGCATGCCACCAACTGACAGCTAAATGGTTGTCCTATTAGCAAGTTTCTGCTTACCCCTGAGATCCTGAACTAGCCTGTTTCTGCTCCGTGATCAGAAACAATTTACTGTCACTTATGATACAAGGTGGAGTTATTTTCTGTTGTATTAAAAATACACCAATAGCTAAGTGAAATAAGCCAGTCAGAGAAAGATAAATATCACATGATCTCACTCATTTATGGAATATAATGAATAATATAAACTGATGAACAAAAAGAGATCCAAAGACATAGAAACATCAATCAAGACCATCAAACCTCAGAGGGAAGGTAGGGGAGGGTGGGGTAAGGGAAAGAGATCAACCAAAGGACTTGTGTGCATGCATATAAGCCTAACCAATGGACACAGACAACAGGGGGGTGAGAGCATGAGTGAGGAGGGATGGGGGAGGGGGGAGTAATGGGGGAATAAGGACACATATGTAACACCTAAATCAATAAAAAAAAATTTTTTTTTAAATACACCAATACTCAGTGGTTAAGCAATCGACCTATGACCAGGAGGTCACAGTTCGATTCCTGGTCAGGGTTTATGCCTGGGTTGTGGGCTCAATCCCCAATGGGGAGTGTGCAGGAGGCAGCAAACCAATGATTCCTTCTCATCATTGGTGTTTCTATCTCTCTCTCTCTCTCCTTTTCCTTTCCTCTCTGAAATCAATAAAAATACATTTAAACAATACAGCAATCAGTGTTCCTGGCCCCAGTAGCTTGCTTAGGAAGGGGAATTTGTAAAAGAGACCATTTCTAGTTCTGGCAAGAACCTGTCTGTGGGCCCCGGGATTAAATGTCACGCGAGCACTCTTGCAGCAGACCAAGTCAACTGGGAAGAAAGCCTCACCACAACTGAGGGGTTAGAGGAAAATCAGCAATTGCTTCTCAGAACTGGTCGAGGGGAGTTTTCCAAACACAACAGAACAGAGTGTAAAGGGGGGGACTTTTTTTTTTTTCCGAGGAATTGTGTTGGCGACATGCTCTGGTTCCATGGATTGAGAGGACATTTTGCCCTGTCAGTAGATAGAATATTTAAAATCCCCAGAATATTTTAATTTCCTAAAGAATTTTATCCTCAGCTGCTTATGCCTCTGTGGCTAAGTTTCAATCTTAGGGAAGTCCCATAGAAGGTAAAATCAAATGTTGCATATTTAAGACAGTTAAGAACTTACCTTATACAGTGAGATCTCATGAGGATCATTGCTTTCCTAATTGCAATCTAGCCAGGAAGTTTGCAATTCAAGGAAACACAGAGATGTATCAATGCTGCCTGCCTAATATTCATCTTGGTGCAATTGTATTCAGTTATTCATCTGTATTTTCAAACATGAAAACCAAGATATACTCAGAAAAAAAGAGGCTTATTCTGCCTGGTTATCAGGCGTGGTTTAAGAATATCATTTCAAATTCTAGAGAAATTTATCAAATTCTTGAGAAATTTATCGGGACTTCTGAAGAAAAGACTTGCCTTGAGAGAAAATCTGAAACTGTCTTTTTCTCAGTCTCTTTCTGAATACTCACTGGCAGAATTACAGGTGGGATGTCTGGTAGAAAGGGAAAACATGGTCAGTGCTGGACACATGGCCTGAGTTGGGCAGCCGTTTCATTATATTTGTCTACTCTTTTCCCTCCCTTTCGGAAAGATGCTTGTTCCTCAAAAAGTTAAACATAGAATTACCATATGACCCAGAAATTCCACTTCTAGGTGAAACCCCGGCCAAATGAACTCAAACAGGAACTCAGACAGAAACCTGCACACCCATGTTCACGGCAGCGCTGTCTGCAGCAGCCAGGAAAAGTGAAAACCCCACTCAGCCTGCAAAAGGAATGGGGTTCTGACACCTGCAGCAACATGGATGAGCCCTGAAAACATCATGCTAAGTGAAAGAAGCCAGACACAGAAGGACAAATGTGGTGTGATTGCCCTTAGAGGAAGTGTCTAAAACAGTCAAATTCACAGAAACAGAAAGTAGAACAGAAGTTACCAGGAGTTGTGGGAATGAGGAGTCGTTGCTTAATGGGAACAGAGTTTCTCTTTGGGGTGATGAAAATTTGGGAAATAGAATAGTGATGGTTGCACAACCTTATGAATATAATTAATGTGACAGAATTTCCCACTTTAAAATGGTTCAAATGGCTAATTTTATGTTGCATATCTTTTTCATAATAAAAAATAATATACAATTTAAAAAGAGACTATAAAACATGGCATCTGCTATCATTCTATGTAAAAGCACCGGTGGTGCCCATAAGGTTGACGTATTTTACCTTGCTTCCTCTGAGAATCTCAAATTTTAACTAACCCCGTTCCTGTGGTGACTCTCAGTATTTAAGAGGAACTAAGCTATCAGGCCTTTACTAGAAGCCAGGGGCGTTGCATATATTATATTCCTTCACCATCCCCATCTCATGCATCAGGAAAGGGAGGATTGAGGAACTCATTCATTTTATTTTTCAAAATATATTTTTATAGATTTCAGAGAGAAAGGGAGAGGGAGAGATGGAAACATCAATGATGAGAGCGAGAGTCATTGATTGGCTGCCTCCTGCACACCTCCTAGAGGGGATCAAGTCCACAACCTGGGCATGTGCCCTGACCGGCAATAAAACCATGATCTCCTGGTTCATAGGTCACGTGGCTCAACCCCTGAGCCATGGCAGGTGGGCAAAGAGCTCTTTTATTACCCAGAGGCAAATGGGGAGTCAGGTGCCTGCTCAACTCCGAAGCCCACTTCCCTCTTTTCACCACATTCCTGACCACAGTAGCTGCTGCCATGATCTCCATCTTGGGCCAAATTCTATCATTTGAGAAGAACAGTCCTCCAAATGTAAGTGTACAACAACCCCCCCTGGGGAAAATGCAAATTCTTGGGCCGCATCCCAGTCCATCCCTCATTGTCAGTTTGAAGGGAAGGCCAATGTAGTCATTCTTATGGACCACTGGCCCAGCCAACACTGCCTCCCGAATGTTCTGGAATTCTCCAACATTGGAGCAATCCACTAAGGTGACCAACCATTCCAGTTTGCTCAGGATGGAGGGGTTTCCCAAGAGGTGGAAATTTCAGTGCTACACCAGGGAAAGTCCGGGACCAGTGGGACCCAGCTGGTCACCCTCTCAGTTCAGGAGGCAACTGAAGGTCCAGGGTGGCTCCTTTTTGTGCAGAAAGGCTGCTAGTCCTCCAGGAGGCAGTCTGAAGGTTAGGTGACTAGCAGTGACTCCCCCCTCCAACAAGCCTCCCTTGGTGCTCATTCCCTGCCTGCTGGGGTTGGCTGAAGGACTCCAGAGCCAGACAAAGGGCATTTTCTGCCAGAATCACAAGAAAGAAGAGTGGCCAGCAGCTGAGAGTCCTTATCCCCAAAGCCACTGGAAATAAGAGCTCGGGCCCTGGAATCTAAGAAATCTGGAAAATGGTCAAATCCCCTATACTTTTTTTTTTGGGGGGGGGGGTGTTCTGTTTTGTCAATTTTACACTTGACTTTAGTCATTCATTTCCTTTCTTCTGTTTGGAATTACCTATTTCCAAGTTTCTCGGGTGATAATATTTATTACCGATCTTCTAGTAAGTGCAGAGAGCTGGATTTGCCCATCCTGGATCAGTCTTAACCCTGTTTTATTCAACAGTAGTTGGAAGAGCGGGGTCTCAGGTTCAAGCAGGGTCTCAGGGGGGGGGGGGAGAGGGGGCGAGGACCCACTTTGAGGAGGGTAGCAGGGAGGAGAAGGCAGTTACGTAGTCATTGTGAGCCTGTGACATTTTGCTTACAAATACATCACTGACCCTGGGGTTCCCAAACCTCAGCTGTTCACATGCCACCTTCATAACAGGAGGGCTGGTACCAACTGCCTGGAAGCATGTCACGGCTCTGCCACTTCCTCGCTGGGTGACCCCGGGCCAGCAACTTAGCCTTCTGTGCCTGGATTTCCTCATCTGTAGAATGAGTAGAATGAGTACTGAATAAAGTTGATGGGTATCAAAGTCTTAAAACTGTGATTGTCACTTTGTAGATAGATCAAAATCCATTGAATCGTTATTCTGCTAAGAGCCTTCATTGTTTTGTTTTGTTTTTTTCTTAATTGATTAAGGTATTACATATGTATCTCCTGCCTTCATTGTTTTTAAACTCCCTCATGAACCATAAAAGATTATTTATTACCATTGCTTATTTTAAAAATATTTTTCCATTTGAATAAATTTTTAAAAGGAAACTGTATCACTGCTATAAATATAAAATCAATGTCATATTTCATAAATAGAAGTAACCATTTTTTTAAATGTACCCCCCATGATACCATAATCAACAAAAATACATACATACATACATACATACATACATTGCCGAGACCGGTTTGGCTCAGTAGATAGAGTGTCAGCCTGGGGACTGAAAGGTCCCAGGTTCGATTCCGGTCAAGGGCATGTACCTTGGTTGCAGGCACATCCCCGGTAAGGGGTGTGCAAGAGGCAGCTGATCTATGATTCTCTCTCATTGATGTTTCTAGCTCTCTTTTCCTCTCTCTTACTCTCTGTGAAAAATCAATAAAACATATATTTAAAAATAAATAAATAAATAAATAAATAAATAAAATGTACCCTCCCCCCCCCCAAAAAAAAAGCTAAATTCTAGCTTCCGATCAGCTAGTGCCTCTCTCTCTCTCTCTCTCTCTCTCTCTCTCTCTCTCTCTCTCTCTCTCTTTCTGCCTCATCTCTCTCTACCTCAAAGGGGAGATCTGCAAGGTTCACAGAGGGGTTAAAGACTTATTAGCCTCACACTGAGACTTCCTTCTTTGAGCAATCATAAGACGGGCCAGACAAGGAGAAGAGTGCTCTGTTCTCACTTTGGGATTCTGTGTGATCAATGCCGTGTCCCTGTACCACTAACCCCCCTCATCCCTCCCCCCTCCCCCAGACCACAAAGAGGGAAACGCTTTGTATCATCAAATCTCCATTCCCATTACGGCAAGCTGGGATTTCTGTGTCCGTAGGGATCACCACTCCCTATCCCAGCCCTCGCCGGCCTCTTCTGACAGCCCTGGTCTCACTCAGGGACATGCGTATTGCTGGCGGCCTGGACTGGCTCTCAGAGCCAGCACACTGTTGTCACAGGGTGTAGTTACTCTGGAAAATAGTCTAGCAGTTCCTCAAAAGGATACACATAGCATTAGCATGTGACCCAGCAATTCCATTCCTGGATATATACCCCAGATCATTGAAAGCATCTTTTCCTGACAGCCAAAAAAAAAGTCAGGGGAGAGCCCTGGCTGGTTTGATTCAGTGGATAGAGCATTGGCCTGTGGACTGAAGGGTCCAGGTTCCATTCCCAGTCAAAGGCACACTCCTGGGTTGCAGACTCGATCCCCAGGGGGGTGGGGGGTGCAGGAGGCAGCCAATCAATTATTCTCATCATTGATATCTCTCTCTCTCTCTCTCTCTCTCTCTCTCTCTCTCTCTCTCTCTCCCTTTCCCTCTCCCTTCCTCTGTGAAATAAATAAAAATATATTTTTAAGAAAAGGGGGGTGGGCAGAATAACCCTAATGTTCCTCAATGGGTGAATGATAAATAAAATGGAATCTTTGGCAATAAAAAGGGATGAAGTATGGCTGCATGCTACAACATGGATGGGCCTTATGCTAAGTGAGAGAAGCATTCACAAAGGAGCACACATTTGTCTAATGGACAAATCTTATTTGCAGAATAGGCAAATCCATAGCACCAGAAAGATTAATGGTTTCCCAGGATTGGAAGAAGGTGGGTGGGATTGAGGGGGAAGGTGATGTGAGGCTAATGAGTAAAGGGTTTGGGGAGGCTGTTGAAAATGCTCTGGAAAGAGATAGTGGTGATGGTTGCACAGCTCTGTGGATCTACTAAAAACTACGGGACCATGTACTTTAGATAGGTGAGCTGTGGCATGTGAATTGTGTCTCCGTAGAGCTATTTGAAAATAGCTATCCTGTGCCTGGGGAGGAGGTGGGTGCGTAATACTGCGCCTCACAGAATGTGTAAGTAGTGCTGCCCTGCCACGCCCACTGACTCAGCTGAGCTGCCAATCACCACATGGTTCTGTTTGTATTGCGTGGGTCCAGCCTGTAGTAATGAATCTGAACGTGTTAACAGATTGCTAGCAGAATGGCCACTATGATCTTCCCAAAGTAGCCTTCAGCAGTCACAGTGACTTGGGCCAATCCATTCAGTAAGTTGATTTCAAACTATATTGAGCACCTACTAAGTGCCAAGCAGTGAAGGAGACTGAACAAGGCCGTGTTGGCTCCCAAGTGAAAGAGACAGCCCAAAGCCAGTTAACTCACACAGGTAAAAAGAGAATTTCAGGAAATGACAGCAGTGCTCCCGTGGTCATAAAACGGTATGATGGGAGAGAGGGCCTGAGAGGTAGGGAGAAGTTTTCAAATAAGATTTCACTTGAGCCTAGACCTTGAACCTAGACTTGAATGGGGAGAAGCCAGCCCTGGGGAACTCGAGGGAAAGCGTGTCCCTGGCAGAGGGAACAGCAATTGCAAAGGCCCCGTGGCAGGAGTGGGCTTGGCATGGGAAAGGGATGGAACCAAAGCTGGTGTGCTTTGACCATGAGTAAGGGCAGAGAGGAAAGAGGCGATAAAAAACATTTGGATTTTGTTTCAAGTCAGGTTGGAAAGCTGCTGTAGAAGGTCTGAAGACAGAGTCACATGATTGATTGCCTTTTTGTAAAGGTGTCTGACCTCCAGGATGAATTCTGGGAGGACAAGAGAGGAGCAGAGAAACCGGTTAGAAGACAACTGCAGTGGTGTGTCCTGTTCTGTGTTGTCCTCGCCTCAAAATACAGGGCAAAGGGCCTTATTGTTAAAGTTGTCTGGTATTTACAAGCCTAATTTGTGTGAATTAAAGTGGAGAGGGATGAGTTGAAATGCACCTGGCCTCTTTGCTTAAATTCATCTGTGCATGTAAATATGTCTTTAATGTTGACCAGATTAAATGCTCTGTGAGTGGATGGGATTACTCATTAGACGACAAAATCCTACAGCATGACACGTGACAGGACATATTAGTGGTGTAGTAGTACCACTAATATGTTCACAGATGTCAAATGGGGTAAATGATTACCAAAGATTTGAAGACAATAAATTGAGGGAGGACATACATTTATCTATATTACACCCTTTATTTAAAAAAAACATTAATATAGCCCAGCCACGGTGGCTGAATGGATGAGCATTGGCCTATGAATCAGGAGAACACAGTTCAATTCTTGGTCAGGGCACATGCCTGGGATAAAGGCTCGATCCTCAGTAGGGGGTGTTCAGAAGACAGCCAATCAATAATTTTCTCTCATCATTGATGTTTCTATCTCTCTCCCTCTCACTTCCTCTCAGAAATCGATAAAATATTCTTAAAATAAAATAAAACACATTAATATATAAATTAAAATTGGGATTTTTTTAAACATATTTTTTATTTCAGAGAGGAAGGGAGAGAGATAGAAACATCAATGATGACAGAGAATCATTAATCGGCTGCCTCCTGTATGCCCCCTATTGGGGATCCAACCTGCAATCTGGGCATGTGCCCTGACCAGAAATCAGACCGTGACCTCCTGGTTCATAGATCCATGCTCAATCACTGAGCTACACCAGCCAGGCTAAAATTGGGTTTTTATTCTTATTTTTAACAATAAATATGTGTGTAAATTAATATAATTCATTTATAATATTATATACTAGAGGCCTGGTGCATGAAATTCATGCAATGGAGTGTGTGGGGGGGTGTCCCTCAGCCCAGCCTGCACCCTCTCTAATCTGGAACCCCTCAGGCGATGTCAAACTGTCAGTTTAGGCCCAATCCCTAAATCAGCAGTCGGACATCCCTCTCACAATCCAGGACTGCTGGCTCCCAACCACTAGCCTGCCTGCCTGATTGCCCCTAACCACTTCTGCCTGCCAGCCTGATCATCCCCTAAACACTCCCCTGCCAGCCTGATCAATGCTTAACTGTTTTCCCCTGCCGGCCCAACTGCCCCCAATTGCCCTCCCCTGCAGGCCTAGTCTCCCCAACTGCCCTTCCCTGCAGGCCTGATTCCCCCCAACTTCCCTCCCTCCCCTGTAGGCCTGGTCACCCTCAACTTCCTTCCCCTGCCAGCCTGGTCACCCCCAACTGCCCTCCCCTGCTGGCCTGGTCACCCCTAACTGCCCTCCTCTGCTGGCCTGATTGCCCACAACTGCCCTCCCTTACCGGCCATCTTGTAGCAGCCATCTTGTGACCACATAGGGCAGCCATCTTGTGCAAGGGTGTGATGGTCAATTTGCATATTACCTCTTTATTATATAGGATTCCCCTTTACTTATCTATACTATTATACAGTATATTAATTATTAGATATGAATATTGCATATTAAATATAGACTGAGTGGCCAGATTATTATGATCTCTGAATGCATAATAATCTGGTCACTCAGTGTATACCCTATATAATAAAAAGCTAATATGCAAATTGTCCCCTCGACCAGGAGTTTGACCAGCAGGCAGGCTGGCCAGCACCCATGTTCCCTCCCCCTGGCCAGGCTGGCCGGACCCACCCATGCACAAATTCATGCACTGGGCCAGATTATTATGCATTCAGAGATCATAATAATCTGGCCACTCAGTGCATGTATGTGTATATATCTTCTTTGATCCCTTATCTGTAGAAGTGTAATTGGTGCACATGGGTTCTCCTAAATGAAGATCATTTAGTTTCATTCAAACTCATTTGGACTTTGAATTATAACTCATTTGGACTTATAGTTCTAACTGAAGAATTAGCACAACCCTCAAGTAGGAACACGGTTTTCCATCACACAGCTCAGCCAGGTCCATTTCTATGGCTGCAATAAGTTCCAACATGTGTCTACTGGGTTCATTAAAACAATATTTTTTTCTGTTGACTTTAATAATACTTTATTGATGGTGAAAAGCTCTATTCTCTTTTTATACTGCTTCTCTCCAATCATTCACAAACCAGCCCACTTCCTCATACATGGACAGAGTTGAGGGTATTTCGTGTGATATGTATCCATAATCACAACCAACATATTCCAGACAGAGACATCAAAAACACTTGGGCTAATGTCCTTCTAAATTCTTCCTTTTCCCATAAGGCCTTCACTCAGCCACTTCCAAATCCTATTGGTTTTGTTCTGCAACATCCTGGGGATCCGTCTGCCAGTCCTTCTGTCATCAACTTATCATCTTCTTGACCTCTTACCTAAATAATTGAATAGTTTCTCCTCTTCCAGTCTCTCCTGCTTCCCCTGTTACAAACAATAATGAGTCAGTCTTGATACCTCCTTCCTCGTCACCCTCCTTCTCAAAACCATCAATAACACTCACCAAATTTGTTTTTAGAAATCCTCAAAGACTATCCACATGTCTTCATCTCCCACTGACACCCATCCAGTCCACCTTCCTAGATTGCACAATTGTGGGAGCTTCCTCACTGGTCCCTGCTTCCACTCTTGTCCTCGGACCATCCATTTTCCCTACTCCACCACCTAAGAAAGTTTTTAAAACAGAAAATCTGAGCATGTCACCCCCCCTGCTAGAACACTTCTCACTGGGCTGAAGATAAAGACCAAATCCTCTAGCATGACTTATAAGATTTTAAGGAATCTAGGCCCTCCACCCCCGCCTCTTCATCTGGGTTCCAACCTCACTAGTGCTTCTTTCTTTCTGAAGACATTTTCACATGCGGTTCCTGTTGTCAGACATGCTCCTCCCATCCTAGATCACTAAGTTAATGCAATGTGCTCTTCAAATCCCAGCTTAGCCATCACTTCCCAGGAAAGCCTGGCTCCTCAGACAAAATCAGGCTGCTCCAGGGCGGGGTCTGTTAGTTTCATGCACCTGGCATAGCTGTAACACCACACTAATTGGTATCATAGTTAACTGACATCTTCTTCCCCAACTAAGCTGTAAATTCCCTGAGGACAGTGACTGTATTAGCTAGCCATTGCCAAGTAACAAATTATCCTCAACATAGCACCTTAAAACCAGAAACAGTTATTATGGCTGTTAGTATGGCAGTGGATCAGGGATCTGAATGTGCTGTTAAGTGGATGCCTCCGGATCAAGGTACAACCAAGGTGTCGGCTGGGGCTGCAGCCTCACCTGAGGCTCGGCTGGGAAGGATCCACCTCCACCTTGCTCACGTGGCTGTTGGCAGGACTCAGTTCCTCATGGGGTGTGGGAATGAGGGACACAGTTCCTCTCTGGCTATTGGCTGGAGACCTTGCTCTGTTCCTGCCAAGCAAGCCTCTCCATGTTGTCTGGCTTTCCTCAGGGCAAAGGAGTACACGAGAAAGAGCAGCAGAGGGTGAGCAAGATGGAAGTCACTGTCCTTGTGTATCCTAACCCCATGGTCGGCAAACAGCAGCTCGCAAGCCACAAGCAGCTCTTTGGCCCCTTGAGTGTGGCTCTTCCACAAAAACCACGGCCTGGGCGACTCTATTTTGAAGAAGTGGCGTTAGAAGAAGTTTAAGATTTAAAAAGTTGGCTCTCAAAAGAAATTTCAATCATTGTACTGTTGATATTTGGTTCTGTTGTCTAATGAGTTTACCAACCACTATCGTAACCCGTGAAATGATACCCTCACTTTTGTCATATTCTTTTGAGTCACTGGGTTCAGCTCACAGCCAAGGGTGTGAATACCAGGAGGTGAGGATCATTGACACCATCTTTGATGCTGCCTACCACAGATACCATGTCGACTTTGACTCATCACTGTTTCCTCAAATTATTTTACTGTGTGGCTGACACATAGTAAATATGTAAACAGTCAGTAGTAAATCCCCAAGTGATTCTACCTAAAATACTGATTGAATCTTGAACTTTCAATTGATTCCTACTTTCCAAACCATGATGTTTAAGATCCCCCATAACCTGTTTTCTGTTGGTGGTGGTATTAATCCTTACCTGAGGATATTTTTCCATTGATTTTTAGAGAGAGTGGACAGGATGGGGAGAAATACATTAATGTGAGAAAGACACATCAATTGGTTGCCTCCCCCAACTGAGGTACAAGTCCTTGTCCAGAATTGAATCCAGGGCCTTGGTCTACAGGCTGATGCTCTATCCACTGAGACAAACTGGCCAGAGCTACACTACCTTTTTATTTCAGAAACTACATGTCACCACTGCAGATGTCAGGCCAAGCTAGCCCCTATGATTTCCCTCATTCACTTTTCTCTTAGATTGGCTCACCTCTTCCTTATCTATTCACTCCAAATTTTATTTTCCAGTTACTTCTTGATAGTCCATTACTTCTTCCAATTTCAAAGAATATAAGATTCTACAACCCAAAATCTAGGGCTTCTTAAAATCTATTTTTTAAAAATAGATGTGTTATAGAAGGAGAAGGATGAATCTCAGGCGCAGAATGCCATAACAGTGACTATATGTCATCTTACATTTGTCCAAACCCATGTAATGTACAACACCAAGAGTGAACCCTAAAGTCAACTATGGATGTTGGATGAAAAAAAATGATGTCAGTGTAGATTCGTCCCTTATGACACATGTACCACTCTGTTGAGGATGCTGACAGTGGGAGGCTGTGCTTGTGTGGGGGTCAGGAGACAGAAAGAAACTCTAGCTTTCACTCAATTTTGCTTTGAACCTAAAATTTCTCTAAAAAATAAAGTGTTTTAGCCCAGCCGGTATGTCTGGGTGGTTTACCATTGACCTATGAACCAGGAGGTCATGGTTTTATTCCCATTCAGGGCATATGCCCAGTGTAGGGCGTGCAGGAGGCAGCCGATCAATGATTCTCTCTCATCATTGATGTTTCTAGCTCTTTCTTCCTCTCCCTTCTTCTCTGAAACCAATAAAAATATTTTTTAAGGAGAAATCTATTTCCTAATTATAAAATTTGTCTAACTTTTAAGAGGAATTTCAATCATCAAACAGAGTAAGTGAACTTAATAAGGCCAGTTTCTACCTGTGTGTCACATGAATCTCCTCATTTAATCCTCATAAAGTCATTGAGAAGGTCACTATCATTACCCTCATTTTCAGGTTGGGAAACTGAGCCTAGGAAAAGTGACTTGCACTCATCTACTTGGCTTGTTAGGCTTGGGATGGAATCCAAACAACAGACAGCTTAGCTTCTGACAGCTCAAGTGCTAAGAAACAAGTGAGTCTTCATTCAAAAGAGGCAGAATCAAATCAAGGAAAGGAAGAGATATGTCACCTATAACAGTAGGCCCTGTGAAGGTATTAATCCTCTTAGTTTTTCTTCTCAACAAACAGGGCACCTAGAATGCGAGTGGGTTATAAGTGATCTTGTTTTGCAGTCAGATAGATCTGGTTATACGGCAAATCCAGCACTGCCATTTAATAAGCTGTGTGTCCTTGGGCACGTTACTTAACCTCTCTGGCCTTTTCTCAGGGCTAATAAAGGCATAATAATATTATTTCCTTGGATGGCTCTGAGAATTAAGTGAAACAATCCATTTAAAGTTCTTAGCACAATGCCTGGCCAGGGTGGTTCAGTGGTTGAGTACTGACCTATGAACCAGGAGGTCATTGTTCAATTCCTGGTCAGGGCACATGTCCTGCTTGTGGGCTCCATCCCAGGTGAGGACTGTTCTGGAAGGCAGTTGATCAATGATTCTCTGTCATTATTGATGTTTCTCTCTCTCACCCTCTTCCTTCCTTTCTGAAATCAATTAAAAATGTATTTTTTTAAAAGTGATGTATTTAAAAATAAAAATAAAAAATAAAGTTACTAGCACAGAACCTCAATAAATGTTAAGAATCAAGTAATAATTTTTCAAACTGTGTTTTCATCAGCTCAGTGTTCACAATGCCTGTCCCATAGCCCAGACTTAGGTGTTGTTGTTTTGTTTATGTTTTTTATTTATTGATTTTGGAAAGGAAGGAAGAGGGAGAGAGAGATAGAAACATAGTTATGAGAGAGAAACATTGATCGGCTGCCTCCTCCACAACCCCCACTGGGGATCAAGTCTGCAACCTGGGCGCATGCCCTGACCGGGAATCGAACCATGATCTCCTGGTTCATAGGTCAATGCTCAACCACTGAGCCACGCCAGCTGGGCAGCACTTAGGTGTTTAAAAACATTGGAATTTATTTCAATTTGCAACCTGAAAGTTATACTTAGCACAATCAAGCTCCACATTATAATATTTAGTATATTTTTAAATGCAGTATGTTACTATTATTAATAAATTACTCATGAGAGGATGCCAGCTCATACTCAAAATTAGGTAGTAAACAATATAATCCTATGTAATAAAGAGCTCCTATGCTAATGGTCATGATGCCCTCAAGCCGTAATGACTAATCAGTAGGAGGCTGCTTGCGTGGGTGGCATGCGCAGTGAGGCACACACGGGTGGGCAGGGGACTTGACACTGTCCCTGGCTGGTGGGGCTTGAGAGGGGTCTGGGTCTTGCCTAATGGAGGTGCGGCCAGCCAGGTCTTGGTTTCTTCCCTTTTAGTGTGCACAAATTTCATGCACCAGGCCATTTGTATAATATAAGAGTAAGAAACCAGTTAATTTTTTAGAAGGAAGAAAAGGAGGGAGGGAGGGAGGGAGGGAGGGAGGACAGACCACAGAGTGTTCCCACAGAAGGAAAAAAAAACCCTTACAAATTAGTGTAATGAGAAAGGTCAAAAGCTCCCCAGGCAGAAACATACAGTGACAGACATCATTTCAGTTCTGATGGGACAATAATATGGTTTTCAAAGAACTTCTCTCTTTTTTAATCAAACAGTTATGGGGACAATATGTCATTTAGCACAGAGAACTGGAAAAAGTATTTTCATGGCAAAGACTAATTCGGAAAAGTAGCATTTAAAGGTTTCACAATTTTTGTTTTCAGTGCAAAAACATAAAACTTTCAGTTCTCCTTTGAGCTGGTGGCCCATATTGATTTTATGATCACAACTCAGTAAAGCACAGATATCTAAGTAGTGAACTGACCAGGGATGAACGGCTTGCAAAAGTGAAACTGGATTACTGCCAAAACCGGTTTGGCTCAGTGGTGGAGCATCGGTCTGGGGACTACAAGGTCCCGGGTTCGATTCCAGTCGGTAGGGGGTGTGCAAGAGGCAGCTGGTTGATGTTTCTCTCTCATCAACGTTTCTAGCTCTCTATCTCTCTCCCTTTCTCTCTGTAAAATATCAATAAAATATATTTTAAAAAGAAAAAAAAGAAACTGGATTACTAAAATCTGGCCTGATGCATGGACTCCTCACAGAACGTGGCATAAATGTGGTGTCCCCCTCCACACCCTCGGGCACCCGCTTCCAGCGGTGTGGAACCACTGGGCCCGCGCCCCTCCCCATCCCCCAGACAGACCGCACCCTCTTTAGGACCCGGAGGACTGCCTGCAATCAAGGTCCAGCTCAGTTCAGGGGATTCCAGCTACATTCCTTTTTACTGGGAGCTGGGTTCTGCCTGATCAGTAGATGAGTCAAGATCCAAACGCCTCCTGAATTAGCACTAGGACATTTCAGATAACAACTCAGTGTTTTCAGAATAAAAATATCTGCACAGCTGGGCAAGGTCCCCAGAGATTCAACTTTTGTGTGTTCAAAATAGATGGGGAATTTATACAAATAGGCAAAATTCTAGACTCATGACTCACTAGTAAGGCTCACTAATGACCACACACTAGATATTTCAGGGGTTAACTGCATTTACAAAACACTTTCCCTATCTATGAGATGTGGGTAAAACTAGAAGCAATCACACCAGGTCTTTGGGAGGGTGATATGAATTCATACCTGCCCTGGCCCTGGTCCAATAGCTCAGTTGGTTAGAGCATCATCCAGGTATGCCAAGGTTGCAGGTTCGATCCCCAGTCAGGGTACATAGAATAAACAAGTCAGAGTACATACAATAAAATGAATGGGTAAATAAATGGAACACCAAATCTATATCTTCTCTCTCTCTCTCTCTCTCTCTCTCTCTCTCTCTCTCTCTCTCAAATCAGTAAGTACATTTTTTTGTTGTTGTTAAGCCTCACCCAAAGATATTTTTGCATTGATTTTTAGAGAGAGGGGAGAGACAGAGAGAACCATGGATGTGAGAGAGACACATCTATTGGTTGCCTCCCGCACGCACCCCAACCAGGGCCCAGTATTGAGCCTGTAACCGAGGTCCCTGCCTTGATCAGAATGGAACCCAGGGCTAAAAAAGAATGTTAAACCCTGCCCCATACTTATTTCTTCAACCGTTCAGTCCTCTGAGGAGAGGGAGGGCGTCTCATTTGGGTGCCATAATGTCTAGTAAGGACCAGCTACATAACTTATGGGGATAGTGCAAAATGAGCATTCGAGGTCCTTTGTTCAAAAATTATTTAGAATTTCATGGTGGTGACAGCAGAGCATGAAGCCGAGTGTGGGCCCCTCTGAGTGTGGGGCCGTGTGTGACCGCCCAGATGCACAGCCCTGAGTCTGATGATTTCATACGTCAGAAATGAGAACACTCAGGCCCAGATGATCTCTCCAATAGGGTAAGGCACCGCAGAATCCATGCCTCCGCTAAGGCTCATGCACAAGTCACCAGCCCCTGGGACAGAATTCAGGGATTAGATCAGCCTTCAGGGTCAGGAGTTAGCCTGGGGAATGTCTATGAAACCCCAGAAACTGTTCATGTGCCTTTTCCTGGTGAAAGGTCCATAGGGAATGCATGACGACAAAGCCGGGGGGTGAAACTACGCTGCCAGGCTTACCCCCTGAGAGCCCCGCACTTCCCAGCATTTAACAGGGCGCTTGGCATCTCCAGGACAATCAGTGCATGCCACCCGGCGAAGGTAGGTAGTGAGGGGGCGGGGAGGGGAGCAAGTAGCATTATTATTTGAAGGCCACTCACATTTAAACCCCAGCTGCGCTGTTACTCACTATGTGGCTTTGCATAAGTCACCTACCTTGTTACGCTTCTGTTTGGTCTATAAATGGGGACGAGTCACCAGCGCCTCCCCTATTGAACTGCTCTGGGGACTGAGTGAGCTGATCACTGAGCACGGTGCCAGGTTCTCGCTCTGTGAGGGTCCATTGTAGCTCTCCTGGGGGTGAGGCTCACTCCGGGAGCCCCACTGCACCTCTCTTGGGCTTCACAACGGTCCGCTGCTCAATTCGTTATCACTTTCTACCAGCCTACAAGAGAAATGCCACTCCACAGCTCTTCCAGTGTCTGGTCTGCTCTTTTTTATTTTTTTATATGTTTTTATTGACTTTTTACAGAGAAGAAGGGAGAGGGAGACTTAGAAACATCTATCAGCTGCCTCCTGCACACCCCCTACTGGGGATGTGCCCGCAACCAAGGTACATGCCCTTGACCAGAATCGAACCTGGGACCCTTCAGTCTGAAGGCTGATGCTCTACCCACTGAGCCAAACCCGTTAGGGTGGAGCTGGTCTTTATCACATCAGCTGATAAGGAAATGAATAATTTTTATCAAGTTTTTTTTTCTTAATTCTTCTCAAAGGGGAGAAATAAACTATTGACTATAATTACCTAGTAGGAAAACTATAGATCTTCACTTTCTACTTTATACCTTTCTGCATTATCTGCATTTTATTTTAGGGTAAGCAAATATCATTTTTGCAAATAAAGCAAATAAAGATGTGTATGTATGTGCATATATATATATATATATATATATATACATATACACATGTATGCACACATATACATACATATATATGTATGTATATTTTCCCCTCTATACAACTCTCAAAGTGTGGGTCCCAGAACATCAGCATTTCTGGGAATTTGGCAGAAATGCAAATGCTCAGGCCCCACCCCAGACCTACCGGCGCTGAAGCTCTGGGTGGGGCCCAGCACCCTGTACTGCAGCAGGCCCCCCCGGGCATTCTGATACACACTCAAATTTCTGCTCAGAGTCCGGGAGACACTGAAGAACCGCAAACCATCCCAAAAATGTGCCTCTGGTGGTACCAGAAACTCCTCCTTTAGGAATCACCGTCAGTGCAAGTACTGTTGAAAGAGGTTTAACCCGAGTCTCAGACTCCCGTCCCGAAGAATTGGGGAAGATCCTGAAGGATAAGGGATTCCAGCAAAGGTCATGCCAGCCAGAGGCGTGTCGTTGTTACTTAGCTACTGTTGCCAAGGCAGGGGATGTGGGCCCAACGTTGTCTGATTATCCTATTTTTCTAAGGAATATCTGAATGTGTCTGTGAATAATCTACCTCATTCCAACAATGTTTAAAGACTCCGTGAACCAAGCACTATATCTTTGCTATTGCAATTTGGCCTCCTTTATCAACTTGCAGCCTTAAATTCTATGATGGGAATGTTGATATGCTTCCTAACATTCTCCAAAACTGTGAAATAATAATAATAATAATAATAATAATAATAATAGCCCTAGAAGGTTTGGCTCAGTGGACAGAGCGTCTGCCTGCGGACCAAAGGGTCCCCTGTTGGATTCTGGGCAAGGGCACATGCCTGAGTCATGGGCTTGATTTCCACTAGGGGGCATGTAGGAGGCAGCTGATCCATGATTCTCTCTCATTGACGATGTTTCTATCTCTCTCCCTCCCTTTCCCTTTCTCCCTGAAATCATTAAAAACATATTTTTAAAATAATAAGAATACAAACAGTGATGGCCCTTTCCCTTTTTTTACTTTATTTTTCAATTGTAGTTGGCATCCAATATTGTTTTGCATTGGCTTCAGGTGTACAGCATAGTGGTTAGGCAGTCATACTTTACACGGTGTTTCCCTGGCCTTCCCATACACACCTGGCACCATGGGTCCCTCCTTGATGCTACTGTACACTCCTTTTCTCATTTCACTCTTTTGTCACCTTTTAGGCAGGTGCCATTGTCATCCCATTCTACAGATCAAAAAGCCGAGAACCAGTTCGCTCACCGACACACAGCTCACAAATGATGACAGCAGGCACTCCTGAGGGCCTGTGGATCCAAAGTCCACACTCTTAACAGCGATTGTGCTGTGGGTTAGTTCTCCTGGCACTCAGGTCCTTTTAAGTCTTGGTTCCTAATCAGGCCCGGGCTCGCTAATAGCCCTATCAGGGCCTTATCTGTCCCTCTTAGCGCAGCAGCTTTTCATGTCACCCGATAATCCAGCCACTTCCAGTGCGGTTGTGGAGATGTACACTCGGAACAAAAGGGAACAGGGTGCCACGTCTGTCCTCAAACGACACTGTGAGTGCAAGCAGATGAGTAGCTGCTCAGAAAACTGGTTGGTGGATTGGTTACAACAAACTGCCCCAAATGTTGACACTTGTGGGTGGAGGGTTGTGGGGACCTTTCCTGTTCTGCTTTCTGCTGCTGGCTACAGAACTGGCCTAGTTTTCTGCTCTGAACATAGAACGTCTTTATGGTCTAAAGAAAGGAGGCAAAAAGTGATGGCAAAAACAAGACTTGGAATATTTTCAGATTGTCTCATCATGCTCTTTCCCCCTTCTCTCGTTGCCCCCAAAATATAGATTGTAGCCGAAACCAGTTTGGCTCAGTGGTAGAGCGTTGGTCTGCGGACTGAAGGGTCCCGGGTTCGATTCCGGTCAAGGGCATGTACATTGTTGTGGGCACATCCCCGGTGGGGGTGTGCAGGAGGCAGCTGGTCGATGTTTCTCTCTCATCGACGTTTCTAGCTCTCTATCTCTCTCCCTTCCTCTCTGTAAAATATCAATAAAATATATTTTAAAAAATATATCTATATCTATCTATATCTATATCTATATCTATATCTATATCTATATCTATATCTATATCTATATCTATATCTATATCTATATCTATCTATATATATTGTAGAAAATGAGTTGAATACCCTAGCTGGTTTGGCTCAGTGGATAGAACGTCGGCCTGCAGACTGAAGGGTCCCGGGTTTGATTCTGGTCAAGGGCACATGCCCAGGTTATGGGCTCAATCCCCAGTAGAGGGCATGCAAGAGGCAGCCGATTAATGATTTTTCTCTCATCAATGATTCTACCCTGTTTCCCCGAAAATAAGACAGTGTCTTATATTATTTTTTGCTCCCAAAGACGCGCTAGGTCTTATTTTCAGGGGATGTATTATGTTTCCAGGAAGTATGTCTTATTTTTGGGGAAACACGGTATCTCCTCCCTTCCTCTCTGAAATCAATAAAAATATTTTTTTAAAAAAAAGAAAATGAGTTGAAAGTGTAAAACCTACAGAACTTATAGAACTTACCGTTGGAGAAGCCTTGATGCAGCGGGTTAGGAATCTGGACCTACGGCGCCCACCCTGCAGGCTGTTACTACTGCTCCTGAGGGACTATTTTAAAACAAATTTCCCTGTTTTTCTTACACACAAAAACCAACAGCTACTCACCCTTGCCAACAGAGCTTTTCTCTTTCAAGCCCAAATTTTTTATGCTCTTCATAAACTGTTTCCACAAGGAAAGAACAGAAGCTGCATGCAACCATGAAGGTGTTCACCTTGGTGGAAATTCAGGCCAACCTCAAACACTGTGTTTTCAAATGCACACGCGCATTCTCCAGGCACATGGATCGGCAAGGTATTGCCAAACGATAGAAGCCAGCTCCTCATAAAGGAAGCCTCAGAACTCATTTTAAGCATAACCATGACCACATACTAGACAACTTCTGATTGCTGTTTTGAGAGCCAGGTGCTAGCTGAATGCTCTGTCTACATTATCTCCTTTAATCCTTGCATCAATAGCACAAAACCATTTTATAGCTGAAGGGATGGGGGTGCACAGTAGGTGTGTCATAAATTCGCCAGGGATCTTAAACAGTAGGGCAGGTTACCTACAACGGAACAGCTCACCTGTCCTTCCAGAAGGCTTCAAGTCATGGACAATATCTGGAAATGTGGCAACAAGCAAAAGTTAACTCTCACCCTGCCGGTGTGGCTCAGTGGTTGAGTGTCGAACTATGAATCAGGAGGTCATGGATCAATTCCCTGTCAGGGTACATGCCTGGGCTGCAGGCTCGGTCCCCATTAGGGGGCATGTAGGAAGCAGCCGAGCAATGATTCTCTCTCATCAATGATGTTTCTACCTCTCTCTCCCTCTCCCTTGCTCTCTGCAATCAATACCAAAAAAAAATTTTTTTTAAGTTAACTCTCTTCCCACATTCCCATTTTTGTCCCCTTTTTGAGTATGTATGTTTTATTTAAAAATGAAATTATCTTCCATAATCACAGCATAATTATAAAACTCCAGAAATGAACATGAATACAGTACCATTATTTAATCCACAAACTTATGCAAATTTTGCCTATTGTCCAATTAATGTCCTTTACAGGAAAAATGTTAATCTGATCCAGGACCCTATTCATATGCTGCACTCAATATTTTTTAAGCATAATTTCTTATTCCTATGTTTTTTGGGGTGCATATAAAATATATATATATATATATATATATATATATATATATATATATAAAATTTTTATTTTTTATTTTTATTTCAGAGAGGAAGAGAGAGATAGAAACATCAGTGCTGAGAAGGAATCATTGATTGGCTGTCTCCTGCATATTGGACTGAGCCCTCAACCCAGGCATGTGCCCTTGACCAGAATCAAACCTGGGACCCTTTGGTCCACAGGCTGACGCTCTATCCACTGAGCCAAACCGACTAGGGCTGTATTCCTATGTTTTGACACATTAAACAAGAAAGCTGCCCTTGGCATTGTGAACCTCATTTGTTCTCTCCTGCGTTTGTCTATTCACCTCATCTAGCCGCCTGAGTGGCAGGTGATTCATAGATAACAATTCCCTACACAAGCTGCATCTCGAATTCAGTATCTTATCACTTCCTAGTCAGAACCACCCCATTTCTTTGGAATCACCCTTTGTCTATTTTTCTGGGTTCTGCATTTTCATCTGCTGAATACATTCCAATGTGCTATTTGTTTTTGCTCAAGGTGCCAAAACCTTGATCTCTCCCTTTGCTCCCAGCTCAGGTATTTCCCAAATAAATCATGAAATGGAGGACATGACGTGAAGGGCCAATCCCCAAGGATGTAGAAAGGAGTCACCTTAGTAAACCTTTGCTTAAACACCCATCTCTCCTCCCAGCCAAACCCCACAATTTCTCCGCATAGGAAACAGGGCACTGAAGGACGGCACCTCCTGAAACCCTGATTTATTTTTGTCTCTTAAGGAGTTCACTGTCAGATGTGCTCTGGGTTGCTCTGTTCCTGGCCGGCTAGGGGTAGCTCGTCCAAAAGCAGCCTCTTGACCGGCTGTCGTGGCTCATTGGTTGAACATCGACCTATGAACCAGGAGGTCATAGTTCAATTCCTGTCTAGGGCACATGCTCGGGTTTCGGGTTGGATCCCTAGTAGGGGGCATGCTGGGGGCAGCCAATCAATGATTCTCATTATTGATGTTTCTATCTCTTCTTTCTCTCCCTGAAATCAATTTTTAGAAAGAAAGAAATGAGGGAGGGAGGGAGGGAGGGAGGGAGGGAGGGAGGGAGGGAGGGGGGGAGGGAGGGAGGGAAGGAGGGAGGAAGAGAGAGAAGGAGGGAGGAAGAGAGGGAAGGAGGGAGGGAGGGGGCAGGGAGGCAGGGAGGCAGGGAGGGGAGAAAAGTAGCCCCTCTTCCTTCAGTTAGGAAACCTTCCGTGCAAAGGGCTGGTTTGTGTGGGGAGGTCTCAGCCTCTCCTCCCCTTGTCTGTCAGAGCCGCAGCATGCATACTGCAGTGAGATCACAGCTCAACTGTGCCTGCTCAGCATCAACCCCCAGGGTCACTGAGGGTCCCACACAGGCTTTAAGAATCCCTAAGTAAACCATTCTGTGACATCCAGTCTTGAAATGGCCTTTAGGGAGAGTCAGAGTGACCATACATTTCTGAACTGGGCATATGACTTTTTTTTTCCTTCTTCAAAATGACCACGGACATCACCCCTTCGGCTGTCCTGTTGGCACTATAATTTAGCACCATCTCAACAACGAAGCCACAACTAAACCAGATTATCTGTGCAACTTAATCTGGAGCAAACAAAGACATCCATTGAGTTGGCCCTGAAATCCGATTTAATACATAAACATGAAACGGGAAAGTCAACAGTCTGGGTATATTTAATGCAATCATATGATTTTTAAAGTGCGATCTGCCAGAGAAAGGCGGGTGTCTGGAAAACAGGGAAAAGGCCATCAACTCGCATGGCCCTCCGGGTTCCCACTCCGGGGCCTCCTCTCAGGACCAGCCTGGCGCTGCCCCACAGCGTTTAGCAGAAACTGCTTTGTGTACCCCAGCCGTTTGTGTCTTCCGACCCCGCCCTGAAGCAAAGCCCTCTAAGCCAGCTTCTTCCATCAAGAAATAAAAATAAACCGGTGTTCGCTAAAAACACAGCCTGATGCTCAAAATGCCAAACTTCTAATAGATCCTGTGAGAAGCCAAAGCAGAGATCTGGCTCTTAAAGACACCAGCAGCAAGACTCACAGACACACGTTTCTCCCCCTCCTCCCGCCTTTATATTATTTTGTTTTGCTAAGGCCGGCATGTGAAGATTTAATATGTTTGCGTTTTCTCTGAACCCTTTTCCTTTCTGTTTCATGCTATTAATTATAGCCTGGCTCAGGCTGCTATACGCAGCCCCTATCGGCAGAGATTCACAGAAGCTCTGAAAAGAGGCAGCATATATATTAAGGGCGGAAAAGGGGAAGAAAATAAAGACAGCACTAGAGCATATTGGACGTATAAATGTACTTCCTGAAAAGATAAATGATTTGGTAATGAAAAGATCCTTTAGGCCATAAAACATCCATTTATTTTTGTTTGAATTTGAATAGAAGAGATTTGCATTTTTTTTTTCCTGAGCAGTTACATGTAAATTAAAATGCAGAGCATGAGGCCAGCATACAATCAAACCCAATAATAACCCGGGCATACTGTATTATTCATAAAAACAAAATTAATAGTTTGGGAACAGGAAGCATCGTGGCAGGGGGAAAAAAATGTACATTGACACTAAACACCTACTGTCGGAGGAGAAAATAAATCTGGTTGGACTACCAAGGAATCGGTGATAGAAGTTTGGCATTTATTCTTGTGTTCTCCGGGGAGGGGGAATGGGAAATGCCTGCCTTTCCAATAACAAAATGTTCAGAATGTTTCTCTGTATGTTGGTGTCTAATTATATATACAAAGAGAGTCCGCAGTCATTTCCTCAAAGCAGAGTAGAATCAAGATTTTATCTCTCCTCTTTCCCCCCTCCCCCCCCCCCAAATTACATATTTCAAGTAAATTTCTTGCTGGGCTTAGCCTGACAGCCAGGATTGGCCAGGGACCGGCAGGTTGAGCCATAACCCTCCATAATCTCGGCGTCTGTGTCTTCTCCCCACGTCCCCGCCCCCACCCACATGCACAGCAGAGTCTCCAACACCTTTGAGCTGAGTCTCCAGAGAGCTGTGCCTGCTCAGAGCTGTGCCTGCTCCCGGGGTGAAGACAAAGACCAAAGGCAGGCGGTCAGGGAGGGAGCGAGGGGGGGGGTCTTAAAAATGGGGACAATAGAGAGCAAGTACGTTTCTTTGAGTTGGGGGACTTAATGCAAGATAAGAAGATCTGCAAAACACACATTCCAAACTTAAAACAAAACAAAAAAGCGTAAAACACAAAGGCGTGGAAACTCCTGACGCCTCCAGGAGCCAGGCCGGCGGGGAGGTGCGCCGGCCGCCAGGGGGCGCTGTGGCGGGCAGGGAAAGGGCCGCTCCTCGCCCCCAGCCCTCTATGGTTCCGTGGCTGGGACTTGGCCAGAGCTTAGTGAGGCTTCATGGGGTCAAGAAGAGCCAGACATCCAGGTGTGTGGGTAAAAGATGACTTTAGAAATCTTAGCCACTGTTTCTAATGTTTATGCCCTGAGCCAAAACAAAACATAGGGCAGTCCTGCCCACCAGTTTGCTGTCTCTGTACTCAAGAAAAACATAAAAATCCAGGAAAGGGTTGTGCAGAGCCCCTTCTTACCCCCATCAGTGACCTAGTAATAATTCCTGAATCACTTGGTCTCTCACTGATACGATGAATACTTTACTTTTTCCACTTAGTCACATTTCATTTATTCATTCAATTATTTTGTATTCAACTTGTACTCGGTGCCAGAAAGTAGGCATTGTCCCAGGTGCTCTTGTCTAGAGGGAGCTCCAGAATTAAGAACCCCTTCTTGACCTGGTCAGGTAGCTCAGTGGGTTGGATGCAGCACTGTCCCCATAGGTCCTCTTATTTGTACCTGTATGATAGTGTTGAGCCCAGATTTTACCTCTACGCTGCTAAAAACACAGACAGCTTCCTGAAAGGGACGTTCACGGTTTTCTTTCAGCATTAGCTGGGCAAAATGGCAAAAAGTAGTTTCTGTTTTGTGGACTTTTTAAAAAAATATATTTTATTGATTTTTTTACAGAGATGAAGGAAGAGGGGAGAGATAGAGAGCTAGAAACATCGATGAGAGAGAAACATCGACCAGCTGCCTCCTGCACACCCCACACCAGGGATGTGCCCACAACCAAGGTACATGCCCTTGACTGGAATCAAACCTGGGACCTTTCAGTCCGCAGACCAACGCTCTGTCCACTGAGCCAAACCAGTTTTGGCTTGACTTTTTTTTTCTACTTCACAAAAGAACAAACCTTTTCTCCCTGGAGAATACATGAAAGTGGAGATTGAGAGTGGACTTATAAGTGGTTGGAAAATTGGGCTGGCCGGTTTGCTCAACGGTCACCTTTCTGGATGGCATCTGGACAACAGGAAACCAAATATAAGATACACATAGGTCCGCACTGATGCCTAAGACCTTACTTTTAGGGGCCTATCTGAAGGAGACGCTCTCCAATGTGAAAAGCCAGAAACACAATGGTGTTCGCACAAAGCCCAATTTGAAATAATTATAAATTGCAAACATTTGGAACCCTCAGAAGCTTCAAAGGGTTACATAAAATATAGGCAAGCCACACAATGGGATACGTTATTATTAACAAAGATAATGTCGCCAGGCCTATGTTTATTTTTGCAGGAAAAGGTCTATGATGCACAACACAGAATTTAGGTAAATTCAGTGTCCGATCAGTCAAGAATGATATTCATCAAAAGTAGTGCTAGCTGGTTTGACTCAGTGGACAGAGTGAGGGCCTTCGGATTGAAGGTCTCCCACGTTCCATTCTGGTTAAGGGCACATGCCAGGGTTGTGGGCTTGACCTCCAGTGGGGGGCATGCAGGAGGCAACTGATCAATGATTCTCTCTCATCATTGATGTTTCTATCTCTTTCTTGCTCTCCCTTCCTCTCTGAAATCAATAAAAATGTATTTTAAAAATAAGTAAAAAAATTAAAATAACCATTTTAAAAAGATGTGAAAGTGCCCTTTTCTTGTTTGTTTTGATTTTCTTTAATTCCACACATATGTGAAATTGTGCAATGTTGTCTTTATCTGACTTGCTTCACTGAGCATAATACCCTCTGGGCCTATCCATGTAGTCACAAATGGCAGGATTTCATTCTTTCCTACTGCTTAGTAATATTCCATTGTATTTATACACCACATCTTCTTGATCTGTTGGTGTTCTTATTGTAAGATACCAATATATAAATGTCAAATCAATATGTCATGGCCCTGAGACTAATATAATATTGTATGTCAATACTGTATTTTAAATAATAATAATAAACAAGCAAAATGTCCTTTGCTATGTAGCTGAATAATTTTTACTCTTTGTGCTTTTCTGTAAAGCCAAACACAGATGGTTTAAAAAAACAAATCTCGCTCTAGCTGGTTTGGCTCAGTGGATAGAGCATAGGCCTGTGGACTGAAGGGTCCCAGGTTCGATTCCTGCCAAGGGCACATGCCTGGGTTGTGGGCTCAATCCCCAGTAGGGGGCAAGCAGGAGACAGCCAATCAATGATTATCATCATTGACGTTTCTCTCTATTCCTCTCCCTTCCTCTCTACAATCAATAAAAATATATCCCAATGAATGAATTAGGAACGTAGGTAACAGAGAAGCAACATGGGTGCAGCATGGGCATGAGAAAAAGGAAAAAAAAAGGCATAAATAAGAAAGCTGAATAAGTAACTTTCTCAGTTAAATGAGTGTTGACCCCAAGTGACTGAGTGAGACCAGCCCTTGCTGGGTTTCTGGGGTTGGAACAGCCCTCAGTGTAAGCAGACCCCCATGGCCAGGGCAGGCCTGCCCTCCGGACCTCCGCCCGCCGGGTGCCCCACAGCAGCGCCCTGAACCGGGGCGCGACTCAAAGGACCCGAAGCCGCCGCTGCTCCCGTCTCACTGCACCAGCAACAGGCAGCAGCACCTGGGTTTTCTCCGCGGCCCAGCTCCCGTTCACCCGGCCCCCCACCCTTTGCGACGCAGCCTGGGCAGCCACCTCCGCGCACAGCCAGAGGCATCAGTTGAAAAATGAATGAGCCCGTGGACGGCCAGCCTGGCCTCCTGGATGCTGACCAGCAGCGCGCGGAGCTGCCGTCTGCTTCTGGTGAGCATGCCCAGTGTTTGCTTGGCTTTCCTGTCCACGGGGCGACGTGCCAGACGAGGCTCCACAGCGTGAATGAGGGATAGAATCCGACGATGGCAAAACGGTCTGCGGTTGCACCGCTCAGGAGAGGCCGGGCCAGAGAAAAGCTGGTTTCTCTCCTGCAGACACAGCGCCTTTCATATGCAAACACGGACCGTGGATTCTCAAAGGGAAGAGGCTGTCTTTCCTGAATTGATTGACCAAAGAACAACTAGGTTCTTCAAAAGGATAATAATGTGTGTCAAACTTGCTTTGAAAACAAATGCATTTTCTTTTTTAATATTCTGCTACTATTTCCTACGGACGCACAGCTGTTCTTTTATTCCTCCATCCCACCATCCCCTAGGCCAGGGATGGGCAAAGATTTCTACATCAGGGACCATTCAGAAAAAGCGCAAATGTTTGTAAAGGTATATGTGGAAGTCATTCAAAGTGAAATAGTTTTATTGCATTGGGTGGGATACATTTTATGACTTAATTTACCTACCATAATGGATTCTAGGGGTAATAATTAGGAGTGAGAAAATCCCTGGTGTGTAATAAGTACCAATAAATATTGCCCCAATAACTATTCTTATAATTACAGTAACTCAGTGAGGTGGGTCCTATTGGCTCACTCAACTAACAGGTGAAAAATGGAGGCTGGGAAAAGTTAAGAAAGTTTGTCACCCAATAGGAGGTCAAGGTTGGCTGACCCCAGTGTTCAAACTCTTAACCTGAAAACCTTTCCATAAACGTAGCCCTGGGCCAAGCAGAAAGCAAAACCTCATTGGCAGCTGTTACTGGGCCTAATGTTAAAGGCTTTGTTTAAGGGTGGGGCTCTCTGGGCTTGACTGAACTTCAGTCCCATAGAGGGAGGACACAAAGGAATCAGCTCTGGGCAGAGCGCAGGTTTACAGCACCTGCAGTGGAATTAGCCTGGGAAGTGAACTGGGCCCCCCACCCCACCCCACCTAAAGCCAGCCCACTTCCTCGGGGCATCCCAAAGCACTGTGGGAATTCATTCGCTGACTCATTCTTTCGTTTTGTTCTTTTATCCACAACTCTATCTCGGGTGCCTGTTGGAAATTAGGTGCCATGTCCAACATCGTGAATGCTGTGTTGGGCCCACAGAAGCCAAGTTCCATGCTCCCAACTCCAACTCAGAGACTTGCCATCAAAACATTGTGAGTTTTAAAAGGCTGGGATTGAAGATTAAGGAAGGTGTTTGTTTGATTTTTTCAACCATACACTTGAAAATCATTGTAATGATTTCTTTTCTGCATCTGAAGGTGTATTTATACTATCCAGTCACAAAAAAACGTGCTACTTAGGCATCATAATTGATCATGTGTGAATAGCACCCTGGAGCTTAAAATAATGTCCTCGCTCATCCAGTGTTCATGTAGCTGCCATAAGTCTTAGAGGGAGGTGAGCTGTGAAAACCAAGGCGCAGGAGGGCTCGGGGACTTTCATAAAGAAAAACAGCCAGTGGTCTTGACCCAGGTATCAGTATGACATTACTGTTATTTTTACCATATACCAGTCCCCCAATCCCTCCAGTGAGCCGAGGCATCTCTTGTTTACATTTTAAAGAGTCTAATATACATTCCCAAGACTGGGAAGTGTGTGCAGACATGTATATACATGAAAAATGCTCTAAGAGCTCCAATTCATTGCTAAACTTGAAACATAAGTGAAGTCCTACTATCTTGAGAATACCAATTCTAGGTACTTTGGTTGTATTAGATGTCTCTTTAAAAGAAGATACAGAATTTTAAAATAATTTAAAGATTTCCCTTAAAAAAAGATTTTTAGAGAGAGAGGAAGGGTGGGAGAGGAGAGAAATTTCAATTAGCTACATTTTGCATCCCTCTACTGGGGATTGAGCTCACCCTCCCTCACCCCCCGGCATATGCCCTGAATGGGAATCGAAGCAGCAACCTTTCAGTGCACAGGACAATGCCCAACCACCTGAGCCGCACTGGTCAGAGCTAAGATTTCTTTCTTAAAAAATGAGTTGCCCAGCTGGTGTGGCTCAGTGGTTAATCATTAACATGAGCAAAGAGGTCATGGTTTCTTTCTTTTATATATATATATATATATATATATATATATATATATATATATATATATATAAAATTGACTTTTTACAAAGAGGAAGGGAGAGGGATAGAGAGCTAGAAACATCGATGAGAGAGAAACATTGACCAGCTGCCTCCTGCACAGCCCCTACAGGGGATGTGCCTGCAACCAATGTAATGCCCTTGACCGGAATCGAACCCGGGACCTTTCAGGCCACAGACCGACGCTCTATCCATTGAACCAAACCAGTTTTGGCGAGGTCATGGTTTCATTCCCAGTCAGGGCACATGTCCCAGTTAGGGGGCTTGATCCTCTATGGTGGGGAGGCAGCCAATCAATAATTCTCTTTCACAGTAACTCTCTCTCCCTTCAGCTCCCATCAGGACAGGCTGGCTGGACCCCACCCAGGCATGAATTTGTGCACAGGGCCTCTAGTCCTATATATTAAAAAAAGGTTAATATGCAAATTGTCCCCTGGGAGTTCAATTGACCAGGAGTTTGACTGCTCGCTATGAAGTGTGCTGACCACCGGGGGGCAGCATGAAATGAAGTAAGGCCTTGGCCAGCAGCCAGCAGCTGGGGAAGGAAGGCCCCAATCAGCCCTGATAGCCAGCCAGGCCTAGGGACCCTACCCATGCACAAATTTCATGTGCCAGGCCTCTAGTAGTGATAATAATAACAGCTGACATGTAATGAGGGTCTGGTATGTGTCTGACACTTGGGCTAAGCATTTTCACATACTATACATATGCTCCTCCCATGGCTTTATGAAGTGGGTACTATTATTAACTTCACAGATGAGGAGACTGAGAGACAGAAGAATTAAAGCATTTGCTCAAGGTCATATGGTCCATAAGGATCTAATGATCCACCTTAAAGATACAGAGCCCCGTGACGAGTGACCCCTGCCTTGGATACTCAGAGTGTGCTGTCTCCAAAGTGGAGAGGATGGTTGGTGCCAAGCGATCCACTGGGTGGCAAACAAAAATATTAAAACTTCTATTTCTAACATGAAAATCATAAGAAAGACCTGAAGCTTTACTGTTACTTAATAATATACACTTGACCCTGACTGCCCCAGGTCTTCTGTAGGTCTTTGATGACTTGTCATGCAGAGAATTCTGGGTAGCCCGTTGGAAAAGTGAATGCCTACAACATAGGGGTGATAGTAGGGCTGCCAGAAAAAAATACAGGACGCCCACTTAAACTTGACTTTCATATAAACAGCAAGCCATTTTTTAGTGTACATTCAATCCAGCTATTGCATGCTATCATTGCCTTGCTAAATCTGGCCACCTCAGCACTGATATCCTCTCTCCTGTGCTTATGTCTAATGGTTTATGTCTGCCAGACTGAATTCATTTAATGATGACATCACTTAGTTGTGCTTAAACCAGTTTTCTCCAACGGCAATACTTTATTAGCATTATTTTCAAGCCCACATGATGGGGCTCAAGCCCTGAGCCCAGGGTTCAAAGCACTTTGTATATTTCACTTCTGTTGCCCTTTGGGGCCTTGAGACCATCAGATGAAGAAGTGGGCTGCCCTACTGGAGGATAAAGTAGCCATGCGGAGCAAAGACAAGCTGTCCTGGCTTAGAACACCATGACCAGTGGTTCCCAACGTGGGGCACACACCCCACAGGGGGGCAATGTGATTTTTAAGGGGGCAATTTGAGAATGAGTCATTGACAGTGAATTTTTTGCATTGCTTATGGCTCTAGGGGCCTCATATACAGAATATAAATATATATTGTGACATATTTGTGCATTTCAGTTCTCTGTTACATGTTTTGAAATTTTATTTGCTATTTTTTCATATCGGTTCATTTTTTTTTTTTAACAATTTCTTAATGATTTCTTCCTCGTACTTCACCTGTCCTTTCGTCCTTTTATTTCTCTTTCATGGATGCCATATTCTTTGGAAGCTTGTTTAGACCAAGTTAATGGCCTTTTAGGTTTCCTCCACAGGAATAGGAGCTCGCTTTTTGAATAATAAGAATTCTATGTCACAGGATGTTAGAGATGCTTAGGTGGGGCATGGCCAAAAAAATAGTTGGGACAGGCAGCAAACATGAGAGGTAGGCCGTCCGATATCACCGAGCAGCTGCCCAGCTGACCACGAGTGCATGAGGAACCCCACGGTGACCAGCCTACTGGCTTCGTCTAGAAGATGATGTAGAAAAAATGGTGCATGTTTGGGAGCAGGAGGTATATGGAAACTCTCTGTAGCTTCTTCTCAATTTTGCTGTGAACCTAAAACTTTATATAAAATAAAGTCTTAAAATAATTTTTAACAGTGGTTGCTTTAAGATGCTACATTTTGGGGTAGTTTCTTACATAGCAAAAGCTAACTGATAAACTGAGTAAAGATACTTGAGCTTGCCAGACCTTGCATTGGACTTAATCCCCTTACTCCCACTTTTTTCTTTTCTTTTTTTTTTCTTTTTTTTTTTTTTTTTTTGCCAAGGGCTTAGATCTGCTTTTAGAGGCTTTGTGCTCTGAAAAAATGAGGTGAAATGTTCAACAACAACAACAACAACAACAACAACAAAGGAGCCGGGCTAGCTTATTTGGTAGAGCATGAGACTCTTTAAAAAAAAAAAAAAGAAGAGAAAACATTATTGAATCCCTTTCATTTTTTTATTGTTTTTCACTCCTAGAATTCCTTTGATGATTACCTCTCTTCCTCACATATATGTATACTAGAGGCCTGGTGCATGATACTTGTGCACAGGTAGGGTCCTAGCTAGTGATCAGGGCCAATCAGGGCCTTCCTTCCCCCAGCTGCCAGCTGCTAACCGGGCCTTCCTTCATTCCATGCTTCCCCCTGGTGGTCAGTGCACATCATAACAAGAGGTCAAACTCCCAGTTGGTCAAATTCCTGAGGGGACAATATGTATATTAGTCTTTTATTATATAGGATTACATTGTTGTTCCTTTTAAATTTATTTTTGATTGATTTTTAGAGAAACGTTGATTTGTTGTTCCACTTACTTATGCATTCAATTGGTCATTTCTTGTATGTGTTCTGACCAGGGATTGAACTCATAACCTTGGCCTATTTGGATGAAGCTCTAACCAACTGAACTACCTGGCAAGAGGCCTTGCCTCTTCTATTCCAAAAAAGCTAGTGTATTTTACACACATGGTTAATTATAGGGACAATATGCTCACAAGCAAAACTGTGGTTGGAAACTTTTAATTGGGCATACAAGTGGCCATCTAAATGTTCAAATTAAATGGTTAGCCGTCCAACCACGACATTGAGAATGCTGGGGAAATTTCTCCCACAAATTTCCATGGTCTCAACCAGTACCTAAAGTTCAATCTATACAACAGTAGCTGACACAGACACTATTTTTCCATTCATTCATTCTCCCAGTCATTCATTCATCAATTCTGAACCGCCCACTATGTCCAGGCATTCTGCCAAACAGTGTGGAATCCAGCAGAGGACATACCTAGCTGGTCCCTGGCACTAGGAGCTTGTATTCTACACACCAAATGCTTTGACTTTTAAAATTCCTTTGGCTAGGGTGAAATCAAGAAAGTTCTAGTCCTAGCTGGTTTGGCTCAGTGGATAGAGCGTAGGCCTGTGGACTAAAGAGTCCAGGGTTCGATTCCAGTCAAGGGCACATGCCCAGGTTGCTGTAGGGGGTGTGCAGGAGGCAGCCAATCAATGATTCTCTTTCATCATTGATGATTCTATCTCTCTCCCACTCCCTTCCTCTCTGAAATCAATATATATGAAAGTTGTATGGAACACCTACTTCAAAAAAGCACCTACTTCAAAAGAGTGCTAGAGGAAATGAGAGTAAAAGAAGTATTATAAATTTTGACCATTCTTCATAACACCAAATAGTGTATTCTCCTCATTTCCTCCCCCCATGGGAATTGCCTGATTATTTGAATGAATAAAGAATATGTTGTTTTGTGCATCAGAGAGGGATACACTATTTGGACCTAAAGCTAGGCCTGCATTCAGTGTCAGTGAAGAACTGGAACCACCACCCACATAACGGAGGTCCCTTTCTGCTGATAACGCACAAGAACGTCATGTGGACTTGAATTGTTTGGATGACTGTCTCATGTTCCTCCATCATCAAGACTGGGAGAGGGGGAAAAGTGCATAGATGCTTTGTTTCTTGAACCAATCATTGTTGAGCTACATTCCAGGCATTATTCTGAATGTTGGGGATATAGCAGTAAAGAAAACAAGACAAAACTCCTTCCCTCATGGAGCAGACTTTTTAAACTAAAGAGGCTGATTGACACAGTAAATAAGAAAAATATGTATCGTCTGAGATCATAGTAAGTGCTATGTAGGAGCATCCATATAGTCTACATGTGATGTTTTACAAATGTCACTAACCGTGTGACTGCCAAATAATCCCAATAAAACCCTAATCGTCTTTTTTTTTTTTTTTTAATAATTGCAATTTTTGCCTCTTGGTAGATAGCTCAGTTGGTTAGAGTGTCGTCCCATTATATCAAGATTTTGAGGTTGGGGCTTCAGTCGCTTGTCAGGGCACATATAAGAATCAATCAATGAATGCATAAATAAGTGGAACAAAAAAATCAATGTTTCTCTTTCTCCCCCTCTCTCGCTCTAAAAACAATTTTTAAAAATTTTTAAACACTTTTTAAAAATAATAATTGCAATTTTAAAAGTTTTTAATCTTTCAATTACAGTTGACATTCAATATTATATTAGTTTCAGGTGTATACCATATGGTTAGATATTTATACAACTTTTGAGGTGATTCCCTCCACCCCCATTAAGTCTGGTACCCACTTATAATCATCTTTTTCATAGCAAAGCAAATTCTCAGTGCCTTTCTGTCTTCAGTTCAGAACAACAGAAAAAAATGTTGAACTCCAACAAGCATGGGGAGGCCAAAGGTGAAGGACACGCTTCCTGCCCCTAAGGACCCTTGGTAGGGCCACCATGTACACAGGTAATTTCACCATCAGGTGGTGGTGTAGAAGCCGAAGAAACCAAGCGACACTTAGAGAAATGGAATCACACAGCTTTATTATACCAGTGGTCTCAGAGGAGTTGCCTCCAAAGTCTGAGCAAACCAATATGGTAGAAGCTCTTCTTTTATCCCTTTTGGTTTCTTTGTCCCCCAAATATGGAGGGGGACTTCGGACCTTTTGTGGGCTTTGTAAAAAGCCCCGTGTGTTGCCCTAACCGGGACTGAAAGGTCCCAGGTTCAATTCCGATCAAGGGCATGTACCTTGGTTGTGGGCACATCACCAGTAGGAGGTGTGCAGGAGGCAGTTGATCAATGTTTCTAACTATCCCTCTCCCTTCTTCTCTGTAAAGAATCAATAAAATATATATTTTAAAAAACAACAACCGTGTGTTGGGATGGGGGCATTGAGATCATATCTAAGGGGCTGGCCTGGCACCAGCACCGATAACCCCCTCTGTAGGCTGTGTATTGTTCATAGTTTATGGCCTCTCTAAAATGGGAGTCGTACGTCAGGTAAACAGGTCTTGCAAGACCAGATTGTGGAGAAAAGGGTAGTGACTTGATTATAGATTATCAGGAATGCACATTAGGTTACTGCACAGATTCAGACTGCTAGCCCCCAAACATCAGGGTCACATTGGAATTAGCCTATATAGCCTTCTCCGTGGTAGGCCTTCAGCAGGGGTAAGCACAGGTTGCTATAGGAACATAATGCTTTTGGGAAACTCCTGAGTTTCCTCTTGAAGCAGAAGGAGGCCTTGTCCCACAAGGAGACACGGGAGAGACATGCCAGGGGGTGAGAACAGCGTCCCCATATCGAAGATGGGAGTGGGGACAAATAGGGGAGAACCACCGACTCCTAGATAGTCCCAGATCATAAAATGGGAAGAGGTTGTTTTCCATAATGACATGTCTATCTAGGTAAAACTGCAAAAATCAGAAGTTTAGAAATCCCAACTATAACTTTGAATCCAACTCTTCGGCAGATAAACACAATGCAGAAATGAAAACAGCTCAGCCCTGGCAGACACAGCTCAGTGGTTGAGCGTTGTCCCATGCACTGAAGGGTCATGGGTTTGATTACTGGTCAGGGCACATACCCAGGTTTTGGGTTTGATCCCCAGTCCAATCAATGTTTCTGTCTCACATTGCTGTTTCCCTCTCTCCCTCTCCCTTCCTCTCTCTAAAATAGATTTTTACGAGTTATCTAAAAAAATAAAAACACCCCTTCTTCACTCACATTGAAATCTCTTCCCTTTTCAAAAGCTTTTAAATAAAATGCCTCTTTAGGGTGGGATCCGTTCCTGCGATTGGCTTTTTAAGAAAAGATTTCTCCTAAAGAAAGAAAAGCCACCTTGGATCTGACACAACAAAAAAATCTAATCAAACAACAACATCTTTCGGGGGAGAGAGGGAGGAAGAGAGAGAGGGAAGCAAGCTTCTTTGAGCCCCACCGAACACAGGGAGGAGAAAATGCTTCCTTTAAGTGCTGAAAACGAGCACAAAACAGCTTGAAATGTAATCGCCTCTGCTGAATAAAGTGAAACCACATGTGGACCTGACAGCACTTTCTGAGACACAAGTAAAGGTCACTTCGTGTACAAACATCTCATTCCTCACCGAGAGGGCGGGATTGTTGTCAGCGCTCTCGGCCACCGGCCACCGAGGGGCAGGGGCAGGTGCTTCGAGCTACCCGGCCCGCCCGTGGGTGGATTAAGGTAACACTCCACAACCCAAAGCTCCAAGTCGAATCACCCAGGAGATGGACAACTCTGGGCTCCAGCCTTCCAGCCCTAGAGACAGGACCAAATCAGGTTTAGCCTTGGCCAGTTGGTTTAGAGCAGTGTTTCCCAAAGTGTGGTATGCATACCCCCAGGGGTACGGGAAGAGTTTGGTGGGGGTACTCGTTGCACCGGAGTTTGGTGGGGATATGCACTGCACCGTGCTTAGCTGCGCCTAATTCTACGTTCTCATGAGTCAAGTCAATCTTGTGAGGCATGAGATGGTTTGGTGTGCAAATAAATGTTATTTATAATATAACTGTTATTTATATTTTATTATCAATAATTTTATTTTTTATTTATTATTATTTTGTTTATTATCAATAATTTTATTTTTTATTTATTATTATTTTGTGTATGTACCAAAAAAAGAAAAAATATATATTTTGATTATTAAAATACATCCTTTTTTTTTTTGACGAGGGGTACTCAGCATTACAAAAATTATAGAAGGGGTACACATATGTCAAAAGTTTGGGAAACACTGGTTTAGAGCATCCTCTTGATACACCCAGGCTGTGAGTTTGATCCCCAGTCAGGTACAAGAATCAAAAAATAAATGCATAACTAAGTGGAAACACAAATTGATATATTCCTATTTCTCCTTTTCTCTCTCCCCCTTCCTTTCTCTCAAAAATCAATCAATACCAATTTTAGAATCCTTGCTAATTTAAAAGCCAACCCCTCACTCAAAAATCCAGCTTCTTTTCTGTTCTGCCCACCTTCACCTTACAGTCCCGTTCCCCCCCCCCCCCCTGCAAAGACATAAGTTTGGGGAGCATTTAAGATCTTGCGTCCCTGCATGTCATCAGTTTTGCTCAAATTTCATGAGAGAATTTTAACTCATGAAAATTGAGAGAGGTGGGGGGAGGGGAGGGGGGGGAATGGGGGCTGGTTTGGCTTCCTGGGGAAGCGGGACGCCGGCGGCCGCCAGCGCTGCCTTTGGAAATGTCTCCCAGCAGCTGGGAGGTTCCGGTCCGGACCCCAGCCTTGGGGAAACTGCCATTTTAAAGGGCCCTCGGCCCGGAGGCCCTGCTCCCCGACCATGTCCCTTTAAGAAAGGACGCGCTGCAGAGCGACCTCCAAGTCTTGCCTTCCAGGGGGAAATCACCTCTGGAAAGCTTCTCCCAGAATGAGAAGCAAATCATTTGGTTTGAAAGAGAAGAAATCTTGAGAGCGGGGAGGGAGGGAGGGGGACCTAGAGTCGGCTCCTGTGGACAATAGGGGGGGAAGGCCGGGGGAGGGGCAGGCTGGAGGGGATCCTGGGGGGGGGGGGGCACATATGTAATACTTTCAGCAATAAAGAATTAAAAAAAAAGTTCCTGTGAACCAAGAAGAGACCCTTCCAGTGGAACGCGGCTACTTTCTTTCCCAGTCACTTGGCACGTTTTGGAGATATTAAGTTTACTCGAGAAATCAGAATAAAGGAGCCTGCGTTCCAGAAAATCACGTGATCTCCACTCCTCCCTCCTTCCTTCTCTCTCTTCCTCCTTCTCTCCCTCCTTCCCTCCCTCTCCCTCCTCCTCCCTCCGCTCCTATCCAACGTCCCCCTCCCCCCGAGCTGCGTGCACCACCTTTCACACCGGCACCGGGGGCGGCCCTTGCACACGTGGGGAGACCCGTGGGTGGGGGAGGCAGGAGGTGGCTGAGAACAAGGTGACCCACGGAAGCTGCCGGCGTCGCCCCGGTTTCCTCCTGCCCCGCCCACTCCCCACACCCCACTCCCCTACACCCGCTCCCCAACCCTCCGGCCGCACTTCCTGCTCCTGGGACCTGGCAGGTGAGCCCAGCGGGGGCGCAGATGGCTAAGGAATCTTGGGTGTGTTCTCCAAACTTTTAATTATTCAAGGAATAGCTGAATCCATTCTTCTTGAGGGGAAAAAAGTAACTATCAAAGCAAAACCACACCAAACACCACAGTCTGTTCGGGTGACATGAGCTGTACGTTGCATTTTCCCTTCCCGCTGCCTGATTTCCATCCCTCCACCCACGTGTTCTTGGTAAGGAATAGAATAGCGAAATGCACCTGATTTAGCAATAGAAATACAAGAAAGAAATTTATCAACTTAAAAGCTGAAAGTTATGGCATAAATTTAAAAAGCAACCAATAGCAATCATGGGTTCTTTGGGAAGTCCAGCAAAATTAAGACAGCTTATTGGCACAGATGAGTAAGAGAACAAGCAGGGATGCACTTATAAACAACATAAAAAATAACAGATATAATGACACTGGGAGAGCAGACTTTTTAAGTGTTTAAGGCACAATTATGTACCATTGAGCTTGAAAATCTACCTTTGGCCAGGGGAAAACATGAATTATACCAAAATTAGCCCAAGCAGGTGTTCTATTTACACCTGAAGTATTACTTTTCTTTACCTGCTTGCTTGATGGACATTGTAAAAGCCCGCTTTAGAAAACTGTGGGAGAACTCAGTTCTTTTTCTCATGGAATTATTATATTCTTAGGAGACGAAATGGAGCTATGTGTCTAGAATTTTATTTCTAAAAATGGGCTCATTTAGAAATTAATTTAGCTTATAGAAGTGTCTGCCGTGGGTAAGTCATATTGGTGAGATAAATTTTTTCACAAATCATTGATTTATAATATTTTCTTTAGATGCTAATTAGTTAATCCAGTTTCTTCTTTTTAAAAAAATGTTATTTATTTCAGAGAGGAAGGGAGAGAGAGATAGAAACATCAATGATGAGAGACAATCACTGATTGGCTGCCTCCTGCACGCCCCTACAGGGGAACAAGCTGGAAACCCAGGCATGACGCTTTTTCCACTGAGCCAAACTAGCTGGAATTGTTACCAGCTTCTTAACAAACAATCTTCCCAGCCCCCTAAAAAAATTACCACAAAAACAATGGCCAGCCTTTATTTAGGGCTCTGTGCCAGACACATGCATTAGCATGTTTGACCCTCATAATGATGTTTAAGGCTTGATACCATTACTGTACCCATTCTATAGATGACAAAACTGAGGTGTGGAGAGATTGCTTAAGACAACACAGCTCTGGGTGGCAGCATGAGGATTCCAATGGAGAAAGGCTATCATGGCGCAGGGCATCGAAGTCTGTACATCACACCAAAGGATAATGCTTCCCTTTCCACGTTTTAACTGGGAACTCATAATTCCCTGGACAGTGCGCCTGTCTTACCCCGATGGCCCTTAGTAAGAGTGGGAGTTGATTCCCAGCTCCTGTGGCTCAGTTGGTTGTGTATCATTCCCTGCACTAAAAGGTCGCTGATTCAATTCCAGGTCAGGACACATGCTTGGGTAGCCAGCTCAGTGCCCGGGAGGGGGCATGCCAATCCATGTTCCACTCTCACATTGACGTCTCTTTTTCTCTCCCTCTCCCTCTTAAAAAGAAAAGAAAAAAAAAAGTGGGAGGTGAAGGTAGGAAAAACATCAGATGCCCTCAGGAAAGATGACTAAGGGATTTAGGAAACTGAGGGAGTGTCTGCTAGGGCGAGGTGGAACCTAACTGGGGGTTTAGGGAATACTGTGATAGAAAGCCCTAGGCCTGGACGGGGCACTTCAGGAATGAAATATCCAGACAAGTTAGCATTGTCATCATGACCACTATTGTTACTGCTGTGCCTCCCTTTTAATTAGACAATAAATAAAACTTCTGGAGCATTTGATATCTTGCTCCATAGGATACGGCATCCAGTTGCCTCAAATCAACTCATAAAAAAATTTTATTTAAAGAAATTTTCTTGCCCTGGCCGTTGTTTCTCAGTGGTTAGAGCAGCGGCCTGTGGACTGAAGGGTCCCAGGTTCAGTTCCCGTCTAGGGCACAGGGCGCTGTCCTCGGTTGTGGGCTCCAGCCCAGGCCCCAGGGGGGACTTATGCAGAGGCAGGGAGGGGAGAGCAACCAATCCAAGTGTTTCTCTCACATGGAGATGTTTTGCTCTTTGTGTCTCTCCCTTTCCCTTCCATTCTCTCTAAAAAATCATCAGGGAAAGAATATCCTCAGGTGAGGATTAACAAACAAAAAAACAAGCAAACAAAAAATTTCCTTTTCTTCTTTCTCCCTCCTCTCGGCCTCCTCCCTCCCCCCCCCCCCCCCCCACACACACACACAATCAAAACGACTGAAAGGCTGAATGAGAATCCACTCCAACCTGATAGGCTGAGAATGCCATTATCTGCACTCCCTAGGCAGAATCGGCTGTGGACTGCTATTAGGAGTGGGTGGGGAGGTGCTCTTCACCCTCCTGCCTCAGCTCTTTGCACTTCTCACCCTTTTCCTCTCCAGGCCTGGAAGTGTGCAGTCCTGGACTCCACTTCCGGGAATATTCTAGAAGGGCTGGGCTGTGGTTCTCTTTGTGGTTGTAAACCCCTCCAGGCTGGGACCCAGGCTCTGCCTTCTTTTGTGTAAGGGCATTCATTAAATATGTGTTGCTTCATGGAGACATTTTTAAAATAACAGAAAACAGAATATAGACTTTGAGAAAGTCATTTTAGGTTTGACTGACACAGGAATTGAATTAACTACTTCTTTTTCAGTCCTGAAAGCTTCCAGGTGAGTGAGTTACCTGGCCCAGATCCCACAGCCATTAGCTGCAGGGAGATTCTGTGAATGGCCTTACTGCTTTCTGTTAAAGGGCGTGTCTGTCCCTTTCGCTGTGATAAGAAAACAGACCAGGTTCCTTTCTAGAAACCCTATCTCTAAGTGCCTATTTAAATAACTAAACTTTCCTGTGGGTGGAAGAAAGAAAAACAAGTTCACCTGCATTTATTTCCTAAGCGCTGTAGAGTTTTAGAGCCCGACACATCCTAATAACTCAGCTAAGTGTGTCTCTTCATTTTGTTGTGGGAAGTTCATGTTGGTGCTTTCAGCTCCTTGAGCGGATCCGATGGGTAGTGAGATGCCGCCAGCTGACCTTTCCAAAGCCTTCACCATAATGAGGGCTTTGTTGTAAATGCGAAATCAATCGGGAAGCAGGGATAGCTAGTGCATGCCTCCGTTTTATGGTTTCCCTTCCTCGGCTTGTTATTTTCAGGCGACATCCATTGAGCAACTTGTTTCTGAATTAGAAGGTTGCTCAATCGGCTTGCTTTCCTAAGAAGAATTACATTAGACCACTGAAGTAGGTCTGTGTGCCATCCTGGTGTGGAACAAGTCAGTAATGAACTTTTCAAGTTCAGCCACCAAATGAGCCCATGTGATGGCCGTCCTCCTTAGCTGAAGCCATGCTCTCACCTCACCTTGCATGGACCACAGCCCACAGCACATGCATCGAATTAGTCCGAAGAGGTGGGTTTGACAAGCTGTACTTTCTTCAGCGGCTACAGTCAATGTTAATAACTTTGGCAGGATAAACCATGCGTGCTCAGCCTGAGAGGATGAGAGGTGGAAGAAACTCCCTAACGTACAACGGGCCCATTCTGGTGAAGCTGAAGCGGAGGATCGGAGACAGGGAGGCCGGGTGAAGCCGGAAATGCCTTTCTGACAGTTCTGGATTTTCTGGTATATCTGCTGCCACTTGCACCGAAGGACTGGACTCTAATTGAATTCCTCTGCGTCGAAGGCTGGTGAAAATGTACAGACCCGAGTTTGCAGGAAACCAGGGCTGCCAGAATCCAGCCTTTTGTGAAGGGGCCGATATCTGTCCAGGGGTCTGTTAGACGGAAGGTGAGGCCGACTAGTGACGTGGGACCCTGGATGTCCTTTTCGGCATGATGCACATCCTACCTGCCCAAATCAATGCGCTTAAATAACTTAAAATCAGCTCTCCCAATGGACCCTGCTTACAGAGGAGGAAACGGGGGCCCTTAAAGGTGCAGGGCAACCTGATATGGCAAATACAGGACCAGGAGCGAAAGAGCCTAGGGCAGGCTAAATCGCTTTCCTCAGCCTGCACGTGCTTTTAGATCACCAATGAGCTGGGATAAACAAAATGGCATGATTTCCACTTCTCAAGTGCTGTGGTTTTGGGGTCTCCACTCCAGGTCTGCGTTTGCAGTCTCCCTGAGCCTAAGTATTTATGTATGTGTAAACAAGCGTAAATATATAATGTGAAAATAGGACACTTCCATGGAAAGTGCTATAGGAACGAAGCTTGGAGGAGTCACGTTTAACTGATTTGTTGGTGACAGAATTTAAACATATGTCACATGTGTTCACTTCCTGTTGCTACATGTGGGTTCTTTGACCTACTGACTTTATAAGGGGGGGAGGGAGGAGAGAAGGAAGCCAGATATTTCTGGAGCGTTTACATTCTCTACGCTTGAAATAAAATGAAAATGATGAGGGGGATATGGAAAATTAGTGGCGTGTTGATATTTTTTAAAATCCACCTCATTCTTCTATTGCAAAGATTGAACTACCCCTAGACTTTCCTGGAAAAGAAAAATCCTGCTTCACGGGCAAACGAATAATAAAACACAGCGAATTTTAGTGAAATCATCTCCTGAAAATAGTTCTCCGCTGGTGGAGTGCGGATCCTGGAAAGTCTACTAAGCCAAGTGATTAGACATGAAGGCCGCAATGAGATTGGGGACTTTTAAAAAAAGGCCAAAATGCCCCTACGTCATGTTATTGGAGGAACTCGTCTTCCTTTTTCTTTTCCTTCTTGACATGCTCCTGACCATTTTACAAACCAAACTACAAAGCCCACTTGAGTATTAATGATCTCTCAAAGACTTTAGATTAGAGAGAGAGAGAGAGAGAGAGAGCGCTCTGTCAGCAGCTGAAAAACTGCTCTAAGCACACAGGCTGGGCAACAAAGGAAGCTCCCATTTTTAGCAGCAGGAGTGATTTGACAGACAGCTCTTAGAAAGGAGTTTGCTGCTTCCTTAAACTTTGAAACTCTTAAGTCTTGATCACTCAACACACAGCAGGCTTCAGTTCTGTAATTAACCACGTTAAACCCGAGGCCGGGCCGCCCCTGAGCTGTGCTAGGTGTCTGCCCGTTTCCTTGGCGAAGGATCTTCCCTCATCACCAACAAAGAAAGCGCTAATTGTTTAAATCGTGCACCGCGAACAAAAGATGCAGCGGGGAGCCCTACCTTTCAGGATGAATTCACAGAGCAACTGCACTGCTCGTGGCTGCACTTGTTTCTTTTGTTCTGAAGGCCTCTGGGGAAGTTGATAAAGTTATGATTTATCGTTCTGCAAGAGACATCCCACAAAAATAGTTTGTTTAAATTTTAATTTTTCAAAGACAAGCAAAGGTTATAGAGACCAACACAACTTTTAATCTAAGTTTTCGAGGGTTGTTTTGAAACAAGGAGTATTTGAAAGACATTTGGAGTCTTTTGATTGGTCAAGAATACATAGTTTTAAATAGCAATTTTGACTATATAATAATAGCTAAATGCATTCCAATTGTTTTGTGTGTTTTTTTCAAAAAAAAAAAGCATGCCCAGCCAGTGTGGCTCAGTGGTTGGTTGAGCATGGTTTGATTCCTGGTCAGGGTACATGCCTGGGTCATGGGTTCGATCCCCACCCAGTGTGGGCATGCAAGAGGCAGCTGATCAATGATTCTCAACATTGCTGTTTCTATATCTCTCTCCCTCTCCCTTCCTCTCTGAAATTAAAAAGCACTACAGCTGTGGCCAGTGGTCTCAGTGGTTAGAGCACTGGCCCACACATTAAGGGTCTCCCGAGCAATTCCAGGTCCAGGGCACCTACCTGAGTGGCAGCTTCCATCCCCAGCTCCAGTTTGGGTGAGTGCAGGAAGCAAACAATTGATGTGTCTCTTTCATATCAATGTTTCTCTCTCTGTCTCTATCTCCACCACCACCCCATTTTCCTCCTCCCTCCCTTACACTCTCTTTTTTTAAAAAAAAAAAAATATATCATCTAGTGAGAATTAACAGTAAGTAAATATCTCTATGTAGGAAATGGTTTATGAGGAAGAATGGCTTTCACAAGGAACATCTGAAACTAACAGTGGGTCCTCACACAGCCCGGTCAGCCGGGTGGTGAGTTTCCAGGTGGAGACACCGGAGCCCTGCAACCAAATTCCCAGTTCTCGCCCACAACCTGCTACATGCCGGAGCCAATTATTTTTTAATTGAATTTTTAGAAACCAGCTGAGGCTCTACTTCCTTCAAGTGTGGGACAATCCTAGTTACTTCCTCCTCTGGCTTCCCTCCCCGGGCCTGGAGGACAAACATGTACATGTTTCCCCAGATAGCTGATGAGTGCGGGTGGCAGTGTGAGGCGGCCTTTTCTCCACGGGGATGTGTGGTTCCCTCCCCCTCCCCCTGCTACAGCACGTCTTAGTTCCTAACCGTGGTTTTGCAGGGTTGCTTGGCTAGAAATACAGTGATAGCTCTCAAACTTCGCATTCCCAATTTCATCTTTAATTGAAAATTCCAGAAATGCAGTAAACCCAAAATGGTCTTTAAAATTATTTTTTTTTTAAATGTAAGCCCTAAAAGCTTTAAGGATACGTGTCCAAATGACCTTATCAAGAATTCTCTAAAAATAAACCAGCTCGGCTAGTGTGGCTCAGTTGATTGAGCGTCATTCCATGCACGAAGAGGTCACAGGTTCGATTCCCAGTCAGGGCACATGCCTGGGTTGTGGGCTCCATCCCAAGAGAAGGGTGTGCAGGAGGCAGCTGATTGATGTTTCTGTCTTATCGATGTTTCTATTTATCTCTCTCCCTCTCCCTTCCTCTCTTTCTAAAAAAAAATTCAATAAAAACACATTTTAAAAAACAAAAGAGAGACCATTAAACAAGACATTTGGCTCCAGAGGATGATTCCTTCAAAGGGTCTTTCTTTGTCTAAAAAAATAAAAATGACACAAACACAACACCACAGCCAGAGATTCCGTGTAGGGGATCCAAACTGAGAAGGATCCGATCCGATGCTGGCATGAATGACCATGATAACCGACCAGATGGAGTCCGCCTCAGTCTGTGGCCTCACAGTTAAAGGAGAAAACGGAAAAAAAAAAACCCGACTGTGTGAAAAGTGGTTGAACATCAGCTGCTGTGAAAGGGGCATAAAAATAAAACCCAAGAGACAGAAGAGCTGTTCTCTGTGAGCAGTGGGAAAGTTTACCCAAATGACAAGCCATCATTGGGGACGGCCCAGCATGCTCAAGAGCATTTCCTTAGATCAAACAAGGACAGACAGAAGCCCAGCATTTATATCTCTGCTGGTTGGTCATGGGCCCTCTTTCCTAGAGTAATTATATGCTACGTCCATGGAGCAATGTGTCTAATACCTTAACGCTCCGTGTACAGAGGACTGGGATCATATGACCTGGCTATATTTAGAAGCAGACTGTTTTCTGTTTTGCTCAACCTTACAATTTTCTGCCCTGAAAGAGGAGTTTCAAATGTACATTGATCTTTCTCATATCGTGAATGAACTGAATTAGCACCTGGTTTCAACTGCCAAAAAACTAAAAAAAAAAAAAAATAATGGGGGAGGGAAGAGGAGAAGTCTGTGTACTCCTAATTCAACATGGGAGGTAGAATTTTCCCCTACTTTCTTCAAAAGAGCATAACCAGAAAGGTAAGGTAATAATAGTTACCAAATTTTATCATTGCTAAAGTATGTACTTAACTGAACAAAGCAACAGTGTGAAATGGTGACATTACCCCAAGGCAATTTAGACGGAAGTTTAAAAAAAAAATACTATGAATCGTGGAAAAAACTAACTCACATAACTATGTAAAGTAACTGAAAAATTAACTCTAAGGAAGCAGGAAAATTATGTATTATTTACAGGAATGTGTGTGGCCCCCTCTCTCATGATGTGTCTGGAAATAATAATGGTCTAAAAAATGAACAGTTTTTCTTGTAAGTTAAAGGTCATAAACCTCAATTGCCTGCCCCAAGCCCAATCCCTTGGAAAGGATGCTTACTGTCTTTAAATAATCTTATTCTCTCTGTGGGGGTAGTCCCAATGTTTTTCTGAAGTTTAAATCTGAGTGATTATATGTGTGATTAAATTATTAGACTATATTGTGATCAGAGTTTCGTTCAGGGTTCCCTAGGTACAGAATTCATCCATTCATTTGTTCACTATTAATTAAGATTCACCTGTTAAGAAAGATGACTACCAGCTTACATCCAGGGCAGGTGCTCAGTACATAAGAGGATTTTAACTTAGTGTCATTGTGTCAGATGACTTAGAGTTCCCACAACTTCCCAAGTTAACCATATCACATTCGCACTGCTATTTTAATTAGGAAAATATCTACTCAAGAAAGAGAGGAAGGGGGAGAAAGAGAGAAATGTCAGTTTGTTGTTCCACTTATTTATGCATTCATTGGTTGATTCATGTGTGTGCCCAGACTGGGGATCGAACTCACAACCTTAGCTTATAGAGATGACGCTCTAACCAACTGAGCTACCCGGCCAGGGCCTCCCTTTATTTTTGTATCATTATAGTTTTCCATCTTTCTCCAGGGAATTTGTTGTTTTACATAATTTCTATTGCTGTTTATGAGTAGAGATTTTTAAATTGTAGTGTTCACTAATTTCTCATTCATTCAACCTTTTTTTCCATTTAGTAATCATTGCTATACAGGACAGTCTAAATGCTCAGAGGTCCTAGCATTTTCATTGTATGAGCTAGTCAAAATTTCCAAAAAGAGGTTTATTTAAACATTCACTTGTTTGGAAACAGATACTCTTTTTTTTTTTAAGCCCCATCTGAGGATGTGCTTTTACTCATCTGAGAGAGAGGAAGGGCGAGGGGGAGAAACATCCACTGGTTGCCTCTCGCAGGTGCCCTAACCAGGGATCGAACCCATGACCCTTCATTGTCAGTTGGGATGTAGCTCCAACCAACTGAGCCTCACTGGTTAGGGTGGAAACAAATAATTTTTTAAAATATATTTTTGTTGATTTTTCACAGAGAGGAAGGGAGAAGGATACAGAGCTAGAAACATAGATGAGAGAGAAACATCAATCAGTTGTGTCCTACACACCCCTTACCGGGGATGTGCCAGCAAGCAGTGCACATGCCCTTGACCGGAATACAACCTGGGACCCTTCAGTCTGCAGACCGACGCTCTATCCACTGAGCCAAACTGGTTTCAGCGAAACATAATTTTTAATACACACGTGTATGCTTCATTGTCATGGAATTGGGGTGACCTAGCCTATTCATTCCAACGTGTTTTAGTTTTTACATGTTAACATCACTAAAATTAGTATTTTGTAATCAAGGGCATTTTGCAATTGTATTTGGAAGCATTTCTTTTTTTTTAATTTTCAGTTACAATTGACATTCAATATGATGCCGTGTAGTGGCTAGATATTTATATAACCCTGATAAGTCTAGCACCCACTCGGCTCCATAATTTATTATTACGATACTAGAGGCCCAATGCACGAAACTCATGCAAGGGTAGGCCCTCTCGGCTGCCCTGGCTGCTGCCTCAGCTCTCGAAGCCCCAGCTTCATCCAGAAGATTGTCCGGAAGGTCATTCCACTGTTCAGCCATTCGGTCGAGCTTTTTTTAAAAAAAAAATATATATTTTATTGACATTTTACAGAGAGGAAGTGAGAGGGATAGAGAGTTAGAAACATCGATGAGAGAGAATCATCAAACAGCTGCCTCTTGCACACCCCCTACTGGGGATGTGCCCGCAACCAAGGTGCATGCCCTTGACCAGAATCGAACCCGGGACCTTCCAGTCCGCACGCTCTATCCACTGAGCCAAACTGGTTTCGGCTGAGCTTTTATTATTAAAGGTTGTTGACTATATTTCCTGCACTGTACTTTACATCCCCGTGACTATTTGATAACTGCCAATTTGAACACCGTAATCCCTTCACCTTTTTCACCCAGCCCCCAACACCCCTCCCAGGTAACAATCACTCTTTCTCAATAACCCCTGAGACAATGCAGCATCTTACAAGGGGGTGATGCTTTAGTTTCCACAAACTACAGTAACCTGCCCCTTTAGTTTTCTGAATTATTTGGATATTATTGCTTACCTATGTCTGCCATGACGGACTTCGAAAGGATTAGTAACATCGATGGAAAAAAGAACAGAATAACAACTACCATTTGAGCCATTTTGCGAATTTCCCAACATTTCATCCTCACCAAGTCGAGAAAGTCCTTACGGTTTGTGGAGCAAGAAGGACAGAGAACATCTCAGCGGCTCCCCTCGCTCGCTGGCCCACCCTCACCCCAGGCAAGTCTGTCTTTCAGAATGTGACATAGCCGAAACCGGTTTGGCTCAGTGGATAGAGCCTCGCCTGCGGACTGAAGGGTCCCAGGTTCAAATCCGGTCAAGGGCATGTACCTTAGTTGCCAGCACATCCCTAGTCGGGGGTGTGCAGGAGGCAGCTGGTCGATGACTCTCTCTCATCGATGTTTCTAACTCTCTAACCCTCTCCCTTCTTCTCTGTTAAAAAATCAATAAAATATATATATTTTTAAAAAGAATGTGACATGTTGTGTGTGGTGATTGGGGTGCACCAGGGGCGGGGGCGGGGGGGCACCGCTGAGACTCTGTGCCTGGAGCCAGTGGCTCACTCGCCTCCGCCTCCACCTCCGCACCAGATTCCGCCCCAGCCAGTCGGACGTTAGACCCCAGGCTCCTAAGGGCTCCGGCCTCCCGGCGGCATTTGTCACGTTAGGAACAGGCACTTGTTGGCCGCCTCGGTCACCGACAGCCGCTCCCGAGGAAACACCAGCTCCAGGAGCGCGGGGCACGTGCGCCCGGCTCCCCGGGTCCCCTCCTTCCCTCCAGCAAAGGCCCGGGCGGTGCCTGCCGGCTGCGCTGCGGGACCGGGGGGAGACCGCTGGGGCCAGCTTCTGTTTTCACGGGTGACAGTCGTCGCACAAACAAGTAAATAATTACAGAAAGCGAGGCCGCGATTGGGTGAAGGAGCAGCATTCACACCGTTTCCTGGCTAATTAAAAGAAAAAGCTGGTAACGCGAAACAAAGGGCTAGTGCCCAAGCGACTTGCTATGTGGCTCTTAAAAGTACTTGGTTTGGGCCAAGAGTCTTGGTTTTTGTCCAATATCAGCGGCAAAAGTGAGTGTGAAGAGCCGGTAGCTGGTTTGCAAGGCGGGCAGCCAGGAAGGATCTGGGGGTGTGGGGGAGGGAGAAGGAGAGGGGAGGGAGGGGAGGGGAGGGGAGGAGGGGGGATAGGAAGAAGGGGGGTCAGCCTGCCATGCCAAACGTGTTGCATGGAAGCCACAAGCTTTTGGTTCTCATGAGAATCCTTGAGTATAGCCTCTGGTTCAGTTCTGCTTGGAAGTTAACCTTCCTCCTTTAAAACCAAAATGCCCACTGAGTGGCTTAGGAGTGCGGCTGGGTGCTGGTGTGGGAGCGGGTCGGACAGGAGCCCCGGAGAGCAGGTTTTCAGGGGGGCAGCGAGTTAAGGATCCTTCCTGGCAGGCTTCCCCGCCCCCTTCCCACGCGGCCCCCACCCAGCCTCCTGCGGCCGCCCGGGCGTCCAGGGCCCTCTCCGCTGCGTCTGCTCTGAAAGCAACTGCGCCAGCGGCTCACGCCAGGAAAGCAAGTTGCCGGAAGTTTGCAGAACCTATTTACATTCCCTCTTATCGTTAAACCCCCAAAATAATGAAATTTAGCAAATTCGGTCTCCTCCCACATCCACCAACACCCCGCCATGTAAAGGCAAGCCAGCTGAAGGCATCCAATACTATTTACCCGCACTCTTTTTTTTCTTTTGTCTGCTTACCTGCATTTTAACGGAAATTGCTGAATACTGAGCCCGGCCGGTGTTACACAGTGGTTGAGCATTGACCTATGAACCAGGAGGTCCTGGTTCGATTCCGGGTCAGTACACACCCCTGGTTGCAGACTCTATCCTCAGTCTTGGAGTGTGCAGGAGGCAGCTGATCAATGATTCTTTCTCATCATTGGTGTTTCTACCTCTTTCGCCCTCTCCCTTCATGAAATCAATAATAATATTTTTTTTAAAAGAAATTGCTGAATACTGAAATAGCAAATTGGGGTCAATCCATATTCAAAATGGGCCTTAAGTTTTATTGTCAACCAATTTCCTCTGAATGCTATATCATCACTGTTATATTTTATTGTCACTAATTATGCTAACTTTATTTTTTACAAAGCACCTAATATTTGCAAGACCTTTGCTGGACCTGGGAAAGAATGATAAATGGAACCTGCTTTGGATAGAACTTCTATTCACTATCTCCTACTTCTAATCAGTATTCTGGAAAGGGTCTGAGAGGACATGTTTTAGGCTTTGAGAGCCACCTGATAGAGGTGAAGCTGCTATAGATGATCCTTCAATGATTGGGCACAGCTGTGTTCCAATAAAGCTTTATTTATAAAAACAGGCAACTGAGGGCTGAGTTTGGAAGAACACCTGTCGGGGTTAGCCAGCCCCGTATGCTTTTGCTGTCAAACTTCAAGTCCATGTCCTGCCCTGGAGCTGATGCCCCGGGGTGCCCTGGCTGCCTGCCAGTGGGGGGTGAGCGGGGCTCCTGGAGGTCAGCATCATTGAGAACTTCAGCGCTTCACCAGTGCTGGCGCTCTTGCTCTCCATTTGGTTTTTATTGTTCTTTTCTCCTTAGTTTTCATTTGGTTTAAGACACAGGCAGGGCTATTGAGTTTCTCCATACTTCTGAGTGCTCTGGGGTACCGAGGACCCTGCATTCCTGCCTGTGACTCGCCTCCAACCACCTACCTTCTGAGGACTCACCGGCTTCCCCTCCAGCCCAGCCTCTGGCCTGGCGCTCAGTCTTATTTATCCAAGTACTGCTCAGAGAAACCATCCCCTCATCTGGCTCTGGCTCTCCAGAGTGGGATCCCCACCTCAAACGTGTTAAGTGACCAATTGTTCAATTGTTATTTGCTCACCCTCATGAAAATCTAAGTATATGAAAACAGAAACCTACTTCTGTCCAGGACAGAGCTGGCCACAGGGCAGCTCTGTAAATCTAATTGTGAAAGGGAGGGAGGGAGAGGAGAGAGAAAGGGTGGAAGAGAGGGGGCAACCTACTTCTATTCACTATCTCCAGGACAGTGTTTGCCACAGGAAAGCTCTGTAAATCTAATTGTGGGAGGGAAAGAGGGAGGGAGGGAGGGAGGGAGGGAGAGAGGAAGGGAGGGAGGGAGGGAGGGAGATGGGTGGTTCTGAACTACAATCGGGCCCCTTCCAAAGGGAGCACCACCTCCTATGCTCCCCTTGATTGAGCTCAAGGAGAATCTAGGAACTCCTATCAATTTTTCAAGACATGCCAAAAATCTGGATTATATTGTGGAAATTCCCAGGTTATTTTATTTTTATTAAAAATAATATTTTGTGCCCTAGCCAGGTAGCTCAAGTGGTTAGAGCATCATCCTGATTTGCCAATGTTCGGATTCAATTCCTGGTCAGGACACATATGAGAATTAACCAATGAATGCATAAATAAGTGGAACAACAAATCTATGTTCCCCTCTCTCCCTAAATATCAATAAATAAAAAGTTTTTTTTTTAAATAACCTTTTGTTATTGCAAGTGAATATATGTGCATTTTGTAGAAAGTTAGAAAATAGAGCAAAACAATAATGAAGAAAATAGCCTCAGACTCCAAGATCTGTCACACTTTATGCTTCTAGATCTTTCTCTGTGAGTGTATAAACATCCATGTATTTTTTTTCCCTAAAAGGAGATCAAGTCTGATTTATGGAGTTGACAATCTCCACCTTTCCATTTCAAGAAATATGTTTCTTACCTACAACCATTCCGTAGTCATATTTCCCCGCTGACTCCAAAGATGTCTTTGAGCTGGCTTAGCTACGGCAGCTGCAGTCCAGGCCCAGGCATGGACTTCAGATGTCCATCACTGATGTCTTTCTAATCTAGCATGGTCCCTTTCTCTTTCTCCCTCTTAAATGGACCAACCCCTTGGGGATTTGTGTGGCTGTTTCCCCATTCTCCAGGATTGTAGATGCTGAACGGCAATTCAAAAGAAGTGAAATCTTTGCCAGGACAAACCACCTGTGCGCAGGCTGCTCTCAGGCGTGAGTGCCCACGCTCTGAAGTGAGGGCTGGGGTGGGGGTCCAGCAGAATGAACACAAAACTACTGAGAGATTCTAAGAAGGTGAGTGATGGGCGTTTCATTTTGGGAAAATGACTTATGTCAAGAAGGGGCTGGGATGGGGCCAAGCGTCCGGGTAGGTGACGAGTCAGGAGGCCAGTGTCGTAGCCCAGCATAACCTGATGACATCGTGAGCCAGAGCCTGCCCGGTTCAAAGCCCCAATTTGTCACTTAGTGGCCACGAGAGAGGAGCCGGGTTCCACGGGCACCTGTGTGAAGTGGGAATGACAGTAGCATCCGCCTGTTAAAGCAGCTGTGACACCCCATGTGCGTGGCTGCGAAGCACATAGAACCGGGCCCAGCACACCGCAGGTGCCATATAGGGGTTTGCTATCTCCTCTCCCCGCCCCCTCGCCCCCCCCCCCAATTTATTGAGGTGTAATGGACAAAACTGTAATATATTTACATTGTGATGATTCAATATTGCACACATTGTCAAATGATTACCATCATCAGGTAATTGACACATCCATCTTCCCACAGTTATCTTGAGTGTTTGTGTGTGTGTGTGTGTGTGTGTGTGTGTGTGTGTGTGACAGTTTAAAATCTATTCTTAGCAAATTTCAAGTATATAACACAGTATTAACTGTAGCCACCATGCCAATGTACATCAGGTCCAGAACTTATTCATCTTATAACTGAAAGTTCATACCTTTTGATCAATATATCTTCTCATTCTCGCCAGCACTTAGCCGCTGACAACCACCAATTTTACTTTCTGTTTCTATAAATTCACTTTTTTTAAGGAACAATTCTACATGTAAGTGATATCATATAGTAGATGTCTCTCTCTGTCTGGCTCTTTTTTTTTTTTTTTACATTTTAAAATATATTTGTATTAAGATAAAAAAGGGAGAGGGAGAGGGAGAGAGAGAGAGAGAAACACCAATGATGACAGAGAATCCTTGATTGGCTGACTCCTGCACACCCCACACCAGGGCTCAAGCCTGCAACCCAGGCATGTGCCCTGACCAGGAATCAAACCGAGACCTCCTGGTTCCTAGGTCGATGCTCAACCACTGGGCCATGCCGGCCAGGCTGTCTGGCTTATTTCACTTAGCCCTCTACGTTCATCCATGTTGTCCCAGATGCCAGGATTTCCTTCTTTTTTATGACTGAATAATATTTCAGTGTGTATATATAATTTTAATCATACAGATACATATGTATATATCTATGTAGCTATGGATGATTTGGTGTTCTTTACCCACTTATCCCTGAATGAACACGTGGGTATTTGCATGTCTTGTCTGCTGTGACTAAGGCAGCAGCGAACATAGGAGTGCAGATATCTCTTCAAGATGCTATCTCATTTCCTTTGGGTGCTACTGTTATTTTGATAGAGGAAGACCTTGCCCAGTTTCTCATGCCTCGTTCTAGAAGCCAGGCTTTCTAACTCCCATTTCAGTTTCCTTTCCATTCAATGCTATGTATGGAAAATAAGATTACTCGAAACAAACAAACAAAAAAAAAGGAATGAAAGAACCTGAATATTGGTATATCAGCTTAACCCAGTTTCCCGATGTAATCTGGGAACTCCAACTTTTGTCAGAAAATGTCACATTTACTCAGGTTTCACAGACACAACCACTCCCATCTTTAAAATTTCATTGAACAATTTTAGAAAACAGTAGCCCGGGTGTGGGGAGAATGACCTCAAGAACTACATGCTTGCCAGATTTAAACCTAAATTTTACTCAAATATTCTTATGTTTTTCTCTGATAGTAAAGGTCAGACTTGATCATTACAGAAAATGTTTAAAATCTGAAGCAGTTTGAAAAAGAAAAGAAAATCACTCCAAATTCTACTCCTCCCCAAGTTAAGGACTTAAAAATGTGGTGCATATCCCTGCCATCTTTTCCATTCATGTGAAGATATTCTTAGTTTTTATATTGTTCTCTCTCAATTTTCTCTGTATGTGGAAGACACCATTGGCGGCTTACACAACTCAATCCTTACTTGTTATCAGGACCCTGACTCTTCAGAGAGGAGTCTGTACCCTCCCTTATCCCAGAAGGGAAAACTCATTCTCCTCAAACAAGAGTCTGTTTCATTCTCCTTGCTAGTGATCAGTTTAGAACAGAATTTCTGAACCTCAGAACTTCTGACATTTGGGGCCAGATTAATTCCTGGCTGTGGGGCTGCCCTGGGCGGGTAGGGTGTTTAGCAGCACCCCAGCCTCTACCCACCAGGAGCCAGGAGCAACAACTCTCTCCACCCCACCTATGACAACCCAAAATGTCTCCAGACACTGCCAAATTGCCCTGGGAGAGCAAACGTGCACCTGACTGTGAACCACTGGATTAAGAATAGGTGTGCTTGCCGAAACCGGTTTGGCTCAGTGGTAGAGCGTCGGTCTGAGGACTGAAAGGTCCCGGGTTCGATTCCGGTCAAGGGCATGTACATTGGTTGCGGGCACATCCCTGGTAGGGGGTGTGCAAGAGGCAGCTGGTCGATGTTTCTCTCTCATCGACGTTTCTAGCTCTCTCTCTCTCCCTTCCTCTCTGTAAAATATCAATAAAACATATATTTTTTAAAAAGAATGGGCGTGCTTAATTCTAGTAATTAAGCCATGTTATTCTTCTTACTGGCTGTATACTATTCCACCCTGGAAACAGATAATCATTTATGTAACCAGTCCACTAATGATGAATATTAATTTCTTTTTCATTTTCCTGCTGTAAAAATGAATATCTGTGCCTTCATATAGTTACACTTGAATAGATTAAAACATCCAAAATTCCATGACAGTTTACTCAGTAAGTGTGGGAATATCCATTTCCATAGATCTTCACTAACTCTAGGGAGAAAATCTAATTAAAAATATTTTTTTTGCACTTTGAACACATTAAAAAAAAATGGTTAGCACCCTAGCTAGTTTGGCTCAGTGGATGGAGCAACTGGCTTACGGACTGAAGGGTCCCAGGTTTGATTCTGGTCAAGAGCACATGTCTAGGTTGTGGGCTTGGTCCCTAATTGGGGGCATGAAGGAGGCAGCTGATCAATGATTGTCTCTCATCATTGATGTATCTGTCTCTTCTTTTCCCTTCCTCTCTGAAATCAATAAAAATATATTTAAAATAAATAAAAATAATAAAATGTCTATTTGTTGAAAATTTTTATTTCTTTTTTAAAGAAAATAAGACATTTTATTGAGAATCACAAAAGATTAGTACTAATGGAGATTTAAGTTGTATTCCTGGATGAGAGTAATAACTATTGTAATTATGTAGCTTCCCCAAATTAACTTAAAAAGTTAATGAAGTTCAATTTAAAACCAAAAGAGATTTTTATAGAGAGTTTCGAAAAATGGTATTAAAATTCATCTGGAATAATGGAGAGCCTGAGAAAAAATTAAATTTTGAGAACAAAGATTAATGAAGAAGGAACTCCTAATTCCAAGTATTAAAAAATATTACAAAGTTACAATTACTAAGGACAATAGGGTGCTTTTTACTAAAATAGAGATTTAGAGGAGCTAAATCAGCTTGAAAATTCCCAAAGCAGATTTAACCAAAATAAAGATAGCATTTTAGCCCTGGCCGGTTTTGCTCAATGGATGGAGTGTTGGCCTGTGCACAGGAGGGTCCTGGGTTCAATTTCTGTCAAGGGCATGTACCTTGGTTGCTGGCACATTCCCACTGGGAGGTGTGCAGGAGGCAACTGATTGATGTTTCTCTCTCATCAATGTTTCTAACTCTCTAGCCTTCTCCCTTCCTCTCTGTAAAAAAATCAATAAAATATATATATATTTAAAAGATAGCATTTTATTTTACATTATCTGTATATTCATATTATTCATATGATATGCAAATAAATATCAGATTAATTAAGAAAGAAAAAAATGAAGCATAACTGAAGGAAAATATATTGGTGACTCATTTTATAATTGTGTCTAATATGACATTAAAGGCAGAAGCCATAGGTGAATATAGATATTAAAACTTCTGTACATATAAATAGAAAGGAGACTCAAGCAGCACACCTAACAAGGTAGAAATGTTTCAATGTATAGAGGTGCCACAATTTATATCTCCTGATTTGAACACTCAGTTGATTTTTATTTTGTACTAGAGGCCCAGTGCACAACATTCTTGCATGGGTAGGGTCCCTAGGCCTGGCTGGTGATCAGGGCCAATCTGTGGGGTGACTGGTGGGGTGGTCAGGGGATCCCACCTCTGGCACCTGCATTGGCTGGTCTGGGACCTGCAGGCTGGGGCAGCTCCTACATTGAGCATCTTCCCCCTGGTGGTCAGTGCGCGTCATAGCGACCGGTCATTCCACCATTCGGTCTATTTGCATATTAGGTTTTTATTATATAGGACTGAAGCTTTCTAATGAGTACAAATATTTTTCATAAATGTAACAATTCACTACAGATTTATTTAGAGTTAAAAAATATCTGTCTTCTGCCATTGAGTTTTATGATTATTTAATCTGTCTCTAGGAAATTATTTTGTCCAAGGCAGACTTCTCCTTTGGACACAGGGGACCCACAAAAAAGTTTTAATGTCTTTTAAAATCAGAAGGAAAAAAGTGACTTTTTAGGTGGAAGAAAATGTTTTGATATTTAATATTAATATATTCATTTTTATGCCAACATAATTTATTTTACATACTTTTTTTAAGGAAGGGACCCATGCAAGTCATATTGTGGCCCTGCCCAGTTTTAGCATTTTTTTTTTCAAAATACATGGATCAAACCTGGTTGCTTCCATGCAGAATACGTGGAATCAAAGTGATAACTTGAATCTCAGTGCATAAAATATTCAGAAATGTTCTGTCGACAGCGATCACTTTTCAATTTTCACATGTAACTAAATAAAGATGAGAAATAGTTCACTTCCCTTTTCGTAAAGAAGGATGAACCTCTGGGCATGTCTGTGATCTGCTTTGACCAAAACATTAAAGGGGAATGAAGCATGGCTCACACTCAGTGCCTCATTGTTATGCTGTTATTGTTTGTCATATATATTTTTTTAAGCAAAAGGTGTGTTCACTGTTCATCCCTCCCACGCATTGCTTTACTGTGGGTTTGGGTTTTTTTTCTTTTTCTTTCAGTAATTAAAACAATGTAAAGGATATATTTTATCTTGATAACTTTGGATTTATTCTAACATTTTTGTTTTATTTATTCGTTCATCTGACAAATTAAAGTGCAACAAAAACCCAAAAAACAAACAAATAATTTAAAATGCAAAATTAGGGGGTGGCAGCCTGGAAGGCCCATTTGGAAGCAGAGGGGCCCATGTGGACGATTATACATGTGCAGGTTTCTTTTCAACATGAAAAATGGAGGCAGAGTTCCCAGCCTCAATTATGTGTCCTGGGACAGAGGAAGCAGAAAGGAGCGGAGCTGAGGGGAGCTGGCGCCCCGTGAATGGCCGCCTCTCGGCCCTGCCCTGAATCACTTCCTTCCCAGGCTGGGCGCCTCCAGCACAGGGCTCCTGGGCAGATGTTAACAACAACAGGAGCAGAAAAGCGTCCTCCTTCCAGAAATGCGAACCGAATGACACCACTGCATAAGAACTGCGTTCTTTAAAAGACAAGCCCACCCATAGGTGTCATGACGGGAAGGAAAAGTTAGGCGTGGGAAACAAATCTCCTTTTTCGAAAGAAAAAAAAAAGTCTGTGGAAGAAAAGAAGAGGTTTCTCTTCCTGGTCTAATTTACAACCGCGGCATTCCTCTCTGCAGGCGGGAGCAGGGCTGGGGGCGGTGTCCTTGGCTTCTCTTTGCTGAGTCTTGCAGGATCTCAGTGGGGACACAGTGAGTAAGGACTAGGGACGGTGTGCAAACAGGGGCCCTTGTATGGTACCGGTTGCACCACGGGAGCTTTGGGTTGCCAAATCAATACCTGGGCTGTCCTTGAAAAACCCGCGGGTCTGTTTTTAATAGCTTGCTCCACGGCTGAAATGACACTGATTACCTAGCACAGCCTCACCTTTGATCTACTGATCTAGTTAGGGATGTGTGACCGAGGGCCTGCAGCCGTAGAGATCATTAACGAATTAAAAGAAGAAGGAAGCAGGGAAAACTACAAGTTACAGAAACACAGGAAGTCTGAGGTTTGTCGGTTGTTGAAATATTTGATCGTGCCTTTTCAGAGTCCCGGCTCTCTGAGGGCTTTCTCTGGGTGACAAGACACTGACATTTAAAAGCAGCAGCAACAACAACAAAAGCAAAGCCACTCGCTGTTCAAACTGGAGAAACATGGATCAATTCCAAACGAATGAGGGGTGGCTGGCCAGGTTTTCCACCTCACTCTCTCAGACGCATAAGAAAATGTTTCTGTTTCCTGACATGTACAGTAGTGAAATGAAGGGTTCGCTTCACAAGTTTTGCCCTCATTAAAAAGTGTGCCTTTTAGGCTATTTGGTAATTGGCAAAACGTGAACAGATGGCACAGAAAGTGGCCGTGGGCCCTCATACAATTTCCTATTACTAACATCTTGCATGATAAGGTATATTTGATGCAATTGATGACTCGATATTGACATGTGGTTATTACCTAAACGCCATGGTTTACATCAGGTTTGTCCTTTATGCGGTGCGGCCTCTGGGTTTTCAAACAGGCGTAGTGATAAGATATGTGTCCGCTATCATTACAGCAGCACCCAGAACACAAGCCCCTGTCTGGTTCCAGTAAGCAGCCATCCCGAATCCCGCACTTTCAACATCATCGCCATTTCCACCCCTTGCTGTCCTGCGGTAAGCGGCACTGATTTTAGGAGAAGAGGAGAGCCGATTCTCCCTTCTGGCAGAGGGCCACAGAAAGTGACTTTGTTTGGCTGCAACATGCATGTCCCTGGAAAACCTCCTCTCCTGGTGTTGTGTTCTTGCCCGAGCAGGTAAACACCTGACGGGCTTTGCCGAACGCCCCAGAGGAAGCCCTTCCTTGAAATGACAACGCAGCGAGGAACCGGGAGCATGTGTCCAGTGACCGCCTGCCCTCCCCTCCCCTCTGTCCACCGTGCTTTATGGTTGCACATCCTGACCGTCTTACTAAGCTGCCCGAACACAGGCTTTTCCCACCCTGCTCTTCACCACGCCTCGTCCGGCTCCCCAGTCCCCCTGCTGCGCGTGCACCCAAGCCTGCTGCGATTGGGACCGATGGTCTCTAAACTGAGGGTTTGGGTGGGAGATGGCTAGGCTTTGGGGTAGAGAAAGCAGAATATGAATAGTACAAAGTTATGCTTTGCCCATTCTTTTATTCAATCCTTCAGCAAATAGTCGAGTCTCGTGGGAGAAGACAAATACTGGACGGAGGAATTTACAGACAGAAAGAAAATAAAACGGGGTCATGGGACTGAGGTGAGGAGGGGCTGTGGGAGGTGAGTCCGGGAAGGCTCCTGCAGAGCTGGTATCTGGTCGGAAGTGGCCAGCAAGCCCTGCACAGTCTACACATGGAGAGGCCGGAGCAGACAAGCCTGGCGCTCCCTGGGTTGGACCAGTCGGAGGAATGACAGCAGCAGCACAGTCAGGGCTGGTGGGACCAGGAGGAAGTGGGGAGGAGGAGAGGTCAGGAAGGGGGGAAGGATAGAAATTTGGGGTTTCATTTATTAAGATGAGGACCTTCTGGGAGGTTGTATGTGGGATGGGGGTGGGGAGCATCCGATGAGCTACAGTTCATCTTTTTAAAAATTGTTTTTATTGATTTCAGAGAGGAAGAGAGAGGAAAGAGAGAAACATCGATGATGAGAGAGAATCATTGATCGGCTGCTTCCTGTATGCCCCACACTGGGGATAAGCCCGAAATCCAGGCACGTGCCCTGGCCAGGAAGGGAACTGGGACCTCCTGGTTCATAGGTCGACACTCAGTCCTCTGAGCGACACTAACAGGGCTCGTCGTTTTTGTCTTTACTCATTGCTTCCTTGATCTCACCCATCTGGCGGTCCAGTGATGGAAGCAGCTATTCTCTCATCACCCCTGAGCTAGATTTTTAGATCCCTCCTGGCCAGTTTCGCTGTTTCCATTCTTGCCCACCCTCCACCTTTCAGTTTATTCTTTTTTAAAAAAAAAAATGTATTTTTATTTATTTCAGACAGGAAGGGAAAGGGAGAGAGAGATAGAAACATCAATGATGAGAGAGAATCATTGACTGGCTGCCTCCTGCACACCCCACACTGGGGATTGAGCCCATGTGACCTGATTCATAGATCAAGGCTCAACCACTGAGCCACACTGGCTGGGTGCAGTTTATTCTTCAAATAGGAAAATCTGTCTGAATAAGCCGGACCATATCATCCCTCCCCACAAAACTGCCCTGGCTCCCAGTCTGCTCAGGCCAGGGGCCAAAGTGCTTGCAGTGGACTGAGTGCGAGCTCCTGTGCCTTCCGAACTCACCCACTCCGCCCCAGTCACAAGGAGTCCCTTGTCTTGCCAAGAACATACGAGCCATGATCCTGCCTCAGGGACTTTGCATGTCCTGTGACGTGAGTTTGGATCGCCCCTCTGATAAATGCATGACTTGCTCTCTCACTCACTTCAGGTCTTTCTTCAAATAACACCTCCGGGAAGGAGTTGGCAAACTCTTCCTAGAAAAGGCCGGAGAGTACATGCTTCTGAACGGTGGGCCACCTGCTCTCTTTGGCAGCTACGCGGCCCTGCCATTGTCATGAAAAGGCACTATGGGCGATAAACACGGGAGCAGAGCTGTGTTCCAATAAAACTTTATTTATGGGCACGGACGTAGAATTTCCTATAATTTTTATGTGTTACAAAATGTTCTTCTTTGGATTTTATTCCAACAAGTTAAAAATGGGGAAACCAGGCTTGGCTCACCACTGCATGAAAACAGGCGGCCGGCTGGGCGGGGCCTCAGCCCCAGCGTGTCCACCCTGGCCTCAGGGGACATTTCCTTGGCCACCCTCTCAAAAATTATGTGTACACACACATACACCCTATTTTTCATATCCTTCTCCGTAACTTACCAGCACCTGCCTCTCTTTATGTTTAACCTCCCCTCGTTTCATCTACTTACTTTTCTCCCCTTCCTGACTTGGTCCAACTAGGAGGTCCAAAAGGCAGGGGGTTTGGGCTGTTTGGGTGCACGAATGAGCCCTAGTGAAGACACCTGGCTTATAGTGGGGAGTGTGGGTGGAGGGCACCTTTAAGAAGAGACTGCGGGGCCATCACGGGGTGGGAGGGACCCTCGCCCAGGTCCCTGAGGAACGGGAGAGGAGGGCACGCTCTGTGCAGGCCTCAGGCCTCAGCTTCGGATGTGCCAGACCTAGAATACTTTCCAGCTGAGAGTAGGGTTTGGCAGGAGGACGAGAGATGCTTGTGGAGTGCGAGGCACTGTGGTGAGCAGGGATGTACGTCACCACCCAGACCTCGGAATAACCTGAGAGAGTTTCCCAGAAATTAAGTCTCGCAGGCCACACGCCACACTTACCAAAACTGGAGTCCCCTGAGAGTCAGCCGGTCGAGAGATTCAACCCAGACTCCACCAAATAATACTCACCATCTGACCTTGCACAAGTTACTTAAACTTCCTGAGTGTTTACTGCAAGCTGGAGACAATGACCTCACGGGAGGCCACGAGGATGCCGTGAGCTAAGGAGGTGGAGCTCTGGCAATCAATAACAGCTCTCGTTGACTTTTCATTGGAAAGGCACGCCCTCTGGGGAATAGACAACGGCATACAGACAGGCAACAATAAGGCCATCCCATGCTCCCAAATAACTCCTGATAACGTTCTGGGGTTCCTCCTCCTCGATGTTTACCTCTGAGTGCTTTTAAACATAATACGGCGAGTTGGGTTGCCTGTTATCTTAAATGGCACCAGGGAATCAACCCTGAGCTGGATCGAGGCTCCAGGTCTCACTCCTGGGTTGTGGTTTTGTTTGTTTTCCCAGTTACAGTTGACATTCAATACTATATGTTTCATGTGTACCGCATAGGGTTAGACCTCGTCTTCAACTTACACAAGAGTCTGGTGCCCCCCTGGCACCTTCCATAGTGAGGACAGAGCTGTAGACTGTGTTCCCCAAGCTGTACTGTCATCCCCAGGACTATTTTGTCCTAACTCCTGGTTTGCAGGAGTACAGAGAAGGGAGAAACACGTTAAATGACATGGGAGTTGGAATCAGCAGAGTTTAAAACATAGGGACCTCTGCCCTAGCCGGTTTGGCTCAGTGGATAGAGCGTTGGCCTATGGACTGAAGGGTCCCAGGTTTGATTCTGGGTGTGCAGGAGGCAGGCAGCCAAGTGCATTTCATCATTGACGTTTCTGTCTCTCCCTCTCCTTTCCTTTTGAAATCATATATATATATATATATATATATATATATATATATATATATATAATTTATTTATTTTTCAAACACACACACAAAACAAAAATAAATAAAATGTAGTGACCTCTACAGGACAAATACCCCAGATTCTTCAAAAATAAATTGCAGGGAAGCCAAAACCGGTTTTGCTCAGTGGATAGAGCATTGGTCTGTGGACCGAAAAGTCCCGGGTTCGATTCCGGTCAAGAAGAGCATGTACATTGGTTGCAGACACATCCCCAGTTGGGGGGGGGGGGTGGTGTGCAGGAGGCAGCTGGTCGATGTTTTTCTCTCATTGATGTTTCTAGCTCTCTATCCCTCTCCTTTCCTCTCTGTAAAAAAAAATCAATAAAACATATTTAAAAAATAATAATAAATTGCAGGGGAAAGCATCTGGGTCATCCCCCAGGGCAGTGGTGGGAATGCTGGGCGTCTGCATTACTGGCGCTGGTCAAATGTGGCTACTGAGCCCTCGGAATGTGGCTGTGTGCCTGAAGGATTCTATGAATATTAATTTATTTAAATGGACACATGTGGCTGATGGCTACTGTGTGGAACTGTACAGTTATATATTTAAAGAGAATTAGAGACATGTCACCGAGCTGCCCCAAAAAGACCTTGTTTGGATTATTTTATTTTTATTTATTTCAGAGAGGAAAGGACAGGGAGAGAGAGATAGAAGCATCAATGATGAGAGAGAATCATTGATCAGCTGCCTCCTGCATACTCCCCACTGGGGTTTGAGTCTGCAACCTTGACATGTGCCCTGACCAGGAATCAAACTGTAAATTCCTGGTTTATGGGTCAACATTCAATCACTGAGCCACACTGGCCAGGCTCTTTTTTTTTTTTAATATGTTTTTATTTATTTCAAAGAGAGGAGGGTAGAGAGAGTGAAACATTGATGATGAGAGAATCATCAATCAGCTGCCTCCTGCACACTTCCTACAGGGCATTGAGTCTGCAGCCCAGGAATGTGCCCTGACAGGGAATCACACTGGCGACTTCTGAGCCACACGAGATGCATTTGTTTGGATTCTTTTTTAAATATATATATATATATATATATATATATATATATATATATTATTGATTTTTTACAGAGAGGAAAGGAGAGGGATAGAGAGTTAGAAACATCAATGAGAGAAAATCATCGATCAGCTGCCTCTTGCACACCCCCTACTGGGGATGTGCCCGCAACCTAGGTACATGCCCTTGACCGGAATCGAACCCGGGACCTTTCAGTCCACAGGCTGACACTCTATCTACTGAGCCAAACCGGTTTCGGCTGTTTGGATTCTTAATCAAACAAATGAAGCTCCCTCCTCCCCATATTTTATTTTATTATTATTTTTCCATCACCATTCACAAACAAATTAACTTCAAAAAAATCTGTGAGCCAGGGAAATTTAAGCACTAACAAAAACATTTGATGATATTAAAAACATATTGTTAATTTTGTAAGGTGTGATAATGATAATGCTGTTATGGTTTTTTGTTTGTTTTTTTTTAATCAAAACAAAACACACAACCATTTGAGAGAGAGAGAGGGAGACATTGATTTGCTGCTCCACTTATTTTGCTCTCATTGGTTGGTTCTTGTATGAGCCCTGCCCAGAGACCCAGCCCACAATCTTGGCGTTCGGGGACGGTGCTCTGACCAGCCAAGCTACCCGGCCAGGGCTGCAGTTCTGCTTCTGAAGGAAGTCCTCACGTTTTATTTATTTTTCATTCTTTACTGTTCTTAAAAAATATTTTTTTACTGAATTTGTTGGGAGTCCTTATCTTTTAGAGAAACTAAAATAGCAATTCATTAGCCTCCCCTTGCCTGAGGCCTCCCTTCCCATAGTGTCAGTTGCCCACGGTCAGCAGCAGTCTGAACACATTAACCGGGAAATTCCAGGAAGAAGCAGTTTGTGAGTTTTAAATGGGGAGCTGCTCTGGGTGGTGTGATGAAATCTCCCACCACCGGCTCCACCCGCCTGGGGCACGAATCACCCCTTTGCCCAGCATCTCCCCGCAGTGTGTGCTCTCTTGTCCCTTAGTCACCTACTAGCCGTCTCTGCTCTCAGTGACTGTCAGGTACCACAGCACTGGTGTTCCATCACCCTCATAGCCTAACCCTATGTCACAGCGCCTCACCTCACCTCACCTCACTTCCTCTCATCACCTGGGCATGGTGTCACCGCACGGCATCCCAGGAGGAAGGGTGAGCACAAGACAATAAAATGTCCTGAGAGAGAGAGAGACCGCATTCACATAGCTTGTATTACAGTAGATTGTTCTGCTTATTCTATTTTATTATTAGTTACCAATCTCTTATTGTGCCTAATTTAGAAATTCAACTTGCTCATGAATATGTATGTACTAGTACAGGAAACACCACATGTATGTAAAGCTTGGTACTACCCATGGCTTCAGGCATCTACTGGGGGCCTTGGAATGTACCCCCAATGATAAAGGGAGTTACTCTAGATAAAATTACATGACATCTAGGGTTTGCCTCGGGATACCATAGTGCTCCCATAGCTGGGGGGTGGTGAACACAATCCAACATACAGATAATGTATGATGGAATTGAAAACCTGAGTCCTAGCTAGTGTGCTCAGTGGTTAGAGTATTAGCCAGGGCACCAAAGGGTCCAGGGTTCTATTCCTGGCCAAGGGCACATACCTGGGTTCAGGTTCTCTCCCTGTCACTGTCAGAGTGTGAGCGGGAGGCAACCAGATCTCACATCCATGTTTCTCTCTCTCTCTCTCTCTCTCTCTCTCTCTCTCTCGCCTCCTACTCTCTCCCTTCCACTCTCTAAAAAGCAATGGAGAAAATATCTTCAGGTGAGGACTAAGAAAATACCGTATTTGCCGGCGTATAAGACGATTTTTTGGCCCTGAAAAATACCGTATTTGCCGGCGTATAAGAGACTGGGCGTATAAGACGACCCCCTAACATTTCCACTCAAAATACAGAGTTTGTTATATACTCGCCGTATAAGACTACCCCCCACTTGGAGGCATATTTTTCAGGGCCAAAAAATTGTCTTATACGCCGGCAAATACTAATTGGAAACCTGAAACCTATGTAATTTTATTAACCAATGTCACCCCAATAAATTTAATTAAAAACAATAATGTGTTCGAGGGTGTGGGGTACAGAGGATAAGAGGTTGCTGAGCTATAGCTGTTGAAGCTGTCTGACGAGTCAGTGGAGGTTCATTGCACCCTCCTTTCTGCTGTGACATTTGTTTGAAATTGACCCTAATATGAAAACTTTTATAAAAACTCCTTAACCAGCCAATTTTATGTATATGCCTTTCTTCCTTAGGGGGTTCCCTTATAAGTGAACACTGAATTTTATTTATTTTATTTTTTAAAATATACTTTTATTGATTTCAGAGAGAAAAAGAGAGAGAGAGATAAACATCAATGATGAAAAAGTATCATTGATTGGCTGCCTCCTGCACATCCCCTACTGGGTTTAGGTCTGAAAACCCGAGCATATGCCCTTGACTGGAATCAAACCCGGAACCTTCCAGTTCGCAATCCAATGTTCTATTCAATGAGCCAAATCAGCTAGGGTAAACACTGACTTTTATTTTTATTTTATTTTTTTAATTAATCTTTATTTTTTGATATTATTACAGATGTCTCTCCCCACATTTCCTTCTCCACCTGGATCCTGCCACACCCCAGGCCCTCACCATCCTATTGTGCATGTCCATGGGTAATGCATATATGTATATAAACTCTTTGGTTAATCTCTTCCCATCCCACCCCCTTTCTCTCTGAGATTCATCAGCATGTTCCATTTTTCCATGCCTCTATTGGAACGTGGTCCATGTTTCCATGCCTCTTTTCCATTGTTCTGTTTTATTCATCGGTTCATTTTGTTCATTGGATTCCTTGTTTGTTTATTTTGATTTTAAGATTCAATTGTTGATAGATATGTATTTATTACCATTTTATTGTTCATATTTTTTGTCTCTTCTCCTTCTTCTATTTCTTCTTCTTCTTCTTCTTCTTCTTCTTCTTCTTCTTCTTCTTCTTCTTCTTCTTCTTCTTCTTCTTTCTTCCTCTTCCTCTTCTTCTTCATCTTAAAGAAGACCATTCAGCATTTCATATAATACTGGTTTAGTGGTAATGAACTCCTTTAGCTTTTTTTCTTGTCTGTGAAGCTCTTTATCTGATCTTCAATTATAAATGATGGCTTTTTGAACACTGGCTTTTATAAATGAAAAGCTTTCAGTCTTAAAGTATTATGAGACTTTTAAACTGGAAGGTATCGCAGTGCTTTTAGAAAAATCACAGCCAGGCCACGTTACCAGCTTCCTTTGAGAGACCTGGGCCATTCCCATTTTTCGTGGCAGTCACGTATCACGCTCCACTGACAGGACAGAGACCACTGGTGGCCCAGTATCTGTCTCTCCTCCCTCAGCAATGTTATTCCCAGTGTTTAGCTGGCACTTGGCCACCCAGATAGAAGAGGATGTGTGCCAGCCTCCTTAGCACCTGGGGGTAGCAATGTGGCTCCATTCTGACCCATGGTTGATAAGGGGAAGTGGGGTGTAGACTTCCTGGGAGTGTCTTTACTGAGGCATCTCCTCTCCTGGCTCCCTGGTTCTTGCTTGTGGAATGTGGGCTGATGTCTGGAGCTTGAGCTGCTCTTTTGGGGTCACGTGTCAGAGCCACAGGATAGGACAGAGAACAACCAGATTGAAAGAGTCAGTTCCTGACATGAGGGAGTCCGAGGAAGGAGAAATAAACTCTGATCTTATTTCTCTGATATTTACAACTGATTCTGATCCTAATTAATATAGATGCTAAAAGTTATCTTTACTCCCTCATATTTACTGAGTATTTACTCTGTAGGAAGTTGATCATGCTAATTTCTATGCGAGAAACAAGATAAAAATTATAAAATCAGACATAAGGATTTTTCAATTGATTAAAAGAAACACAAAATATATGTACTGAATTGTTCTAAGCACTTTACACACATTAACTACCCAATTCTCACAACAAGATTAAGTTATCATTCTATTTACAGGTGAGAAAACAAGCTCAGAGAGGTTAAGGAACTTGCCCAAGGTCAGACAGCTTATAAAGTGTGGAGATAGGACAGATAAGTAGATGCACTAATTAGGAAGATTTCAGAAGGAGAGGAAGAGCTAGGATCAGTTGGCAAATCTTTGTGAAGAGCCCTGGTTGGTTTGGCTCAGTGGATGGAGCATTGGCCTGTGAACTCAAGGGTCCAGGGTTCGGTTCCGGTCAAGGGTATGTGAGAGGAGTGTGCAGGAAGCAGCTGATGAATGTTTCTCTCTCATTGATGTTTCTAAGTATCCCTCTCCCTTCCTCTCTGTAAAAAAATCAATAAAATGTATTTTTTAAAAATCTTTGTGAAGAATACCAGATCTTGATTCATCCTGCAAATATTTAGTGAGTACTTGCTAAGGGTCAGGCACCAGTCAGGCTGAAAATGGAACAAGCATGGACCTAAAGTCTAGTGGGGATTAAGGAGGAGTAGGATAGAAAAAGGGAAAAGAAAAAAAAGAAAGAATAAGCTTTGGGTGATTGAGATCTTGCTTCCTTGTTTGGCTCAAATAAACATAAAAGTTCAAACAAGAAAAGGATAAGAAGAATGAGTAGGTTGTGATTCAGGGACTCGGCTGCCATGTTGCATTGCTCTGTGAAGGGTGCCCCCTGGAGTTGTACAAAATCACAGCAATGATCCTGGATTAGAGGCTCACAGACTGACTGTGGCCACAAATGCATTTTTAAAATATATATGTTTTTTATTGATTTTTAGAGAGAGAAACATAGATCGGCTGCCTCCTGCACACTCCCCAGTGGAGATTGAGCCCAAATCCGGGCATGTGCCCTGACCAGGAATTGAACCAGGACCTCCTGGTGCATTGGGTCGATGCTCAACCACTGAGCAACACTGGCCAGGCACCAGAGATGCATTTTGGCTGGTCTGTGACATTGAGAAAGTTGAGAGATTTTTCTTAAAAGCCCAGATTTTTGGTTTCTTTCAGAAACGTGCAAGATGCATCCATAGTGAACTGGTGTTTCCACATCTGGCTAAAGCTGAATATGGCCGCCCCTTCAGTCTGTGTTTTCTCCACCTGTCACAATTCCCAGTCCTCCCCAATGTTATAAGGGGGTACAGTAAAAGGAGGCCCCTATGGTTAGTCAGTTTCATCTTGTGTTGCAGATACCAAGTGTGATGATGAGTGAAAATCACAGTATTTTATCTTTCCTCTCACCTCCCAGAAGAAAGGATTGTGAAACTAAATCTTCTCAGTATCAGAGAAGCAAGAACACTTTTGGAAGACAAAGAAGTTGGTTCATTCTATATGCAGAAACATGGAATGAATATTTTCTTCTTTTTTTCAGAAGAATACCCCAAATAAAAAAAACAAAACAAAGCAAAAAGAACCCCAAAACCTAGATGGTTATTAGCATGAAAAAAATCACTAAAAGTAGATAGTCATGCACACTTTGCAAATCTATAAGACAAAATCAATCTTTCTGAAAGGTTTATCTCCTCTTGAAAGCAAACTAGGAATCAGGCAAATGAAGGAATAAAAACACACACCCATATTTCTCTTGTCTGTAAGCCCTGCATTGCCTGGCCCCTGCCTCCATTCACACTATTCTTCCCCATGCTAGCTTCTCTGACCTTATTGTTATCTTTTAGTTCCTCATATTTTCATGCTGCTTCCTACCCCGGGGCCTTTGCACATGCTATTCCCTCAGCTTAGAAATCTCTTCCCTTTTCTAACTTCTCCCTTCTTATTTCTTACAATCCTACCTTTAGCATAGCTGATTTCTTTGTTATTTTTTTAAATTAAATGTATTGGGGTGACATTGATTAATAAGACATGGTTGATTTCTATTCTCCCTGCAGGTCTCAATTCAACTGTGCCCTCTACCTGGAAGCCTTATCCAACTTGCACCACCTCGAGGGCCAGGTGCCTTGCAGATATACGGTCATAGCTCCAGGGCTGATGTGCTCTCAAGGTATTTTTGCCTTCAGGGTCTCTTCCTCCATAAAAGTATATTGAAAACTATATTTTGCAACTGCATTGGCATAAAGATAAATGTAATCCAGCCTGGATTTATTATTATATGTTCATTATTATTATGTTTATTTTCTTCTTCTGGCTTTAAAAGACATTAAAATGAAAAGATAGCATCCTGGGCCCCAGATGCTATGCCTCATCCCTGCTGGAAGCGTTGGTCCTCACAGCCGGTGCACACTTTCTCCCCAGCACTGGTTCCAATGGCTGTTGAATACTTTCTGCAAAGTGCTGGCCAAGAACACCTGCGAATAAATCCCCCGGGGTGACACTCAGAGGGTGAGAGACCTCTAGACTCCAGGAAGGCCTGCCAATCTGCATTTTTAACCAAGCCTTGTTAATTCTGATGGTTACAAATGGTTGAGAGCCACTACACAGAGCTATTTTTTTAAATAATATCTTTCTTTCTTTCTTTTTTAAATATATTTTATTGATTTTTTTACAGAGAAGAAGGGAGAGAGATAGAGAGCTAGAAACGTAGATGGGAGAGAAACATCGACCAGCTGCCTCCTGCACACCCTCCACCGGGAATGTGGCCACAACCAAGGCACATGCCCTTGACCGGAATCGAACCCGGGACCTTTCAGTCCGCAGACTGACGCTCTACCACTGAGCCAAACCGGCCTCGGCTACACAGAGCTATTAATGCCTGTTCGCCTAGCTAAAATTTGGTACAGTTAGGGCCATGTTTCCTTATGCAGTTCGGCATTTCTGCGCCCATGCAGGTGCTGGCACCCAGTAGGTGCTCAATGCACGTTCAGTGGATAAGCAAAAGGAAAGGAATCGCTTGGCCATGTGTTACTGGGCTCCCATTTGGTCCTGGCTGCAAGCAAGTGACTGATTTTCAGAGTGAGTACATTATATGCTATTCTATGAACATTATATATTATTAATATAATGTAGATATTATATTGACATTATATATTATTAATATAATATAGATATTATACTGAGATCACATATCAATGTACCCCTGTCTACTAATACATGCCATCAGTGTATGTTGTTGAATGGCTGTCCATGGGTGTAAGATTTTCATATATATCACTCTGCCATGATCTTATCAGATTACAGATTAACCATTTCATAAATCTCATCCTATATCTGTTTTTTAAATTTTTATTTATTGATTGGTTTTAGAAAGACAGAGAGACTGCCGAAACCGGTTTGGCTCAGTGGATAGAGCGTCGGCCTGCGGACTGAAGGGTCCCGGGTTCGATTCCGGTCAAGGGCATGTACGTTGGTTGCGGGCACATCCCCAGTAGGGGGTGTGCAAGAGGCAGCTGGTTGATGTTTCTCTTTCATCGACGTTTCTAGCTCTCTCTCTTTCTCCTTTCCTCTCTGTAAAATATCAATAAAATATATTTTAAAAAAAAAAAGAAAGACAGAGAGACTGATTTTTTTCAGATATTCCTCAAACTTTAATAAGATGCCCTATACATACATTTGCTATGAAAATTTGAAATAGCACTTCAAAAAATTTGTTACAATTCAAGTAAAAGAATAAGGTTTATAGCTAAATCAACTCCATATAATAATTGTCCATGATAAATTTTTTAAAAATTATTGAATGTATTGGGCTGACACTGGTTAACAAAATTATACAGGTTTCAGGTGAATAATTCTACAACATATCACTTGTACATTGTATTGTGTGTTCACCACCCCAACTCAAGCCTCTGCCATCACCATTTATCCTGTTATCCTCCTCTTCTCCCCCCAAAATCACCACATATGTCTATGAGTTCTCTTTCTTTTTGCTCAATCCCCTTCACCCCCACTCTGCTCCATGATAATATTATCAGAAGGATCACTAGCCCCACTAAGCATGGCTCAATGGTTGAGTGTCAACCTATAAACCAAGAGGTCATGGTCTGATTCCCAATCAGGGCACATGCCCAGCTTGCAGGCTAAATCCCCAATGTGGTGTATGCAGAAGGCAGCCAATCAATGATTCTTTCTCATCATTGTTTCTCTCTTTCTCCCTCTCCTTTCCTCTCTCTGAAATTAATAAAATATGTTTGAAGAAGAAGAGGAGGAGGATGAGGGGAAGAGGGGGAAGAGGAGGAGGTGAAGGGAGAGGAAGAAGAAAGAAGAAGAAGAAGAAGAAGAAGAAGAAGAAGAAGAAGAAGAAGAAGAAGAAAAAGAAGGAAGAATTATTTTTATATGGGCAATAAGGACAACTACATCTAAATCTTCTGAATCTTGATTCAGTCTCAAGTTTCCTCTCCCGTGGGTCTTTTGTAAGCAGAGATCTAATAACTTGCAACATTCTTTGCATCCTTTCTTTCCGAACAGTCCTCACTCCACGTCTCCTCCTGTGGAGCACGCCTTGCCTCAGCCTCGATCCAGATCTCTGTAAGTGTTTTACTCTATCCTACTGTTGGAGTGAACGTTTTGGAGGAATGGAAAGGAATTTGGTCCTAAGGTTGAGAACTAAGGTTCTTTGCTAGTGCTTGAAGTTCTTACAGGATCCCATCCCCAAAGAGTTCAAGCAGAAGGTGATGCTCAGAACTCTCAGATTGGAACAAAGTAGCCCAGAAAGAATTGGGTAGCCCAGAAACAACGAGAAAATCCCAAATTCAAACAGAGACACTGATTTTTGTTGTTCCACTTATTCATTCATTGGTTGATTCCTGTAGGTGCCGTGACCGGGGCACAACCTCTCAAACTCAGTGTACAGGGATTGAAGCATCCATCTTGTATAAAAACTGCTGTTTGAAATTTTAGCCCTGCTATTTTGGCTTCTGTAAATGCTTGCTTGCTTAAAAATAAGGAAAATAAGATTACTCCCATTCCACAGAAGCCATAAACCTTCCTCAGTTATCAGTACTGGTGCCAAGCCAGGCCTTTAGTTGAGGTATCAAAGCCCCAGCACATAGGGCTCTTTAAGAACTTGCAAAGGGTACTGGAAAAACCCTTATTTGGGAGACAAAGAGCTGGAAAAAGTATAAATAAGGAAGCTCTCTCCATGTTTTTTGCCCAGAATTTGAAAGACATGTTTCTCTGGGACCTCGAGTAATAATAATAATAATAATAATAATAATAAAATATAAGTCCATTTTCTAAGCGTTGCTTGGTTTCCTCTGGTCTTCTGCAGCAGGATGGTGCTCTAACCAACTGACTTACCCAGCCAGGGCTTCCGATATCTATTTGAATCTGAGATTCCTAAGGCCAAAAACATAAGAAATCCATGGGTTTTACATAGATGATGCATCTGGCTGCCTTTCCTTTCACAAAGGTGTGGGTGAGTGTTGGGCCCTTGTTGTGAATGGTATCTGTTTCCATGCCACTTTGCTTTGGTGTGGGCAGAGTTTCTTCTGCAGGTTTTCTTACAAATGAAAACATTGCAGGAATCCCAAAGGAGGCAAAGCCTGCACTAGTGATTTATAAATAGCAGCAGGGTATCAACACCATTTCTAAAAGCCAGCTAATAAGAATTAAGACTCCTGAAGTATACCTAGTAATGTAGGTCTCACTTTGGAGTGACTAGGAAGATGTGGAAAGTGTGGGTTTTCTTGTTTCTGGTCAAGTTCCCACTTCTTCCGGCTGTGAATCAATTTTTTTAAAAAAAGATGTACAAGGGCTGGATAATGGAGTTACTGTAATTTGTTAAACAGCTTTTCAACAAAATATTACCTTTACTAAAAAATAACTTTTAAAAAGGTATAGGTGAATGGAAAACACGCCAATTGTGAGCCCTGGCTGGTGTGCTCAGTGGACCGAGCGTCAGCCCTCACACTGAAGGGTGGTGAATTCAACTCTCATTCAAGGGCATGTACCAAGGTCTCAGGTTTGTTTTCTTTGTAATATACTTTTATTGATTTCAGACAGGAAGGGAGAGGGATAGAGAGATAGAAACATCAACGATGAGAGAGATTCATTGATTGGCTGCTTCCAGCACACCCCACACTGGGATCGAACCAGCAACTTGGGCTTCTGCCCTGACCAGGAATCAAACCGTGGCCTCCCGGATCATAGGTTGACACTTAACTATTGAGCCACGCTGGCGAGGCACAGGGTTTCAGATTTGATCCTCAGTTCCAGTCAGGGCCTGTGGGGGAGGCAACCAATTGATGTCTCTCAATATCCTTGGTTTAGGATTAATAAAACAAACAACTTAAACACACACACACACACACACACAACACACACAACACACACACACATACATACACACACACACACACACACACACACACACACACAAAACATCCCAGTTGTGCTGGAGAGGAGGCTACTTCATGGAGAAAGTTCTGGCATAAAGCCTGAGCTGGTGGTGTGTGGCTTTGTCACTATAAATCTATTTTGCTCAATAAGAATTAAAAAGTTCACCAAACTCTTTTTTTTTTATTAAATATATTTTATTGCACTTTTATAGAGAGGAAGGGAGAGGGATAGAGAGTTAGAAACATAGATGAGAGAGAAACATCGATCAGCTGCCTCCTGCACACCCTCCTACTGGGGATGTGCCCGCAACCAAGGTACATGCCCTTGACCGGAATTGAACCCAGGACCTTTTAGTCCACAGGCTGACGCTCTATCCACTGAGCCAAACCGGTTTCGGCCACCAAACTCTTTCATACAATGAAATCATTTTGACTTTCTCTTGTGGGATTACTTGGCATTCACTGTAAGATGAGAGCCTTTGCACGCAGAATGGGAAGCAGGATTAAATGATGCTCCTCATGGCCTCTGCATGCGCTCTCCAGTGTCCGGCACAGCCTGCTGTTAGTACACACCAGTGTTAGTGGCCATCCACGTTCTGCACACACCTGTGGTGTCTGAGCGGTAGCTTTTCTTACTCTTGTTAAAATTGCGCTGTGACATCCACTTGGCATGTGCTGCATTTAAAAATATGTGTTTGTATGAAAACTGAGCCCTTTTATTTTTTTTTTTCACTTCCCTTTCAGAGAAGGAAGAGATAAATCATGAGCACAGAACTGATATTAGGAATTTGGTTCCAAAACATAGAAGCTTCCAGGGAATGTGATGAAGTCCACGTAGGTAAAACTGAAGTGATCTTTTATTCCATCACGAATGATAATCCAGTTCAGAATGAGGACACTGGAAATTGTGCATTATCCAAGGAAAATATTATTTTTTTCTTTTTGCAGTTCAGTTTATTGATACCTAACCTTGTTTTATAAAAGATGACGTTTTTGCCCGGTTGGCGTGGCTCGGTGGTTGGGTGTCAACCTGTGGGCTGGGGGAAGGGGGGTAGAGGTTCAGTTTGCATCCCAGATTTTGGGCTCGGATACCAGTGAGAGGAGTGGGGGTGGGGGGAGGGGATCAGTGGTTCTCTCTCATCATTGATGTTTCTATCTCTCTTGCCCTTCCTCTCTGAAATCAATTTAAAAATATACATTAAAAAAAAGAAGAAGAAAAAGATGACCCTTTCACCCTGGCCGGTGGCTCAGTTGGTGGAACATCGTTGGAAACACCAAAAAGGTTGCAGGTTCAATTCCCATTAGGGAACCCTTAAGAAGCAACCAATGAATGAATAAATAAGTGGCACAACAAATTGATGCCTCTCTCTCTCTCTCTCTCCCTCTCCCTCTCCCTCTCCCTCTCCTGAAATCAATAAACATATCCTCAGGTGAGGATAAAGGGGGGGGGGGGAGATGATGTTTCCCATCTTGCACATGTTTAATGATTGAATAAACATTCTTGTATATTTCAAAATGTACAAGAGTCCTAGTCAGTTTGGCTCAATGGTTAGTGTCGGCCTGCAGTCTGAAAGGCCCTGGTCAGGGGCACGTCCTTTGGTTGCAGGCTTGATCCCCAGCCCTGGTCTGGGCATGTGTGGAGGCAACCAATCGTTGTGTTGCTCTCACATCGATGTTTTTCTTTGTCTCTACCCCTCCGTTCCACTCTTTCTAAAAATCAAAGAAAAAAGATATCCTCAGATGAGAATTAACAACAGTAAAATACAAGAAAGACTTACATAGACATATACATATATTTTAAAAGATGTGTTTAAAATATATTAAAGATTAAACTAAACTTTTGTTTGTGGACACTAGTAACTATAAAATAAAATATAAATAAGTCAAATATATGTTTTCTCAAGCATTGTGGCTAGATCTAATTTGTTGCTTGCTTGGTTGTATTTCTTTTCTCTTTTTTATGTTTTGTTTTAAAAATATATATATTGATTTCAGAGAGAAGGGGAGAGAGAGATAGGAACATCAATGATGGGAGAGTCATTGATTGGCTGCTTCCTGCATGGCCCCTACTGGGCATGTATATATATATATATATATATATATATATATATATATATATATAATTGATTTTTTTTATAGAGAGGAAGAGAGAGGGATAGAGAGCTAGAAATATCGATGAGAGAGAATCATTGACCAGCTGCCTCCTGCACACCACCTACTAGAGATGTGCCTGCAACCAGGGTATATGCCCTTGACCGGAATCAAACCTGGGACCCTTCAGTCCGCAGGCCGATGCTCTATCCACTGAGCCAAACCAGTTTCGGCCTGGGCATGTATTTCTGACAGGAATCAAACCCGGACCTTTTAGTTGGCAGGATGATATTGCATCCACTGAGCTAAACTGGATAGGGCTGTGTTTTCTTTGTAAAACTTTTATTTATTTATTTGTTTGTTTGTTTGTTCATTTATTTATTTTAGAGAGAGGAAGGGAGAGAGAAGCATCAATTTGTTGTCACACTTATTTATGCAATCATTGATTGCTTCTTGTATGTGCTCCGGGGATTGAACCCACACCTTGGCATATTGAGAGGATGCTCTAACCAACTGAGCAACCTGACGAGGTTCTTTATGTTTGTCTTTTCGATTTTTGTATGTTTCTAGTTTGCTTGTTGGTTATTTTTCTATTGCTGTTTTTTTTTTAAGATAGTAACTATGCATACTTTAGCTAGTGAATAAAATCCTTCAAGTTTTAACATTTTATGGTTTAAATTTATAAGCATTTAAGATGAACTGACATGAATGTGTTCCAAGCTATTGCGCGTAGTCCTGACTCTTAAGCAGACATAATATTCTCTCCCTGAGCTGACCTACCAAGGGATCCCCAATGTGTTTGCATTGCAGCAACTGAGTTGGCTCAGAGATTCAAAGGAAGCACTGATGAGTAGAAGTGTTGACCCCATCAATGTCGCACACCTTTCTCAGTGGCTTCCTGTCAGCATGTCTCTGTCCTGAGACTCCCCACTTTCACCTCCACTCCTGGCGCATTTGAAAAAAAATCCTGCCCCTGGGACCGAGGTCAGCGAGCCCCCTCCTTTGGAAGGGCTGCAGGCTGGCTTGACGCCGGGAGGCAGCAGAGAAGGGTGAGTCGGCAGGCCGCTGAGCGGTGTGATCTCTGGCAGGTGGTTAACATTGCCGTGCCTCCGTTTACTCCTCTGTACAATGGGATCTGTCCCTTAGGGCGCTGGTGAGGATCCACGGCGCGAATGCCTGTCAAACACTTGGAATAGCGGGATATGGACCTGGGTGCCACGAGAGCACGGCGTGGCTTGGGGACAAGTCCCATCCCCCAGTGGCTACTGCTCTGAAATAAGAGTCCGTGCAGGAGGGAGGGATCTGGGGCCTGGGGAGGAGGTGGGGGGGGGAGAGGCGGTTACTAAAAGAACAATGCTTTCTTTTACTTGTGTTGAAAGTGGAATCGCGCGCGGAAGACAGCTCTTCTGCACGGGAGGAGTGCCAGCGAGGGACAGAAAACGCGGACTTCTCCCGGCCGCGCAGGGAGGAGGGACCTGGGTGCCCGAGGGACTCTTAGCTGAGCAATAAAGCCATATTCCTCCTGCAGCGCCGGCCCGCTCCCCTGGCTGTAAACGCTGCCGAAGCAGAATGTTCAAGGTCTCCTGGGTGTTTTGCAAAAATCCCTCGAGAAAGACGGCACCAGAGCCATCCATTGGCCATCAGTGCTTACGGGGCACAGACTAGGAAAGCCCTCGGCAGCTGGCCGGCTTGTCATGAAGCTGCGGCATTTTTTTCTGTTGGCGCCAGTGTTACTCACCCATTGTGTGAGTTACCTAATAATAATAATAATAATAATAGGCTTTAAAAAATAGTGTTTTGTCCTAAATGACAAAAGAAAAGATCATTGTAAAAAAAACTGTGAAAAATGTACACCCAGAGAGGAAATTAAAAATCATTGGGAATTGTTAGTAACATCTCAGCGGAGGAGAAAGGGTTTGAAAAAGTCCCTCCTCCATGGTGCAGAATATGGGATTTCTTTTTTTTTAATTAAAGATGTTGGGATAAAATGATACCAAAATAAACGCCAGGAGAAAAAGAGGAAGCCATTCTGCACAGATACTAGAATTGAAACCACTTCCGTCTCAAATGGGTACATCCTCCATTGTGACAAAGGACAGGATCTTCCAGGTAGCAAGCAGAAATAAGAGGAATATTCCTTGGGAATTCTGGGCTGGCTTACATAGCAACAGAGCCAGGAGCTGCCAGGGTCTAGATACTCAGCAGAGAGCACTCACGCCAGGCTACGGAGGACAGGACGTGGGGGCTCGGGCCCAGCACTCTGCCCGGACCCTGGACTGGAGTCTGGCCTCTGCAATTGGTTAACTCTGTGACCTTGGGAAGGTGACGGTCTCTCTGAGGTCCCCTCTCTAACACTCTTAGGGTGATAGTAAGATAACGTGTCTGTGGAATCCTTTTAACCGAAGCAGGCAGGAGGCACAATTCCAAGCTTTTCTGCATTGTCTGGATCAAAACATAAGTTATCTCCATGGATTTCCAGCTGTTTGTGAAGGAGAAATTAGCTGCTGCCAACTGGGCCTATTCAGAAACGTTGATGGTTTCACCTCGTGCATTTTTCCCAAGCCATGTTTTGAAAAATAGGGTCCCCAGAAATATGCTCCCTCAGCCAGAAAGCTATCCTGAGGCTAAAGCCACCTCCCTCGAAGGTATGTTTGGTTTTTTAATCTTATTTTTCAATTACAGTTTACTTTCCATAGTCACCTCGATCACGGTTTATTCCTGACCCAAGCATGTGTGGACTGCCTTTGGACACGGATAAATGCGTCCTCTTCACAAATACCTACCAGTAAGTGCTCCCGATAAACGGATCAAGAAGGTGGTATTTCCACGCCAAACACATCCTCGTTCGTACCCCATCTCTGGCCAAATTCTGCCTGGCTCTGGCCCTGAATGTGCAACATCTCCTAAAAACACGCCTGCCTATCTGGGAGCCCACACCCTCCTGCTGTCCCACATGAAACCTGGCGGCGGGCCAAGGGTATGGCCAGAGAGTGGCTGTGCCAGAGCTAGCTAATCACTGCCCCCTCCCCCCAGGAAGGGCAGAGCCCCCCTCCCCAGGCCCCCGCGGGCTGCGGGGCGCTGCGGAGCCGCCACCCCGCTGGACATCCCTGGGGCATCGGGAGTGTGTTAAATTCCTCCAGCTACTGGTTGGCTCCTCCGAGCCTGCTTTTGGCACAGGTAGGAGAGGAGGAGGAAAAAAAATTGTGTAAGCAAGTTTCGAAATCTTAGATCATTTCATGAATGACTCAGTGTTTCCTTCTGGAAAAGTGCAATAATGGGCTTTCATTAACAACTGAGCTCTGAAAAGGGGTTCTCAACATGGAGGAGCCCCTTGGTGCCCTCGGAACCCGGCGCCCTCCCTCCGGCCTCCGTTTTTATGGCTTCCCCAGGAATTTTATTCACTTGATAGCGGGGGCTTGCTGAAAAATAACCTGTCATGGACTTCCTCCTTCAGGCTTCCTGTTCTTTCTGAGAAAAGTACCAAGGTTGTCTCTTTCTTTCTCTCTTCTTTCTTTCTTTCTTTTTTTCTATTTAAAAATATTCAAAATTTAATGTATCAAATTGACACCTTAAATTGACTCCTTAAACTCACACAATGTGAACCAATTACATTTTGGTAAGAGATTAGAAGTTAATAGCCTGGTATTTATTTATTTCTAAAATGAGAATAGCATACAGTGTATTGCTTTAGTGTGTGAAATACCTAATTGACTATGTTTCAAATGTTATCTTTAATTTGGGTACATTTCCATTTTAGAATTAAAAGGAAAACAACAACAAACAAGAAAAACAAATGAAAGCTCTGTGTCTTCCTGCCTTGGCCCGTCGGCAGCCCCAAGTTTTGATACAGAAAGAGACATCCAGGCTTCCGGCCCGGGACTCCAGCTCAGAGCCATAAACCAGAGGACGTCTCCAGTGACTCATTAAGGAATAAATGTTGCTAATGTGAAAGGTATGCAAATAGAGCTTAAACGGGTGAAGGAAGACGCTGCAATCCGATAAATAACGTGGAGAAGGTTACTGTGGTTACGGGTGGACTCTATTTGCATACAGGCGTATCTTGTTTTTAAAGCAGAAGGGGGTGTGTGGAAGGAGGAGGAAGAGAAAAATCCCAACTTTCACCGCCTGTTCTTAAAGTACAATCTCTGGAGAAGGCCTGGCCTTTCAAGCCATGCTAGCCAGCAAAAAGTGCTTTGTGCGGCAGAATCCAAAACACAGCCAACACATTTGCTAGGATGTAGAATGCAAACACGGGGCTAGCCTCAGGTCATCTTACTGGGAGAATTGCACAATCAAACTTTTTGTCCAGGTTGGTGTGCTAGGTCAGGACTGATCTGTCACTACTCGGGTTTCAGGAGTGGCCCTGCCTGGGTGGCTGGACTAATCTCGAGTGGATCCTTGGCTCCTCTTCCAAGTCAGACCCACAGTCAGACAGAGAGAGAGAGAGAGAGAGAGAGAGAGAGAGAGAGAGGGAGAGGGAGAGGGAGAGGGAGAGAGAGAGAGAGAGAGAGAGGCGCCCCATAGTAGATCCTGAGAGCTATCTCAAATGACAGGTATCTTGCAGCGCTGAGTCTGGTGAATGAAGCCGGAATGACTTGTCATTTGGGAAAGAAGGCTCACACTGTGTGTCTCCTTTATGCCTGTGCAGGAGTGTGTTTGCCCATGTTGGGCTCTGGCAAAAGCTGTGCCTCATTACCCTTGCTCACCCATGTAAGGTGGACATAGTTCTAGGAAATAGGTGAGCAAAGTCCATACTGACTCAGAAAGAGAGTGGATTTGAATAAATGCTTCAGAAAATGTCTAAATTAGTCACACACACACATAAGTAGGCAAGCTCATGGAGGCAGGGGCCCTGCAGCAGCCCCCTGTGGCACCCAATTAAAATCAACTTTAAAAAACAGATCAATGTGGGAAGTGTCCAGAGGATTCCTGAAATACACTCAAAGCCATTCAGATGCTATAAAGACTCGTTTCATAAGTATTTGCAGTGTTTTCTTTTATATGGGCATTTAATCTAGTTTTGGGACAATTTGTCAAGATGAAGCAGGTTTCTTCCCCAAATAAAGTTGGATTTTGAAATGGAAAATGAAACAAGGGAGAAGTGATAAGGACTGGATGAACTGACAGAGAGAGGTGCTTATTTTAATGAGCTGGTCCCATAAGATGATCATACATACACATGCATGACTACTTAAAAAGCACAGCCTCATATGTTTTTTAAAAGAAGTTAATATCTGCTTCTGGTATCCAATTCAAGACGCAAAGGCGACACAGAAAAAGCTAGTCCACCCCCACACCTCCCTGACCCCCTGGTTCCCAGCCTCCCAGGTCCCCTTCCTAGAGGTCACCACTAAGACCAGAGTGAAGTTTTTTTTAAGGAGATAATTACCCTGTCAATTTGTTTTCCTTTTTAATGTGAATACATTTTTGTAGTCTTTATTCCCGGCTAATTCCCTCTGACATGCCCCAAGATACAGAAGGATTAAAACAAAACAAAACAAAACAAAACAAAACAAAACAAAACAGAGGTTTGGGGTATGACAGTCGTTACCTGTGAGGGTTTTAAATCAACTGTCAGTGAAACCTTTTTAGTTTTTCCTGTCCCATCCTACTTGACCAGAGGAGTTTCGGGAGGGAGGCGAGGGGAGATGGGCAATTTGTATAAGAGAAAGAAAAAAAGACATGATCGAAGAAGTAAACATTTTGAACACCTGAGGAAAATCATCATTGGAAAAGATCAGGTGAAAAAGCAGGATGCAACCAACTATTAAACCATCTTTCAAGAGCCACAAGCAGCGCTGGCTGGGCAGCTCAGTTGTTTGGAGCATTGATCGGCTGCCTCAAGGTTGTGTGTTCAGTCCCTGGTCAGGGTACATGTGGGGATCAATCAATGGATACATAAATAAATGGGACAACAAATTGATGTTTCTCTCCCCTTGCCTCTCTTTCTGAAAATGAATAAATAAAAATAAAGCTGCAAGCAAACACCATCATGGCAACGGCAGTTGTTTGGAGTGTTGTATGTTGGCCCTATGGGTGATTTCTGTGGGTTTCAAACTTTGTATAATAAACAATAAGGATTTCTAGTCATAAAAGCAAGGAAGTATTTTTAAGGTTTATACATTGCATACTAGACTTCATCCTCTGGCCTTTTCTAAGGATATTGCCAACTTTGAGAATTCTTTTTTTTATTTCTTTTAAAATATATTTTTTATTTATTTTTAAAAAATATATATTTTATTGATTTTTTTACAGAGAGGAAGGGAGAAGGACAGAGAGTCAGAAACATTGATGAGAGAGAAACATCGACCAGCTGCCTCCTGCACACCCCCCACTGAGGATGTGCCCACGACCAATGTACATGCCCCTGACCGGAATAGAACCTGGGATCTTTCAGTCTGAAGACTGACGCTCTATCCACTGAGCCAAACTGGTTTCGGCTATTTTATTGATTTTTTTATAGAGCGGAAGAGAGAGGGATAGAGAGTTAGAAACATTGATGAGAGAGAATCATCGATCAGCTGCCTCTTGCATAACTCCTACTGGGGATGTGCCCACAACCAAGGTATATGCCCTTGACCGGAATAGAACCTGGGACCTTTCAGTCCACAGGCTGACGCTCTATCCACTGAGCCAGACCGGTTTCGACGACTTTGAGAATTCTTATACTTAATATATGGCAGATATATAGGCCTAATAATAACATTCTTCTACTTTTTGCTCAGTTATCCCAAATTACTCTGATTTATCTACTGTGGCATCCACTATATCCTACCTAAATTTGTTCAACACACATTTAAGTAGAGTTTAACCAATAACACCTATATAATTTCCACACCTCTCCCCACATATTCCCATTTGGGAAATGGTACTTTTAATTTTATGCAGGAAATTCTGTACCAGTTCAATATATTTAAATTAAACTTGAATACTGAGGGTCTGATTGGCTTATATTTATTTAAAAAATATTTTTATTGATTTTAGAGAGGAAGGGGGAGAGAGAGAGAGAGAGAATAATGAAGGAGAATCATTGACCAGCCGTCTCTTTTACGTGCCACACTAGGGATTAAGCCCGAAACCCGGGCATGTGCCCTCAAGCAGAATTGAACCTGGGACCTTCAGTCCACAGGCCAATGCTCTATCCACTGAACCAAACCAGCCAGGGCTGGTTGGCTTTTTTAGCCAGGGCTGGTTGGAATTTTGACACCTACAAAAAGCCTGAGAATGACCACAGACACTATCAATATGTATTCTACAAACTCCCCTGGCAGCAGCCACTGGCTTGATCAGCTTAATAATTCATTAACACTCGTAATGTTACTTTTCAGTTGTATGCTGTGTGTACTTGAAAGTAAAAAGGACAAAAATAAGTTTGAGGGGGGAAAACATTTTAATTGCTTTCAAATGTTCCAATAAAACTGAAACGCATACACTCTTGCTCAAGAATGTCCTTACCAGATTATTACATACTTGCTTGCCAAATCTCTCTAGCTTTCTCCTATTTTCTTAATCTTAGGAACTGCAGACAATATTGAGGGTTGCTGGCTGTTCAGAACACATAAATGCTTTCAAAAGGCTTTTAAATGTTCAAACGTCATAGGAAGGGAAGGGGGGGAAAAAACCAGGTCTCAACTCTTAAAAACAATTAAAAGTTTATGAGTCAGAAAATAGCAAAATAATCTTAAACTCCCAAAAACAAAGTTTTTTTTTTTTTTGCATTCATGTTTAAATAACCATTTTGTTATCTTCAACTGTAGTTCCTGTTGAGAACATCCCAATAAACGGCCAGTCTCTGTGACTAAGGAAATACTCTAACTTCTGATCCGCTGATAGAGAAGAAATATCAACAAGGCCAGGAGGTCTCCAGGTCACTATCTAACAGACTTGGCTCCGGCGCAGGCCCAGCTCTGTGATGAGGGAGCGGTGGTGGTGCCCCAACCACGTCTGCTAAGATGATTTCAGGCCATTGAATGACACCAGGTGGGCATCCTGGTTCTGTGTAAAAGAACGCACCGTGGACGGCGGGTGTCCCGTGTTCAAAGTCAGAAGCTTTGAATGATTACGGGATAAAATGCCAGCTTTCTCTAATGAATTTGCAATATTTTGCCACATACTTGGAAACTAATATACACACAACATCTTTGATAACTTGGAAGAGTAAAGCGAAGAGCAGACATTGTTTTCTAATATACAGAAATGGAAGGAAACCAAATGTTAGAGTAAATTTAAATGTCATTTTTGTTTCAAGCGAAACTCTGTTTGATATGAATGCCATTCTCCAAATATTCACAAGAACAATTTTATTTCAATCTTGATTTCTTCAAAGGTAAAAGAAAACTCAGTGTCTTGGGTTTAGGATCAGACCTTACAATGTACTGTTTTTATTTTTATTTTTGAAACAGCATAGATTTTATTATTAATTAATTGATCAATTTTTCCCATCACCATTTATCTAAATCTCTATGTCCTCTTCCATTTCCACTGCCCTCCTCCTCCTGTACTGTGTTTATAAACAATATTTTAAAGAAAAACAACAACTATGACATCTGTTTGCCCCCGTAAAGACAACGTCCTAGCCTTAAGCTGTTTGGCTCAGTGGATAGAGTGCCCAGGAACTAAAGGATCTTGGGTACGATTCTGGTCAAAAGGTCAAGGACACATGCCTCAGTTTAGGCTCCATCCCTACCCCAATCAGGGAGCATGTGGGAGGTAACCAATTCCTGTGTTGCTTTCACATAGATGTTTCTCTCTGTCTCCCTCTCCCTCACTTCCTCTCTTTCTAAAAAATAGCCTTGGGTGAGGATTAGCAACAACAACAAAAAAAAATAATCTCATTTTTTTAAAAAAGACAATATCACAGTCATAGGACACCTTTCATCCACCCTCATAGTATCTTATGATATAAGGTGGGGGTGGGGAAATTGAGTCAGGGTTAGAATCAAATTGTTGCTCTTACATGACCCATGAACACCAAAAGCCCAAGGTCTGTTTAAGATGAACCCTTTGCTCTAGACTCAACTTGACATAATTGTTATTTTAAGTAAATGTACCTTCTTCTTCTTCTTCTTCTTCTTCTTCTTCTTCTTCATCATCATCATCATCATCATCATCTCTTGTCTTTTTCCAACAATAAATGTATTTTAAGATATATTTTTCATTATAATTCTCTCTTAGTGGTAGAAGTAATTCATTTATCTCAGGAATGGGAAGGAAAGGCTTTCATTCCCAAGAGATCTAATGCAGGGGTGGTCTATCCCACTAAACAGCTTCAGACATTCACAAATGCCAGGAGATGTCATCAGAAGAAATAAAATTCCTAAGTAGACCTTCTTTGTTCCTTCTGAGACACTTGAGAAGGCAGGTTTGTCACTAAGGCGAACACACATGTGCTTTCTGTTGGGGTTTAAGACTGGGCTTTTTTTATCCTCTAATTTACAGCTGAAGTAATTAATTAAAATAAAAATACCGAGCTATCAACCTGGTGGTCAAAAAAGAGAAGAATTCTTTGAGAAGACATAGTTTAACTGCCCTGGTTGGGTGGCTCGGTTGGTTAGAGTATCGTCAGACATGCCAATTTTCAGATTTGATCCCAGGTCAGGGCACATACAAAAACCAACCAATGAATGCATAACTAAGTGAAACAACAAATTTTTCTCTCTTCTCTCCCTCTCTTTCAAATCAATAAATAAACATAAAAAGAGGGGAGGAGGTGCCCTGTGGGCATGGCTCAGTGGTTGAGCGTTGACCTATGAACCAGGAGGTTATGGTTGGATTCCGTCAGGGCATCTTCCCAGGTTTCCAGCTTGATCCCCAGTAGGGGGCGTACAGGAGGTGAGCAGTGATTCTCTTTCATTGATGTTTCTCTTTCTCTTGCCCTAGATCTGAAATCTAATAAAGTACATATACATTTAAAAAATTATTGTTTTTTATATTAAAAAAATTAAAGGAAGAAATAACTAAAAGGAGAAAATGGAATAATGCATTGTAGCACAGACTGAGTGAGGATCCCCCAAAGTGCAAAAAATAATATTTTCCAAAGAATTTTTTTGTCTGTCAAATCACCTGCTTGGAGTTATTTTACATTTCTTTAAAACCTCCAAGTTCAAAGTAAATACTTGTTAATAAGGGTTAAATACAATCTATTTAAAATATAATCTTTTAAAAATCCAATCTTTTAAAAAGCCAATCTTTACATGGAGAATGTTTCCTGAGAATCTGACATTTCAGTTAAGGTTGCAATCTTGTCAGAGATGATCAAAAACATCACATTGGAATATTGGGATCCTGTTTAGAAACCTTGCATCCTGCATGAATTCTGCCAGAGAACTTGAGGACACATTGGGAACTTAATTTAAGCTATTTCATACTAAAAAAGAAACTTCTGGCCTGGTATGTTACTTTGATGTTTTTTGTTTTTTTCTTGGTTTGTTACTTTGAACCTTTGGTCTATTAATAATGAAGAGAACTATTTCATTATTTTTTTAATTTTAAAATATATCTTTATTGCTTTTTAGAGAGGAAGGAAAATGGCTAAAGAGCTAGAAATATCAGTGAGAGAAACATTGATCAGCTGCCTCCTGAACACCCCTTACTGGGGATTAGGCCCGCAAACTGGGCATGTTCCCTGACCAGGAATTGAACCAGTGACCCTTGGTTCATGAGTCGATGCCCAACCATTGAGCCACACTGGCGGGGAGAGAACTGTATTTTTAAGTTGGGGATGCGTTCATTGATGCTGCTCCCAGCTGTGACCCCAGTATACACTGTGTCCACGGAGTCCTGAACAAAGAATACGCGTCAGGTCACCACGGCATCTTCAATCTGCAAAAATGAGGCTATGGGACAAAGTCTCATAGAATAAAAGAGGATGAAATAAAAACAAAGTAAAGCAGTTTAATAAGACATATTAAGTAACACTATGCAGATTTCCAGACATTATGGAAATCCTCTACTGAGCCCTGAGCTCCTGGGATGTGGCGGCCAGCTGAGTAGCTGGATGAAATGGGAAACTCCATGCAGGAAGTGCTGCTGCTGCTAATTAAGGAATGTGGAACCCTTCCTTCTGAGTCAGCTGGGCGGTATGTGGGACTCTGTGCTGCTCACAGGAGGGTTGCATGAGACTTCAGAAAGAAAACCAGAATATCTTGCCACTTAACATGTCAGAGGCAAGATGTGATGTGTGTGTGTGTTTAAATGTTTCCTAATCTTTAAAATGGCTCCTTGCCGCTGGCCTTTTATCAGCTGATCGTATCCCAGCATCATCTCCTCCTCTGATGGCATGGTGCTACCCCCTAGACTAGATGTGGGCCATTTCGGAGCTCACGTTTTCAGGTACACAGCCTTATCATAGCATTCTGACGATTCACTGCTATTACTCAGCAATAAAAACATCTCTGTCAACCCTTGTTTTTCATTTCTGTTTGGAAAAAGAAGTCAAGTGGATTTCATGTATTTCAAATGTAATACAGGCATCGTGTAAAGACATAATTAAAGAAAAAGAAGAGGTGGGAAAAGGTGGTGCAGATCTCATAATCAAAAGACAGCCATTTACAATTTTGTGGCTATATGTGGTTATTAAAAAAAACTACATACAATTAAAAATATTAAATCTTTATTGTTAAAAGAATTAGGTATGTCCCCCCACAGTGACCCCTTCTAGTCCACCCCCACCCACCTAAAATTTTTGAAGAGTACACAAAACTAAAGAGAATAATAAAACGAATCCTCATCCCCAACACCCAGTTCTGCAGTTTCAACTTGTTAAGCACATTTGCTTCAATTCCTGTTTTTTAAAGTTAAGTATCACATATTCCAACATATTATGTCATTCTCCTAAATGCTCCAGTACGTTTCTAAAAATATATATACTTTTTATAATAACCCATAGTGCCACTATCACAGCTAATGATTGTTCTCAGCATGTCCATACCAAAATTTCCCTGATAAGAAAACAAGTTAAAATTTTAATGTATACCTACATTCTCCATTTTTGCTTATTATATATGTATATATAATAAGCATAATATATATATATATAAACTATATATATATAAACTATATATATATATATATATATATATATATATATATATATAGTTTGTTAAAAATACGATTTTGAAAAAAAAAACGATTTGCATCTTGATTTGCTTTCAGTTTGATATAACTATTTCCCAACAGCAAATTTTTCAAAACTTTCTAATTGCGAAACGGCTGTGTGCAAGTGTGTGAGTGTGTGTGTGGGGGGTAAGCTGGGTGATTAGTTATTCCTCTGTCGGTCTGTTTCCACGTATATACGGAGCGAGTGTGTGTTTTTCTTCCTCTCGGAGTAAATTTGTTGCCATGCATATCTTTGTCCACAACCCCTCTCCCGGGCCGGGGCTATTTCCCTAGGACTCGGTCCAGGAGTGCGATTGCTGCACCCAAATGTATGAACGCGGCCAGGCCCTGGACTCGTCTCCGCGAGTTGTTTACCGAAGGACCGTACCAATTTACACTTCCACTTACAAAGGACGGGAGCGCCTCTATCACAATGTTTCGGGGCAGCGCTTTGCAGGGCGCTTCTAACATCCTTGGCCGGGGCCGGCTGATGTTTGTAACCATCTCAGAATAAATAAAGACACATTTCTCCCCCCCCCCCCCCCCCAGCCCTGCAAAACACGGCATGCGCAGACTGCCAAACAACCGCAAACTAACTTTGATTAGAAGAGAAACCGGCCTATTTGAAAACGTGGTAATGAGATAGTTTCCACCCCCCGGGAAGCCGTCCTGGCGGGGGAGGGGCGCTGGTTCCTGCTGGCCTCTCTTCCCATCCTCAAGAAGGTAGAAGTGAACAGGTCAGCGTTCTCTTCCTTTCCTTTGCGGCTTTTCCCTTCTCCTTTTTTTACTTAAAGCTGGGTCTTTTTATTTGTTGCCATCTGGCTGGGCGGAGGATGCAAAAAATACGGCTGGGAAGTAGCAGAAAACTTTGGTGGCAGGCGTTTCCTGTAAGCGCAGCCCCACGGCACCGGGTAACAGAGGATTAAGGCAGAGCCATTTTAGCTTCGAGTCCAAATTCTACTTTGTTTCCTTGGGGACACGTTGTGCTTGTTTGTTGACTTCCAATAAAATTGCCTCGGTGGCTGCTGATTTCGGCGCACAAAATGCTTATTTTCTTTTAAGGAACATAGCATATCAGTTACAAATCCTTGCAGAAAAGTCAGTGGTGTGGGGCTTGAGAAATTTATGTGACAGATTTGTGTGTGTGTTTGGAGTGAGGGAGAAAGAAAAACTCTCAGGGCTGTCGTGTTTATGGGGGAGGAAAAAAAAAGGAGGAACTTGATAAGGACATATTTTGCAGGCCAGGATGGTCTTTAAAAGCCCAACCTCTGAATCTTTTTCTTTTTCTTTCTCTCTCTTTTTTTTTGGGGGGGGTTGGGGGGTGGGGAGTGGGGTGGGAGGGAAGCTCAGGAAAGATGGTTCTGTTTTTCTCACTGGCTCTTCACTGTTTTCACCCCATTCAGAGGCTGAAGTCCTTCCTCAAAGCAAAGTGGGGACAAAACATAATCTCTTAAAATATTTTTAAGAGGATATGCAGGCGTGTAGGTTAAATGCATATATACTATATATATCAATATACAAAAATAATTCTGTATGATATAATATATATATATATATATATATATATATATATATATATATATATATATCAACAAAATGTGCTAACCACATTTTTAAAGAGTCAAAGACTCCAGAGGGATTTAGTTAAGCTGAGGCTGTTTTGGAATGGGGACAGACACTTCAGGAAGAGGAATGGCTAATGCCATTTTGACCGATGTTTACTGAGTGATCACCACACACCAGGCAGTTTTAAGATTTCATCGCAATTGGTTTATTTAATGCTCCTAAGTGTCCCATGTGCTGGGCGGCAGTGTTATTCCCACTTTACAGGCGAGGCCAGAGGCTGGGTCAGTGGCCTGAGGCCCCCCAGGAGCAGAGGGCGCTTGGATTCTGCCAGGTTCTGGGGCTGTTGTATCCAGTTCTGGTTTCTGGGGAAACCTGCTGTGTCCGCGGCGGGAGCTGCTGGGCCCCAAAGCCCCTCAGCTGGTAGTGGGGTGGTCATCAGGGCAGCTGAGCGTGGGTCTCTAGACTCATGATTTTTGGATCGCTCAGTTTATCCAGGGTGTGACTCTTTAATCTCTTCCCCAGCATTTCCCCCCAATCCCAGCATCCTCTCTGAGGGCGTGGCTGGGGAGGGCACACGTTATATTCGGAGACTTGGAGCTCATCCAGTTCGCGCACCCCTGCCGCCTGCTTGGAGAAGGTGCCCATCGGACTCCGGAAGGCCGGCGGCCCCCCAGCCCCTGCGGATCCCCCGGAGCCCGGTATGTTCCGTGCATTGTCTACATTGGTTGGTCGTGTTATTCAAGTTCTGAAGCAGACAAGTCTGGGTCCAAATACCACTGTCTCTCTCGCCCGCCGTAAACCCACCCGCTTCCCTTTCCCCGCGGGCGAGTAAGGACCTCGCCGGGCCCTGCGGTGGGAAAAGCAGACCGGGCTGTGCAGGCCTGCGAGCTGTGCCCGCGGGCAGCGGTCTGCTAGGTGCCTAATTCCCCGGGAGAATTTTACCCGTGAGCACTTGTTTATTCCACCCAGATATACTTGTCGGGAATGCATTACCTCCATCTTGTTTTGAACCCAGAAAGCCAGATCCCGGAGCTCACTCCCTGGGCCACCGCACAGGCACAGCTTTCTCACCTGGGCGATGGGTCCTGACTGCCCAGGTATCCAGAAACGGTGCCTACTGCGAGTAGGTAATCAATGTTAGCTGTTACTCTTCTCTCTTCTCCTAAAGCCAAGGTCAACCACTCAGTATAGATAAGAATGGCATGAGTCAGCATGGGCCATTAGATCAGGCTAGAATTCCACTTTATTCTTGTTCTAGAACCTCAAGGAAGTTAGAGAAGTTGGTAAGTCAGAAAGCGGTTTAACCTCTGACGGCTCCAGCTTCCTCACCTGCCCAGTGCATTAATATGTAGGTTATTAGGAGAACTAAATAACACTATGACTGGATCAATTACAGGTGGAGTTAAGACTGGCACCCAGCGGGGGCTCAGTAAATGGCATTACTTCCCCCTTTCCTTATCCTTATCTCTTCTTACTTCTGCTCTTATGGTGATTGTTGTAAAAGTAAACCAAAAATATGAGCCCACTTAAATATCCGAATGATTTCAGCAGAGGAGATTGTCGGCATTACTATTTTAGGCCTATCCTTGGTTTTATCGGTCTGTTTAATAAGCCTCTTAATATTTGAGCCATTCCTCTGCTCAGACCATTCCTGTGACTCGTAGGTTCATTCATAGTAAAATGTGGTCGGTTTTTTTTCTTTTCTGTCCTATTATTATTAATTATTATTAATTTTAAATGTGCATAATTATAATTTTATTCTTTTCTTTTATGAAGGTATTATATGTGTACATATCTTACCATTGCTACTATTTTTTTTAAATGAATTTATCGGGGTGACATTGGTTAATCAGACTATACAGGTTTCAGGTGTACGGTTCTGTAGCGCATCATCCGTATTGTATTGTGTTTGCCACCCCAAGTCAAGTCTCCTTCCATCACCATTTAACCCCCCTCTGTTCTCTTCTACCTCCCCAACCGCCCTTAAAACCTGGTCTTTACAATGACCCAACAACCCCATCGCAACTTTCGTACTTGGCTCCTCTTCTTTCTCCTCACAAGCCACCATAACATGCTGGCTTCCTTCTGTTCCTTGAGCCAGCCACTGGGCACCTTGCCTCCAGGTCTTTGCGTGTCAGTGCCTTAGCCTGGAATGCCCTTTGCCCAGAACTCTGCATGGCTCTCTGTTTCCTCCTTCAGATCTTTACTCAGGTGTCTCCACCTGTGCAGTCTTCCTGGCCTAGCCTATTTAACATCACCCCCCTATTCCTTCTACTCCCCTCACTCAGGTAAGTAACAGCACTTACCCTCAGCCTATACGCCAAGCCATCTAAGGCAATAGGCCCTTAGTTTTCTCCATAGCATTAACATTTGATACACTGGAATCTTATTTAATGCACCATGTTAGCTCCACCAGGATGGGGTTGCTTTCCTGCTGGGTCCCCGGCACCTAGAACAGTGGCTGGTACGTGGAAGGTGCTTAGGAAATAGGGGATGAGTGAGAAAGTAAGGGAATGAGTGGATGACAGAATCCAGGGGGCAGATTTATTTAATGAAACAGAACAGCTGTGTATTGGGACACTTCCTGTGTGTGGCCATATTCCACAATGTGGAGGAAATGGGCCCTCCCTGTGAGGGGCCTGCGATCTAGTCTCAGCTGGTAGGTCCAGCACACATCCAGGTCGAGGCATAACCCAGCAAATGTCATAAGGGAGACACTGGACAAAGGGTGACTGACCCAAGAGACGGTGTGGGCCCTGGGGGGGGCCTTGGGGGCTGGCAGGATGGGTGCAGACTGGTTTTGGCACATACATAGCACGTTTGGGGAGAGGCAGCATGAGGGTGGGGTAGGGGGGATTAGGCATCAGGCACAGAGCAAGGAGGTGGGTAAGCAGAATGGTTTCTCAAGTGTTTATCCACGGCATTGAACAGTTTGGGATTCTGTTAATTTAGAAAAAATTTATTTCTTGCTTTTAATGAGAGAATCATCAGTTTGTTGTTCCATTCATTTATGCATTCATTGGTTGATTTTTGTACGTGCTCTGACCCCATGGGGCCAGTAATCTTATATTGGGACAGGCTTCAACCAACTCTACTCCCTCAGGGCCATTTTTAAACCCCACCCCTCCTCCACACTGCCTAGGCCCCGCCTCTTCCTGTCCTGGAGGTCCACCCTCAGTGGAATTCTATGTAAATAGGAAATCAGTGTTAATAGTTTTAATTACACAGGTAAAATATGAATATGTTTTATCAGTAAAAAGATAAAAATATTTAGCCACCACCAAATGGTCCTGGGCCTTGCCCACAACTGAGAATTAATCACTTTTGGGAAGGGTCTTCCCAATTTTCATATATTTCCATATTTCTTTCCTTTTTTACTTTAAAAAAAATATGTTTTCATTGATTTTAAACAGGAAGGAAGAGAGAGAGAAAATTGATGAAAGCTCTAGCTGATTTGGCTTAGTGGCTAGAGCATCCGTCTGCAGACTGAAGGGTCCCGGGTTCGATTCCAGTCAAGGGCACATGCTTGAGTTGCCAAATTGATCCCCAATAGGAGCCCCGCAGGAGGCAGGCGATCAATGATTCTCTCTCATCATTTAAAAAAAATATATTTTATTGATTTTTTACAGAGAGGAAGGGAGAGGGACAGAGAGCTAGAAACATCGATGAGAGAGAAACATCGACCAGCTGCCTCCTGCACAGCCCCCACCGGGGATGTGCTCCCAACCAAGGTACATGCCCTTGCCTGGAATCGAACCCGGGACCTTCCAGTCTGCAGGCCGACACTGAGCCAAACGGTTCCAGCCTCTCTCATCATTAATGCATCTATCTCTCCCTCTCCCTTCCTCTCTGAAGCCAATAAAAATATATTAAAAAAAGAAAATTGGTGAGAGACACTGATCGGCTGCCTCCTATATGCCCCCTATGGGGGATCGAGCCCACAACCCTGGCATGTGCCCTGACTGGGAATTGAACCAGTGACCTCTTGGTACATGGGATGATGCTCAACCACTGAGCCAGGCTGGCTGGGCCTTTCTATTTATTTGCTTATTTAGGTACAGTTGACATACAACATTATATTAATATCAGGTTTGTAATAATTATTTGATATTTATATATTATGAAATGATCAGCATATATATTTGTGTGCATGTAAACATAGGTATGTATTTGTGCATAGTATATGTATATACACATACATACCTATATATTATGTATACATATACATATTTTTCTATTAGAAAATATGTTATGGTATGCTATGTGTGTTTAAACAAAAAATGACATCCCTTTTTGCAGCTTGATTCCTGTAAAAAAAATTTTTATTTAACAATGTCTTGGTGATTTAGGTACATGTGGCTCTACTTGATTCTTCCCAGGGCTGTCTATTAAGTTTGGAGATACCATAGTTTATGTGGCCATTTTCTTTTGATGTGTGTGTAGGTGGTTTCTAATTTTTCACTATTACAAATAAACAGTGCTGTAGTGAGCATTCTTGCATACTTGAGGGGTTATTTATTACCCTAGAGTAGGCATTATAATTATATGCTTCCCCATTTATTTATGCTTTAATTTGTTTAATGCCTATTTCTCCTATTAAAATGTTCCACAAGGACAGAAGTACAATTTGTTTTGTTCTTCACTCTCTGCCTGGGACAAAAGAGTCTTCAGTGAATAGTTATGGAGGGAATTGGTGAACATGTGGGCTGGGGTCACGGGCCGGTTTTGCATCCGAGAGGAGGGAGCAGTGACTTCTGTTGCCGCGAGGTGAGATCTGTGCACAGGGCAGCAGCAGGTGGCTGCTGGAGGAGGCTAGAAGAAGTGCTGTGGGCACAGGTTCAGGCGGCCTGGCGATGAGATTCCTGTACTGATGAGGAAACCGGAAACAAGGAACAGGAAGGAAAGGGTGCAGTTGAGAGCTGTGGGGATGGCAGGACCTGTAAGATGTGCTAATTGACTAGCTCTGAGGGGCGATGGAAAGGCAGGCGTGGAGGGTTAAAACCTAGTTTAGGACACTTATTTTTTAAACATTTATTGCCTGCTACTTTTTTGCAAAAAACACTGCTAATTGCTTTCGGGACATGAGTGTGCACAACCTTTCTCCCCTACCCTCCAAGAGGAGTTGCAGCCAATTGTCCACAGGGACAGCAAGAATTCGAGGGAGTGGGACCAGACCCGGGCCACACCAGGTGGGCTCGTGCTGTTCCAGAAATGGCCGAGGGGAGGATCGTCTCCCTGGCTCCAGACCACACACGCCGACTGGTGAACGTTCAGGAAATGGGTGTCGAGAAACGTGAGTCAGTGTACATGTTTAGAAATGAAGGACATTCGGGTTGGTGACAGCGGAGGGCTGGCCTCAGTGCGGTCTGGAAGATGGACATGCACTGAGGCCTGGGACCTCAGGCAGGCTCCTCCACCGCCCGGCCGCAGTGTCACCTTTTAAAGAAAGGCAGGAACAACAAAAAGGGCGGAGGGAGACTGAGAAGATTGCAGGAGCCCAGTGGCAGGTGTCATTCCTGATTCCAGAGACATTCCTGATTCCGTGGCCGCGCCCTGGACGCGGGACAGGAAGACCTCCTTTGAGGTGAAGTTTTCGCGCCTCTTTATGTAGCCAGGAGGATCACTGAGGAAATAATCTGCTGAGGAAGAAACACCGGAAGTTTAATAGTTCTCGTGGTTTTACTTCCATTTCCTTTCAGCGGCTTCCCCGTGCCCTTGGAGTAACATCCAAAGTCTTCACGGGCCCGGGGACCCTGCCAGCCACGCTCTTAGGGACGTGGGAGTCTCAGGCAGGGCCCTGATGTACTCAGGTTTGACTTCTGAAAAGCTCATGTGACAAGTCTGTGATTTCTGCTGGAAAGGTAGGTCTTTGAAGGTGGAGTTCACGTCCTTCCAGCTGAATCCCTGGTATTGGGGAAAACGCCAGGCACATCACGGAGTCGGTGTGCATTCTATTGATTGAATGCATGCCTCGCCTCTCTGTCTTTAAAGCAAAATTAAACTGGCCATTTGGGCCCGGCCAGGGTGGCTCAGTGGTTGAGCATTAACCTATGAACCAGGAGGTAACGGTTCCATTCTCGGTCAGGGCCAGTAAGGGTGTATGCAGGAGGCAGCCAATCAATTAATGTTTCTCATCATTGATGTTTCTCTTTCTCCTTCTCCCTTTCTCTCTGAAATAAATACAAATATTAAAAACAAAACAAAACAAAGAAACAACAACTAGACATTGGGTTGATTAGTAGGAGGATGTAATGAGATAATGGAGATTATCTCATGCCTGGCACATGGTAACCATTTACTCATTTTTCATCCAGTATTTAGTGAACATCTACCATGTGCACGGTATGGTTTAGGTTTCTGGGGCCACAGGATGGAGTGTGGGGGAGACACTGGTTAGTGTCTGCACAGGAAAGGAAACTCCTTGGTAAAGGGTGGTGAGGGGGGCAGGGAGATAGGCGCTGAGGTTGGAGACCTTAGTGAGGGGGGAGGAATGGGCGGTGAGGGAGGCCCCATATCTGTGGATAAGGACAAGGCCCTAGGGGCAGGTACTGGGTCTGGACTCCTAGCTCTGCTGCTTCTGACTAGTGGGCTTTGGGAGAGCCACTTCATCCCTCTGTGCCCAGGTTCATCTACAAAGATAGGCTCTACCTCAGAGGGTCCCTAGGAGTTAGAGTAAACGAGTTACAGAGTAGAGAGCATGCACCGAGGACGGCGTAATACACGTTAGCGCTGATCAGCCAGCCTCTGGGCATTGGACCTGCTTTTGGCAGAGCATTTTTGGAAGCATCGGTGCTCCATCCCAAGGCAGAGAAATGCAGAAGGCACGCCTGGGTGTGGGTTTGCACAAGTCCCTGCTCTCAATGGCCTTAACAGACTCAGACCTGAAAGGAAAATAAAATAAAAATCCTAACCAACCAACAGACAACTTACTAGGCCATTTATGTCATCTGACTGAGAGAGCTGGGAAAAAAAGAGGAAAGTGAGGTCAAAGACTCTCCATGTTCTTCCTAGTGAGCTGCGAACCCCCCGGGTTCCAGGACAATGGCAATAGCATCAGGAGAGCTGACACCTGGGTGCCAGGTGTGTTCAAAGGCGGGTCCTACACAGCCCTTCGTGGATGATGCTCTGTGTAATTGACCATTGATCAACACAGGAGTTGGGGGTGCGTATCCGGGTGACCCTGACTGTGAATCCGGATGCAGATGGCCCCCTCCCCAAAACTTAACTACTAACAGCTTACCGTTGTCTCAAAGCTTTACTAATAATGTATACAGTCAGTTAACACATTTTGTGTATTATATGTATTATGGACTGTATTCTTACAATAAAGAAAGCTAGAGAAAAAAATACTATTAAGAAAATTATAAGGAAGAGAAAATAGATTTCCAGTGTTGTTCCAATAGGAAAAAAAAATCCGTGAAGGTGGATCTGTGCCTTTGGCTGGTGTGCAGCACGGAGCTTCCCTGTGGCATGACTTGGGCAACACAACTATCCGATGAGGCAGGTGATTAGAGACTTATCATTCTGTTTTACAGGTGAGGACACCGAGGTCTAACCACACCCCAGTAACCAGTTAGAAGACCCAAATTTTAATTCCCTTCCTATCGGAATGCGTTTTGAACACTGATTGATCACTGTTACAGGCAGGCATCACGGAGAACAGCAGAGAACAAAACACAGTGGCTTCTATTTTTATGCAGTTTAGTAAGAGAAGGACCGGCAGGAAGGAATAAAATTACTGGGCTATAATGTGTATTGAGTATAACCACATGGGTTTGAGATCTGGGGGTACCCGGCGGGGGTGCGTGATCTAATGTGAGTGGCTAGCCCATCTCTTTACCCATTCTTTCTTCGTCAACATCCATGATATTAAATGTCATGTGGTGGGGAGTTGTGGGTGAAGGTCTGTGAGATCTAGAATTAATTACTGGACATCTAAGTGGACATAGATAGAGCAGGAAGTTGGAAATATGTTTTGGGAGTTAAGGTAAAGGCCTGGGTGAGAAATATATAAATTGAGGAGCCTTGTTAGGTCTTCTGAGCCACTGAATCGGATGAAGTCGCCTAGGGCAGTGTTTCCTAAACTTTTGACATATGTGTACCCCTTCTATAATTTTCATAACGCCGAGTATCCCTCTTCAAAAAAAAAGGATGTATTTTAATAACAATCAAAATATATTTCTTTTTTCTTTTTTTGGTACATACACAAAATAATAATAAACAAAAAATAAAATAAAAGTTATATTATAAATAACATTTATTTGCACACCGGACCATCTCACACCTCACAAGACTGTCTTGACTTGACTCATGAGAACGTAGAATTAGGCTCAGCTAAGCACGGTGCAGTGCCTATTCCCACCAAACTCCGGTGCAACGAGTACCCTCCCCCCCCAAAACTCTTCCCGTACCCCTGGGAGTACTCGTACCACACTTTGGGAAACACTGGCCTAGGGGATAAGTGAGAAACAGAGAAGGCACCAGCCCAGGGGACTTAAAGGAGCAGCCAGGGGGAGCTGGGAAATAAGCAGGCTCCATATCCAGGGAAGAAGTGTTTCTAGGAGGAAGAAGGGATAGACACTGTCAAATACAGAGGTGGCAAATAACATGAGGCTGGAAAATTGTCTGACATCCTATGGCATCCAGAGATAAAAACCAGTTCTTGCCACTGTCTTTGCAAGGTCCTGTCTTATTCCCCTGCGTTCCTGTCCTCCCTCGCTGGGCCCCTCAAGCTGGCTTCCTTCTAGTTCTTTCTGTAAGCAGTTTCCCTTCTTTCCTGAGCCTGCCCACCTTCTGCTCCCCACCTGGCTTCCTGATGGAGGGCCACTGCTCCTCGGGGAGCCTCACCCCAAAACAGCAGGCACCTTCCCCTCCGGTGACCCTGACTGTGAATATAACTATATGTATCTACCTCCAGAACAGTGATTTTCTGTCACGGGCAGAATTTTTAAAACCTGCAAAACCTGACTATTTAGTCAGGGACCCTGACTTCTCTTCCCTTAGATTGTAAAACAACAACAACAACAACAACAAAAATAGCCAACACAATAGCCGTCTGGTGTGAATGAATCAAAATAACACCTGTTTTTTGTGTGCCACAGATCTAATTACAGTGGTAATTAGCTTGTGTGTGCCGCGGTATGGAAAAGGTTGGAAATGGCTGTCTGGAAGATAGCATGAAGTCCAGAGGGGCGAGGACTTCATTTGTTTGGCTTCCTCTAAGCTCTGTCTCCTGTGCCTACAACAGTGCCGGCCCTCCCAAGCTCTGGGCTTACAACTTGGCACAGTGTGTCCCATTTAATCCTCCCGTCTGATTTATGCCGGGAATATAAATATATGTGTTTTCTCCAATTTTACTGAGATGCAGTTTACATGTGACGTTATAAATTTAAATTGTACAGTATGATTTGAGATATGTGTATGTTGCAAAATCATGATCACAGTAAGTTAACATCCGTCATCTCATAGTTTTTTTCCCTTGTGATGAGAATTTAAAAAAAAAGAAATATGTTTTTATTGATTTCAGAGAGGAAGGGAAAGGGCGAGAGAGATGGAAACATCAGTGATGAGAGAGAATCATTAATTGGCTGCCTCCTACACGCCCCACACTGGGGATCAAGCCCACAACCCCAGCATATGCCCTGACCGGGAATCGAACCATGACCTCCTGGTTCATAGGTCCACACTCAACCAGTAAGCCATGCTGGCTGGGCAGTGAGAACTTTTTAAGTAGTTATTTTTTTCTTCCTCTTCTCCCATTTTCTTCCTTTTTTTTTTTTTTTAACTTCCTCTTCTTCATTATCCTATTTTATGGATGAGGAAACTGAAACCCAGAGGGATTAAATAATACTCTAGACTAGAATTAATGCAGCTTTCAAGAGGTGGCGCGGAGTGTTTGAGAGTCCAGAGTGACTGGAGAGAAGACATTCCCAAGCCCCTTCTCCCAGATCATGCAGTTCAAACCTCTCTTAGGAGGAACAGCAGCTGATTTTCTGAATGAATGGGAAAGGAGCGCTAGGCAGAGGGAACCGCAGGTCTGCAGGCTCTGGGTCAGACAGGTTGAAGCTTTAGGACCCCAAATGAGGGTTGGCCAAGACTTGAGGCTGGATAGTTAGGCCGGGGCCAGATTACAGGCCTGGCCAGGCAGCTCTGGAGTTTGTTCTTTTCTCCTGAGGCAAAAGAAAGCCATTAAGCAGGGTGGGGACATGATCTGTTTTACCCTGTAAAAGCTCTGGGGCTATGGGGTGGAGAATGTTCAGGCAAACCTAGAAAGAAAGAAGCCAGGAGAAGAAACCTCACTTATTCAAATATTTGGAGGAGGGAGTGGGTTTGTGGAGTAAGGCTTGTGTTAAGAGATGAAGTGGACAAAGTTGAAATATATTTAGAAATTACAGGGCTTGCTGATGGATTCAAGGTGTGTGGGGAAGGAGGGTGAAGTATAGTTTAAGCCACATTATGCTAGGTTTTGACTTGAATAAGTGGGTGGATGAAAGAGAGTTCCATTTATTGAGATGAGGCTGGGCACCGGATTTCAAGAAATGTTATTTACCTCACTCTTCCCAGACTTCCTCTCATCCCAGAGTCCCCCTTTTGGGATATCAGATGAGTGCAGAGAGCTTTAAAGAGGTGCTCCCAAAGTTATGTGCCACACGTGATTTTTAAAGAAAGTTTACATTTCCATGCGGAGTGACGTCAGCCTTGGAAAACCTTCCAGAATATTAGAGGAAGACAAAGTGCGTGAGGAGGGGAGGCAGGCGCTGATCTAGCTTGTCAATGGGACAGTTGAAGTAAAAAGATTAACAGTCTCCCCCTACCCCACCCCCACCCAAGTTAATCTAATGAATTTGTGATTGGATCTAGACTTCGGTTTAAATCGAGCCTTATTCTTGGCCCCTCCCTCTTGGGTTTGCGAATAAAATCCAGCAATCCCTTCTCTTCCAGGATTATTCCGAGCCAGGTGGGCTGGCTGGCAGGCTCAGAGAGCAAGAGTCTCCAGGTTCCAGACACTGCCCCCACTTCTGAAAGGTAAATGCTGCTGTTTATTTTCTTTTTTTTTTTTTTTATCATGTGTGCCGATGTTTTATAGAGGGCTTACCGTTTCGAGGCGACCTGAGTGAGATCAAGAGACTGAACAGGAGAGAGAGCAGTGTGGTGTCTCCTGCAGTTGGTGGAGATCCCCACTTAATTTAGTGCACTCAGTCGTGTTAAAAGGGCTGCCCCGGGTCCTTCTCAGATGTCCTTTGTAGTTCGCTGGAGGCTGGCAGGTTGGGCTCACTTTTTCATTCTCTTTTCCTGCTAACGCCTCCCTGCAGTTTTTCAGGTTTTCCTGCTCTGAACCACTAAGGGTTTTTTTTTTTTTCTTTAAGCCAAGTATCTTTGTTGGCTTCATTTCAGCTCCAGGGTTTTACACACAGTTCCCAAATTGTTTTTCTGTAATAGTTCCACAGCAAAACAAACATGAAATAAGATCATACCACATTCTGTTCTTCTAATTATGGCTTAGTCCCCAAACATGATTCCAATAGATGGTAAATGTAGCAAATCGGAAGGGCTTTTTGTCTGTTAGATCTGGAGAGAAAACCAGAAGTTGGCTAAAAGAAGAGGTCTCATGTCACCAGGATTAAACCCGGGATAATGGGGCTATATTTTAAAGCCAGCACTGGGAAACATCTTGAGGCGGGCTGGTCTGTTTAGATAATTGTGAAAAATGAAGTGTAGCTGACATTTGTCGCATTAAGAAGGGGTGAAGTGGGGCGTTTTCTGCCCCTTCTCGAGGAGCGAGTCAGCTCACAGCGGAAGGGACGTTTCTGGTCCCTTTCTTTCTTTGTGCTGCCTGCTTCCCCACAGCACCTGACTCCTGAAGAATGAGTCTAGCTGGGGAGTAATGGTAAAGCAGGAATACTCGGGGTGGGTGGAGCTAAGCAGATGCAGATCAACGTTTGATTTTCAATTTTCATTTCATACCATAACTATGAATTCTTTGAGCTATTTGCAGAACCACATGTTCTTAGTGTTCTGTTACTTTTGGAGTTCCCATTTTTAATTGTTTTAAGTATACCAGTTTTCCAAACACATCTTAAGTATGAGTCTCTCTCTTCTAAAGGGAGATGGTGTCTCACCAGATGCCCTTATAGCAAATTCAGACCACTCTATGTCCATTTGAAAACACAGTGTGTGTTTGCCATCCAGCACTTCCTCACTGGCAGAATTTTGCAACCCTTTCCCAGTTTTTTGTTGGCATGCCTCCAAGAATAAGGTCTTTGTGATTCCTTGCTCAAACATAAGGATCACATATAAAACTCTTAGCAGATAGATCAGTTAATAAAATCATCTTTCAATTTCAAAAGCAGCATAAGGTTGTTTTTTTTGGGGGGTGGGGGGAAATAGGGGGAGAGAAACAGTGGCTAACAGACCATATGATGTTATTATGCTAACAAAGTGGTAGCTTTGTGAGGGCATAGAGGAAAAAAAGCACAACCCTTTTGCTCTGAGAATAATTCAGTAGCAACACGGTCTGAGAGCCAGGAGTCCTATTGTTCTTAGTGAAACGATTATTTGTCAAAACATTTGTTTCCCCATTCCCACTGAAAAAGTTTGGACTTTTCTTTTTTGCTCAATTTTGATAGCAGGATTTTAAACTATCAGTAGTGCCATTGTGTTTACAGCATTCAGGGTTTCAGAGTTCAAAGGTTATCCATTAACATGTAGAGTGAGGCTGCACTTATGTTAAGGCTCAACCTGGTTCCACTAGTTCATAGCTCCTTTGTTGAGGAGCGAGGGTGGAAGTCATTTGTTTTGGTAAGCTCAATGAAGCTTCTTGTTTATGAAGAGGATGCCTCTGGACTGTGTGTTTCAGGATGTGACTATGTCGGAGGCTCTGAAAAGTATCTTAAAAAGCAGTATTCATCTTCCCTGAGAAGTACTGCTAGAAGTAACCGATATCAGTGTACTTTATTTATTTTTTTTTTAAAAAGTTCTGGCCCGAGAATCTACTTCTGGCACTGCTAATTAATTTGTAAGAAATTGGCTCATTTCTTTAGAAAAGACGAACCAGACGGTCTGTGGGGCTAGTAGTTGTGTATAAAAGGACAGCAAAAAAAAAATCACTCTGTGAATGCTTCCCCTCTGCTAAGAAGCTGCCTCTCAAATTCCATTTCCTATTTATTAAGAATTGCATTGCTCACCAGCCCAGCATTCACGGAGTGGCTTTTTTTTGGTCTTGATTTATTAACTGTACTTTAAGTGCCTTTCTTGTTTTAAGTTTTTCCATTTTGGATACACTGAAGGTAAAACAAAACAACACACACACACAACAAAAAACACGGGGCTATTCTGTTTGTGGTGATTTACAAAGCTGCGTTTCCATTTGCATTCGTTTGCATCTCGGGGCTAAAAACTTAATGGGTGTGATTGTGCTTCCGTGATTCCTTCTGAAGCTCAAAGTGGGGGAATCAGTGTCCTTGGACCTTTTCTTTCTTTTCCTTTTTTTTTTTGTGTGAGAAAGAACAGTAGGAAAAGGCTTTAAATGAGTTAGGCGTGGGGAGGAGGGGAAGAGCTTTTTTTTTGTTTGTTTCCATTTTAATAAGCCCGGTTTCATCCACGTGGATGTCTATCAAAGCCAAGTGGATTCTTGGAACCTAGGCCAACTTTATAAATCCCAAATTACAACAGCAGCGCAGACCCAGACCTTTTAGAAAAAGTAACAACAAAGGACAACTTTATGAAGACACTAATTAAAAAACATTTTAATCATCTTGTCTTATCGACCCTCCTCACACTTGGAGGAGAATCCGAAGGAAGCGCTGTTCATGCACAGCTGCCTTTTAATGCGCCCAAAGGGGTGAGAGGCTTTCTGTTTGTTGGTGACTGGGTGACCCAGGAGTTCGGGCCACGGCTCCGCCCCGGGCCTGGGCACACCTTGCGAGGGAGGGGGAGGCGGCGAGGCGCCGGGCTGGCTGTGCGCCTGCGCGCTGCCCTCACGGCCCCCTCCCCGCGTACCTGTCACTGGAACCGCCGGATGGCGGGGGGGGAGGGGGGAGGGAGGGGGGGTGTTGTGTGTGGGCGGTGGATGGCGAGCGCGTGCGCGGGAATCTCCGGGGCGAGAACTGGGAGTGCGCGTGCTCGCGCTCGCCCGCTCGCGCCCTGGGGGCGGGGCCCGCGGCGGTGGGCGGGGCGGGGGCGCGCCCGCGGGGGTCACGTGCCCGCGGGGCGGGGCCTGGGGCGGCCGCGGCCGGTGTAGGCCGGGGGCGGGGCGTGTTCGAACGGCGGGGCTCTGAGGGAGGGCGCAACAGCTGCTCCCTGAGCACTTTCTGACCCAACAGTCCCGGTGCGCCGGACGCGCCTCGCCCGGCGGCCCCAGGGACCCCCCCGCGCCTGCACTGTCCCCTCGCGGACGAGCAGGGGGCGCCCGAGCCTTTGCCCCCCCCGTGCGCACCCCCACCCCGCTCACCTTAGCCCCGCGCCCGAGGTGAGCCCGGCCCCCAAATCCTCCGGGCGGGGGTGGGCTGGGGGTCGGGGACGCGGGGCGCTCCTTTTGGGGTGGGGGTCTATCCGGGCGCGGGGTCCCGTGAGGGATGGTTTCGCCCCTCGACCCGCGGCCCCCCCGTCCGTGTCGGGGGGCCGGGGCCGGTGAGGAATCCGGGAGGTGTCCGCACAAAAGGCCGGGAGAAACTCCCCGTCGCCTCCCCTCCTCCTGCCTTCCCCGCCCCCTCCCCTCGCCCGCTCCCTCCTCATTCAAACCCCGGCTCGCTCGTGTGGTGTCAGTTCAGTCCCGGCCGCCGCCGAGCGAGGAAATGGCCGAGGAGCCGGAGCCGCAGGTAAAGGGGGCGCGCCCCCGCCCGCGCCGGGCCCCAGGGGGCGCCTCGCTTCGCCCCCCGGCGCCCCCCCGGCCGCCCGCGAGTCTCCGCGCTCGGTACCTCGCCCCCTCCCCGGCCGGCCGCCCCGCCCGGCCCCCGGTCCCCCTCGATCCCACTCGATCCCGTTCTCTAGGGCGCCCCCTCCCCACCGGCGCGGAGGCGTGGGGAGCCCCGGTGTGTACAGACAGTGCTTTGCCATCACACTCACTCGGGGGCACAGCCGGGTGGCTGGCTGGGGGGTGGGGGCCCCTCGCCGGGTCGGGGGCCGGGCCGGCCTGAGGGAGCCGGGGCGGCGTGCGTGGGGGCTCCCCTCAAAAGTTGGATGGCTCCGCGGGGCGAGCCTCGCGGTTCGCCGGCCCGTCCGTGGGGGGCAGAGGCCGGCGCGGGGTCCCCCGCGGTGGCCCGGGAGGGGCCGGGCAAGTTGGGAACGGCCAAAACAATGCGTCCTAACAGGCGTCCCCCGCAAACAATGGCGGGGACCGTCCGCACGGGCCGGCGGAGGGCGCGTCTATAGGGGCCGGGGGAGGGGCCCGGCCTGGCCCCAGACCCCCACGCGCATCCCCGCGAGCCCCCCTCCTCCCCCCGGGCGCCCCAAATCCGTGCCCGGGAGTGCCGGTCTTCTGCCCGTCTCTGAGTAGGCGGTGCACAGGGCTGTGCTTCCTGGGTGTGGAATTGGGGTTTTTATGTGCCCCCTTCAATTTTAAAGATTTTTTTTTTTAAAAAAAAACCACCTAAAAATAACCCATAAACGCTTAAAGAATGTCTTTACAACTCAATTCTAGCGGCAGACCCAAAGCCAGCTGGAAGCAGAAGGAGGAACTCCAAAGGGCAGGAGGGACTGAAATGTTAGCCTAAAAGTGTTTTTTTTTTTTTTTTTTTTTAAAGGGAAGTTTCTGCCAGCGGGCGCTGAGTGGCGAAACCGCGCAGTTTCAGATGTAGAGACCTCTTCCCTGTTGCTTCGGCCCCAAAATGCTAGCGGCCCGGGATGGGGGGGTGGTGGTGGGGAGAGGGGAGCTGGATTTGGGGCGGCCCGGTTGGCGCCCCGCCGGCCCCCCGGCTGGGCCAGAGGCGGTCTGCGGGGGGCCGAGGCCGGTACCTGCGCGCCGCGACCACAGCCGTTCAGGTCCTGGGTGGGACCCCACTGTTAGGATTCGGGGTAGGGCCGCCGAGGACGGGAAGCCGCATTCCTGGGCGGGGGCGGGGGCGGGGGGTGAGTTCCCCCTCCCGCCTGGAAAGAGCCAGAGTGGCCACGTCGGGGGACCCCGGTAGCCTGTCCCCATTTGGAGCAGCAGAAACTTTTCCCCCACCTCCAAGGAAAGGATAGTCACTTCAGAGTTTAAGGCTTTGATGTGTTGCTCTCCTTTGAAATCTTTTTTTTGCCTCAATTTATCTCTTGAGTCAGCTTCTACATGGCGTGAAGCGTTGAACATTCCTAAACCTGTGCGGACTAAATGGCGGTTGTAGGGTCCTCCGGGCAGTTCGGGGCCCTGTGTTACGGACCCCTGTGCACGCCGCAGCCTGGCCGGTTTCCTGGCTTTCTAGATCGCTTGCAACCATTAAACTGCATGTTTTAAGAAGCCTCGGTCCGATTCAGTTCAGGTTGATTCAATTATGTCTTCATTGCTTTGGAGTTGGTTGAATGAGTTGACATGAGATTAAGCTCAACAAAAGAAAGGCAGGGCCACAACAGCTGCCGGCCGGGCCTGCTCACTAGGTAGGGGTCTTAGGAGGCCTTGTGCCTCCTCTTCTGTGTGCCAAGGAGTTACAAACATTTTCTTCCTGTACTTTTCCCGAGGAACTGGATGGGCTGCCTTAATAGCAATAGACTATTTAAAGTACCAAACTTTATAATATACTGAGAATGAGTAATAGATCTGGGGTTTCTAATAGGTTTAGTGTCTGTGGCGACAAGTGCAGAGCAATAACCTAATTGCTTTTTGTCTGAAAATATACAACAATCAAACCACTAGTTTGTGCTTGCTTAGTTAATATGTGCTGAGAACTTTTAAGGTGTGTCCTTAATGGTAGATGGCTTTTTCTGAGAAGTCATGTTTATTTTAGATACTGTTTTGTTCGGTATTCCAAAGACTCGAGTAGCATGTTTGTGTTTTTCAATCCTGGCGTTTCAGTTGAAGTCACCCCTTCCCCCCATTGCTGCCATATTTAATGTTATGTAAGTATTAAGTTCCAGAGACAGTGCCTTAAAAGCTCAGAAGTCAAATTTATTATTTGTTCGGCTCATTTGTTAGAATAGGGTTAATAATCTGATCGTTTGGAATTTTAATTATTTGGTGTGAGGAGGAAGCCTGCGCCTTCAGCTCTGCACACTGATTTGCATGCCATGCCGGAGGAGGAAGTAGGGGAAGATTACGACTTTTCTAGGTGGACACCTATTTTAGTGTCCCACTTCTTTCAATCCTTTTATCTTAATTCTACCACTTTGCTGTTTGACTTTTGCCTTTTTTTTTTTTTAAAGAAATAACTTGAGAAGTTTAGTAGTTGTCTTGGGTTCATATTATTCCCTTTCACTTCTTAATAAAAAAAAAAAGGGGGGGGGAACTAATGCACCACTGAAATGAAGCTTGTAAAATATTTCCTCCCTTCAGCCTGAAGAATCTATTTAGATAACAGCGTAACTCCCCTCCCTTCTTTAGGTAATAGGGGAGGAAGGAGGAGGAGGGAAGGTTTTGGCTTTGCCTTTACTTTTAAGGTTTAAGGTGGAGGTGGATTTGCATTCTCTTTGTAAGGAAGCCTCCATTTTTGGCAGTGGAACTGCTGGGAGGAGTAACCGCCCCGTAGACCTTTTAACGAGGAAATCTGAGAATAAGACTTAAGTCACTTACAAACTGATGAAATACTCAGGAATATAATGGCCTGGCAAGTACAGTCCCTTTATCTCATTTCAGATAAATGCTCATCACTCTTCTCCGTGTAACAGTATTTATGATGAAATGGCGTGTTCTTGTCACAGCAGGGCTGCCTTTTCCCAACCCCAGAGCACTCCTAATTCTGAGCCGCTTGATGAGAGCCTCGGGGGTCCCAAAGATGTGTTTTCCTACTTTTTAGAATTACATTCTTTTCTCTCCGTTGTTCCGAACGTGATATCGGCTGATAAGGACTTTGGAGTAGTTTTAATGACTGGATTGCCTACAATCTACTACTTATAAAAAACAGATATGCTTTTATCTGACTCTGAAGACTGTGATGGGCCTTATGCTTTACAAGAAGCTTTGTTTCCACTTGCTAAAAAAAAAATTGCAGTTCAAGGTGTTCAGTATGGCTTGTATGTTATGGGTTTTGAGGTTGCTGTGTATGACTTGTCTTAAATGGTTTAGTCCTAATACTTTAGTCAAATTCTGTAGCAGAATTTAAAAGATAAACAGTGGCTAGGTTTTTGTTTTGTTTTGTTTTTGTTTTTTGTTTTTTTTAGTGGCTAGGTATTTTCAAGTCTTATGTATGAATAAAAGCATGAGACAGTTCTATATACTGATGAGCATGCCAATAGAATAAAACAAATGTAATGAGACTTTAAATAACTAAATTGGGATAGCTAGGATAGTTTTCACATTACTGAGGTGTTACAAAATAAAAACCTGGAAGGTGTTTATAGTCCAAGCATTAAAGGAATCCCAGTCATATCAAATGCTCTAAATAGTGAAGGTTTTGGTACCAGCATATGAATTAATAAACCGAGGACAGTAGGAAGAGTGGATTTGTCCACTCATCTCCAGATGTGGGGGAGGGGTGTTGACTAGTTTAAATGCACGTGGAAGACCCGGTTACACAAAGACAGCAGGAAATTTCTTAAATTTGGGTGAGGGAAGCTTGATCATTATAACTTAATGGCCTCATTTTGGGGGCAGCAGAACAACTTTACTGAAGTGCTGGCTTAAGAATAAGGTGATTTGGCTTTTTTTCTGCAACCAGTACTACAGTTAGGCACATGTGCAGTGGTATGTGGGGCAAAGGATTTTGAAGTGAGACCATGAGGGCAGATAGGAATCTGACTTTGAGGAAGTGGAAGGACAAGGACCATCCTTTCTTAAAATCTGCAGCTCTGATAAGCAAGCTCAATTCTTGTTATAAATCTATCTTCCAGATAAATAGAAGGGCAGCCCCTGCCAGGGTCTGCTGCCTCAAATTGTTTGTCCCTCTATGCCTAACATGGGGACCCTCCCCAAAAAAGGGCATTAGAACACTTGCTGGCTGCCTGTTCTTCACATCCCCATTACTTCCTGCCCTGGGTAACAGCAAAGCTGAGTTACTGGAAATTTGGGGCCAGTTTGGTAATTTTATGATCAAGTTGAGAAATAAAATTACTAAACCTGAAAAGACAGCTGAGCAAGTTGTATGAGAGAATGAGTTAATTCCTTAGGCTGTGTTCTTAAGCTTTCCCAAAGTTGTTTCTGACCTACACATGCCTCCACTTCCAGGGAAGAGCTCCCAGGAGCCAAGATGCTGGCTTTTTGTGGGCTCCTGTGTTTTGTGTATTGGTGTCCCTTATTTTCTAGTGTCAGAAAGCCTTTTCAGTTTAAAATCGTTCAAAATTTATAGTGATATGGCCTGGAGATAGAGAATCCAGAAATGTTTTGTTCTTGAATCAGCATTAGGAGAAATACTTGTGTCAAATCTGGATAACTTCAAAAACAGTTCACTTATACCAGAAGTGTTTTTATTCTTAATCAGTGGATAAGTGTTTTCATAAATGACTCCACTGAACACTGACTGTATGTATTAATTGATAAGAGACCTTTCCCCTTAATTTTGACAGCAAATAGGAGATTTAAAAGGGCCAATTTACAATTTTAGTATTTGCTCTCTACAAAGACAGGGAGGGCAGGATTTATATGTCTGTAAAGAACCACCTCATGCCTTAAAAGGCATTGACTGCCATGTTTATGTTTAATCTGAAGTTAGTTAAGTTTGGTACAACTAAAAACATCCATAGTGGCCTTGTGGGAAAAGAGGTGTACAGTCGTGGTATAATACTGAAAAGAGGTATGGTATAATGCTTAAAGTTATTTGTATATCTGTTTATATATAAATATATACATATGTGTGTGTACTTGAATGCATACACTGTTTTCTTTGTAGAGAGTTAAAGGATACAGGTTAAGTTAGAACAATTTGCTTTTTTAGTTCTCCCTCCCTCTCTTTGGTGAAGTATTCTAAAATCTTTTCAAAATGTTAAGATAGTACTGATTAAGTCATAATAACTACTCACTGATAATAATGCTTAATCTTGCTTAATTAAATTTCTTCTTTTATCCATTTCCCTTATAGTTCTCTTTCAGGACTAGATGAAAAATTTTAAAGCCAGTTTACAGGCCACAGTATCTGTAGTACTGATAATACTGAAACTAAAACTAATGCACATTGCTCTAAGTTCACAATAATATCCTTTAACTGACTTAATTGATTTGGAATGAAGCAGGCAGAGTTTTTTTTTTTTAATTTTTTTCTGAGGCAGAATTTTTAATCATGACATTCAATATGCTAATGTGATTATATTTTATAGTACTAACTGTGGTTTCTAATCCTATGTAGAAATAACTGGGCACTTACATACAATTTCAAGAAAATGAGACTATATCCTGTAGAATCTTGCCACGCTCTGTTTTTGAACAATCATCTGGTTTTGAATAGTTTAGGTTGGGATGTTAAATATCAACTTTGAGTATTTTAATCTTTTTCTGTCACTTAAACTTTTAAACATCTTTCCACAACTATTTTAGGGAAGTTGGGGGTTGGCCATTTCGCCTCCTGGGTGTGACCTTGGTGATTTCCTTGAAATAGTGCAAAGGATGTCAAGTTATAGGTTTTGATTACGACTGTAGATTACTATGTAGAGTTATCTTCACTAGCCAGATTAAGAAAAAATAGTATGTGTAAAATATGGAAGGGAACTTCTGTGTAAGTTTCCTAACCAGATCTTGGAGATAATTTTACAGTTTAAAGGTACAAATGAATTGGGTAAGTGACTAGGTTATATGTTTTAATGGTCATTTAATTGTGCTATTAACTGGGAGGGGGGATAGTGGATTTGCTGGTTATTTCAACATTGCATGGCTCTAAGTAGAATTTTTATGTGTTTTGGACAGTTTTTGAGGACCATGAATATCTATTGCTCCGTACTATGGTAATGAGTAGTCCACATCAAGGAATGCAATTTACCTCTTAGGACGGACAATCTGGTTGCTTCTACACATAAAGAACAATATCTAAAGTTACAGCAATTGTCAGTGTGGTGGCATTTACTTCTGATTAGTTGTGCTTAAGCTCAAATTATTGTGCTTTTCATTAAGCACTGTATAATGTGTAATATTTGCTGATTTCTACATGTACAGGGAGTGGCAGCATTCACAGTAGCTTTACTCACATTGAATATCTTAAACAAAACAAAACAGAAGAGAGGACTTAAAAAACATCAGACTTCTATTCCAGGCAATTCTAGCAATAGGGTTCCTACTTTTTTAGAGAGATGGTGTTGTGGTAAAAATTTAAATCAAATCTATCAGGGTAATCACAATATAAATAAAACCCTAGTGTTCTCTCAGAATATAAAGTTAAACTGAAGAACTTCACACCTTTGGTGCCTTGGGTATATATGGCTGAGAGTTAAGTGTTATTTATGTGAGTAAAGATTCTAGGAAAAGTTTTTAAACATTGAAAACCATTTTTGCAAAGTACCTTTTAGTAGCTTAGTGTGTTTGGAATGCTCCCTTTTCTGCCACTAAAAGCATTTAGATTGTAAGTTTTGGGTTAGAATGTGTACCCCCCCTCCTCCCCAGTGCTTTGTCAAGAGAGACAATTGACATTATCAATAGTCATCGTTCTGTGGCTTCTGTGTGCTTCACAGGAGAGCGCTGAAGGTCTGAGAAGGCTGTGCACTCACCCCATTCAGCTGGAAATGGTGGTTGGTTATTAACAGTAATTAGGTTAGAATGTCATTTCTCCCAAGTTCTGTATTTATTAGAAGGTCTTCATTATTATAGTCACTCTAAACATTTTTGTTTAGTAGATTGGTTTTAAGTAGGTGGAAGTGTTTTGTCTATATAGGATTTCTAGGCAGGAGTCGGGCTTTTGCTATTAGGTTTCCAAGCATGGTCCCTGTTTTTGTTTCAGTAGGTCTGTGAGTTGAGTGGTTGTAAACCAAAGTTATTGTTGCTTGTGCTGAACAACTTTATGTTATGGTTGCCTGATTTTTCTTTTTAGTACCCTATTGAAATTGCAGAGAATGGTAATTAGATGGCAGTGTGGAAGTTGTGATGAAATTCAAAGTTAAATTCAGTATCAGGAATGGCTGGTGACCGATGCCAGAGATGCATATACTGACTGTACTGGCTATGTAGTGCTGTTCATGTCTTCATCAGGAGTTTATTGAGGGCCTAACTTTGCCTGGGACCCCTTCTAGGCCCGCACTGGAGGCAGTGGTGGGGGTGGGGGTGGGGGGAGAGAGGGGCAAGGTGACAAGGTCTCTGGGTTTTCATTTTTTGTGGGTGAGCAGCAAGGATTTCAGTGACCCAGGGTCATCTAGTGCCTGGGACAGTAAGGCAGTTACGACTCCAGAGTCTCCCTCAGAAGCTTCCTTGGAAGAAGAGCTCCAGTACTCCCCGGGAGGGTGGTCTTGTCCCAGACGTCCCAGAGCGCTCCCTGGCCTGCGCCATCGTCCCCTCCTCTCAGGCCTCCGCCCTACTCACGGTTCTTCCCTTTCTCCAGGCAGAAAGGAAAGTGCTTTTTCCTAAGATTTTTACACTGCCTCCTTTACCAATCCTTTCGGTCTTCCGTTAGGCTGATGATCACTTAACTCAGATATTTAACATTTCAGAGACAAAAATGGAACCTAAACCGTCTTTCCAAGCTGCTTTCCCAGCCTTTGCCTGGTGGGAAGTCACAGGGATACCCCACCTCATGTTTCTAATCCAGAAACTAGGTATAGGTTGTGTCATTGGGGAAAGATTATTTTTAGAAAAGTGGAATTCCCCAAAACTTAAATGTTACAGACTAGTGAATTTTCTTAAAAAAAGAAAAGTTAACAAAGTTGAGGTTTGACGAGAGGGCTAACTTTAATTTCTGCCAAATTAGGACATTAAAAAACACACACACCTCTACTATGTGCCAATGCATCCTTTGTTTTTTTTTTTTTTAAAGGTTATTTTGGCACCAAAAACTAGAAAAGAGCTCAAATAGAGGGCAGTCTTTATTCAAATTGAAATGAATATGAACTCCTCTGAGTTGTTTTTCTTTTTCTCACTTAGCTCTTGGCCAGTGAAAACAGTGTTGTTAGGGTTTGGTAACTGCCTTTCTAGAATACGTGCTTTTAATTTTGTCAGTTAAAATATTACCTGGGATGCTGGCAGTAAGCAAATATTTGTTGAATGATAAATGCCTGCAGAGAAACCTAAATGATCAGTCATGTATTCAAATATCATTTAATATTTTGATTAATATAGTCATTAAGTATCCTTTTGACTATATCTGTCCATAAATATAGGTCTGTCCCCCAGAATCATAGAATTTTGGAACTATGAGGTGATCTGTAACTTATCCATCTGCATTAAGTAGATAATTTTGAGATAATGTGGTGACCACTTTAAGGTTGTGACTCAGGCAGGACTAGAATTCAGGTTTCCGGAGTCTTCTATTATATCCCTTCACTGGTAGTCGGCCCATGGTTGACACTCTATTGTGATGGCAACAAAAGACTAAGAAGTTAACACAGAATACTTCAGTGCATTCTTTCTTTTCTCTGATCTTTGAACTACAGTCTTATTAGGAAAAATTTAAAGTTTAGTTTTTTTTTTTTCAAAATGAAGATTACAAGGAATATGAGCAGTTTCTCTTTAATGAGTGTGAAGAAATGTTTCCCCGTCTTTGAGCTTGCTCTTTGGGGAAGTGGAGAGAAGGAAAGTAAACTTTTTTTTTTTTCTTTAACGTTGCCTGTCGTGGGAGTAGTTTGCATGCCTTTTTGTTTTCTTGGGTAGAATTAACTGACTTCAGTTAAAGTAGTTGGGATTATTTAAAAACGGATCTTATGCTTGCCGTAAAGGTGGAGGGTTTTGGCTTTAGAGTTTAATTCTTCTCCAAGAGTAAAAATTAACTTCTAAATCAGCCTGCAGAGCTAAATGCAGTCATAGCGCCCCCTCCATGCCCCCCAGCCAGTGCACATGTGAAAAGTGGATAAATATGAAAGGACCCGAACCAGCTAGGTTGAGGATCTTACTTTAAACATGTACATTCACAAAGTAGTGTTGTGTGTATTTCCTTATTTATTGCTTGGACTGGAAGCCTTCATTCCCTGATGCTTGTTGAAGGTAGAGAGTTGTCAAAAGCAAACTGGGTTTGGGCAGTGGATTGGGGTGTACAGTTTGCAGCGAACCAGAATTTCTCATTTTTCCCTTGGCCAAGATGAACCACCATCTTGAGGTGTTCTGTATTTCTTGAGGGGAATTTTAGGAAAGGTCCCTATTTTGTGTGTTTGACCTGTGTAATCCCCTAGTGTGCTTTCAGGCTTGTGTGTTTCTTTGTGCTTTTGTAAGTTTGAAGCTCTGGCTTTTAAAATGTTATCTTTCTTTGTCATCTTATTCTTATAGCCTCTAGATTTGTAGAGGCTGTTTATAAATATACAGATGTATAGTTCAGTGACATTTTATATGTATTTATCTGAATTGGACAGTTTCTATCCTGAAACTGCAGTGTGCATTTAAACCATTAAAGCACCATGTTTTAAGTTTCCTAACTGGATGGAATTCTACTGATGTGATAAGTGTGCTGATTGGACAAATGAAATCGTTATTTAAATCAACAAGCTTGTTGAACAGACTGGCACTGTGTTAAGCTGTGCCTTCTCTATAGAAAAGGTCCCTGTGACCACACGCACCCAGCCCTCTGGGCCGTAGCTAACCCTTTCTGTTTTTCCCTCTCTAGGTTTTGGAAATCTTGTCTCCAGATTGCTGGAATTGACTTGTTCAACTGACTGACTCACTCTCAGTGGAGACAAAGAGAAGTAATGCTTTGTGCTGACTCATATTTGAATCAAAGCATCACGGAAAGAACCAGTGATACTCTGTCACTGAGCTTCCTAAGACTTCTGAAGATAAGAAGTTAGAGGAATATACATTTTCTTTTGAACTTTTATAACAAATATTTGCTCTAGTTTTGAAGCCCAGGACTGCTGGGGGTGTGAGTGACAAGTATTACAAGTGGCCTTATTCCAAGTCCAAAAATTCCTCAGCCAGATTCTTATTTTATACACAGTCCTGAAGTGACAGGAAACATGCCAACTCAATCCCTCTTAGTGTATATGGATGGACCGGAAGTTATTGGCAATTCTCTTGGCAGCCAGATGGAGCTAGGTGATGCCATGTCAGTGAAAGGGACCACCGCTGTTCCTTCCAGAGCCACACAGGAGAAGAGCACCATCCAAATCGAAGGCTACACGCCCTTGGACTGCATGTTCTGCAGTCAGACCTTCACCCGCTCTGAAGACCTCAATAAGCACGTGCTGCTGCAGCACCGGCCCACCCTCTGTGAGCCCAAGGTTCTGCGAGTGGAAGCAGAGTATCTCAGTCCTCTAGATAAAGGTCAGGTGCGAACAGAACCCCCCAAGGACAAGAGTGGCAAAGAAAATGAAGACCTGAGCTGTGAAGTTTGTGGACAGACATTCAGAGCCGCGTTTGAGGTTGAGATCCACACGAAGACACACAAAGACTCTTTCACCTACGGGTGTCACGTGTGCGGACGGAGGTTCAAGGAGCCCTGGTTTCTGAAGAACCACATGCGAACACACAATGGCAAGTCGGGGGCCAAGAGCAAGTTGCAGCAGGGCTTGGAAAGCCCGGTCACCATCAACGAGGTTGTCCAGCACCAGGCTGCGGAGAGCATCTCCTCTCCTTACAAGATCTGCATGGTTTGTGGCTTCCTATTTCCAAATATAGAAAGTCTAATTGATCACAGGAAGATGCACACCAAAGACACGGCTTCCGGTAGCGGCAGTCCCCAGGCAGACTCTCAGCAGACAGGAATGCCAGCCCCTCGAGACGAGTTCCTGCAGTTCTTAAACCTCAGACCCAAAGCTCACACTGAAACTACGAAGCAGCCCACCAGATGGATACCTCAGCTCGACCCCTTCACCACCTACCAGGCCTGGCAGCTGGCCACCAAGGGCAAAGTCGCTGTCTGCCGGGAGGTGAAGGAGCAGCCCGGGCAAGAGGGGAGCACCGACAACGATGATTCAGACAAAGAAGAGCTTGGAGAAATCTGGAACGGGAGTAAAAGCCATGCTGAAGGTTCTGGAAAGTCCAGGTCCAATAAGAGTGGGTGTGCAGGCCTAGCACAAGATAAGGAGAAGCCTAGACACGCCAACGGTGAAGTGCCTTCTGGGGACGTGGACCCCAAGTTGTCCAGTAAGAGTGAGAAGCCCACGCATTGCTCTGAGTGTGGCAAGGTGTTCAGAACCTACCACCAGCTGGTCCTGCACTCGAGAGTCCACAAGAAGGACCGGAGGACAGACGCCGAGTCGCCAACCATGTCTGTGGACGGCCGGCAGCCGAGGACGTGTTCTCCAGACCTGGCCGGCACCCTTGATGAAAACGGAGCCACAGATCGAGAGGGAGGCTCTGAAGATGGATCCGAGGACGGACTTCCAGAAGGCCTCCACCTGGGTAAGCTGCGTGCTGGGAGCGGCCCTCTGCAGGGCATGGGCAGCTCAGGGTCTGGGCAGCTCAGGGTCCGGGGCCTTGGAGTCCAGGCTGTTGGGATACCACCCTGTCGAAAGTCGCTTAACCTCCTCTGGGTTGAGTTAAAAGGCCCCTCAAGGTTGAAAGTTCTGGGATTTTATATTTTGCTAATAAAGGACACAACGTTATTTTACCTTGTGCATCAGCCTAAGTGGGGTGGTTTTGCCCCAGAGCAGCGTCGCCAACCTTTCGGACCTCATGACCTCATGGGCCACCGGGTGGGTGGCGACTGCTGCCCCAGAGGACATCCGGCAGTGTCTGGAGACATTTTTGGTTGGCACACTTTGTGGGGGGGGGGGGGTGTATGCTGCTGTGGCACCCAGTGGGTGGAGGCCAGATATGCTGCTAAACATCCCCCAATGCACAGACAGCTCCACAACAGAAAGATCTTTCCAAACTCAGTAGCACAGGGTTGAGATCCTGGCTTTTGCTTAAGATTTTTTTTGCATTCCTGATCTCCATGCATTCCAGTGCATTCCTGGCACTGGGATAAGTTACCTTTATGCAGTCAACTTCCCTATCTACCAAGGCCCAGCTCTCATATGTTTATTGCAGATGGATTTCCATTGATGAGAAGGCACTAGGAATGTTGGGTAACCAGAGTGAGAATACTGCTGTTAAACAGACACCACTTGGTGTACTGGTATCTGGGGTAGTGTTCGTTAAGTTAGCTCAGAAATAAATGTGTCAAAAGTACAGGGCATGTGAACCAAAGGTGTTTTCAAGCAATCTCATTTGCTCTGCCAAGTTTCTACTGTGCTAATGACATTTATTATGGGAAGTGGAAGCTGCTATTGAGGCTGGTTACCATGTTGCTGGAGTCCCAGTGGACGCTAGCCAGGGCAGAGGACTCCCCTGTGTGGAGCCATGCCCACCCTCTCCTCTCACCCACAGCTTCTCAGCCATTTGATCATATTTTGCTTGAATAAAGAATTCTGCTGCTTGAAAATAGTTTTAAGACCCAGCAAGTGGATGATGAGAAAATGAGTTAGTTTTAGAGAAACTATCATTTAGAAAAGTGTTTTCAGTTAAAACAAATGCTGCCTTTTATTGTAACTTGACTGGATGTTGATAAGAGATCTGTGCATGAGACCCAAGACGAGTTTGACCAGATAACACATTGGACTCGCCATCTTCTTTTAAGCCTGTGCCTGGTTCTTTTTCTGATCACATGATAGATGTGAGAGCTGTGGTTTTCATGTTAGATATTTAGACTGCTTTGAGTTTCCTGGGACGCAGGAAACCTGGCACTTTAGAGAGCTATCATCTTCAGTGTTCAGAAGTCCAGAAAACACATTATGGTGTCTCAGTGACATAAAAACTTTAAACCCAGCCATCTAGTCTTCCAAGTGGTACCTTTCAGAGTCAGTTCTGTTCAGGGCCATGTTCCATGTTGGGAAATAATGAGGCTCCAGAGATGCCCCAGTGCTCCGAGAGAAATGAAATGGCCAGTCCACGTTCTGCCTGCAGGTGGTGTGGGCAGAAGAACCTGGTGGAATGGCAGTCAGTGTGGCTAAGTGGTTGAGCATCGACCCATGAACCAAGGGGGTCACAGTTCAATTCCCAACCAGGGCATGGGTTTAGGGCTTGATCCTCAGTTTAGGGGGCAGACAATCAAGGATTCTCGCTCAATTGATGTTTCTATCTGTCTCTCTCCTTCTGTTCTCTGAAATCAATAAAAACGTATTTAAAATTTTGAATTAAAAAAATATTAAGCACCTGGTGGAAAACGGGCTTGGTCATTGGGCAACTAGAATACCCATTATACCTGGGAGCGCCAAGACCCGGGTTTAGTCTGGTTCTGCCACTGCATTGTTTTGTGGCTGATTATGTGTTGCTTAACCTTTCTTTGCCCTGATTTCCCTGTTTGCGAAATTGGTTCATCGAAATTTTCCTTATCTGTCACCTCTCAAGGATGATTTCAATAGCTTGCCTATAAAAAGTTCAGTCCTTAAAGGACACTGTAAAATCAAAGGTGATGCTAAAAAGAGCAGGAACCAGGTAGATGTGGACATTTCATGTCCTTTCTGTTAGAACAAAGGCATTGCCTAACTTTTTGGATCTGATGCAACATACCATAAATCCTGACACATAGATGGAAGAAGGAAATTGCTATTAAGGTACCAACCCAGTGACAAACTCAGCTAGGTGAGTGTGATTGTAAGGAGAGCTGGGTGTTCTGTATCCAGGGAATTGTTTCTCCTAGATTTATGATGCTGAGGCAAAAGTAAGCTTGCAGTTAGTTGTATGTGACAGACTTTATTTTTGTATTAATTATTATATTTTCAACAACTGTAAACCTACTTTTGCCCTGCCCTTTATTCTGATGATGTCTTCTGGTCTAGATTGAGTTTACTATAATTTATTATCAACCTGGAATTCTTTAGATTTATTTTTTTGGTTTTAATATGAGTGGAGAGAGAGCAACATTAATGATGAGAGAGAATCATTGATCAGCTGCCTCCTGCACACCCTGCATTGGGGATTGAGCCCATAACCTGGGCTCGTGTCTTGACTGGGAATCAAACTATGACCTCCTGGTTCACAGGTGGATATTTAACTACTAAGCCACAATGGCTGGGCATAGATTTACTTTTAAGAAGATCCAAAAGGGAGGTAAATAATTCATTACACTTTATAAGTGGGTTTAATAATAGTTCCTGTGAATACTTTTTAAAGTCCTTGTGGCACCTTTTTTAGATCCAGGGTTGTCTCTGCCATGTTAGCACATGTAGAGGTGTTCAGAGGTTAAGTGGTGGACACATTTTCCTCAGGGGAACTTAGGGTGACAGAGGGTACGATCCTGTCTGTATTGTACCTGGAGGTTGACAGAGGGCTGGCTTGTAAGCTGCTTTTTAAAATCGGTGAGCTATAAATAATTGAGACTGAAATGTGGAAGGAGCAGGGGAGAGATAAGCCTTTTAGTTGAAAATAAGTTTTTTAAGACAAAACGATCAGTTATGCTAAATTTTGATAGCTGCCCCACTTATATTGTAATATTGTAATGTTTGTAAGATGAGCTCTACAATAAGATGATGTTAAGCTAAAACTTAACCACTCGTTTTTTGGGGAGGGGAATTTTTACTGCAGTATATAACTAATTGTCTTTGGAGGTCTGGCGTGATGTTTAACGATCCTTTAATTATGTGTCCCCAGTTGACCTTTGCTCTTTTGCCTGTAAGATACACTGTCCTGATCACCCTGTCCAGATTGAAGTGTAAAGTTTAACGCATTGTAATTGAGGACAGGTTTGATTTGTCAGCTAGATTGGGGCATGTGTGTGCTGTGGACAATACAATTACAATCTGCTTTCCAGAACGTTGCTTAGTGTTGACAAACTTTCCTAGGTGGTTGCTTATGCCAAACCTTTTATTTTCTGTCAAGATTAAGTTGTGCTTGCTACCCTCTAGTGGTAACTTGCCCAATCTTAAGATAAAAGTCTTATTTTCCTCGGTTGTTGGGAAAATTGGTGATTTATATTGGCTCAGTTTTCTAAATGAGACTTGCTCTGAAGAAGCTGGTTGTTCCAGCCGTTTGTGTAGGTCCGGCTCCAGCTGGCCAGATCCTGCTCGTTCCGCCACGTGGAGAGTGCTGCCTGCGCATCTGACTGTCAGTGAACTTCTCCTGATTAGCAAATGGAAAACTCAGTCTTTAAAAAATATATATTTTTATTGATTTCAGAGAGGAAGGAAGGGAGAGGGAGAGATAGAAACATCAATGATGAGAGAGAATCATTGATCAGCAGCCTCCTGCACACCCCACACTGGGGATCAAGCTTGCAACCCAGGCGTGTGCCCCTACCAGGAATCGAACTGTGATTACTTGGTTCATAGGTTGGTGCTCAGCCACTGAGTCACCCCAAACAAACAAAAAAACTAAACACGGGCATGATATAAAACTGCGGACAACCTCAAAACATTTGGTGTGTTTTTAGCCTTTATGGTTTACCCAACACTAAAATAAAAGTTATTGTATGCTTTTGAAAAACGTTTCCATCAAGAAAATTTCAGTTGAGCTGTCTTTTTACACATTTTTGTTTCTTTAAGATAAAAATGATGATGGAGGCAAAATAAAGCATCTGACATCCTCAAGAGAATGTAGTTATTGTGGAAAGTTTTTCCGTTCAAATTATTACCTCAATATTCATCTCAGAACGCATACAGGTAAGAAACTTTTTAGATATTTTTTAAAAGGCTGTATTAGTCAAAAGAATTATGAGGTGTTTGTTGTCTGATTGTTGTTTAGATAATCCCTGGACTAGTTTAAGAATAAATGTGAATCATGCAGAATGTGAATTACAGCTGTCATTTTAATACTTTCAGTATCATTGTAACTTGAACTATTGTTCCTATTTTGAAATTATTTTCCTGTTTAGTTTCTGATTACCGTATTCTCTCATTTTCAAACCTCTTTCATGTGTTTTTTAAAAAAATTTTACTTATTGATTGCTTTTAGAGAGAGAAACATTGATTTGTTATTTCACTTATTTATGCATTCTTTTACTTTCAAATTGAATCTGTTCAGGTGACATTGGTTAATAAAATGATAGGTTTCAGGTATACAATTCTACCACACATCACCTGTATATTGTATATTTAACATCCCAAGTCAAGTCTCCTTCCTTCACCACTTATCCCCCTTTATCTTCTACCTCCCGCTTCCCTCTAGCAATCACCTTACTATTGACATTGGTAGATTCTTCTCTGTGCCCTGACTGGGGGATGGAAACTTGAAACATTGGCCAAATTATCAGGACAATGCTCTAACCATTTGAGCTACCCAGCCAGGGCCTTTAATGTATTTTAAGGTCACAGCTTCTTTGTATTTTTATAGTTTAGAATGAAATGGCAATATGTTTTACGGATTTTTCCTTAAATATGGAAGCAACTGTAACAATGGGTAGAAAGCTTTATGCACTTGAATTTCATCTCTTCCTCTCACTAGCCATGCAACTTTGGTCAAGTGATTGAACCTTTCTGAGCCTCCGTTTTCTGAGCTGTAAAGGATAATAATATTCACTCTTATAGGGCTATTGTGAAGGTTAAAGAAGTATAAAAAGTTGCTATTTTATTTTTAAAATTAAGACATATTCACAGTTCAAACACTCAGTATAGTGAGCGTGGTAAAGCAAACAGCTCGTGAGGACTCCTGGATATGGAGATTAGTAGATGGAGAGGGAAAAGGAAAGAGCCCTGTATCTCATAAACTTTTGTATTACGGTAGTGTTTCTTGTTGTAGGTGAAAAACCATACAAATGTGAATTTTGTGACTATGCTGCAGCCCAGAAGACCTCTCTACGGTATCACTTGGAGAGACACCACAAAGACAAGCAGATCGATGTGGCCGCTGAGGCCAAGAGCGAAGGGAAACACCAGGAGCCCGAAGATGCACTACTCATCGCCGACAGTGCGCAAACCAAAAATTTGAAAAGATTTCTCGATGGTGCCAAAGATGTGAAAGCCAGCCCACCTGCCAAGCAACCTAAGGGGATAGGCCCTGCCTTTCACAGTGTTCTGGGCAGTGCTGTCCTCTTGCCAGTCCACAAAGATACTCAGGATTTCAATAAAAATGCAAGTGAAGCTAGTGCTGGTCAGATGGGCAGACGCCCTGCCCCTGCTTACTTGGACGTGTTCAAGAAGAGACCAGCGCCCGAAGCGCAGGCCGCCAACCTCGCTCGCAGAGCAGAGGTGACTGCTCCGCCTCATGCTCACTCCGACGCCACTGCCGCCCGCCAGGCCGAGGGGGGCCTCAGAGAGAGGGCAGAGGTGGCAGCGGACAGCAGAGTGAAGCCCAGCATGGACTGTCAAGAGAAACCTTTGAATTTATCCCTCGGGGTGCTTCAAAGTTGCCCGGCAATTTCTTTGAGCAAGAGTTTAATCCCAAGTATCAGCTGTCCATTTTGTACCTTCAAGACCTTTTATCCAGAAGTTTTAATGATGCATCAGAGACTGCAGCATAAATACAATCCCGACGGTCACAAAAACTGTAGAAACAAGTCTTGGCTTAGAAGCAGACGCACTGGCTGCCCACCAATTCTGCAGGGAAAAGACGTGCCTCCCTTGTCCGGTTTTCCCAAGCCCAAGCCCAAGCCCAAGCCCGCCTTCCCGGCCCAGACCAAGACCCTGCCGGCAGAGAAGGGGAAGCCGGGCCCCGTGGGGCCAGGCAAGGCCCCTCTGGCCTCAGGGATCGACTCTAGCACTTTAGCCCCCAGTAACCTGAAGTCGCACAGGCCACAGCCCAGTGTTGGGGTGCAGGGGGCTCCGGCCACCAGACAGCAGTCCTCAGAGATGTTTTCTAAAAGCGGAGTTTCTCCCGCCCCCGAGAAGACGAAGAGGCCGGAGACGAAGTTCAAAGCCCCGGTGGTCTCCGTGGCCCAGCCCTCCATGAGCAGCAGCACCAGCAATGGCTCGGCCGACTTCTCGGCCAAGCACGACGGCCTATGGGCGCCCCAAGGAAGAGACTACTTCTGTGGCCGCAGCGCGAGCGTGGCCAGCCCAGAGCTCGGAGAGCCGCTTCCCAAGCAGCCGAAAGGCAGGCCCGTGGTCCTAGATGCGGAGCAGTCCGGGCCCCACTACCGAAGGGTCCCCAACCTGCCCAAGTGCCCAGTGGTCCGCGGAATCACATCACTGCTGCCCCCGGAGTACGCGTGCCCGCCGCCAAAGGTGCTGCCTGTCAAGCCGCGGTTCCTGGCATCAGGCGAGATCGACTCCTCCAATGTGCTGACCATACACAAGTCCTATAGCGGGCCCGGGTCCCACTACAAGTGTGCCCCCGCAGGCCCCGCGGCTGGCGCGGCCCTGGAAGGTACTGCTCGGTTGGGTTCAGCTGTGCATTCTGGTGGGGGTTTCTCATGGGGACAGAAGGTGGGGGAGGTTTCTGACAGCGAGACGTTCCTAGGTTTGGCAATGGGTTTTGGTCTCCAAAGCTCAGCCCTCCAGGGTACAGACTTATTCCTGAGTTTTGACTTTCTCTTGCTAATTAATCTTTCTACCTTGTGGGGGTGATAATCAAAAAAGGCTTTAGGATCCCCGACCTGACCCTCTCCTGCTCTGAAATCTAAATGCCATTTAGCCCCGTCACCTCCCCCCCATCAGGTCTCCTCCTCCTACAGATGTGGTGTGCCCATGGCTCACGCCCAACCTAGCCTGGGATTTGAGATTTGGGGAACTTCTGCCCTCATCTTACCACCCCTCCTAGGCTGTGGGCTCCTTTGGAGCAGAACACCATTTGGAGAACTTGAATTGCCTCACGTGCCTCTACAAGGGAGTCCAGGGGTAGAGAGTAAATACTACCTGAGAACCTTGACCTGTCAGGAGCAGACCCTATGCGAACTGCTGGTTAAACAATTTTTTGAGCAGTTTTGATGTCAGGACTAATAGAATTATACTGCCTACTTAGTCCTTGGGAAATACTAAGAGAATTTCAAAAGTGCCATTACTTCCCCAAAATATGTCAGTTGTTAGCGTGGAGACAACTCGCAACTCTCCCCCTGGGAGTGTGTTCTAAGCCTCTGCTTCCTCATGGCAGCGCTTGGCAGGGGGGTCTGCCTGTGAAAGGGCAGATGAGCGTGTCCTGGGCCTTTCCCACTCGGCAGACGGGGTTAAACCATCTCTCCCTGCGGAATGGAAGCTGCTGGGCTGCGCTGCCTAAAGGGCCAAAGCCCTCAGTGCGTATAGATGTGTATGGTGACAGTCCTCTATCAGGGCTAGCTTGATGTGGATTAGTCGCTAATTAAAAAACAATTGCTTTCAACACTCCAGTAATTTAAAAAGTTGTACTAATTTTTGTTGCCTTTTGATTAAAAGCAACCATCTTCCCCCCCCCCCCCCCCCAACTTAGAACACACTAGTCAAAACTTGATGAGAAAATACCATGTTGCAAGTAAAGCCCTTTTTTAAATGAGTGTTTTTTCTCTTCCACAGTTTTGGCTCATGATGCTTTTAGGTTTAAAGTATGTTATGCTGCCTTTTTTTCTTTTGGCTTTTAGGTCTTTCTATAACAGCCAGAACTTTGAGAATTTTAGCTTTAGTGACCTAAAATCCTGTGGTAACACATGTCGTCCTGATACTTGGGACGAGTGGACTGGTGGGCTCCAACCACATTATCAGAGTTAGGAATTTGGAAACTTGACCTCTGACAGCCCACCCACAGCTTACCTCATCGCTTAAACAAAATTCTAAATGCCCTTTTCACTTCTTTTCCAATCAGGAAAAAGACCCGTGTCGTATCAACACTTATCTAGCAGCATGCTTCAGAAGAGAAACTATGAGAATTTTACTGGGAATGCACATTATCGGCCAAATGACAAAAAAACTTGATTTCTTATTTTGGGGAAGAAAGGTAAGCATGTGTGTGTGTGTATACATATATATATTAATAAAATGTATTGATTTTGTTTAATTGAAAATAAGCCATCTAGCTTAGCCAATATAATAGAAAGCAAAATTGCTTTTCATTTTCATTTTATAAACAGTTTTTATTTCATCCTTCTTCCAGCAGGTGGCGGTAGGTCAGGCATCAACAGATTGTGTTCTCTGTTTTTGTCAGTACAGTTTTATTGGCACCTGGCTATGATATTGTCGGTGGCTGCATAATTAGATAGTTGTGAGAGGAACAGATTATTCCTGACAGATTCCCTGCACTGTGCACTACAGCCGATCAGTAACAGTACAGGCTGACTGTCCTGTCTGTCCAGCACTGGCCTTTCCCTGCAACCTCCAGACTTTTAGAGAAGAGGGGGAGAGGGAGAAGGGGAAGAGAGAAAGAAGAGGAGAAACACTGATGTGAGAAAGAAACATTGGTTGCCTCCAGTATGTACCCCAACCAACTGGGACTGATCCTGCAATCTGGGCACGTGCCTTGATAGGGAATCAAACCGGTCCCCTTTCGGCACATGGGAGGATGTTCAACCAGCTGAGGCTGCATCCTCTTGTCAAATAGCCTCTCTGATACCTCAGGACCCGCTCATGTACCATTCCTGCAGATGTTTGCAGAAGAGCCAGGGCTGCTTCCTCATGTGTGTGGCCTCTGCCTATGTGGCTCATGCCCATTTCCGCCCGTCTTAGCTAGCCAGATGTCTGACCCCACCACTAGCTGAACTCCAGAGAGTCCTTTACCCAGTGCCTAGCCCAGGGGTGGGCAAACTTTTTGACTCGAGGGCCACAATGGGTTCTTAAACTGGACCGGAGGGCCGGAACAAAAGCAACCTGACCATGCTGGCACTCTCATCTTGGGCTGCTGGTGAAGGAGTGGAGGGGAGAGCAAGAGAACCCTCTGCTCTTTCGGCTCCGCAGGCCAGGTAGAATAGCCAAATGGACCGGATCTGGCCGCGGGCCGTAGTTTGCCCACGGCTGGCCTAGCCATTGCCGGGAATGTCATGGAAAACTAGATAGATATTGAACAAATAATGTTACAGATATTTTAAGCACTTTCTTGTGGACGGAGGTTATTCTGAGTCACTTGTGTTAACGACTCCTGGTCTGTCCATTCATTTTCCTCTCAAAACGGTAGAAACTTGCAGAGTTTATTGGAGTGGCAACTGGCTTTGCAGACTGAATTCACAGATGTGAATTCTGAGTCTTGGTTCAATCCTGTTCGCTGAGTTGAGTCAGTTAAATAAATACCAATGACCATGGAAGTTGTGTGGCTTTATCTGTCTATTTGTCTGTCTCTCGCTGCTTGCACTGCAGAGTTCAAGGTGCAGCGAGCATGCAGGGCTCAAGCCCTGAGGTTCTGTTCCTTTGGTGCACTCGGGGCAGTGTTTTAAAATGGCCTCCGTTAATCACTCTTTCCTCTTTTCCCTTAGGTCTTGATGGGTGTGTGCTCCATGAAGTGGAGTCGGTTCATCCTTCGAGAAGTGAGCGGTGAAAGCTACTGAAATAAGCTGTGACTGGACTGTACATACACGCAAGGAACACTACGTGCTACAAAGGGGTTCTGTTAACTTTTGTACCAAATAGCAATAAAAACTTTAGTTGGAACAGTTGAGTTGTATACAAATGGAGACGGGAGATCTCTATTTTGTCCCTGAATAATATATTTTTTTTTAAAAGAATTGACCAAATAAGCAGAGTTTTTGCATACTTGAGCGCTGCTGAAAAGAATCATTTAGGCTGGGGGAGGGTGGGGAGAAAGTATATAATGCTTGCACCTCAGGTAAAATCTGTACATACATAAGTTGTACCTGCTTGTTTCAATACCCTGTGTATCCTTCTCCTTACGTAGCTCCTCACTCTGAGAAGTTCCTGCTATTTGTGCTCTTTCATTTAAGATGTACGTTTTAAAAAATTTTCTTGATGATTTGTATTATGTTAAATTGTCTGCAGTCTGTTGTCTTAAAATTTGTTAATGGAAGTGTTGACCCTCTGTGAATATTGCTGTGTATGTCGAGGTCAGCTACTCTGATTTGGTGCCCTCCTGTCTCCATGTCACGGTGTCGCCGAGGCGGAGCCGCTCCACGACCCTCTGGGGAGCCGTGTCTGCGGGGCGGCTCTTCCTCCCGAGCAGCCAGCTGCCGGCACGCGCACCAAGCGGACGTGGAGCTACTCAAATTAGTCTCCTCTCAAACAAATCATTTCTGTTGGAAAATTCAGGGTTTTTTTTTAGGTGTTTGCTTAAATTAGTAGATAAAAAATCAAATGCTAAATTATACATGATACAGATATTGGAAGCAATTTTCAAGGAAATTAAAGTTTTGGGGAAATTTGTAGGTTTGTGTTGGAAGTCAGTTGTCTGCATTGGGGTCAGCAGTGGGCATATTCAGACACGTCGGTTCTGAATAAGAACTTCTGGCCCGGGCCTTCTGGTAACCGGGGAAGAAGTGGCCTATTTCTAGACCTCTGTTGTCTTCCCATTTTTGGTTTTAAAGCAACAACATTTTCTCAGGACACATGCAATTTGGGTTTTAAAGAGAATAGAGCCACCAGTTGGCCGAGTGGATGTTTTAAACTTCCGTCCCCTTAATTTGCAGTTTGTAGCTGAGTTCTCCAGCTGTCCCTGGGTTTATACCATAAAACATTTTACTAAGAAAACAGTTTGAAAAATAATTTTGCACTGTTAATGTTTCTTGTCTTAAGGGTAAAGTCCTAAAAGAATCTTGATTTTTTTTTTTTTTTGGTTTGTTTTCATTATGCAACATGAATGAGAAGTCTTAACTCCCATATGACAGGGAGACAGGCCTGAGATCAGTCTGCTGGCCTTGCAGCAAAGTGCTTCGTATCAGGAAAGCGTACACTATTAGCCCCTTTTCCTGTTCACAAGCTGAGCCATATGTACATAATCTAGATTTTTGTTTCCATAGTTTTGCACTTTTATAGCCTATTTTTGAAGATTAACACATTTGCGGAAGATGATTGACTTGATCATTGCTAATCTGATGAGTGTTACAGAAAGCTTGCTCTGACTGTAAGTGTAAATCTTAAAGGGGGATACATCATAGTAGAGGGCTGAAACTTAAACCTGTATTTAAAAAAAATCACCAAATCTATGTGAAAACAAGTCAGTTTGTGTTATGCTGAAATTATGGGGTTTTCATATTTCTCCTTCCTAACCACATTTCTAAAAGTATAAAAGTACCAGATTTTGTTTTTTTCTTTTTCACAGCCCTTGTATTCCAAAATATGTTATTATATTTTTATGTCCATCAGTATTAACTATTGGGATACTACTGGTTTTGTATGTTATTTTTCCTTTGGGACAACAGTACATATAATAGAGGTACAATCTGTTGGATTTTTGTTTATGTATTTATTTCATTCCAGTTTGATTTATTTTAATTGTTGATACTTAAGTTGTCAAACAGTAGATGTTACTTGTTTTATTTATGATATATTTCAGCTTAAAGTTGTGTTATTATATGTGGATGTAAATATAGATTTGGTGTTTTGCATTCTTGGTTTCTGGTCTTCATTGTGTTCTGGTTTCTGACTTTGTTTCATTTAACTACTTATAAACACAATTTTAAACATACATGATAGTAGCGAGATTAGTGTAATGACTACCCTTGTTCTGAGCAGCATTTTGTGTCTTTCTGCGCCTCCCCGCCTGTCTCCCCCCAGCTTTCTGAAGCAAATCTCAGACCTGATGTAACATCTTTAAAACACAGCACTTTTTATGATCATGTGGCTGAATGACCAGGTTCCTTGAGCCGGCTGCCATCTCTCAGCCGGTAGGTTCAGTCAGGGTCCAAACAAGATACCCTCCAGTTTAGCTGGTCTGACCCCCTGGGCGACATTTTCATTGAAGAAAGGTCCTGGGTCCTACGCTTTCTTGTTTGGGTTTCCTGCATACTTGTGTGTGGATTCCTCTAACGTGTTTGTCCAGCCTCTATATCCTGTCATCGGGTGACTACAGCTAGAAGTTTAAGGTAGATTAGAACTCAGATTTGGGGGGAGGGACTATGGACTTAAATGGCATTATCACTGGACACATACAACACCGGGGTTTTCAGCCTGTAGGGATAAGTTGGAGTGGTGGGTTCAGAAGTCCCAGTGAGCAACCTGTGTGAGTTTCCCATCAACCTTCCTCTGGGTTTCAGCAACCTGCGAACGTTAGGAATGCTGCACAAGGTGATTTTGTAATAAAGGTCCATCATTTCGTAGTATTTGTGAGTCGGAATTCTGTGAAGACTCGGTGATTTATTTTCCCTGACAGCTTAAGCGCAAAGGAGTCACCAGATTGGGGACCACTGGTTGGTTGGTGCCCAGCATCTTCCAGACACGGCTGCCAAACCGGCTTTTGACGCTCCGCCTGCTGTCTTGGCCACAGGCTGTGCGTGGGACAGCGGTCTGAAGGCTGCTTCGCCTCTGGCTGTGGTGAGACCTGGGCTCCTCATGAACACCCGAGATCCAGTCCTGCAGACACTTTCCAAGGACCCTGGGAAATGGTGACTGACTGCAAACAGTCATCTGGGGAGGAGTGAGTGCATCATGGGTGGGTGGCTTCAGCTCTGGGGCTGAAATACGTATTTTATTTTTTTAAAATACATTTTATTGATTTTTATACAGAGGAAGGGAGAGTTAGAGAGACAGAAACATAGATGAGAGAGAAACATCGATCAGCTGCTTCCTGCACACCCTTCTCTGGGGATGTGCCTGCAACCAAGGTACATGCCCTTGACCAGAATCGAACCTGGGACCTTTCAGTCTGCAGGCCGACGCTCCATCCTCTGAGCCAAACCGGTTTTGGCTGAAATACTTATTTTCTTTCAAAAAATACCTCAGCTCTGCTGCTGTGGCTCGGTTGGAGGAGCATCATCCCATACACCAGGAGGTCGCTGGGCTGCAGGTTTGACCCCCCCTCCCCCCGTAGAGGGTGTGCAGGAGGCAGCCAATCTCTCTCATGGGTGTTTCTCAACATTTATTAAAGGAAAATGCCTTTTTGATGCTTTTTTGTTGTCAATCCTCACCTGAGAATATTTTTACATTGATTTTTGGAGGGGGTGGGGAGAGACAGTGTCAATGTAAGAGAGACACATCTTCACATTTTGTTTTTCTGAAACCCTGGGTTTCTGATATTAACATAACCTACTTTACCTTAACTATATGTAACAAATCCTGATGCGATTATGATTGACATGGTTACATAAATTAAGTTTTAAAAAACATTTTTATGTAGTTTTACTTGTTTGTAGCAGTGGTTCTCAACTGTGGCCCCAGCTAGCAAATCATCACCCGGAACTGATAGGAGTGCAGGTTACCAGGCTGGGCCAGGCCTGCTGCATCCGGAGCCTGGGGGGGGGGGGGGGGGGGAGGAGGGGAGGGGGGGGCATGCTATCAGGTCTCCAGTGCTCACTGGTCCTGCGGGGGCGGCGTGGGTCCCACTTGGGACAGTCGTGGTAGAGTGAAATGACCTGGGAGCTAGGGCTAGGTAAGATTCATTGTTTTCCATCTTTGTCCGCCCCTCCTCCAATAAAGTTTTGTTACAGAAAACATACTTTCACAGTCAAAACTGTAAAACCAGACCTATTTCAGAGATGTTGAGTTCTCCTCACCCAGTTTCCTTTCTTGCATAAACTATTTTTAAAAATTTTCAAAAAGATGTTTTTATTGATTTTAGAGAGAGGAAGGGAGAGAGAGAGAAACCTGGATGAAAGAATTGTGGATCCTTTGCCTCCTGCATAGCCCCTACTGGGGATGGAGCCCGCAGCCCCTACATGTGCCCTGACCGGGAATCAAACCTCGACTTCTTGGTTCCTGGGTAGATGCTCAACCACTGATCCACACCGGCTGGACTAAAAAAACTAGTTTTTGATTTATCCTCCCATTGCTTCGTGGGTGTATGTGCAGTCCTACCGATTGATTCCCTGTGCATCCCACGTTAGCACAGCTGACGGTGGCTGCTTCATTTCCCTCCCCCAGGACGAGGAAAAATCACATGACTCCCAGAGAATCTTATTGGGAGGTGAAGGGGGGGGGGGGCTCTCGGCCTGGTTTATTTTATTATTTTAAAAAATATATATTTTATTGATTTTTTACAGAGAGGAAGGGAGAGGGATAGAGTTAGAAACATCAATGAGAGAAACATCAACCAGCTGCCTCCTGCACACCTCCTACTGGGGATGTGCCCACAACCAAGGTACATGCCCTTGACCCGAATTGAACCTGGGACCCTTGAGACCGCAGGCCGATGCTCTATCCACTGAGCCAAACCGGTTTCAGCTCGGCCTACTTGTGTTGACTCAGCCATAGTCATTGAACTTGTCCTGGGTGCTCAGCGCCTGCTGCTGGGGAGGCGCCTCCCAGAGCCGGTTCCCATTCCTCCCCTCAGGGAGCTGCCCTTCTCCCGGCGGGCTGGGCGCTGGGAGGGCTGATCCCACCCTCGGGGACACGTTGGGACAGTCCAGGCAGGGTGGCCAGGCCGGGTTCTAAGCAGAGACCTAAAGGCTTCCTGCCCCCTCTCCTCTCATTAGTAATGGCAGCCGCAGGAGACTTGCTTTTCCTTCTGGAAACTTCTAAGGCACCTTCCTCTGTCAGCAGTGGTGCTCCTGCTGTTCTGAACCTGGTGACACTTGTATTTTGGATAATCCACACCCGAGGGCCCGAGTGCCACCTCCCCCCAAGCCTTTCCAGCCCTCCATCTCGGGTCGGCCTCAGTTTCCTCCCGGCTCTAGCACCGCCTCAGGCCAAGCTGCGCTCCCCGAGGCAGAGATTTATCTGTATCTCTTGGGCTTAGCGCAGGGCTTGGCGATCCTGAGATTTGCTGCTGGGATAGGTGAAAGTCTAGCATTATCTCCACATAACCTCCTTCCTGTGACAGTACTAGTTGAGTTACTCCACGGCAGCATCCCCCTCCTCTCCATAGCTGTGATGGAACGCACCCAGCACACGGCAATTTATTGTTCTCTACACCCCAAGTGGAAGGAGTTGTACCCACAGGATGGGGTGTGTGTGTGTGTGGGGGGGGGGCAGTGTTTTAGAAGAGATGAAGGTGTGTAGGAACTAGAGATGTTTTGGTCTGGTTGGCTTTTTCCTGGGTGTGTGGGAGGAGGTTGCAGGATAATCAGATTACACCTCATTTTATTCACTTCATCAGTACTGCCTGTTTTTTTTGTTTTAACAAGTTGAAAGTTTGTTGTAATCCTGCATTAAGCAAGTCTGTCAGGGTCATTTTACCGACTGGCTCCTGATGATTAGCATTTTTTAGTAATAAAGTATTTTTTTTTATTATTTGTTTATTTTTTATTATGTGTCCTGACTGGGTCTTGAACCTGCAACTTTGGCATATTGGACTGATGTTCCAACCAACTGAGCTACCTGACTAGGGTTAAAGTCTTTTTTTTTTTTTTTTTTTTTTTTGTTAATCCTCGTTCCAGGATATTTTTCCATTGATATTTAAGGAGAGTAGAAAAGAGGGGGAAAGACAGGGAGAAACATCGATGTGAGGGAAACATATCAATTGGTTGCCTTCTGCACAAGCCCAACCAGGGCCTGGGCCAGGGAGAAACCTGCAACCGAGGTACAAGCCCTTGACTGGACCCTTTGGTCTGCAGGCCGATACTCTATCCACTGAGCCAAACCGCCTAGGGCTAAAGTATTTTTGAAATAAGGTGTGTACTATGTGCCAGAGACAGCACAGAGGACTTACATGCAGTATCTTAAGGTGGTGATTTATTCTCACCACTTTACAGAGGAGAAAACGGAGGCCCACAGAGGGAAGTAACTTGCCAGGGCCAATCAAGGGGTTGAGCGAGGTCTGTGCTTTCTACCTATTAGGTAGGTAGCTGGCCACAGGTCATTCGTGAGAGGTGGATATTTATAAAAGGTGGTATTTCGGTGAATTTAGCAGAAGCAGTAAAGTGGATTTGATTACATTTGGAACCCAGCCCTTCTCTGGTCATGAGGAAGGTGACAGCACAACACACTTCTGCCCAATTGCATGTAAGAGGAGTGTTCTGGAAGATAGTCAATAAATGACCCTTTGTTTATTTTTTTTATTTTTTAAAAAATATATTTTATTGATTTTTTACAGAGAGGAAGAGAGGGATAGAGAGTTAGAAACATTGATGAGAGAGAAACTGATCAGCTGCCTCTTGTACACACCCTACTGGGGATGTGCCCGCAACCAAGGTACATGCCCTTGACCAGACTCGAACCTGGAACCCTTCAGTCTGCAGGCCGACACTCTGTCCACTGAGCCAAACCGGTTTCGGCAATAAATGGCCCTTTGAATAATCCAAGACTATTTTCCCCAATAGAGCTAACGAACCAACCAGACCACAGACATTACAATACAGGAAAGTGTTAAATAAACTTCACCACAAGGCGGCGCTGTTCCAAACAAACTGCATTTACTTGGGACGCATTTTCAAAGACTGAACATTTGTGCCATTTCCAAAGCTACAGGAAATACGAGACTCTATGAATACGATTTTATTGGACGATTTAGAGTTTTTCTAGTTCGACTCACCAGGAGCTGGCCTATATCTAATTTGCACATACGGATTGAAACACTGAAGTGAAATGATACCACCTTCCTTTTGGTATTTATTTCCCGTAATGCCCCAAGCCCCGCTTTATTTTTTTTTTTGCTGGTTTCTGAGACATCAGGGAGGATGTTGGGCAAGAGGTTACCGGCTCAAACCCATTCTCCTGGCAAAGAGGGGTCAAGTCCGAATAGAAAAGGAAATTTGTCTGGGGGGGGGAGGGGAGCCTCAGGTTCCAGGAGGGGCCGCCTAGACGGCTCCTCTCTTCTCCTTTGGAGACCACACCCTCCTGCTGGCCCCTCTCTCCACTTCTCTCTCCTCCACCCCCCATTCTAAGGTGCCTCCTCTGAGAACTGGACCCGGCTTGGTGTGGCCCGTGACCCCTAAAGAAAGCGAACACAGGCGAATGCCCAAAACCCCCCAATCACTCCAAATGGGAGTGAAAACGACCGCATGAGGAATCTTCCTGAACTTCTGCTCAGGCCAAGTTTAACGCAACAAAGAAGAACCCTTTGGGCCTGCCACAGGGTATGAACAATGTTGATTTCAGATTTTTTAAGATACAGAAGGGATGGTATACAGGCACAATAATACTGATATTTTGGTACTTTTTAAATTAATTAATTTTAACAATGTTTATTGATTTTTTTTTTTTTTTTGAGAGAGAGGTATGTGAGGGAGAAACATTGACCGGCTGCCTACGTAGGCACCCCACCAGTTGCCACCTGGTAACACGCAACCTAGGTGTGTGCTCTGACCGGGATTCGGACCCCAGCCTTCCAGTTTATGGGACACTGCTCCAACCAACGGAGCCGCACAGGCTAGGGAATCATTTTCTTTTCTTTATTTTAAAATATTTTTTATGCCAAAACGGGTTTGGCTCAGTGGATAGAGTATCAGCCTGCGGACTGAAAGGTCCCAGGTTTAATTCCGGTCAAGGGCATGTACCTTGGTTGCGGGCACATCCCCAGTAGGGGGTGTGCAAGAGGCAGCTGATCGATGATTCTCTCTCATTGATGTTTCTAACTCTCTATCCCTCTCTCTTTCGCTCTGTAAAAAATCAATAAAATATATTTTAAAAATATTTTTATTTGTATTGTTATTAATGAGAGAGAGAGAGAGAGAGAAAGAGAGAGAGAGAGAGAGAGAGAGAGAGAGAGAGAGAGAGAGAGAGAGAATACGATCGGCTGTCCCCTGCACACACCTCGATTGGGGATGGAACCCAAAACCTGGGTATGTGCCTTGATCGGGAGCTGGGAATTGAACTGGCCACCTTTCAGTTCACGGGACAGTGCTAACCAGCTGAGCCAGGGATACTTGGGTTCTTTAAATGCGTAGGTGCATGTGCCTAGGGACAGACAGACAGTAGGACGGGGAAGTGCACTGTGGTGTATTCTTGTACAAAAACGGGCTCAGCTGCCCTGTGCTGTGAGAGGTCAGCATGGCGGGCGGCATGGAGGTGGGACTGCAGAGGTCGGGGGCCTAGAGGTGCCGGCAATGCTTCATTCTTCCTCTGGGTGCCGGTTTATTCTGCAAAAACTCACTGAGATTTGGGCACTTTTATGTAGATGTATGTTATACATAAATTTTAAAAAATAGCAGAGGAAGGCACCGGGGAATGCCAGAATATAAAAATCAGAGCAACCTGGAAATTCCAACTCACACCTGCTTTTCTGATGCCATTCTCCAAATAGGTAAACCGAGGCTCAGACAGTGCAGCACTGAGGGTCCGGGCCCAGGTGGGATTCGATCCAGGTGTGCTTGCCCAGAGAGCCTTGGGAGCCTCCTGCACCCCGGGCTCCTCTCTGGGATGTATGGTGGCTGTTACTATCACAAGTCGAAGTACCCATGTGTGAAGTGGCTACAGGTGGACTCTCGTAAGACTGAGCTCCATGAGGGCAGGGTAGGCCCATCCACTCATCCACTCACTCACTCACTTACTCATTCATTATTTATTTGAGGGCCTATCATGAAAATATAAAACTTTTTGACCTTTATGGGGCAATAAATAAGTATACTATTTAGGATGTCAGAACTCATCTGAACCATGTAGAAAAGAGACTGGTGAGGAGAAACAGGAGGTCAGGTCGGGGGTGAGGTGGCAGCAATATCAAATACGATGGTTTAGACAAAGACTTGAAGAAGGTGAGAGAGTGAGCCGTGGTCATTTGGATAGAAACATTCCAGGCAAAGGAGGCAGCAGGTGCAAAGGCCTGGATTACTCAACAGTGAGGAGGTGCAGTGGCTGGCGGGCCGGGGGGGCAGAGGAGAGGACATGGGCCTTGCTGGACCATGGGGAGGATCTTGGCTTTTGCTCTGAGTGTGATGGGAGCCGCTGGGGGCAGGGGGCAGGGGTCAGGGGTCAGGTCTGAGCAGAGGATGAACATGATTGACTTAGTCACAGCTGAATCCCCAGCTCCTGGCGTGGTCGGACCCATGGGTCATTGGACCATGGATCTTACCTTCAGATGAGGTTGAACATTCATGCAGCACAGACAGGACGGGGCTGTTCCTCCCACCACGTGGAGCTTGATTTTTGTTTCTGGAAATTGCCCCCAGTCAGTGCCCTGACCTGGGAGGTGGGCCAGGAGGCTTCCTGGGAGATGTTCCAGCCAATCTAAGGCTTGCACAAGAAGCCAGGAGGGCTTGCACCCACAGTCCCTCTCCCCCACTCCCCACCGCATCCTCCGGGAGGGTGAAAGCAGCAAGGCCCACTCAGGCACCACCAGTAGGGGAGACCCCTCCAGTAGTTCACATTGTCTGGACCATGAAGAGCGCCGCAGGGTGCGCCATCAGGTAACTTTTGGTTGAACCTGTATTAAAGCCTCCTTCACTATTGTTGGTTAGATTTTGAAGGTGAGCAGGAGAGGGGAGCGAATCGTGATTTTTGGATGAGACTCTTTTTATTGCTGTGCGCCGATCCTTAATAAAAAACAGGCCTAAGTCACAGCCAGCTCCACGGCCTCCTTTCATCTACAACAAACGACAGCTCGGGGTGAGGAGTTTAAAATTTGTCAGATGTAGCATTGGACCGACTAAACTCCCACTGCCATAGCGAGGTCTTCGTATGCAAATCTGAATTATGCAAATCTAGAATGGTGAAATGCAAGTTTGAATTATGCAAATTTAAAATTGTGAATTAGAGACGTGTTAAATCGAGTTCCATGGTATGTATCAAATTTGCCATAGTGAGATTTCCACAAAATTAGAAATTTTCAAACAATCTTATTTCAGTCACGGAGAATGGTGGCAAACCTCACTGCCACACGGGGCGCCCGCAATCAGGTAAATGGCCTTGGGCAATCCGTTGTGGAGATCAGGCTTGGGCTCTGAGGCTTCAGATGATGTTGGGCTTTGGGTTTTCTTTCCTTGACAAAAACAAGACAAAAAACAATATAAAACAAAACCGCAGATGCTCATAATTCCAAGCAGGATATGCCTCTGAAACCAGAGGCCATTTGGCCAAAGGGAAATATTCAAAAATTCAAATGAGAGATTGGTAGCTGATTCCTTCATTAAAACATGATCATGTTCCTTTATGTCATACTAAAAGAGAAGGGCAGGGCTAACTCCTGATCCTCCATTTTGAATGTTATTGTGTAACTGGACCCTAGCCCTCACACAACCAATAGCCAAAGTAGTGACATCACCACTCCTATAAAACCCTTTGATCTGTTAAAGCTCACTCTCTTCTGCCAGTCCGCGCACGCCAGGCGCATGGAGGCTGAAGGACTGTCCCTGGGTTTACAAGAAACCCCAGGGTTTTGGGCTGGAGGCATCCCTGACTGTGGAGAGGGCTCCTAAGTGGAGGGATGTCTAAGGAGCAGTACGTTTAGATCTGACTCCAGAGGCATATCCAGAGAGTTACAGGGGAGTGCAGTCGGCTGGGTCCTGCCCTACTCCTACCCCTCCATAGATCAGGGACACAAAGAGGAGAAAAAAGCTAGAAAGGCTTCAGAGCCCTGCAAGTCAACCCAGAAACACTGCCACCCAGAGGCTAAAGTACATATGGACTCTAGAACTGCATAAAATCAGGACCTGATTACAACACGGAAGAAACACAGGGAACTGCAATTACCGCCCAGACTGGGAACTGGTGTTCTAGACAGAACAACAGAGAAAGTGAATGACCTTCATTACTGCAAGTTTTATTTAATTTTTGATTTTGATTTTCTAATTGTTTAATTTTTTTGTTTTGTTTTTTATTTACATTAGTTGCAAAGTTTACTCAAGAAATTATTTTTTCATCTTCCCTCACTTAATTTTACCTTTTTAATTAATTCATTTTATATGTAATCAATATTATTACTACTACCATTTTACCTTTTTTATCTTATTTTCTTTTGTTTATTTTTATTATTATCTTTTAAGTGCCATATTATATACCTTTTTTTCTTTTTTTTCCTTTTTTTGTCTCTTTTTCCCCCCTTCGGGATTACTATTGTACAGACTATTAATACCTTTCCTTTTCCAACGCTCTATTCTAACTCAAACCTACCTTTATGCCATCACTCTCTTCCTACCCCTTTCCCTTTGGTGTCCTGCTTATCTTAACCCTTTACTGCTCTATATTTTCCCTATTTTTTCTGTTTACCCCCTCCTAAAATTTCACCCTACCTGTGTATATCTAACTCCCAACCCCCTACTCCAAGCCCATTCACACCTACCTTGTCGCTGTCCTAAAAAAAAAAAATCCTTCTCTCTACCCCTTTGTAGTTGTATGTTGAATGCTAACTATATCAAAGTTTTATGCTTTTTTGTAAGATTGGTTTGCTTATTCTTTTTATTTAATTGTATGTTTTTGTTAGCTGGGTTCTAGTCATCCTTATTGGAGGATATTAATATTGCAAACACATTTCTGTTCAGTGTCTTGTGTGTTGTACCTGGTTGTATTGTATTTTGTACCTTTAAATCTAAGCAGGAGAGAGAACTACATAACCAGACATTCTAAAAAGAGAGATCATGGGGGGAGGCTAAGAAATAACCCGCCTATGAAAGAAAATTTGGCATCACCAGAAAAGGAAGTAAACAAGTTCAAGGCAAGCAACCTACCAGAGCAAGAATTCAGAGTAATGATCATGAGATGGCTAAAAAGAATGGAAGACAAATTTGACAATATGAGTAAGACCCAAGAGGAAATGAAGAAGAACCAAGAGGATCTGAAGAAGAACCAAGAGGAAATGAAGGTGACCCAAGAAGAAATGAAAAATGACATTGCTACTATGAAGAACTCAATAGAAAGCATCAAGAGTAGACTAGAAGAAGCGAGGACCACATCAGTGAGCTAGAAGACAAGATGGAAAAAAATACCCAATTACAGCAGCTGCTAGAAAAAAAAAAATAAAAAAACAGGAGGAGAGACTACAGGAGCTTTGGGACAATACAAAACAAAACAATATTAGAATAATAGGGGTCCCAGAAGGAAAGGAAACTGGGCAAGATATGGAAAAAGTATTTCAAGAAATAATGACAGAAAACTTTGCTGAGATAGAGAAGAAAAAACTCACACAATTCTAAGATGCTCGCAGAGTCCCAAACAAAATGAATCCCCAAAGACCAACACCTACGCACATTATAATTAAATTGGCAAAAACCATTGACAAAACCAGAATCTTACAAGCAGCCAGAGAAAGACAGAAAGTTACATATAAAGGAACCCCCATCAGACTAGCAACTGATTTCTCAACAGAAACTCATCAGGCCAGAAGGGAATGGGATGACATATACAAAGTCATGCAAAGGAAGGGTCTGAATCCAAGAATACTGTACCCTGCAAGGCTATCAATCAAAATTGAAGGTGAAATCAGGAGCTTCACAGACAAAAAAAGACTAAAGGAATTTATCTCCAACAAACCAGCAATGCAAGAAATGCTAAAGGGTCTACTGTGAAAATAAAGAAATAGGAAGTGAAGAGGAACACTGGGAGATAGAATAAAAATGGCATCAAATACCTACCTATCAATTATTACTTTAAATGTAAATGGTTTAAATGCTCCAATCAAAAGACATAGGGTAACAGATTGGATAAGAAAGCAAGACCCATACATCTTCTATCTACAAGAAACCCACTTCAGAAAAAAAGACGCCCACAGACTGAAGGTGAAGGGATGGAAAAAGGTTTTCCAGGCGAACGGAAATGAAAAAAAAGCTGGGGTAGCAATACTTATATCTGACAAATTAGATCTCAAAGTGAAGGACATAACAAGAGACAATGAAGGCCACTTCATAATACTAAGGAGAGCAATCCAGCAAGAAGAAATAACCCTGGTAAACATATATGCACCCAATACAGGAGCACCCAAATACATAAAGAAACTGCTGGAGGACATTAAGGGAGAGATTAATAGCAATACAATCATAGTAGGAGATTTTAATACCCCACTGTCACCTTTGGACAAATCATCTAAACAAAAAATCAGCAAAGAAACATCAACGCTAAATGACACACTAGACCAGATGGAATTACTCGACATCTTCAGAACATTTCACCCCAAAGCCACAGAATACACATTCTTCTCAAGTGCACATGGGTCATTTTCAAAGATAGACCACATGTTGGGACATAGGCAAAGTCTCTTCAAATTCAAGAAGATAGAAATCATACCAAGCATCTTCTCAGATCATAGTGGCATAAAATTGGAAATCAACTACAATAAAAATAATCCAAGGAAATCAAACACATGGAGACTGATTAGCATGCTATTGAACAAGGACTGAGTTACCAGGGAAATCAAGGAAGAAATTAAAAACATCATGACAACAAATGACAATGAAAACACAACAATTCAAAATCTATGGGACACAGCAAAAGCAGTCTTGAGAGGGAAGTTCATATCTCTGCAAACCTATTGTAAAAGACAAGAAAAAATGGTAACAAATTATCTAACTCTACAACTCAAAGAGTTAGAAAAAGAGCAACAAGAAAAGCCCAGTGTAAGCAAAAGGAAGGAAATAACAAAAATCAGAGCGGAGATAAATGATATAGAGACCAAAGAAACAATACATAAGATCAACAAAACCAAGAGCTGGTTCTTTGAAAGAATAAACAAGATTGATGAACCTTCATCCAGGCTAACCAAGAAACAAAGAGAGAGGACCCAAATAAACAAAATCAGAAATGAAAGAGGTGAAATAACAACAGACCCTGCCAAAATACAAAGGATTGTTACAAAATACTACGAACAACTCTATTCCAACAAACTGGACAACCTGGAGGAAATGGACATATTCCTAGAATAATATAACCTGCCAAAACTCAATCAGGAAGAATCTAAAAACTTCAATAGATCAGTGACTTGGGAAGAAATTGAAGCAGTCATCAAAAAGCTTCCAGCAAACAAAAGCCCAGGGCCAGATGGCTTCACAGGAGAATTTTACCAAACATTCAAGGAAGAACTAAAATCTATCCTCCTCAGACTATTCCACAAAATTCAAGAGGAAGGAACACTTCCAAACTCCTTCTATGAAGCCAGCATCACCCTAATACCAAAACCAGATAAAGATAACACAATGAAAGAGAATTACAGGCCAATATCCCCCATGAACATAGATGCCAAAATCCTCAACAAAATTCTAGCAAATCAGCTCCAACAGAATATCAGAAAGATCATACACCATGACCAAGTAGGATTTATTCCCGGAATGCAAGGATGGTACAATATTCGCAAATCAATAAACGTGATACATCACATTAACAAACTGAAAGTTAAAAATAATATAGTCATATCAATTGATGCAGAAAAAGCATTTGATAAAAATCCAACACCCTTTCCTGATAAAAACTCTCAGCAAGATGGGAATACAAGGATCATACCTCAACATAATAAAAGCTATATACAATAAACCCACAGCAAACATCATAATCAATGGGCAAAAACTAAAACCATTCCCTCTAAGAACAGGAACAAGACAGGGATGCCCACTCTCACCACTTCTGTTTGACATAGTACTGGAAGTACTAGCCATTGCAATTAGACAAGAAGAGGAAATAAAAGGCATCAAAATTGGAAAAGAAGAAGTAAAGTTGTCCTATTTGCAGATGACATGATATTGTACATAAAAAATCCAAAAGACTCCATCAAAAAACTAATAGACCTAATAAATGAATTTGGCAATGTAGCAGGATACAAAATCAATGTCAAGAAATCTATAGCATTTCTATACACCAATAGTGAACTCACAGAAACAGACTAAAAAAGCAATCCCATTTACCATCGCACCAAAAAAAATTAAGATACCTAGGAATAAACTTAACTAAGGAGGTAAAAGACCTATATGCTGAAAACTACATGACACTGAAAAAAGAGATAGAGGAAGATGTAAACAGATGAAAGAACATACCATGTTCATGGATTGGTAGAATCAACATCATCAAAATGTTTATACTTCCCAAAGCAATTTATAAGTTCAATGCACTCCCTATTAAAATACCAACAACATATTTCACAGACCTAGAAAGAACTCTCCAAAAGTTCATCTGGAACAATAAAAGACCCTGAATAGCCACAGCAATCTTGAGAAAGAAAGTAAAGTAGGAGGGATCTCAATACCAGATTTCAAGCTGTAACACAAAGCAACTGTTCTCAAAATAGCCTGGTACTGGCACAAGAACAGACATATAGATCAATGAAATAGATTAGAGAATCCAGACATCAACCCAAATCAATATGCTCAATTAATATTTGACAAAGGAGGCACGAGCATACAATGGAGTCAAGGCAGTCTCTTTAATAAATGGTGTTGGGAAAATTGGACAGATACTTACAAAAGAATGAAACTAGATCACCAACTTACACCATACACAAAATTAAACTCAAAATGTATACATGACTTAAACATAAGATGGGAAACCATAAAAATACTAGAGACATCCACAAGCAGCAAAATCTCAGACATATGCCTAAAGAACTTCTTCACTGATACTAACCCTAAGGCAATGGAAGCTAAAGAGAAAATGAACAAATGGGACTACATCGAAATAAAAAGCTTTTTTTACAGCAAAAGAAACCAACAAAACAACAAGAAATCCCATGGTATGGGAGAACATATTTGCAAATGATATCACTGATAAAGGTTTAATCTCCAACATCTACAGACAGCTTATACAACTCAATAAAAGGAAAATAAATGAGCCAATTAAAAAATGGGCAATGGACCTAAATAGAATCCTCTCAAAAGAAGACAGAAGGAAAGCCAATAGTCACATGAAAACATGCTCAAAGTCACTAATTATCCGGGAGATGCAAATCAAAACAACAATGCAGTACCATCTTACACCTGTCAGAATGGCCAATATCAACAAAACAACAAACGACAAATGTTGGTGAGGTTGCAGAGATAAAGGAACCCTTGTGCACTGCTGGTGGGATTGCAGGTTGGTGCAACCACTGTGGAGAACAGTATGGAGCTTCTTCAAAAAACTGAAAATGGAACTCCCATTTGACCCAGTAATCCCACTACTAGGAATATACCCCAAGAAACTAGAAACACCAATCATAAAGGATATATGCACCCCTATGTTCATAGCAGCACAATTTACAATAGCTAGGATTTGGAAACAGCCTAGGTGCCCGTCAGCAGATGAATGGATCAGAAAACTATGGTACATCTACACAATGGAATACTATGCTGCCATAAAAAGAAGGAATTCTCATCATTTGCAGTAACCTGGATGGGATTGGAGAGCATCATGCTGAGTGAAATAAGCCAGTCAATGAAAGAGAAACACCACATGACCTCACTCATTTATGGATATTAAAGAACATTATAAACTAATGAACAGAAATATAGATATAGTGACAATAAAACAACAAGCAGACTGTCAAATGACAGCGGGATGGGGGAGGGTAAGGAGATCTGGGGGAGATAAGAGATCAACCAAAGGACTGGTATGCATGCATATAAGTACAACCAATGGACACAAAACTCTGGGGAGGGAGGGCATTTATGGGAGGGGGGGAAATGGTAAGCTATGTACACATATAATACCTTAATAAATTAAAAAAATAAATAAAAATGTAAAAGTATTATTGATTTAGGAAATGCTAAGTATTTGATTTGCTACCTGAAAAATTTAAAGTTCTGAAAGTTTAAGGTCTCTTGCCATGAAGAGGTTTTAAAGCTACACCTTACTTTTAATGGAGGAAGGGGTGGACACGCCTTTCCCTCTTAACACAGGTAATCCAATTCCAGCCAGCAGCCATCTTAAAGAGTGTGTTCATTTGCATTTAAATGGCTACACCTTTTGCTAGCCAATTGACAAATTTACATGTGAATACCTACAAGTTTGCTTCTCAGTTCCCTGGGCAGAAAAACATGGCTTAAAGTTAATTATTAGATTTTAAAGTTTTAAGATTCAAATTGAATTAGGAGAAGTTATATAATTGTGGTAAGTAAATGCTTAGAGTATAGCAACTTGTTTTTGAGAAAATAAAATGTGTTTTCTCTTAAATAATTAAGCATTCAAGATATATTACTTGTTTGGTTTGATTTAAAAAAAGAAAGAAAGAAACCTTTAATTTGTTTAAGGCTAAGTGCTCTGACACATAGCAAACCGCCCTGAGTGGCCACTGGATTCTTTTTTTCCCAGGGGTGCTTGCTCTCTGTCAGAGGGGAATCAGCCCGCCTAACAACAAAATGTCTATGTTTATTCATTTGAAAGTATGAAGTTTTAACAATTGTGGTCCAAAAGGTTAAAAGCAGGGACCAAATTATAATGTTAACTACTGTTTGTCTCAATTGGCCATTTAAGTTTGATGTGATTAATGATTAGAAGAAAAGGAAAATATTTTGTGGGCCACTTGGTCCTTGTGTGTGTGTATGTGTCAACTCTTAAGTTATAGTTTTAAAATCAGTAATATTAATGGAAACACCCTCAAGCAGAGGGGCTTTTCAGAAAGGTCATGGAGTCTGATTTCAATGTAGGGGTCACCTGTTCCCCTACTAGCAAGAGGCAAGCGCCTTTCCCAGTGGGAACAGAGAGTGGACTGCCAGATGAAAACGCCTTGGTAGGAGCATATCCTTCACCACCTGGGACCTGCGCAGCACTCCCTGTCTCCACCCACCCAGCATCCATCCCCTCCAGGGGTTGTTTAGAGTAGCTGGGGGTGGCAGTGGGCTGTGGCATGGAGAGAAATTCCTTTGTGACCCCCTACGGCCCAATGAGACTCAAGAACCCCTGGCGACTGCTTGGACACTTTTCACTGTGTTCTGTTAGGGGGCTTAAAGGCACAGTTAGAAATTCCCCCATTCCCCTTTTTCAGGCTTATCAGAATCTGAGATCTGTATCTATAGAAAAAAATGTGGCATTTTAAATTTCAAGTGGCAGGAGGCCTGGGAACAGGGTATTGGACCTGCTTCCTCCTCCCTTTGCCTTTTCTATAGATTTGAGGCATGGTTATATATTTTTAAAGGATATAGAAAGAAAGTTTGAAAGTTAATTTGAAATTATAACGGTTTTTATAAAGGTTCTACATGTGATGAGAAAGGAGAACAGAGAAAGAGAGAATGTCCTGGCAATTTAGCTGGAGAAGCAAAAAGGGAGACTTAGACCCTAAGGGTCTTTAACTTAGAGGAAGGGGACTGACAGGACCAGGGCTCCTTTCCATTAAGCCCCCAGGGTAACCTTACAAGTTGGGGGAAAACCTGTTAGTTTTCTGGTGGACAATGGGGCAGCCTATTCAGTCTTGACAGAGCCAATGGGACTTGTAACCTCTAAGAAGACATCAGTCCAGGGAGCCACTGGACAAACTGCCTGTTTTCCTTGGACATCAAAAAGGCCTGTATACCTCGGAAGAAACATGTAGTGAGGGAACGCAGCTGCTGAACTGGACCAAAGTGGAGCAATGGGCCTTTGAGGAGCTAAAGAAGGCTCTCGTCTCAGCACCTGCCCTAGCCTTGCCAGATGTCACGAAGCCCTTCCACCTCTACGTGAGTGAGATAAGGGGCATTGCCAAAGGGGTTCTCACTCAGACTCTAGGTCCCTGGAAGAGACCTGTTGCCTATCTGTCTAAGAGGCTAGACCCTGTGGCAGCAGAGTGGCCAGCGTGCCTCCAGGCAGTGGCCATCACAGCATTGCTGGTGAAGGAGGCAGATACACTGGCCATCAACCCTGCCAGCCTGCTTCCAGATGATGATCCAGAGGAACCATTCATGACTTCATAGAGGTAACAGACGCAGTACTGCCATCATCACCAGTCGAGGTGTTGTTCACGGATGGGAGCAGTTACGTTCACGATGGGATCTGATGCAGGGGCAGCGGTAGTCACCCTGGACCACACCATTTGGGCACAGTTCCTGAACTTTTGGCCTTAACTTTTTGACTTTAAGGACCTTTGATGGGGACACTGTGCCATCCACAGGGAAAGAGGTTTACCAACTGCAGCCAGAAAGGACATTATGCCCAAAAACCAGTGGGGCATTTACAAGTCTTAGTAACCCTACTGGACCTGACCTATGACAGACCCCCTCCTACACAGAACAAGAGGAGGAATTGGCAGGACAGAAGCAAGTCATCAAAGGACCAGATGGTTGGTGGGCCCTACCAGATGACAGACTGTTGGTCTTAGAGGCTCTAGGTTGGATGTTAGTTGCCCAGTTACACCAGGTTACCCACTTAGATGTCACCAAGATTTCTGAACTTCTGTGAGGCAGAAGGTAATTAACAGCATAGTCATTAGAAGTACTGTCTGTGCACAGGTAAATGCTAAGTTAGGTAAGGGGGTCCCCCTGAGAATTCGGATCCTAGGGAACTTCCTCAGGAGAGCATTGGGAGGTGGGTTTCAGAGGTTAAGCCACCAGCATTAGGGTACTAGTACATGCTAGTTTTTGTAGACACCTCAGATTAGGTTGAAGTATACCCCACTAGGACAGAAACTGCCTCTATAGTAGTCAAGAAATTAGATTATACCTAGACCCGGGCTGCCACTGTGGATCAGATAACATCTCAGCCTTTGTAGCCAAGGTATCTCAGAATATGTAACTCAAGCCTTAGGACAGGCATGAGCAGGACTCTAAAAAGTTTAATTAAATTTGTCCTAGAAAACCGGTGAAAATTGGACCAACCCACTGCCCTTTGCCCTCTAATGGGCCAGGTGTACCCTCTACTGGGACGGGTTCCCCCCTTTTGAGATCATGTATGGTAGACCTCCCCCCATCCTTTCCAGGGTCAGGGAGAAAGCTGGAATTCATAACCATTCCCTTGCTCAAGTCCTTACAGGCTCTGCAGTTTACCCATAAGCTTATTCCAGATGAACTGCCAGTGCCCACCGTGGACCCTGTACACCCCTTCTAGCCCAGGAACTCAGTGTGGATAAAGAAGTTCACTGCCCAAGGACTCACCCCAACCTGAAAGGGACGCTACACTGTTATCCTGAGCACGCCCACGGCTGTTGAAGTAGACGGCACCCAGACCTGGCTACATGACCCCAGCTCCTGCACCCGAAAACTGCCTGGATCCTGGCAACCAGCAACCTCACCCGTGAGATCCCTAGCCTGGGCTCCACACAGGCCAGGAGGAGACTTGATTCCTGCAGGAGGGGAATTAGACTTCAGTGAGGACAGTACTGATGGGAACTGTGGTACTAGGGGTCTTGGTAACTGTAAGAACGTTTTTACTAGCCAGTGAGAAAATCCACTGGCTAGTAAGGCTAGATATGCTAGGGGACTGGAGAGAAAGAACAGAACAGTGAATACCCTTAAAGAAAGTGGGATGAGTCAATGATTTGACTCATGCACATAAGACAAGGGGGGAATGAAAGGGCAGGGCGGGGCTAACTCCTGATCCTCCATTTTGAATGTCATTGTGTAACTGGACCCTAGCCCTCACCCAATCAATCAGGGTCAGCCAAAGCAGTGATATCACCACCCCTATAAAACCCTTTGATCTGTTGAAGCTCACTCTCTTCCGCCATGCCGCTGTCAGTGTAAGTGGGACAGAGCTTGGACATGTCCTAGCCATGTCTGTACTGTTGAAATTACAATTGAAATAAAATAGACAAAATTACATTCGTAGCTGATTAAAAACAAATACATCTATACTAATAAAAGGACAATATGATAATTAGATCAGTCAACCAGACATCTTCTGTCATCCAGTCCTCTTTCCAGATAAAGCCATGGTAAGTGGGGGCTGAGATAGAGGTGGTTAGGGGCAATCAGGCTGGCAGGAGAGGGCAGTTAGGGGCGATCAGGTAGGTAGGCAGGAGCCAGCAGTCCTGGATTGGGAAAAGGATGTCTGACTGCTGGGCTGAGGGACCCCCAACCCCATGCATAAATTTCGTGCACTGGGCCTCTAGTAACATTTATAATGAAAAACCAAGGTGTTGCACTCTGCCTGTGCCAGGCCTCTCTCCAGTGGAGGTGGACACACGGCCAGCTCAAGGTTTTCACTTTGTGGTGTGTAAATATTTCTCTCTTTACCTCATCTAGCGCTGCTAGAGAGCAGTCCGGTTCCTGAGTAGGGGCAGCTGGTGACTGAGAAATGAAAGAAGAGATAGACACAGAGATGGAAGGAAAAAGCTGGGGCCGGGTGGGACAGTTGTCCTCTGATGAAGAGGCAGGGACCCAGAGCCAATACAGCATCTTTATTTTATACAGCAAAAACCAGGAAGTTTTATTAAAGGTCAAGACAAAGGAGATTATGTGCATTCTCGGGTGGGCCCGAGTTGTATTCATTCTTGGTGCGTGGCTGGATTTAGATAACGAAACCCACCCCCTGGCGCCTGGGCTGAAGGTCAAGCTGACAACACACCTGCCTCTGGCAAGGCGTGTTTTCAGGACGTGGCTCTGTCAACGCCACTGGATTCAGCTGACAATAATTAAAGAAATGCCCATGTGCCTTCCCAGGCGCTCTCTACAGGGGTGGTTTCTAAAGGAGGTGCTGTTGGCATTTGCTGTGGGACAACTTTTTCTTGCGAGGGCCTGTCCATCTGCTGCCACCTGGCCTGGGAACATTTCCACTCTTCACCCCATGCCAAGTGGGGAACTGCCAGTTACGGGAGGAGAGTTTACAAATGCCCTTTGGTGGTGGTGCTCCCCGCCATCGGGGAATGTCTCGACCACCCACATCCGTAGTTCCAGTGACCAGGCCTTGCTGGCACCCACGGCCCTGACTCAGTATTCCTTGCCGCCCACTTGTCCCACTTGTGAATGGCTATAGTTCCCAGTTCTTTGGGGTGTACATCCAGGAGTGGAATTACTTAGTCATGTGGGTCACACACGTTTTAAATTTTACTTTAAAATATGAAAACACACACTTTTGCTTCATGTTACTATTTTTAAAAAAAGTTTAATTACATGTAAACCCATTTTTGGTGTGATACTTTCTCCCAGGCTTTTACGCTAAACATTAAGAATTGCCTTTTCCCCCTATTGCATCTCTACTGCAAGTGACTTCAATGCTGAATAAATATACTTTAGTAAACGAGTGGATAATATTCATCAACACAACCCTTAATGACAAAAACCACCAAGACTTTTATCAGTGAATTTGCACCTTATTCATGACAACATTTGAAAAATTGCTATAGATGTCGCATATATTCTGGGCATCTAATTGAGTCTCTACTACAAGAACTGAGTTATAATTAATGGTTATGGAACCTTTAGTTATACCAAGGGGCACAAGTGATATATTTAAAAAAAATTTGTCTCTCTCAAATCTGACAGCTGAGTTCTGTTTATGGGATGGTGGTCTCTTAGCTGGGAGCCGGGAGTCGGGAGCCGGGACCCACACTCACGTCCTAGAGCAGTCTCCACTTATTTGGGGTACTTTCTCTGTCCGTAGACTGAAACACTGCGAACCCAGCACAGGTAGAGAAGGCACATTCCTCTTTTTCTAAAGAAAGCCCATCAGAGCCACTTCCTTAGCCGGTGAACTAGAGGAAAGCTTTTTCCTCCGAGGCAGTGGTAATGCAAGCTCTGTCCACCAGGGGGAAGTATTAGCCAAGAGTAGCAATTGTTGAAACAAAGAAGCTGGCTGCTAGATTTCTAGGGCAACTTAAGGAAATTAATCAGCAACTGCAGAACTCTGGGTAAACAAATATAAAACGGGCCGGCACTGGCTTCGGAGGCCACAGCGAGGCCTCTCACGTAGGCAGCGGAAGGGCAAGGGCGCATACCATGCTCCTGTCTCCTGGGCAGTGCCGCCAGGCCCCCAGCTGTGACCCTGGGAGGCCCCCCCCCCCCCCCCCCCCAGGCCAGGTTGTCACAGACAGATGGTGACGCACAGGTCAGGGCAACACTCAGCCACGGGAGAATGTTTTAACTCTTCTTTCTCTGGCAGGGCCGGTTATTGCAGGGTATGCTTTAAAAAAATTATTAAATCCTTATTGTTGAAATTATTGCATTTGTTCCCCTTTCCCCCCATTGACCCCTTCTGGCCCGCCCCTGCCCCCAACGATATGCTTAATTCAAACGCAGATGAGAGCAAATGTCCAGGCAGCCTCGCCTTTGGGTGGGGCCAGCTTTGGAATTCAAAAACCAATAACATTGAACAAAGGGGGTAGCATTGTATGGCTGGATACCAAGTTTTGATCTTGCCAGTAAAGGATATTAAGAAAATACAGTTAGTATTTACTGTCACCATTCTATATAATAAAGAGGTAATATGCAAATTGATCATCACTCCGTCACACAAGATGGCCCCCCATGTGGTCAAACATGGCCACCTCCATGTGGTCAAAGATGGCTGCCACAAGATGGCCAGCAGGGGAGGGCCTGTAGGGGAGGGCAGTTAGGGGAAATTGGGATGGTAGGGGAGGGAAGTTAGGTGCAACCAGGCTGACAAGGGAGGGAAGTCACCCCCCAATGGCCCTCCCCCTCCCTGGGCCAACAGGGGAGGGCCATTGGGGGGTGACCAGGCCAGCAGGGGAAGGCAATTAGGTGTGACCAGGCCTGTAGGGGAAGGCAGTTAGGGGAAATTGGGATTGCAGGGGAGGGCTGTTAGGTGTGACACAACTAGGCTGACAGGGGAGGGCAGTTATGGGTAATCAGGCCAGCAGCGGAGCAGTTAGGCATCTATAAGGGTGGCAGGGGAGTGGTTAGGGGGTGATCAGGCTGGTAGCCAGGCAAGTGGTTGGGAGTCAGCAGTCCTGGATTGTGAGAGGGATCCCAGATTGGAGAGGGTGTAGGCTGGGTTGAGGGACACCACTCCCGTGCCTGAATTTTGTGTACCGGGCCTCTAGTTATTTCATAAAAGAGAGGGCTGGACAATTGAAAACATAATGGAAGACTAAAGAGTAGTTGTTGAGATTGACAAAAAAGGAAAGAAAAAAAAAAAAAACTCCAAACAAACAAAAACACCCCCCATCCCCCCCCCCCCAAATAGCCCTAAACCAAGAAAACAACCCACAGGAAAAACAAATCAGTGAAAACTTCAAGACTTGCAGTACAAAGATCCCTACTGGGAGGCATCATTCTAAAGGTCTCAATTCTTTTGGTTTGAGAGGAACTTAATAACTGCTTCCACATTTTGAATTTAATTAAGAAAGGCCTACTGTTTGCGTCTATAGACACGAGGTGTACAAATGGTTAAGAAAATCAAGATAACAAGGACAGGTAACTCCTTTGAATCCCCCAAACCCATGGCCCCTTTTCACCAGACCAGAGGAGAATGTCCTTACTGAGCACACTCAGGGGACCTCACACAGTCAACCCACCATCTCATTTAATTCTCATGACTCCCCTGAGAAACAGAAGCTTTCTGTTAACTCCATTTTATTTATTTATTTTAAAAAAATATATTTTATTGATTTTTTACAGAGAGGAAAAGAGAGGGATAGAGAGCTAGAAACATCAATGAGAGAGAAACATCGACCAGCTGCCTTCTGCACACCTCCTACTGGGGATGTGCCCGCAACCATTGTACATGCCCTTGAACGGAATCGAAGCTGGGACCTTTCAGTCCACAGACCAACGCTCTATCCACTGAGCCAAACCGGTTTCGGCTGTTATCCCCATTTTACAGGAAAGGAAACCAGACCTTGAAGGGCTTAGTGAGCCCTGGCCAAGTAGCTCAGTTGGTTAGAGCATTGCCCCCATACTCCAAAGCTGCAGGTTTTATCCTGGGCAGGGCGCATACAAGAGTCAACCAATCCTATATAATAAAAGCCTAATATGCAAATCGAACAGCAGAACAACTGGTCACTATGAGGTGCACTGACCACCAGGGGGCAGATGCTCAATGCAGGAGCTGTCCCCAGCTCGCAGGCCCCAGGCCAGCCAAGAGGGCTGCCACCCCCCCCCCCCCCCATCGCCCCACCGGTTGCCCTTCAGATCAGCCCTGATCACCAGCCATACCTAGGGACCCTACCCATGCATGAAGTTTGTGCACTGGGCCTCTAGTGAATGCATAGATAAATTGAACAACAAATTGATGCTTTTCTCTCTTTCTCTCATTCTCCCTCTCTCTAATAATAATAATAATAATAATAATAATAAAAAGTTGTGGACCACTGAGATTTGAATCCAGGCTGTGGCAACATAAAGCCCCTCCCTCACCATGGGGCTATCCTGTCTTTCTGTTCTCTGGTTGCTCTAGAAAGAAAAGTGTTGCATTTCCTGATAAATTAAAAAACAACCACCACCCTGGTTGAGCATCAAAAAAGAAAATCACCCATAATCTCCCAGCCAATGTGTGAGGGTGAACTTTATAAGCAAATCTGAATCCTCCTGGGCTCCCTTGACAGGATAAGATAAAGCATTTCCCCTGTTATTAATACTCTTTGTCACTGTAATTTTCAAAGGTTTCATCTTCCACTGATGAGTGAGATGTGTATGTTGATATTACTCGTCTATGTTAGTGTTGTGGTCCGTTTGGGCAGCTATAACAAAATGCCACAGGCCGTGGCTTGTAAACAGCAGACATTTATTTCTCTGAGTGCAGGAGGAGGCTGGAAGCCTGGGATCAGGGTGTCACCGTGGTAAGGGGGGGGCCCTTTCTGGGTTGCAGACTGCTTGCTGTGTCCTCACATGGTAGCAAGGCTGGGGAGCTGCGTGGGGTCCCATTCCTGAGGGCTCCATCTCATGACCTAATCACCTCCTGGTTTGGGGGATGGGTGAAAAAAGGTGAAGGGATTTAGAGGTAACATGCCTGGCGGGTGTGGCTCAGCTGTCGATCATTGACCGAGGAACCAAGAGGTTGCTGGTTGATTCTCAGTCAGGGCATTTAAAAAAGCCCAACAAATTAGTATTTACAGTATAGTCACGAGGGTGTAAGATGCAGCACAGGCAATATAGTCAATATAGATATCCTATATAATAAAAGGCTAATATGCAAATCGACCGAACAGTGGAATGACTGGTTGCTATGACAAGCATTGACCACTAGGAGGCAGACACTTAACACAGGAGCTGAGCCTTAAAGCCTGGGGCTTGGGAAGGGCCCAAGCCTGTGACTAAACAGACCATCTGGAAGTCAACAATGGGTTGCCCAGCTGTAGCCTGGTGACCCAACACTGACTGCTCAGATGGCTGAGACCCAGAAAGTGAGTCAGGGTGTGATCTGCAGCCTCAGTGGAAGCTGCTGATCAGTGTACTTACCTCTCTCTTTCACTCCCTCTTTCTTTCTGATCTTTGCCAGCAGCCAGGCTTTTCTTTCTCTCTTGGCCTCTGCTGGGGGCTGCTGTTAAGCCTGCCTCTTTGATCAGGCACAGAGATAGGACTGGAGATGCTGACTGGCTTAGGAATCAACCAATAAGAACCAAAGGTCGGAGACAACAAGATGGCGGCAGAGGTAAAAGCCTAACTGCAGCCGCACTCAACAATTTCAAAAAATACAACTAAAATATAGAGCGGACACTATCCAGAACTACAGGAAAGTTGACTGACTGGGAATTCTACAACTAGAAGGAAAGAGAAAACCAGAAGGACAATCAGAGGAGCTGTAAAAGCCTAAGGTACGGAGGCACGGTGCACGGGGAGAGGACAGAGCCGGAGAGGAGGGGCGGCTGAGTGCCTGGCTGGCGTTCCCCAGCGGGAAGGAGATAAAAGCTCCGGACCGTGCTGAACCCCAACTCCGACTGCACTGAACCCCAGTTCTGGGCGAGACCCCGGGGGTCCCAGGCTCACACAGAGGGAATCTGGGCTGTAAGGCGGAAGCTCAGCTGAGGGGCGAAAAGGCAGAGCCCCGGAGTCGCGCACATTGTGCGCAGAGGAGGGACTGTTCGCTGAGCTGCTGAATTGCCCCAGCGGAAAGGACTCAAAAGCTCAGGACTGTGCTGAGCCCCAGTTCTGGCTGCACTGAACCCCAGTCCTGGGCAAGACCCTAGGGCCCCAGCCTCATACAGGGGGAATCTGGGCTGTAAGACAGAAGCTCAGGGGAACGCGAAAAGCAGAGCCCCTGAGTCGCGCACATTGCGTGCACAGAGGACAGACTGTTGTTTGGGCCACGAGATTGCCCTAGCGGGAAGGAGACATAAGCTCCGGACTGTTCTTAACCCCACTTCCAACTGCTCTGAACCCCAGTTGCGGGCTTGTTGGGGGAGAGACTACACTGTCTGGTAGCGGGCGAAGCTCTAGGGTGCCTTTCTCTCAGAGGCGCTTGCAGCGAGTACCAAAGGACCCTGAGGTACATTGAGACCCAGGAACCTCAGAGGGCGGGGCTCACCGGAAGCCAAGGCTGTAGGCTCCACCCTGAAACTCTGCCCCATCCAAGCTGAACTCAGAGCGGCTTTTGCAGGTTTCCAAGTCTAGTGGAATAAGGTTGTCTCCTGGCATAGACACAGCTGATCCTCCCAACCTACCAACTCAGGGAAGCAGCGAAAATGCCGAAACGAGGAAACAGATCACAAACGAAAGAAATGGAGGACAAAAAGCGACTGGATATAGAATTCAAAGCCACGCTTATAAGGTTGTTCAACAATCTCTTAGAAAAGACCGATAAAATAAATGAGACCTATGAGGATATGATAAGGGATCAACAAGAAATAATGAAGGGTCAACTAGAAATAAAGAATACAATCTCTGAAATAAATAATATTATACAGAGTCCTAAAAACAGATTGGAAGATTGCAAGGATCAAGTCCAAGATTTGGAACACAAAGAGCCAGAGGACACTCCTCCACAGAAGCAAGAATACAAGAGAATCCAGAAAGTTGAAGATAATGTAAGAAACCTCTGGGACAACTTCAAGCGAACCAACATCAGAATTATGGGCATCCCAGAAGATGACAGAGAGCAAGATACTGAAAACATATTGAAAGAAATAGTGACAGAAAACTTCCCCCACCTGGTGAAAGAAATAGACTTACACGTCCAGGAAGCACACAGAACCCCAAACAAAAGGAATCCAAAAAGAACCACACCAAGACACATCATAATTAAAATTCCAAGAGCTAAAGACAAAGAGAGAATATTAAAAGCAGCAAGACAAAAGCAGGTAGTTACCTATAAAGGGGCACCCATACGACTGTCAGCTGATTTCTCAACAGAAACCATGCAGGCCAGACGGGAATGGCAAGAAATATTCAAGGTGATGAATAACAAGAACCTACAGCCAAAAATACTCTACCCAGCAAAGTTATCACTCAGAATCGAAGGCCAGATAAAGAGCTTCACAAATAAATTTAAGCTAAAGGAATTCATCACTGCCAAGCCAGAATTATATGAATTGCTAAAAGGGGTTCTTTAGGAAGAGGAAGAAAATAAAGATAAAAATTATAAACAAACACGTAACTATCAACAAGTGAGTCTAAAAACCAAGGGAAGTAAAAATCATGATGAACAATATTAATTGGTGAATATAGTAGAATCAGAGGTATGGAAGGGGAGTGGACTGATGATTCTCGGGGGAATGGGGTGGGGCGGGAACAGACTGAACATAAACTGCACCTATGGATGAGGACAATGGGGGATGGGGAAAGGGCAGAGAATTGAATGGAAACTTGGTGTAGGGGAGCAATTGGGGGGGGGGGAATGAAGAACATTTGTAATAATATGAACAATAAAGATTTATTAAAAAAAAAAAAAAGAACCAAAGGTCAGTGCTGTGGGGAACCAATGGCTGCCTAGGAGGCAGAGCTTTTGATGTTGACTGGCATAGGAAGCAAACAATGAGAACCAAATCTGGGTGCTGTGGGGAGCCAATGGCTGCCTAGGAGGTGGCACCAGGGCAGTTAAGGCAATAAAGCTGGCAGGGAGCAGTTAGGCATCAATCAGGGTGGCAGGGGAATGGTTAGGGAGTGATCAGGCTGGCAGGCAGAAGCAGTTAGGGGTAATCAGGAAGGCAGGCAGGCAGGCAAGCAGTTGGGAGCCAGCAGTCCTGGATTGTGAGAGGGATGTCTGATTCTACCAGGGGTCTCAGATTGGAGAGGGTGGAGGCTGGGCTGAGGGACACCTCCTTCCCTTGGTGCATGAAATTTGTGCACCGGGCCTCTAGTATATATATTAAAGCTTAAGTGACCATTCAACCGGTAGCTATGATGGGTAGGTTAGTTTGGTCCTGGGATCTGGCCGATTGGGATTGGGCGAGATGGGCCGGACAGCCCTGGAACCCTCCCTGGCCCCGATTGTGCACAGGTGAGGTCCTGGATTGTGAGAGGGTGCAGGCCAGGTCAAGGGATGGCACTGGTGAATGAATCCATGCACCAGGCCTCCAGTATTCTAATAGGTAATGATATCAGATGGGTATGAAATTTTTTAGATAATCACTTTTAAGTTTCATAATGTCTAATCACTGGGTATACACCTGAAACTGTTATAAATGTGTCAACTGTAATTGACAAATGAAAAATGATAAAAAAGCCCCACCTCCTAATACCATCTTGTTGGGGGTCAGGTTTCAACACATGAATTTCAGGGGGACACAAACATACACATCATAGTACTTACTCTAAGTTGTTTCTAAATCTTCATTGTTTTTAGAAAACACTGTGTTGGACATCTTTGTGCTTTTAGCTTTATTCACATTTTGGGTTTTCACATGGTTAGATTTCACAGGAGTGGAATTACTGGGTCAAAGGCTAGAATGTTTTACAACTTCTCAGAAAGTGTGCACAACAAACACGCATGGTGGTGTATCAGAGGCCAACCAGGAATAACATACTCATTTTTTTCAGTACTTATTGTTTCTAGTTTTATCTTTTTTGTTAATCCTCACCTGAGGATATTTTTTCCATTGCTTTTCAGAGAGTAGAAGGGAAGGAGGGAGACAAAGGGTAGGAGAGAGAGAGAGAGAGAGAGAGAGAGAGAGAGAGAGAGAGAGAGAGAAACATCAATGTGAGAGAGACAACTTGACTGGTTGCCTCCTTAATGAGCCCTGAGTGGGGACGAGGAGAGAACCCACAACCCAGGCACGTGCCCTTGACCAGGATTCAAACTCTGGACCCTCTAATCACTGAGCCACACCAGCCGGGCAGTACTAATTGTTTTTAGTAATGCCTGGGACTGGGTTTGTTCCAGTCCAGTTAAAGGACGGCTTTTACACATTTTCCACCCCCCCCCCCAAAAAAAAATAAATAACCCACAAAAAATTCATCTAGTTCAGTGGTCAGCAAACTCATCAATAGAGCCAAATATCAACAGCACAATGATTGAAATTTCTTTTGAGAGCCGAAAACCGACTTCTGCACATGGGCCATGAAGTTTCAATCGCACTGTATATGCGCGCCTGCACGTGGTAGTTTGTGGAAGAGCCACACTCAAGGGGCCAGAGAACTGCATGTGATTTGTGAACCAGTTTGCCGACCATGGATCTAGATCATTGACTTTCAACAGGTGTGCTGGGAGAATTTTTAAAACATGGCTTAGCATCTCTTCTTCAGAATGCCTACATGTTCCCCTAAAAACATCCTTCTCCAAGAAACTTTTTTTTTAATATTACAGTAACAAAGCACAGTTTCAGTTAAATAGTTATTTCCATAAAATATGTCCAAATTTCTGTGTTAAGTTCCGTGTGAAATGAGGCATAACATAAATTTTAAAATGTCATAATAAAAGGCCATGTGATCTAATCTAATATACATAGAAAAATCATCTATGAATTTTCTTAGGAGAGAGGAGAAAGTATCTCTTTCTATTTAGTCATCTGTGGAGCCTAAGTCTAATCAGAAACATCTTTTTAAAAATTATATATATTTTTGGAGGGTTGGTGGGGAAATCTGAATGTAAAGAGAAGGGGGCTTATTTCTTAAAGTCCCAGCATTTCAAGGCAGGGCTTGTCTTAGTCTGCTCAGGCTGCTGTAACAATTAAAGCAGAGATGGGGTGGCTTAAACCACACTGATTTCTCGCTGTCTGGAGTCTGGGAGTCCATGACCAGGTGCCAGCTGACCTGGTGTCTGGTGGGGCTCCGAGCTTCCTGGCTTACAGTGGCCATCTCCTTGCCGTCACAGGGCAGAGAGCAGGGGAGACAGCAGCCCCAATCTCTGCGGGTAAGTTACGTCTTCAGGGTCCTACTCTCATTACCTCCTTCCGAAGCCCCTGTTGAGATTAGGGTTTGAAACCCAATGCATTTTGTGGGGAACACAGACACACAAAACAGGGATCAATGTCATTGCCTTCTAGTTCTTTTTTTCTTTTCTTCCTTCTAAAATTTTATTTCCAGCGACAGTGTACACTCAAAGTTACTTTGTACCAGTTTCACACAGTGGTTAGACAATTGTGTACTTTACCAAGTGTTCCCCTAATATTTCCAGTACCCACTTAGCACTCTACACAGTCACTGTGATAGCATTGATCATATTCCCTGTGCTGTACTTCGTATTGATTATATTTTCCACATCTATTTTGTAACCACTGAGCTGCACTTCTCCCTCCCTTCGCCTTTTCCACCTAGGCCTCCCCTCTGGCCACCACCAGTCCACTCTCTGTGTCTATGAGTCTGTTTTGTTTTGTTTGCTCATTTATTCTGCTTTTTAGGTTCCACATATAAGTGGGATCATATGGTATTTGTCTTTCTCTGACTTATTTCACTAGGCCCATCTGTGCAGTTGAAAATGGTGACATTTTACTTTTTTAAAATTTTTTATAGCAGAGTAGTATTCCATCGTGTAATGGTACCACCACTTTTTTATCCACTCGTCTACTGATGGACACCTGGGCTGCTTCCATATCTCTGCTATCTTACCTAATAATAGAGAAACATGTAAATTGACTGTACCTCCACTACACCCACAGTCAGAGTGAGTATGCAAATTAACCCAACAAAGATGGCAGCTAATTTACATACATACCTGGGTCCCAGGAACCTCCTTGGCACCCAGGTCACTTCCAGCTGGCCATCGAAGAGGCTGAGCCTATGACTGGGGGTGGGAGGGTGGGGAGTTCTGGCTGAACTGTGTGAGAGTACACTGACCACCAGGGGGCAGTTCCCATGTTGAGATGCTGCCCCCTGGTGGTCAGTGTACTTCATAGCGACTGGTCATTCTGCCATTTGGTTGATTTGCATATTAGCCTTTTATTATATAAGATGAGTTGTTATTCATCCAGGTGGAAAAGCAGTAGAGGTTCCAGGTGCCTCTAATGTTGAATCAGGTAACCCCCACTCCTCTCTGGAGTAATGATGTTCTTTCTGGAACTTTCTGGAACTGTGCATGAATTTCCCAGCTTCTGTTTCCTGCCATTTGTTGCCAGCTTCTACTCTTGACAAGAGCAGTGTCAGGAATGTGCAGATGTGTTTGAAATGCACTCAGTGGCCCTGTGTGATCTTAGCTGTCAATCTCAGCTATTGTCATCTCCTCATCTGCCTTCCTGGAACAGAGATTCTTATTCTGGGCACTTCAGTGACAAAATTGAGCAGATCTATGAATGCATAGGAAGAAAGCAGCAAACACTAACATTCACCAAGTTCAAACCCTAATGTAGCATTTATTTGATTGTGAAAGTTGGCAACAAACTAGTTGGTGGCCAGAGTACTTGTGACTTTGCCACCAATAGAAGCCACAGATATTTTCCTGTTATAACATCAGTCATGATGGCTGGGACTCTTATTCACTCATCACAACTTTGCTCATAGTCAACTCTGCTCTGCAGCTTGTCACTTAATGCATCAACAAAGCAGCACATGTGGTACACTAGTTCAAATTTGTTTTTGTAATTTATATTTTAATACATTTATCCTATATAATAAAGAGGTAATATGCAAATTAACTTCACACCCTCGGACAAGATGGCCACCCCCATGTGGTTAAAGATGGCCACCACAAGATGCCAGCAGGGGAGGGTAGTTAGGGGGGACCAGGCCAGCAGGGGAGGGCAGTTGGGGGTAAGCAGGCCTACAGAGGAGAGCAGTTGGGGCAATTGGGCTGGCAGGGAGCAGTTAGGTGTGAATCAGGCTGGTAGGGGAGTGGTTAGGGGGTTATCAGGCTGGCAGGCAGGCAAGCGACTTGTTGGGAACCAGCAGTCCGGGATTGTGAGAGGGATGTCTGACTACCAGTTTAGGCCTAATCCCTGGCAGTCAGACATCCCCTGAGGGGTCCCAGGCTGGGCTGAGGGATACCTGCTCCCCAGTGCATGAATTTTGTGTACTGGCTCCTAGTTTAAAATAATTGTTTTTGCCCTGGCTAGTGTTTCTCAATGGATAGAGCATCAGCCCTCACACTAAAGGGTCTTGGGTTCAATTCCCGGTCAAGGGCATGTACCTGGTTGCAGGTTGGATCCCTGGCCTTGGTCTGAGCTTGTGCGGAAGGCAACCAATCAATGTGCCTCTATCACATTGATGTTTCTCTCTCTCTCTCTCTCTCTCTCTCTCTCTCTCTCTCTCTCTCTCTCTCCCTTGTTCCCTCCCTCCCTCTCTCCCCTCCTTCTCTCCATTCCTTTCTCTCTTCCATTTTCTCTAAAAATAGTGGAAAATATATCCTCAAGTGAGGATTAACCACAACAAAAAATATAGATATATGAAATAATTGATTTTGCTTGTAATCCCAGGGCTTTTATTTCATGTGGTTTAAAATAAACACTCTCCTGAGCAGAGGTTTGTAGGTCCACCAGACTTCCCCAGAGGTGGCTAGCACCAATGGCCCAGGAACTCCTGCTGTGGACCAACTTCCATCATTTGAAAATGGCTTGGAAGAGAAACCGGAAGAGAAAGCTAACATTTCCCTTTTAATCATCTTGAAGCATCAAGGCAGGTCATCCCATGTTTATAAACATTTGGTGACAACAAGGAAGCTGGGAGCCCAGAGCCCTGGCGTCCAGTCCCAGCTCCGTTGCAACCTGCTGTGTGGCTCTGGGGCCACGTGGCCTTGCTGAGTGAGGAAAGACGGGACTGGGCTAGAGCTGAGTGGCCAACGCCCATGCCTCAGGGCAGTGATCCACAGGGGGGCTCAGGAGTGTGAGTGGACATGTGCTGTGAACTGTGGGGGATCCTGGAGACCCTGGCCCCCTTAAAGGGAGCAGGGGCTACTTAGCTGTAGCCGATGGGTGCCAGGTGCGGATGCTAGGCCAGTGCTGCCATATATTCAGTTATTTTATGTTTTTAAAGGCAGACACTGGATTTTTATAAAGAATATAATTTCTTCCAGGCCAGTGTGGCTCAGTGGTTGAGTAGTGACTTATGAACCAGGAGGTCACGGTTTGATTCCTGATCAGGGCACATGCCCAGGTTGCCCCCTTGATCTTCAGTGTGGGGCATGCAGGACTCAGCCCATCAATTATTCTCTCCCATCATTGATGTACCTATCTCTCCCTCTCCCTTCCTCTCTGAAAGCAATAAAAATATATTTAAAAATGTTGTTTCACAATTTAAAAGACACACGTGGGACAGATGAAATACCTTTGCAAGCTTCCAATGTATGTGTCTTGGTTTATGCAGCTCACATAAAAAAGGTGATGATGATGATGTTGATAATAATAATACTAGACACACTCATAGAGCACTTGCTGTGGTTCAGCCATGCTTCACTTCATCAATTATACCAACCCTATGAAGTAAATGTTACTATCAGCCCTGTTTTTCAGATGAGGAAACCATGTGCAGAGAGGTTAAGTGAGTCACCTGAAACAGCGCAGCTAGAAAGTGCCTCAGTGGGGATTTGAACCCGTGTTACCTGGGCTGAGACGCAGCCCTGAAGGATTCCTGCCCCCTGGGCTGCGGCTGTCTCTGCAGCTGTGCCCTTTGCTGTCTTTGAGGAACTGCGCCCTAATGTATGTGATGTGGCAGCTTGTAACCATGGCCCTTGTTGGCATGGTGACTCTGAGGTGCCTGTGTTCCTGGGTGGCTGAGCCCGAGGACTACAGTCTCGCCCCTCCCTCACATCCCTGCCCAGGGCTCTGCTAAAGACTCTGGGAGGAGCAGGCGACGCAGGAGGGCTGAGTGACAGTCCACGGGCCCAGCGGCCTGGAGGATCCAAGTACACGATTAGATGTGAGGGATGAACTGTGTTCCCTCCAAAGACATGTGTGTCTCCGACTGTGACCTCATTTGGAGTAGGAGTCTCTGCAGATGTGATTAAGGTAAAGACTTGAGGATGAGGTCATCCTGCATGAGGGTGGGTCCTGTGGCCAATGAGACAGAAAGGGGACAGACAGACTGGGGGAGGAGGCCACAGGAAAGCAGAGACGGGAGTGATGCGGCCACGAGCCAAGGAACACCTGGCGCCCCCGGGAGCTGGGAGAGACAGGGGCTCCTCTGGAAGCCCGGGACGCGGGGCCCTGCTGACACCCTGCTCTCCCACCTCCACAGGATGAGGCACACAGGTCGGTCCTAAGCCCCCGTGTTTGTGGTTATTGGTCGCAGCAGCCCCGGGAAATTAAGACAGAGGCACCCTAAAACAGTGAGAAAGAAAGAGAAACAAAGCTGCTATTTCTCAGCTCGCAGTCTGCGGCCTGAGACAGGGCCGCGGGCTGTTGGGGTGAAGAGGGCCGCACCCCGGGTGAATGCTGCCCTGATTCTGAGCATCTGCAACCAGGCGCAGGTCGCCCGCCCCCTGACCCGCCGCCACGCCTCGCTCTTCCTCGGCGCAGCCAGGATCCCGGCCGCCGCACTGACAGGCATCCAGCGGCCTCTTCGCAGGGCGAGGCCAGCGGAGCAGCTGAAGGAGCCCAGGCTTTGACAAATGACTGTTTAATGCTGGGGGCGCAGCCAGCTAATCACTGGGCAGCACAATCATCATAACTAGAGGAGGACCAGACGCCGGAGGTCCTGCCCAGCCATCCTGCCTGCCTCGGAGACCAACCCTCCTCACCAGCCTTCCTGGGTCCGGCGCTGAGGAAGGAGGAGTGGGGGGTATAGGGGGGTGGTGGGGAGGGGCGTGGGGACCTGGAGGTGCACCACAGCCCACTGGGATCTGCCTGCTTTTCAAGACAGCCCGAAGACTCAGGGCACTGTCTTTTATCGTGGTAAGTTGCAGATCACAGGAAATGGACCGTTCTGCCCATTTTGAAGCGTATGATTCTGGGACGTGAAGTCAGTCCATTCACTGCCTGCCACCATCACCAGCCAGACATTCATCGTCCCACAGGGAACCCCATTGAACACTGACCCCCACCCCCAGCCCCTGACAACCCCTTCATGCTTCTGTGCCCATGAACTTGATTGAACAGGCTCTTTCTTAAAAAAAAAATATTAAAAAAATTTAATGTCAGAGAGGAAAGGAGAGGGAGAGGGAGAGAGAGAGATAGAAATGTCAATGATGAGAGAGAATCACTGTTTAGCTGCCTCCTGCATGCTCCTCACTGGGGATTGAGCCTGCAACCCCGGCATGTGCCCTTGACTGGTATAGAACCTGGGACCCTTCAGTCTGCAGGTTGACACTCTATCCACTGAGCAAAACCAGCTGGAGCTTTTTTTTTTTTTTAGGATGAAACTTCCTTTTTCAAAATGTGGAATCACTTACCATGGCTGCCAGAATGCATCTGTGGATTTCCAATGTAAGTCGCCAAGTGAACACACTCCAAACTGACCTGCATTTTCCCACCCAATCTTGCTTCACCTTGACCTCTCCCCTCTTTTACCAGAAATGCAACTGTCAGCCAATGCTTTCAGTCGATCTTGCCCTTGCATCTCAAACCTGATCCTTCATCCTCCTTAGAGGAAAGCACCTGCACCTCGACCATCACCTGCGGGAAGGTCTCCTGTGTCTCCTGCTTCCCCCTTTCTCTCTCCCTGCTCATTCTATCCCATAGCGGTTCTGGTGGCTTTGGAACCAGGCAGCTTGGGTCCAAGTTCTGACTCTTAATGTCTGGGAGACTCAGTTTCTTCATCTTGGAATTGCTGTGAGGATGAAATGAATTTATCTATTAAAGCCATTTAATGCAAAGCATTTCATTATCATTATAAAACAACTAGAGGCCTGGTGCAAAACATTCATGCGCTGGGGAGGGGGAGGTCCCTCAGCCTGGCCTGCACAGCCCATGGGGCCTAAGCTGGCAGGTGGACATCCCCCGAGGTATCCTTAGCGCTGCTACGGAGGCAGGAGAGGCTGCTGCTACTGCGCTTGTCAGCTATGAGCCCGGCTTCTGGCTGAGTGGTGCTCCCCCGTGGGAGTGCACTGACCACCACAGGGAAGCTCCTGCATTGAGCATCTGCCCCTGGTGGTCACTGCGTGTCATAGTGGCCAGTCGTTCTGCCCTTCAGAGGATTTCCATGTTAGGGTTTTATTATTTAGGAATGCAGTTACTATACTGCATATGAGATTTCAAGATATACGGTCATTATTCATTTGCACATTTACTTACCTGAGAATAGGGATGATAGCTAATCGACCTGTGTCTCTCCAGGGTCTGACCCATGCATCCTACTTATTTGGAGAAGGAAGAGAGGGAAGGAAGGAAGGAAGGAAGGGAGAAAAGAAGGGAGAGAGGAAGGAAGGAAGGAAGGGAAGAAAGGAAGGGAGGGAGGGAGGGAAGAAGGAAGGAAAGAAGGAAGGAAGGGAGAAAGGAAGAAGGAAGAAAGGAAGGGAAAAAGGAAGGAAGGGAGGAAGGGAGAAAGAGAGAAAGGAAGGAAGGAAGGAAAAAAGGAAGAAATGAAGTTAGGAAAGAAGGAAGGAAGGAAGGAAGGGAGGAAGGGAGGGAGAAAAGAAGAAAGGAAGGGAGGGAGGATGGGAGGAAGGGAGGAAGGAAGGAAAGGAAAAAGGGAGGGAGAAAGGAAGGAAGGAAGAGAGGGAGGCAGGGGGGATGGGAGGGAGGGAGGAAGGAAAAGAGGAAGGAAGGAAGGAAAGAAAGAAGGAAGGAAGGAAGGAAGTTTTCCCAATGGAAGGTTAGGACACATCTACGATAGCAAGTCTGAAGCAAGGACTCCTCCCAGTGTCCCTGGAAGTGTGGGGTCCCCACCTTCACCCCGTATCACTGGAGTGCATCTCTTTCTTCCTGTTATTGCCAAGCTACAAACTATTCTGAAATGTAGTGGCTTAAGTGTGTTATATGCTTGATGTTGTGGGTCAGGAGTTTGGGCCTGATCTCCAGGGCGGTTTTTCTGCTCCTTGTGGCGTGGAGATCCCTGGAGGCAGTGGGGGGCGGGCCTAGAGGTGCGAGGCGCCTTCCTCAGTGCCTGGTCCTGCCTCCTGCATGGGCCTGTGCTGCATGGGGGCCAGGCAGTCAGCAGCTTCTCATGGGGGCTGGGTCCCCCAGAGCGAGTGTCCCGAGCAAGGCTTCTTACAATCAGCCTCGCAAGTTCCAGAACACCGTGCGGCTGCATTCTGTTGGCTAAGGAGATCGCTAAGGCCGCTCAGGTTCCAGGGGAGTGGACCCCACCTCTCCTGGGGAGGAGCAGCAGAGACCTCGAGGCTCCATTACAATCACACTCCTCTCCACTGCAGCGTTTTTGTTTTTGTTTTGTTTTTGTTTTTGGCTTAAAAAAAATTGAATTAGAAAGAGAGGAAGGGAGAGGGAGAAAGAGAGAAACATTGATCTGCTGCCTTTTGCACGTCCCTTATTGGGGATCAAGCCTGAAACCCCAGCATGTGCCCAAACCAGCAACTTTTTGGTGCACAGGAGGACACTCAATGAGCTGAGCCAGGGCCACTGCAGGGTTTTAAACCAGGAGTCACTGGGCCTCAGGGACAGTTCTCAGTGAACCTGGGAGTCCCCTGAGTGCGTTTTGTACAGATGTACAAAATAGGCATTTTTTCAGTGAGCTGTCAGGAAGATGATGAGCCACCGCACGGTGCTCTTCCTCCTTCCTGGGCCTTCTCTCACCCCAGGCCTCTGCACAAGTCCCCAGGAAGCATAAGCAGAGACTTGTAAGTTATTCCCTTAATGCAGAGTAACCCATCACTCACCAATCCCCTGCGCTCCCCCCTCAGAGATAATCTCCCGTCACTCCACTGTGTCTTTCGCCACATTTTCCCACATATCACAAAGATGTGTAGGGTTTAAAAACATGTGATTAGCCTCATGCTCTTCATAGTTTTTCTGTAGGTTGCTTAGTTTTCACTTGTTAACATTATGTGTAGGAGACTGGCTCATGCTAGTATGTCTAGACCCATGGTGAAAACAGTCTGTTGGCCTGGGTCAGCGGGCGGAGCCATAATCCAGGTGAGCCTCTTTCTGGGGTGTACAGTGCTTCACCTTGACCACTGTGCTCACCTGAGGGTGTTCCTCCTGGGTGAGAGTGCAGATTCAGACTTGCAGGTCATTGGGTCTGTGCAGACTCAGTTTGAATTTTTATTGCTGAATTCGATTCCCACGGAGATGCACCAATGTACACGCCCACTAGCAGGGGCTGATGGCGCCTCGTTCTCCACGCTCGTGGCAAAGTGGAACATCCCAGTCTTCTCAGTTCTTTCTGTTTGAAAGCTGAGCATCTCAGCGTTTTATATACCACTAGAAGTCCTGCGCAGGAATCCGTGCTCGCGTAGCTCGCCAGTAGCTCACTGCGGGCCCCTCCTGTAGCTCCCCCCGCCCCCTCCCCCCCATCCCCCTCTCATAGCTTGTTGCCCCGCCCCCTCCTGTAGCTCTCCGCCGCCTGCTTGTAGCTCACTGCCTCACCCTCTCTGATCCGCGATCCGGTCATTACAAGATCGGTCGTTATACTTCATGGCATAATGACTATTTACATATTATATCTTCATTATATAGAATTGCTCTCCAGTTGACAATTAGGAGCCCAGTCTTTGGGACCAGGAAGAACTGAAGTCCTGGTTCTCTAAAGAAGTTATTAAACTATGTGACCTAATTGAGCTCAGTTGTCTCCTCTTCCAGTGGGCACCACAAAGGCCCCCCACTGAAGCTGCAATGATGCTTTCATGAGATTTCGTGGAAGGTGCTCTTAGCAAAGCCAAAATATATTACTAAGTCCTTAACAATTTTATTGTTAAAATTTCTTCTATTGCTCTGTCTGCTGTCAGTTTTATTTTGAATACCTGGCAACAACTTTTATTATTACTATTATTATTACTAGAGGCCCATTGCAGGAAGATTCCTGCAATAGGACTTCCTGGGGTGATCTGCTTCTCTCCTTCTCCATAGCTCTGCCTGCTTCTCTCCATTCTCTGCAGCCCCGCCTGCTTCCCTCTGTTCACTGCCGCCCCACTTGCTTGCTTCTCCACAGCTTTTCTCCCTTCTGCAGTGCTTGGCTTCCTTCTTCAGTCTTCACTCTGCGCCTAGACATACAAATTAACCGCCATCTTGGTTGGGCTAATTTGCATATTTCACTCCTGATTGGCTGGTGGGCATGGCTGGTGGGCATAGTGGAGGTATGGTCAATTTGCATGTTTCTCTTTTGTTAGATAGGATTATTATTATTCTTCCAAGAACTTTTTCAGTTTGGGATTTTTTTGGGCAGAAGCTATTGAATATGGCAGCCTTGTCAATCAAAGCTGCTCCTCCATCCTTCACATCCTTGAAGGATGTAGAGCAAGCATGTCAAACTCAAAGGCTAACATGGGCCAAATAAACTAGGCATGTGGCATGCGGGCTTTGAGTTTGACCTGCTTGGTGCAGAGGCTCAGGTAGCTAAAGTTCAGCCTTATCCTTCAGTGGGATGACCTTAAAGGGACCTTGTCCATAAACTAATCACTATCTACCATGTGGCCAGTACTACATAACTCATTTTATCCCCCAGCCCTGTGAGGAAGGCTCTATGATTTGACCATCTGAGAGATGAGGAAACTGAAGTTGAGTAGCTCTCCCGAGGTCACATCTCCAGAAATTTGGCAGAGCTGGGAAATGAACCTGTCAGCCAGGCTCAGGGCGCATGCTCGTCACCACTGGTTTATCGAATTTTCTAAGTTGAAGTTGATATTGCAGGTGTGGCTGATTTTACAATGATGCACGAGAGATTGGGTCAACTGGTTCTCTAAAGAAGCATCTGCTGAATGCTCTTTTCTCCAACGAGCTGGGGCCCTGTTGGTTCTGCCAGTGAGGAAGCGGAGTGAAAACAGAGGCTTCCACACGGGACGAGGAGTCAGCGTGGAGAATGTCTGTGTGGCCCAAACATTGGAAATACACAAGGGTTCTACTGGAGAAGAAAATGGTGGGGCCATGCTAATGGCCGTGGACGCAGTTCAGAACCAACACCTACCGAAGCAGCTTGCAGAGGGTAAGTGCAGTGATGGACCTTGGTGGCATGAAGTTTAAACAGCATATAAAACAACACTGTATTCCATAAAAGGATAAAAATGTATAAAAAACAGAGCTGTGCATTTAAAAAATATATTTTATTTATTTTTTACAGAGAGGAAGAGAGAGGAATAGAGAGTTAGAAACATCGATCAGCTGTGCCCGCAACCAAGGTACATGCCTTTGACCGGATTCGAACCTGGGACCCTTGAGTCCACAGGCCGACGCTCTATCTACTGAGCCAAACCAGTTTCGGCAGAGCTGTGCATTTACAATAGCTAAGATCTGGAAACAACCTAAGCGCTCAGCAGCGGATGAGTGGATTAAAAACTGTGTTAATATCTATACAATGGAATACTATGTCACTATAAAAAAGAAGGAACTTTTACCATTTGCAATAGCATGATTGGAACTGGAGAGCATTATGCTAAGTTAAATAAGCCAGTTGGAGAAAGATAAATATCACATGATCTCACTCAAATAGTAGAGGAGTGGGGGGGCGAGGCAAGGGGGAGGGTTAGAGAGCAACCGAAGGACTTGTCTCCATGCATATTAGCATAACCAATGGACACAGACACTGGGGCAGTGGGGGCTTGCCCGGGGTGGGAAAGACTTGGGGGGGGGGTCAATTGGGGAGAAAGGAGACATGTAAAACTAGACAATAAAAAAACAAAGCTAGGCATGTGGATGAAAGACATCAAATTCAGGATAGTTGCTATCTTAGAAGAGAAGGAAGAAAATAGGATCTAAAATAGGATCAGAGAGGGGAAAGGTTCACAGGGATCTATTGCAAAAAAGAAAAAAGAATGTAATTATTTATTAAAGAAAAACACCCAGGCCCGTGTGGCTCAATAGTTGAGTGTCGACCTATGATCTGGGAAGTGAGGTTCAATTCCCAGTCAGGACGCATGTCCAGGTTGTAGGCTCCGTCCCCAGTGGGGGTAACCAATCATGACTCTCTCTCATCATTGATGTTTCTAGCACTCTCTCCCTCTCTCTTCCTCTCTCTGAAATCAATAAAAATATATTTAAAAATACATATACATATATAAAAAGAAATGAGCTGCTTAAAAACATAGTCCATTAAAAGCACACAAAGACAATGCACTATAATTTTATTGTTAAAATTTCTTATGTTGCTTTGTCTACTGTTAATTTTATTTTAATAACTTGTTTCCATTTTAAAAATGTTTATCACAGCCATGCATGCCCTTGGTTTAAGACTCAAATTATTCTATAAGGATTTGTTAACTAAAGAAAGTTATTTTTTTAAAATAAATCTTTATTGCTCAGATTATTACAATTGTTTCTCCTTTTTCTCCCCCATAGCTCCCTTTCACCTGATTCCCACCCCACCCTCTGCCCTTACCCCCCCCCCCACTATTGTCCTCATCCATAGGTTATACAATTTTAATCCAGTCTCTTTCTGCACCCCACACCCCTTTCACCCTGATAATTATCTATCCACTCCCTTTCTTTGACCCTAATTCTATTATATTCACCAGTTTATTCTATTCCTGAGATTTTTAATTCACTTGACCTTCTTCCTCTTCTTAAGTAATACCTTTCAGCATTTCATATAATACTGGTTTGGTGGTGATGAACTCCTTTAGCTTTTTCTTATCTGTGAAGCTCTTTATCTGCCCTTCAATTCTGAATGATAACTTTGCTGGATACAGTAATCTTGGTTGTAGGTTCTCGCTATTCATCACTTTGAATATTTCTTGCCACTCCCTTCTGGCCTGCATGGTTTCTGTTGAGAAATCAGCTGATAGTCGTATGGGTGCTCCCTTATAGGAAACCAACTGCTTTTCTCTTGCTGCTTGTAAGATCCTCTTTTTGTCTTTTACCCTTGGCATATTGATGATGATGTGTCTCCAAGAATTTTTCTTTGGATTCCTCTTGTTTGGGGTTCTGTAGGCTTCCTGTACTTGTAAGTCTATTTCTTTCACCAGGTGAGGGAAGTTTTCTGATATTATTTCTTCAAATATGTTTTCAGTATTTTGCACTCCCTCTTCTTCTGGCACCCCCATAATTCTGATGTTGGTGCGCTTGCAGTTGTCCCAGAGGCTCCTTACACTATCTTCAACTTTCTGGATCCTCTTTTCTTCTTCCTTCTCCAGCGGAGTGTCTTTTGGCTCTTTGACCTGATTCTTGTGTTCTTCCATTCTGCTGTTGGATCTCTGCATAATATTTTCCAATTTAGTCAGTTTATGTATACTTTTTAGTTGGGTCTCATGAAATTTATCGAGCTTTTCTAGGATATTGTTGCATAACCTTAGAACCGTAGTTCTGAACTCTATATCCTCCATCTCTTTCGTTTGAGATCTATTTCCTTGTCTCGGCATTATCACTATTTTTCAGAGTTGGTAGGATGGCTTTGTGTGTTTGGTGTTCTATATAGCACAGTGGGTCAGCCTCCTCAGTTACCTGAGGTAGACACTCTTGGTGATCCCCTTTGTGGACTGCGTGCACAGCCTTGTTGTAGCTAAGTCTCTATTGTTGTGAATTGACCTTCAGGCCAATTGGATGTGGGTATCAGCTGTGTCTACTCTGGGATAACTTCTGTATTGGAGACAGTCTTATAGGATCAGACTTGAAAAACTGCAGAAGCCTCTGCTCAGCTTGGATGGGGCGGAGTCTCAGGGCTGAACTGACAGTCTTGGCTTCTGCCCTGCCCTTGTGCACTCGCCTGAGTTTCCTCCTGACCGGCCCAGTTTCCCCAAGCAAGAGCGTGGGTGCCCCAGGGGCTCGCCCGGACTTGGGCTGGTCTCTGTAGTCTGTGGCTTCTGACTCCTTCCGCTACAGAGAGGCCGCCACCTTGTACAGAGAGGCAGCAGCAGCCTCTGCAGTCAGACCTGGAGCTTCTGACTCCTTCCGCAATGGAGAGGCCACCACCTTGTACAGAGAGGCAGCAGCAGCCTCCGCAGTCAGACCTGGAGCTTCTGACTCCTTCCGCAATGGAGAGGCCACCACCTTGTACAGAGAGGCGGCGGCAGCCTCCGCGGTCAGACCTGGAGCTTCTGACTCCTTCCGCTACGGAGGGGCAGCGGTCAGACCTCAGCGCGTACTTGCTCGCGCATGCGAGTCTGTAGACCCTGCAGACTGTGACTGCGGCTCCCGGTCCCTGGTCTCCCAGTCTCTGAGTCTCTGAGTCTCTGGGTGCCTTTCTCTACAGCCCAGACTCCACCCATATGAGCCTGGGACCATGGAATTTCAGCCGGGGTTGGGTTCAGTACAGTCCGAAAGGGTTCCGTGCAATCCGGGATTCCTCCCCTCCCGCCAGGCAGGTATTCGGCGGCCGTGTGCGCGAGCATCTCCCTACCTCAGTGCTTTTCGGCTCCCAGTCCGATCCGTGAGCCTCTCTCTTTCTTTCTAGTTGTAGCTATTCCACTCCGCCAGCTTTCCTGACGTTTTGGTGAAGTTCTTTTTGATTTTAGTTGTTTTTTTAATTAAATTGTTGATGAGGCGGCAGCTTAGGAGACTGCCTAGGCCGCCATCTTGGATGTTCTCCTATTTTTTTCTTTTAAAAAAAAGCTGGGTGGTAGAAACTTAGGTGTTTGCTTTATTACTCTCTAATACATTTTTATAGCTCTGAAACATCTTATTAAAAATACTCAGACATTCATAAAATCATTATAAAAAATGAATAAAGCTCCTTCAGATAAGCTGTGTCTATAAATTTAATGACCTTAAACTTATCTAAAACTGGAATTCATCTGTCTCAAATCCCACTAGCTTCTTCGTCTGGATTGCTTATCATCCCCACTTTTCTTTGCCTTCTCTCACCTGTTGGATTCAAGTACTATGGTGTGGAAGTTTTTTTTGGGGGTCATAAATCTCTGCTATGTGTGGTGGTGGCAATAGTTTGGAAAGTGTGGTCAATATTATAATTACAGTTTGTATGACAGTAGGGAACTCATCCCCCTTGATATGCAGGTAAACATGCATTCATGTCTGAATTTCCTAAGCCTGTGTGACTCCAGAACTTCCCAAAGATTTCTGCTGATTCCTGTGGGGATGGAGGGACTTTAGGTCGTTCTCTCTCTTGGGATCTGGTTTCTAAGTGTGTTTCTTCTCCCTGACACCCCTCCCTCCCTCCCTCCCTCCCTCCCTCTCTCTCTCCCTTCTTCCCTTCCTTCCTTCCTTTCTTCCTTCCTTCCTAAAGATTTTCTAATTTATTTATTTTTGTTAATATTCACCAGAGGATATTTTTTTTTCATTGATTAATTTTAATTTTATTATTACTATTTTTAGAGAGAGTGGAAGGGAGGGGGAGAGACAGAGAGAGAGAAACATTGATGTGAGAGAGACACATATTGATTGGTTGCCTCCCACACATGCCCTGGATGGGATGGAGATTAAACCCTTGACCAAAATTGAACCTAGGACCCTTTAGTTTGAGGGCTGACACTCTAACCACTGAGAAAAACCGGTTAGGGCTATAATTTATTTCTTTATTTTAAACAATATATTTTTACTTATTTCAGAGAGGAAGGGAGAGGGATATAGAGAAAGAGAAACATCAATGCTGCTTCCTGCATGCCCCTGCCTGGCGATCATGCATGAAACCTGGAATATACCCTTACTGGGAATCGAACCATGACTTCCTCATTCATAGGTCGATGCTGGACTCTAATTTATTTATTTATTTTTTCTTTTTATTTTCTCCAATTTATTTTTAAAATTAATTTTTAGAGAGAGAGGAAGGGAGGGAGGGAGGGAGGGAGGAAGGAAGGGAGGGAGAGAGAGAGAGAGAGAGAGAGAGAGAGAGAGAGAGAGAGAGAGAAACATTGATGTGATAGCAAAACATCAACTGGCTATCTCCTGCAATTGGCTATCTACTGGGGATTGGGCCTGAAAGCTGGGCATGTGCCCTGACTGGGAATCCAATAGGCCACCTTTTGGTACATAGGCCTGGGCTGTTTCTCCTTTTCTTTATACAGCAGAAATCTACTCATATCAATCATTCAATGGACACCAAAGAGTTTATTGACCATTTTTTAAGACAACGCAAGATTTACAAACCAACATGCAAACATATTCGTAACAATTGGTTGGCATTATTCCAGTTAAAATGTTTGTAGGGTCCTCAAAAACTGAAAATGGGAACTTCAATTTGACCCAGTAATCCCACTCCTAGGAATATATCCTAAGAAACTAGAAACACCAATCAGAAAGGATATAAGCACCCCTATGTTCATAGCAGCATAATCTACAATAGCTAGGATTTGGAAACAGCCTAGGTGCCCATCAGCAGATGATTGGATTAAAAAACTATGGTACCACTACACCAGCCGTGGGCAAACTATGACCTGCGGGCCAGATCCGGCCCGTTTGGCTCTTCTATCCGGCCCTCGGAGCCGAAAGAGCAGAGGGTTCTCTTGCTCTCCCCTCTGCTCCTTCGCCAGCAGCCCAAGATGAGAGTGCCAGCATGGTCAGGTTGCTTTTGTTCCGGCCCTCCGGTCCAGTTTAAGAACCCTTTGTGGCCCTCGAGTCAAAAAGTTTGCCCACCCCTGATCTACACAATGGAATGCTATGCTGCCATAAAAAAGAAGATTCTTATTATTTGCAGTGACCTGGATGGAATGGGAGAACATTATGCTGAGTGAAATAAGCCAGTCAATGAAAGAAAAACACCACATGAGCTCACGCATTTATGGATAATAAGGAACATTATAAACTGATGAACCAAAAGATAGATACAGAGACAGTACAGAAACAAACAGTCAAATTACAATAGGGAGGGTAGGGAGATATGGGGGAGATAAGAGATCAACCGAAGGAATTGTAAGCATGCATATAAGAATAACTAATGGACAAAAAACTATGGGGAGGGAGGGCATGTATCGGAGTGGGGTGGGGATTGGTAAGGTATGTACACATATAATACCTTAATAAAATATGAAAAAAATAATAATGCTGAGCTAAAAAAATGTTTGTAGGGGCCTCTTTTAGTTTTACTCAGTTTCCTTTCTTTGCAGCCTGGTACCACGATTTGGAGTTTCTTTTGGGGAATCAGCCTACCTCACTTTGAGGTTTCTGGATAGACCAAATCTCCATGAGGATAAGACTCGGTAGGTATTATCCACTTTATAGGGAAGAGTAAGACTGCAAGAGTTTTCCTATGTTGCTAAAGGTAAAGCAGCTAGGGAGTGCATAATTTAGAGTCTGATTTCAGATCTAACACCAAAGCTTGTGCTCATAACCACTATGGCATAAGAATGATGATAATAACAATCAACTCCTAGGCTATATTTCCATTTTAGACCTCTCCACTGAGCTCCAGATTTATATAACCGATGCATATATAATATCTCCACTTGGCATGTCTAGTAGATATCTGATGATTTTAAAAATGTTGACACAACGTCCTTCAGAGAGTGGAGGTTAATTTCCCTTTCCTTGAGTGTAGGTTGAATTAATGACTTTCTTCTAGCAGAATATTATGGAAATGACAGTGTATGATTTCCAAGACTCTCTCTCTCTGTGGATATACAACCTAGATATGTACCCTTTTTTGGTTATAGGATGATGCTACAGCCAACTGAGACATCCGGCTGAGACTCTGCCTTACTCTCTTGAGCCACTCACTCTGGGAGAAGCTGCCCTGATGTGAGGATTGTCACCAAGTCCTACGGAGAGACCCATGTGATGAGGAAATGAGGTCTCCTGCCAACAGCCATATGAAGGACCTGTTTTAGGGGTGGACCCGTCAGCCCCAGTCAAGCCTTCGGATGATGCAGCCTCAGCCAACATCTTGACAGCTGCCTCACCAGAGACCCTGAGCCTGAACCAGTCAGGTAAGCTGCTCCTGAGTTCCTGCCTCACAGAAAACGTGAGATAATAAATATTTGTTAAGACAAGATGATAAGTTTTGGGGACATTTATTATGCAGCCATAAGATAATTAAGACAGCATCTCAAACATGACATGTCAAAAGCTGAACTCCTGATCTTCATTTTGCAAATGTAAGTTTTCCTCTGTCTTCTCTATTCAGAAAATGGCAATGTCCCAATGCTTGTTTCTCAGGTTAAACCTTGTGGATACCCTTGAAGCCTGTCTTAATTTCACAGCCCAAATCCGACGTGAGAGCAATTCCTGTTGTAACTTAAAATGTACTCAGAATCCAACCATGTCTCCCCATGTCCTCAGTTATCACCTTGGTCCACCCCCATCACCTCTCACTAGGTAGGTTGCAATTGACATCTACCCAATCTCCCTTTGTCTCTGGCACTCCCAGAGTTGATTCTAAATACAGCAGCCAGAAAGACCTTTACAAGGTTCTCAATCCTTCTGCTCCAACACTTATGGTTACTCTTCCTCCAGATCTTTGCCCAAATGTCACCTTCTTCATGAGGACTTTGCTGGTTCCTGACTATTCTCCATAATCTACATCTTTCTTATTTATTTCTTCTCTCCCTTCTGGAATGACAGCTCCTTAAAGAGGGGGACTTTATTGTCTACTTTGCTCATGGCTGTAAATATTTCTTGCACATAGTAGGTGCCCTGTAAATATTTACTGAAGAAACACATTATTATTTTCCTAAGAGCAAGTGTCCTTATCATGTATGAGAACTACAAGGGAAGCCAGTTCAAAATAAGAGTGCTTGTTGGGGACTCAGGGCACTCCACATAATCATAGGCACTAGGAGTCTGATGAAAACTAGGTGATTGTAAGATATATCCCTGAGAATATCTATTGCATTTGTCTCCTAATCTTTCAGCAAAATTTGTTATTTCTGCTTTAACAGAGGCAAGGAAAATAGTAAAATATATTGAAATTGGTTTGTATTAAAAAAACTCCTTTGTAGTTAGGACAGTAAATTATAGACATAGGATTCAATATAGGCCATAAATTGAATATTTTAGTGTGAGTCGAGTTGTATCGAGTGTTCCTTTGGGGATTAGAGTTTATTTCCTAAGCTTTTGTTCACTACATCATGAGTCTTTTCAATAAAACGATCTCATTGCTTGACAGCAAGACAAGCCTTTCAATGATGTAAGAGGATTTTATCGGGTGTGGTTAGCTCAGAAAATGGTTCTCTAAAGATACTTTACGACCAAATATTTACTAATGTCCCTTAGCAGACCTGGTTAATTTCAGAATACCTAAGAAAGCCAATAAATGTGAACAAATTAGGACACACACACAAACACACATACACTCACACATTTATACTCACATATACACATCCACTCTTACTATTAAGTAGATAAAAACCAAGAAATACAACTGAGGCTGGCCAGTATGGCTCAGTAGAACCAGGAGGTCACAGTTCGGTTCCTAGTTAGAGTGCATACCCAGATTGCAGGCTCAATTCCCAATGGGTGGCATACAGGAGGTAGCCAGTCAATGATTCTCTCTCATCATTGATATTTTTATCTCTCTTCTCCATTCCTTTCTGAAATCAATAAAAATATTTAATATAATTAAAATATATTTTAAAAAAGAAATGTAACTGAAATAGGAAATTTGACGTTACTTAGACCTTGATATTAAAAGTCCTTGGGCAGATGAAGGAATTAGGGCTGTGTGCCTGTCAAATAGAGATTTAACTCCATCCATCCATGCATCCATTATTCATCCATCCATTCACCCATCCACCCACTCACCCATCCATCCATTTGAACAGGTGGGTGTTTGCTTTACAGTATTTAGATGCAAAGTTTATAATTCATTATTTTTTCAAATGCAGCAAATTGGTTCTACCCTTTATCAGTCAGAGTTTGATGGATGTTAGAAACCAAATTGACTCTTCAATTTTGAAATGGTACAGGGTAGCTGACGAACTACCAACTGAAGAACTGGGTTTGGGGAGGCAGGAACAGAGCTGCTCTGGGGTTCCAGGGAGTGGGAATGAATCGAGTCTTTCCTGGATGAGGAAGAGTGTGATGGGACAGGTGTGCCAATCCCTTTGCACAGTCTGGGAGAGGGGGACAGACAGCCTCTGAGGCCCTAGTGATCCCCACTTCCTGGTGTGATCACTTCCCCTTAAGAGCTGGACCTAATGGCTTGCTTCTAATGAAGAGAATGAGGCAAAAGTGCGGGGGTAACACTTTCATGACGAGGTTACAGAAGAGCCTGGCTTCTGTTTCATTGCACTTGCTTGCCTGCTGTGATGAAGCAACTGCCATGTGTGAGCCACCCTAAGGAGAATCCCAAGTGGCAATGAACAGACTGAGGCCTCAGATCAACAGCCAGCGATGACCTGGGGGTCATCAGCCCAACAGCCCATGAGAAACTAATCCTGCCCACTGATTTTACTTGGAAGTGGATCCTGCCCCAGCTGACCCTTAAGATGAGACTGCAGCTCCACCTGACACCTTGTGAGAGACCCTGTGCTAGAGGCACTCAGCTAAGCCATGCCTGGATTGTTGGCCCCAGAAACTGTAAGATCATATGTGTTGTTTTTAGTTGTTAAATTTTGGGACAATTTGTTACATGGTGTATTAGTTTTCTAGGGCTGCCTTAACAAAGTACCACTAGCTGCGTGGTTTAGGAATTTATTTTCTCACAGTGCTGGGGGCCAGAAATCCAAAATCAAGATGTCAGCAGGTCTATGTTTCCTCTGAAGACAATAGGGAAGGGCCTGTTACTGACCTCTCTCCGAGCTTCTGGTGGCCTCAGGGATTCTGTGGCTTGTAGATGGCCATCTTCCCATTGTGTCTTTTCACATACTTTTCCCTCGGTTCATGTCTGTGTCCGAATTTCCTTTTTTCAAGAAGAGAACCAGTCATGTTGGATTAGGGCCCACCCTAATGACCTCATTCTAAATCAATTCCATCTTCAAAGACAGTATTTTCAATTAAGATCACATTCATAACTTTTTTTTTTTTGCGGGGGGGGTACATAATTCAACCTATAACAAGCAGCAATATAGAGAGCTAATTCCCCAAGAGAAATATGGGCATGATTATTAGAAGAAAGAGAAAACTGGATGCTATATCATTAAAAAAAAGGACAGACAAATGTTTTACAAGTTCCTATCCAATGGAACTGGTATGGTGGTGGCCAGTCAGATGGGGCAATGAGCACTGGAAGTGTGGCTGGTCCAGATGAGGTGTGCTGAGAGTGTAAAATACACCTGGTTTTGAAGACTTAGAATTTTAAAAAGTATAAAATATTTATCAATGTTTGTATTGATTCCATGCTGAATAACATTTTGGATATATTGGGAAATGAAATATATTATGCATATATTAGGCATATGTGGCTTACATTCTGTTCTGTCGCTGTTGTTGTTCTGGAGGTTGGAATAGTCCCACTCTGTACTATTTAGGGGGAGCTCCTTCCCTCCCCAGAGGTAAGCAAAGTGTCAGCGCTCTAGACACCGTGCAACTAGGCCTCTGTCTTGATGGCACCTGTGCTCAAAACTGAGATGCTCCTGTCCATCGTATCTTTCCTCCTTCAAAGCCATTCCAAGCTTGAACACAGTCCTTTGCTAAAGTGACCAAGCCCATGGCCACAGGAAACCACAAGTTTCCATGCCAACCCCTCGCCTGGGCTGGATGGTCAGGTCACTCTGATTACGATGGGAGAGATGCCGGGTCCCTACAGCTCCTTGGTCTGCCCTCTATCCCTGGGTCCTGAGGGCAGGGCCACTGATGCCTTACTCCCCTCCTCCAGTCCTTGGAGGTCCTCTTTTCTGGTCTATCTAGATCCTTCTAGCATCTTCTGTTTGGAAACAGAGGCCTATTCATTCTCTTCTGGGAAAAAGAGACACTGAGGCCCAGGCTGCTTTTAGAACATGGGGGCTACTTCTCTGTCTCAGGATGGTCATGACAAATTAATATTTCAATCAACTCGTTTGTTTAACAGATGTATTTACTGCCATATTTCAAAGCTCTTTCCCCTAAATTATTTTCATTTATTCTATAAATGTAGGGAGTGGTTATCTGTCAGGCATTTTGGGGATTAATTGGTGAACCTCTCTTCGAATGGAGTTTATGGTTGAGTAGGGGAGGCAGGGTGGAGCAGACAACCAACCAAACATTCTCACCTTCTGGTCAGTGCTGCTGGGAAAGAAGTGCTGTCAGTGGTGCCTCAGGAGAAGCTCACTGTGTGTGTGTGTGTGTGTGTGTGTGTGTGTGTGTAAATCAAGGAAGGCTCAGATAAGCTGAGAATAGAAATTGTGGAAGAGGAGGTAAGGAATTAGTAATATATTTTCTGAGTTCTCAGATTGAGACAGTTTGCTTATCCATCCATCCAATCACCCATCCCATCCATCCATCCATCCATCCATCCATCCATCCATCCAACCATCCAACAAATATGAGCACCTACTATGTGGCAGGCCATCAACATGGCAACCATGGTTCTCAGCCTCAGCACTACAGACATTTGAGGCAGGTCGTTTTCTGTCCTGGGCACTGGTGGGTATTTGGAAGAACCTTTGGCCTCTACCCATCAGATGCCAGTAGGAACACTCCCCAGTTCAGCTCATCAAAGATGTCTCAGGACATTTCCCAATGTGTTCTGGAGGGCAGGGGCAGAATTGCCTCGTTTTAAATTGCGGATGTAAACAAACAGCTATTTAATATCATATCCGGTGGGGATATGTCCAATGAGGAAAACTTTAAAGTGGGTTAAGGGCCTGGAGAGGGCAGGCCCCACCCACAGGTGGGAGCTAGCATAGAAGTAGGTGAAGTGTGGGAACAGCCACATGCAGAGCAGAGGCAGCAGCCAGTGCAAAGGTACCATGGTGATGCCCTGGGCATCAGGGGAGAGGGGGGAGCAGGAGCCCTGAGTGGTCAGGGAGCTCAGTGGGTATGGTGGGAGGTGGGCTCATGGCAAGGTCTTGGTTTTTTTATTTTTATTGATTTCAGACAGGAAGGGAGAGGGAGAGATAAAAACATCAATGATGTGAGAGAATCATTGATCAACTGCCTCCTGCACGGCTCCCAATGGGGATTGAGTTCGCAATCTGGGTATGTGCCCTGATCAAGCATTGAACTGTGACCTCCTGATTCATACGTCGATGCTCAATAACTGAGCTACACTGGCCAGGCAGGTCTTGGGGTTTTACAGTGAGTGACCTGCAGGCCACTGGCTGGTTCTGTTGTGAGCAGGGGGTGAGTGATCTGATTGAAAGCATCACCCTGGCTGCTTTGTCAGGAAGGACTACACCATGGAGAGAGGAGGAAAGCCACCAGTCGGGAATCCAGGTTCGGGCCTGGTGTTCAAAGCGTGGTCTTCAGAAGAGGACCCAGGAGCTGAGTGGATGTGCAAAGTCTCAGGCCCATCCCTGGCCTCCCGAGTCGTGGGCGGGTTCTGCTTGTGCATGCTCAGCTTTGTGGCTGGGTTCCTGAGAGAGCTGTCTCCTCCGCACTGAGGCCTCTCTCCCACCTCCCATCAGCAATGTCCCACCCGCCAAGGTGGGTCTCCTGCATCTGGATCCGCCTCCCTTGGGCCTGCTCCAGAGCCCCTCACTGCTCCCCAGCCCGGCAGGCGCAGGCTCAGCAGAGATGACAGGTGGCTTCTACCGTATGGAGAAGGGCTGACAGGTCTCTCATCCAGGTGATTGACAGCGCCTTAATCAGAGGGAAGAGATGGCGCCTCTACAGTGATGTTTGCTCGGTAAATATTTGACATTATCTCCCCTGCAAACCTGAAAGAGAACTCCAGTTCTCTTTCTTTTCCTGGAAATACAGCAAGTCACAGAACACCCTCCGTGTAATTAGTCTGACAGGGAGTGTCTGATGGGGGCTGGGAACCTAACTGATGGGAACAAGTGCAGGTTTCTGTCTCTTCTGTTCAAGGAGGTTGAGGTCACTTACCTGTGCCCCTGGGGCTCCGGCTCCCTCGGCACATGATGGGCAGACCACCCTCGGGGTGTGTGGCAGGTTCTCGACTGAAGGTCTGGGGGGTCCTAGACTCTTTCCAATGAGCTCCAGCGACTGCTGGTATGCGGCCCACAATGAAGGGTTAGATTTGTAGGATGTGCCTAAGGTGACCTCTCACCTAAATGTCCCGATGTCACTTAAAAGCCTGACTGGAATGGCTCAGCTGGCTGAGCATCATCCCGTGTATGGCAAAGGTCACTGGTTGATTAGGACACACAGATATAGTTGGGTTGTGGGTTCCATCCCAGGTCAGGGCACATAGAGAAGGCAACCGATGGGTCTCTCTCTCTCTCTCTCTCTCTCTCTATCTCTCCCCCCCCCTCTTTTTCCTACCCCCCCCCCCCCAAAGCATGTCCTTGGGTGAGGATTAAAAAAATAAGAAGTAATTTAAATAATGGTTTCAGCATTAGACAGGTTTGGAGTTGAATCCTTTTTTCCCTAAAGTATGATTTAAAAAAAATTTTAAAAATTGATTTCAGAGAGAAAGGGAGAGGGAGAGAGAGACAGAAACGTGAATGAGAGGGGATCATTGGCTGCCTCCTGCATGCCCGCTACTAGGAATTAATTGAGCCTGAAACCCAGGCATATGACCTGACAGGGACTTGAACCACAACCTCCTGGTTCATAGGTTGACCACTGAGTCACATGGGCCGGGCTGGATTTGAATTCTCTACATGCTAATTACTCGCTGTGTGACTTTGGGCAGATTAGCTCACCTCTCTGAGTCTGCACCATGGACTTTAATGACAATGGTTAGTTTTATGGCAGTGTAATTAACCTTTAAAAAAATGTAACACTGAGGAATTTTTAAAGACACTCTCCCCCATAATTGTTTCCCTCCTCAGTGAAATTCCTTTTTTGTTTATTTATTTAACCCTCACCTGAGGATATTTTTTCATTGCTTTTTTGGAGAGAAGAAAAGGGAGGGAGAGAGGGAAAGGGAGGGAGAGAAGGAAAGGGAGGGAGAGAGAAACATTGATGTGAGAGAGACACATTGACTGGTTCCTCCCACATAAGTCCAGATCCAGGGCAGGAGTTGAGCCCACAACCCAGGCATGTGCCCTTGACTGAGATCAAACCTGAGACCCTTTGGTGCTCAGGCCAATGCTCTAACCATTGAACATATCAGCTAGGGCTCCTCAGTGAAATTTAATGCCACAGATACATGGTACTTTTTTTGTTTGCATTCTGTGGCCTCTGAGGGAACCACAGAGCATTGTAATGGGGAAGGTTTTTCACCTCCCCAGTAACTAATTTTTGTCCTCTTAGGAGTGATCCCACCTTGTTGAGAATGCATATTTTAAGGCAACTGTAAAGATTAAAAAGGTCATTTCGGCCAAGAACCTGACACAGAGTAAATGCTCAGTAACAGTTAAGTATTAATGTGTATTATATAAACAATGTTCAATATATAGTATTATTAATACCATATATTATTGTGTTACATATTATCATACCAGATCCTATCCTATTATAACATACTACTGTGATTTCCAACCTTTCTCATCTCATGGCACACATAAACTAATTACTACAATTCTGTGGCACCCAAAAACAATTTTCTGTAGCATCCAAAAGCATTTTCCCCCCAATCTGACAAAAAGAAAAAAGAGGTATAATTTTGATTAATTCACACCAGACAGCTATTGTTGTCTTGGCTGCTGCCATTAAAAAAAATATTTTATTGATTTTTTACAGAGAGGAAGGAGAGAGGGATAGAGAGTTAGAAACATCGATGAGAGAGAAACATCGATCAGCTGCCTCTTGCACACCCCCCACTAGGGATGTGCCCACAACCAAGATACATGCCCTTGACCAGAATTGAACCTGGGACCTTTTAGTCCACAGGCCAACGCTCTATCCACTGAGCCAAACCGGTTTCCGCTGCTGCCATTTTTTTAGTTGACAATCTAAGGGAAAAGAGGTCAGTGCCCCTGACTAAAGAGTCAAGTTTTGTAAGTTTTAAACCTTGCTGCATACTGGTTGAAAATTGCTACTATACTATACTATACTATACTATACTATACTATACTATACTATATAATAAAGAGGTAATATGCAAATTGACCATCACTCCAACACACAAGATGGCCTACCCTATGTGGCCATAGATGGCCACCCCCATGTGGACACAAGATGGCTGCCACAAAATGGTCGGTAGGGGAGGGCAGTTGTGGGCGATCAGTCAGCAGGGAAAGGCAGTTGGGAGGGACCAGGCCTGCAAGAGGAGGGCAGTTGGGGGTGACCAGGCCAGCAGGAGAGGGCAGTTAGGGGTGACCAGGCCAGCAGGGAAGGCAATCAGACCTGCAGAGGAGGGCAGTTGGGAGGGACCAGGTCTGCAGGGGAGGACAGTTGGGAGGGACAAGGTCTGCAGGGGAGGCAGTTAGGGGTGACCAAGCCAGAAGGGGAGGGCAGTTAGGGGCAATCAGGCCTGCAGGGGAGGGAAGTTGTTAAGAACGACCAGGCCTGTAGGGGAGAGCAGTGGGAGGGGACCAGGCCAGCAGGGGAGGGCAGTTAGGGGCAACCAGGCCTGAAGGGGAAGGTAATTTGGAAGGACCAGGCCTTGGGGGGGGCAGTTGGGAGAGATGAGGCCTGCAGGGGAGGGCAGTTAGGGACAATCAGAGTGGCAGGGGAGCTGTTAGATGTCAATCAGTCTGGCAGAGGAATGGTTAGGGAGGATTAGACTAGCAGGCAGAAGCAGTTAGAGATAATCAGGCAGGCAGGCAGGCAGGTGAGTGGTTAGGAACCAGCAGTCCTGGATTGTGAAAGGGGTCCCAGATTGGAGAGGGTGCAGGCTGGGTTGAAGGACATACTGTTTTCCCCAAGCACGAATTTCATGCACTGGGCCTCTAGTACTATCATATTCCCTCAGTCTAATACCTGCTTATTGGCTCTGCATGGGAGAGCAAAGGAGCAGAAGACGACATAGAAATGTGATCCGGCTGAGGTGACTGGGCTGTGATGCAATAGTTTTTGGTTCACTTCGTAGCACCATGTAATCTCAAAGACATTGTTGAACCCTCTGGGTCCCCGTGTCATCATCTCTACCCTGGGTATGACACTCCTTTCCTCTCTATGACACAGTGCCCAAGCACATCTTCACCGAGTGCCCACCGTGCCATGCAGGGCAGGGAAGGCTGCCTGTGGGCTCTTCCCTGTGGCCCGTGCAGTGGACAGCAGACAGCACAAATGACTGTAAGGGCAACGGCTTTCCAAATGGGCAGTCCAGGTGCCACCAGAGGGCAGGGGACTTCCAGACTAGAGTCAGAGAAGAACACAGGTCACAGCCTTTGCAAAGGCGAGGGCTGGAATTGAGAGGTCTCTCGTTGGGCTAGAGTGTAGAATGTGCTGGAAGAGGCCAGTGTCCCGCACAGCAGGATTCAGACCAGGTAGGGCCTCAGACCGGCCAAGGACATTGCACAGGTTCCCAGGGCCACCGAGAACCACTCAAAGGGTGAGGATGAGCAGGAGTGGCTGGGGTGCAGGAAACTTGCTGTTACATGGAAGAACATCAAGATCTTTCCACTTTCCGGGGGATAGGAGGAGCTTAGTTGTGGAGCCTGGGAAGGAGACCGAAGGTGACTGGATAACTTAGGGGGAGAATGAGATACCAATTCATTTGTCAAAGCTCTTTATTGCCACACTGCCTTTCGCTGCAGTGCGTATCTCCTGTTCCCCATCGCACATCCCTCCAGGCCACATGGCTGGCTTGGGAAACCTGGGCACTTTCTGTTCTAACCACAGAACTTAGCTCAGTGATCAAGCCAGCATCTGTAAAGGACTGGCCATTTGCCAAGCCCTATTCTAGGGGCTTATAAGCGAGTGGCTTTCCTGTATCACAAACTTGGGTCTGAATTCTGGGTCCACTATGTTGAAGGGTATGGGGTCAGGGGCAACTTTGTCTTCTCACCTGTAAAACTGGGTCTGAGTACACACATCCTGGGTCATTGGAGGATTGGGACATTTCTTAACATCATGTCTTACTCATTGAGTAAGCATTAGCATGGGGTGTTAGCTAGAATACCTCCACACATTCATTGATTCTTTCAACACATATAATTAAAAAAATATTTTTATTGATTTCAGAGAGGAAGGGAGAGGGAGAGACAGAAACATCAATAATGAGAGAGAACCATTAATTGGCTGCTGCCTCCTTTTGTGCCCCACAGTAGAGAAGGAGCCCACAATCTGGGAACCGTGACCTCCTGGTTCATAAGTCGAACCTCAACAATGGAGCCACACAGTCTGGGCTCAATACTTATTCTCTTGAGCCCCTGTGATATGGGAGACATGAGAGTATGTTCTAGAAGTTGAGTCTACAATGGTAAACCAAACAGGATTTGGTCCTGCTCTCATGAAGCCAACAATCTAATGACAGTGTAACAAAAGTGGGCAGATGTTTTTGCTAAGAGCCCAGAGGGTAAATATTTTTAGTTTTGGGGCCAAGAGAAAAAATGTAGTGACAACCATGTCACTATGATTTGAAGAGTGTGTGCAGATGGGAGGACTTGTGAGCCTCACGGAGAGTCTCTGTCATAGCAATTGAACTTGGCTGCTAAAGATGATGAGTAAACAAATGGGTGTGGCTATCCTATATAACAAAAGCCTAATATGCTAGTGTCCAGTCCTCCAGTCTTCCATTCAACCAATCAAAGCGTAATATGCTAATGATATGCTAAGGCTGCTCAACTGCTCATTATGATGTGCACTGACCACCAGGGGGCAGAGCTCTGACCAATAGATCAACTTGCTGCTGGAGTATGGCGGATGGGGACTGAGCAAGATAGGCCAGACATGCCCTGGAGCCCTCCTGTAGTCCCTCCCTGGCTGGCCAACCTCCTGCATCCTTCCCTGACCTTGATCATGCACTGGTGGGGTCCCTCAGCCTGGCCTGCACCCTCTCTCAATCTGGGTCTCCTCAGGGGATGTCAGAGAGCCAGTTTCAACACCATCCCACTCAGTGTAGGAGCTGCCTCCTGGTGGTCAGTGTGCTCCCATAGGGGGATGCAGCTCAGCCAGAAGCTGGTCTCACAGCTGGCAAGTGCTGCAGTAGTGGCAGGAGCGTCTTTTGCCTCCGAGGCAGCACTAAGGATGTCCGACCCGTGGGGAGAGGGTCTAAGCCAGGGGTGGGCAAACTTTTTGACTCGAGGGCCACAATGGGTTCTTAAACTGGACTGGAGGGCCGGAACAAAAGCAACCTGATCATGCTGGCACTCTTATCTTGGGCTGCTGGTGAAGGAGCGGAGGGGAGAGCAAGAGAACCCTCCGCTCTTTCAGCTCCGCGGGCCGGATAGAACAGCCGAGTGGGTTATAGTTTGCCCACGGCTGGTCTAAGCCTTTAGTTGGACATCACCCAAGGACTTCTGGACTGGAAGAGGGCATAGGTCGGGCTGAGTGACCCCCACTTGAGTGCACAAATTTTGTGCACTGGGCCTCTAGTATTCCATAAAACTTTATTGAAAAAAAATCAGACCTTGGCTGGGTAGCTCAGTTGGATAGAGTGTTTCTCTGATACGCCAAGGTTGCAGGTTCTATTGCCTGGTCGGGACTTATATATGAATCAACCAATGAATGCATAGATAAGTGGAACAACAAATTGATCTTTCTCTCTCTCTCAAAATTCATAAACAAAATCAAAACAAAAAACAGGTAGGGGTTAGATTTGGTCCCTGGGCTACAGTCTGTTGCTTTGGGATCTTCTATGGCCCCTGAAGCCTACCTCTCATACTCTTTTCAGGGATTGAAAGTCTTGGATGTCAAAGCCCACCATGCCCTGCAGCAGCCCTCCACCAATAGCTGAGCGGTACACAAACACCCCAGTTCTCTCTGGTGGGTGCCTGACGTGTGTGTTCTGTCCTGTCTCCAAGTTCCCAGTAGGATTGGCCCCTTGGCCCATGGTGGTCATTGCTCTTGAAGCCCATTTGTTGGCATTCTCTTCATTCATTCTAGCCAGAACTCTCATATTTCTTGGCCTAGGCATGGGGCCGTAGCAATGAAGTGGAGCCCACAGGTGACACGATGGCCACCGTAATTTAACGAATGTGGGTCTCCTGCAATCAGGTGACACGGACACTGTGAGCTCGCTGTGAGCAGACAAGTCGTTTCTGGGCGGCCATCCGTGTCTGCTTGGGCAGCTCATGTGTGAAACATGGCCCGATTCTCTCAGCACATTAGAGGAGTGAGGGGAGAACACAGGGACACTGAGTGTTAGGCAGGGCCATCGCTCCGGGGTGGAGAGGCCGGGCCGCCTCAATCACATCCGCCCTCTGCCTTGTAGCCTTGAATTTGTGAGACAGCTGCCCACAGCCTCTGCTCAGATTGCATCATAAATTTCTCGGGCACAAGCTGGCCAGGTCTGGGAGCGTGCAGAGGCAGCCCAGAAGCCAAGCCGGTGTGCTGGCATTTGTTAAAAAAAAATCCACTGGAGGTTATGGTGGGTGCTGGCGTGGTGGAGGTCCCAGCCATATTCCCTGGCGTGGCCCTGTGGGGGCCAGTGCTCCTCCTCCACGCCCTCCGCTCCCTGTCCCGGGCCTCTCTCCTCTCCGGCCATCTTTAAAAAAACACACACAGGCAGAAACCAGTTCATCAAATGTCATTACAGATTTATTAAGCCTGATGTAGAAAGACATTTAACAGTAACATCTTCCGAAAGAATAAAAAGAGCACTTCTATTCAGTCTTGTGCTTTGAAAATCTAAATATATTTTTATCATATAAATAATTCTTTTCATGTTTTAAGTGCATCTGTGTTTCTTCTTCTCTCCTTTACTTTTCATTATTTTCAGTTGGCCAAAGCGGAAGTCGTTGTTGACGGAAATGAAGGCTTTTGCAGAGCTGAGGGTGCCGGGGGGCCTGCCTGCGTGCTATGGGGGAGCTGGGCTTCAGAAAGGGGCTCACAAGCATTAAAACGAGGGACAGCAAGGTCACAACTGAACACACGCAGGTCCTCGGTGTCGCTGTTGGCTTTCCCGATGCAAACTACGAAAAGGTTTCAGATGGGGACAGTCTACTGCTGAGTGGGAAGAAAAAAAAGACTTTTTCTTTCTTTTTTTTGTCAAAAAGGAAAGAGTTATGTTCAAAAATGTAAATAATGCTGTTATAAAAAGCTGTCGGATAGAAATGAGGGGCTCCACATAACCTGGGCAAGTGTGTTGTTACTATTTTCACAACAGCTAAAAGAAGTAGTATTATTGAGGGTTTTAATTACAGTTCTAAAGTAGAACAATTTTCCTAAAAAGACAACAACCCCAAACTCTTTTGATGTAAAAAATAATGGCTTCGGTGACATAACTTAAGGGTTTTCTTCGTCTCCACCATCAGAATTTATTTCCACTGGGGAAATTATATTTTAAATAATCTCTCTTTCTAGAGACAATTTCCACGCTGCAGCTGGCTCCGCAGGCACACATCTTGAATGCACCCGAACAAAGTCATTCTTATTCAACCAGCGAGCTGATTTGAAGGTTTTTGGTTTTTTTAAATCTGATTTAAGTGCTAGGGGACATCAAGACCAGATTGTTTCTAATTAGGAGGGACGACAGGCTGGTGTCACCAGGGGACAAAAGCAGGAGCACCTTTTCTGAAAATCCCAGTGTTTTTTTGTTTTGTTTTTTCCCCCCAGCCGGAAAGCCGTTGTTTCCAGCGGGGCTGTTCGTCGTGGGCGGTGACAGTGCGGCCCAGCCTTCGGACATTTGCTAAGACTCGCTGCCCGGAGCACTCGTGTGCAGGACAGTGGGGAGCGAAGGTTAGTGTGGCCAGACAGGGGGGAAAGTTCCAGGCCCCAGCAGAGTGGGCACGGGTGCCTATCTGTGATGAATCTGTTTGGCCACAGGGTGGTATAATTTTCCTGGCATAAAACTTTTTTTTTTTCATTGCAAGGACAATTTATAATCATCAAAAACAAGTGAAACATGGTTTTGATTAAAACAGCCTGTTGGCTCAATAATCTCCGTAATTTTAAAAACATCCTTAATGCAGAAGAAGAGCAGGCCGATGTCAGGAATGGCCTGGGGCCCCATTACAACAGCCACCGAATAAATAAAGAGAAGAAATGCGAGGTCATAAAAACAAAATTAAGCTAATGTTTCAAATTTTGACAATTATGAATTCTTCCTCTAAGAAGACATTAAAAAATTTTCAGGCACTATTAGATAAAATACAAAGAGGGCAATCCACACGGCTTTCCCAAGGGGTAGAGCATGCCTTGAAAGGAAAACTCGGAATTAAGTCGCCGGTTCCTCCCTCGATCTGGCAGTGGGATGGGACTCATGCAGGCAGACAAACGTGGGTCTCAGAATTCCTTTGTGAACTCAGACCTAATTCTTTCATAAGCTATTCAAAGAGAATGATCGGGAAAAAGTTACAAGCATTTTTCCCCCCCTTCTATACAAAAGAATCCCCATTGTGGGCCAGTTTGGTAGGAAACAGAAACAAGCAAATATAACAAAATCTGTGTTCATACATGGCAATATAGTTAATATATACAAATATGTACAGTATAAAAATGAACGGGGGCGTATGCTCCCAGCCATCCCGGCTGCATTGTACACAAGGACAGCCTGGCTTCCCTCCGCGTCCACAGGCAGATGCATTATACACAGCATGCAGGCCTAGAACATGAGTGCGTCTGCACAGAGCTATTAGACAGGGATGATGGCCGTCATTTTTTTGGGAAAATGACTCGTCTGCTTTCCTAATATAAAATGTGTTCGCCTTTTTTTGCTGGCGAAGAAACACTTTCTTTCAGAGCAGGGATGAATGTAATTTTCCTGACTCACTCTGCCCTATCTCTACCCCTCCCCACTGCCTTTCCAAAAGGAACCCTCTCCCCCTGGAATTAATGTAAATCCAGAATTATGCAATGTAAACATGGTTGATGTGTCCAATTTTCTAAAGAGCTACAAGCACTCTGCAGAGTAAGAACCGGGTGACCGTTAAAGTGAGTGTATACGATCAACTACCGGGTTGGTTTTAAAGGGACATGGACTTGGATGATAGCAGGCTGACAATACCTGGCTATGAAAATCACAGCCAGAAAAATTAGAAAGATGCCGGCATGTCAGAGACCAAAAAGTATATTGTATCCCGAGATATCATGACATTTAAGAACCCTGAGCCAAATGAAAATTGTTTCGTATGGAGGCTTTTTTTGACTTAAATTGCTCATTCTAGAGTCTGATGTGTGATGAGCCAAAATATTGTATTGTAAAACCAGAATGTTTCGGTTGTATTTGTCTCAATGCAGAGCACGAAGAGTTTATACGTTTTCTCCGCAGAACGGTTTAATTTTGTGTATTTAAAAAAATACATGCCCGCATTTATAATTCCTGGATGTTCCATAGGTTATTTAGAATGTGAGTGAAAATACTATTGCGTGAAGTCTTCACGTTTGAGATATGACTGTTCAAGTTCTGTAAATATAAGCTTTGCTTGGGGACTGATATCTAAATGTTGGTTTCAGGTTCAGGATAATTCAGTGAACACATTGAAATTTATTTTCTGGAGGGGTTGATGGGAGTGGTAGATTTTTTTTTTTTTTGTAATGCATTTGCTCAAAATTTTCAGCTTCTCTTGGGGCTTCTCAGAAAAGAGTTATTATTTGTACTTCCCAAAGAAGCTTTAAGCAAATAAACATTGCACAAAGGGCTGTGAGTGTGCAATCGGTCTTTCTCAAACAGATCATCCTTTTAAAAGGGCTTAATGACAATCAGATGGCTATTGGTAAAATCACTGGCGTGCTGAAAGGTGTCAGCTCAGGGTGCCATTACTTGTAAGAGCCATTTTGCTTGCCATGTATTTTTCCAAAGGAAATGGCCAGGATCCTCTTGCAGAAATAGCGTTCCACCTGGTCCCAGAATTTTAAAACAGTCCTCTTCTAATCCATAAAACATTTCCAGTTTTCCCTAGAGCTCTGAGCTGCCTTGCGCATGAATAATTTTTGGAGAAACACCCACGCCTGTGAGCCCATTGTTCGTAACTCTGGGAAGGAGGTGACTCTAGCCTGGAAATTGTGTATCTTGGTTTGCCCCTGAATCTGTCACAGGAAACCAAAGGAGATAAGTGGCTTTTACTTTGGATGAAGAGGTAAAATTCCCCGGTAGAAATTCTAAAGATGATTCACAAGTTTCAAGTGTTTAATGCTTCCCTACAACGAAAATATGTGTCTCTGTCTGGGGTGGATGGAAATTTGTCTCTCTTTCCCTTTCCTGCTAGATCTTTGACTCAAAGTATTTCACGGATATTTTGAGAGAGTGAAATTTGTCTCTCTTTCCCCTTCCTGCTAGATCTTTGACTCAAAGTATTTCACGGATATTTTGAGAGAGTGCCACCGAGTGGGAGGGGGAAAGTGAAGTTAGCATTTTGACATCTTACAGGGGAAAAGACATCCATCAAAAGTTCAGCTGTGATTTTTTTTTTTTTTTTGCCTAATGCATGAACCAAATAGATATACTTGTATTGGTCTTTAGGGTAACAGATGTATATGTGTGTGTTTAAAGCCTCCAATTTATTTTCTTCTTCTTATTATTATTTTAGCATTCATCAACATACTTCTATTCTTGTTGCAGAGAATAGACAATAATGTGAAAATAACGTTATAATCTTTTTAAAAGCAGGAACATTAAAAAAGCTTAAACAATGAAGCCGGATGAAAAAGGTTAGAACACAAATAACCTGGGGAATGACAGATAACGAATGCGAGCACCTTAGAAGGCCTCATAATCTTTGGATTTACTGTGAAAACCAGAGACTATTACTGTGGGCCTAGAAAATAACAGTGAAATTCACACGCATGCACACACTCACACAAACACACACACACACACACACACACACACACACACACACACATACACACCCCTCCTCACTGCTTGACCAGAGTTACATATGTGCTTCCCAAATGTATCATTTCATCTGTTTGTTTTTTCCATTTCAACTGAGCTCAGTGGCTTGTGCCTGTGACATTAATTGTGCAAGACTCAAACAACCAAGTAGTCACATTTTGGGGTGAGTTTTAAGAAATCTACTGGTGACCTTAAAGAAATTCCATGGGGACTGTCTGGGCTATCCAATTTATTCTATGATTATATTCTGCTTTTAGGCCTTGACCTATTTTTAAGCTATTTCCTCCTGGTATATTTTTCAGAAGGAGCATTCCCTTATTCTGAAATATTCTTTTGAAAAACAGAACTAAAGCACAAATAATACAGGGAGTTGGACCCCATGTGATCCCTCCCCCCCTCCCCAGCTGTCTGGTGCCGTATCTTTGGGAGCCGCAGTAGATCCTGGAGGCCCAGGGCCTTGTGTGACTTCTTCACGTTGTGTCCCGTGCCACCTAGGACAGAGCTGTGCACACAGCAGCTGCCCACTAAGGATTGTTGGGTGAATTTGCTGAATACATTGTGTTTCCTGCTCTGCCTTGTGTCCCCAGTGTTTTGTAACAGGTTGAAAAATGGGGCCAAATACAGAAAACTTAATTATTTATATAGTTTTATCAATGGACACCTCCTTTTGCAGCTGGTCCGTGGCCTTAGCTAGAAAGAGGGAGGGGGAAGGAAAGGCAACCTCCCCCTCACTGATACCAGGGGTGGTGGCCCGATGGAGATTCTCGAGTGTAATTTGCACGCCATCTTCCTTTCTGTTTCTAAAGTCCCGGCTGTTCAGAACCACATTTACTCACAGAGGGGAAAAGAATGGTATGAAAGCAGGTAAAAACATTCTCCTGAGTTCATACTATTTAGTTTTCCCCTCCAGAAAGAAGCTTTAGAAGCCTCGCAGGGCTTGCCAAATGAAGACAGGCTGAGTCTCTAGGAATATACTCAGAATCGTGTGTATCTCACAGCGCGAGCCCAGATCTGTTTCCTAAGAACATTAGCAGCTGTCCCTCAGCGGTGACATTTACGGTTACCAAGCGACGATTCATGAGTCTTACCAAATTTATCAATATTTTTGTCTCTCGCCTCCCACCCCACCCCTCCATAGAAATTGCACTAACAAAACTGTATAGATTATATGTTGAAGCAGATGATTTATTTATTTTTCTTAGCAGGGAAACTATTTCCATGGAGCTGAGAACTGCATTATTCCCCCCATTCCCCCCTCCCCCGCCCCTGGTTGGAACAAGAGCTCAAGAATTTGCTTTTGGACTTTGCGGCAGAATCTGAATTATGAAACTTTATCGAATACCCCTGGGTTGGAGCAGGCAATTTTGCACAGCTTCAAGAACCTCAATGCTAATGCACCGATTTCCCTTTAATAGAATTTCCTTGTCGAAGGACAGGGCTCAGTAGAGTCCGCCTTCCATCTTAGCCCATCCACAGACTGCGCCTTTCCAGTTGAGCTCCATTCATTTCTGGTTGAATAGGTTAAGCAAAGACAGACCTCGCTGTTCTCAATTCACTTTATGATCCTCCCATCATAAAAAATAATATCAGCACCTTGCTTTTCATGTCAGAACTACATTTGAGCCGCTATTTCCTATGCCCATGAGTAAATCCCATAAAAGCCGCCCCATTGTACTGTTGTGATTTTTCCTTGTGGGTGATTGATTGATGGATGAGTGCTGACACCTCAATGAAGCTATTTCGACTGCCATCTCAATCCGATGATGTGAGGGGTGTAGTTTCTGTCCATGCCTCATTACTTCAGAATGACATTCCTGGAACTTCATTTACTTTTTCCCTCCTTCCCCGAAGCGCCATATTTTTCCCCATCTAGGTTATGCATGCCATAAAAAAAGCAATTTGCTATTATATGTGGCATAAGGGCAACACTTTCCCTAGGAGGTAAATAAGTTTTTTTTTTTTAAATCCCAATGTTGAATTTAGGGATCATGTCAAAAGTTCCAAAAACAATTCAACAGGCAGCCTCCATGAGAAATAGTGAAGAGGTTATATTTGGTTTCATTTTGTTGGTGTTGAGATTTTTTTTTTTTTGGTGTGTGATAACCTTGGCCATTAAAGCAACAACAAAAATATTCATTTTGTCTCAAAATCATCTAGTTCTTAGTGTTGTGCCGAGAATCACCTATTGCTGGGTAGCAGGTTGCAACACAATCCAGGCTTATTTGTCCTTTGAGAATAAGGAAATTCATGTTTAAGTGCAATGATGGATTTCTCTATTATAGGTTGCTTTCAGTTGTTCAGAAAATGCTCAGCTCGAGCAAACAGATCTACCCCCTGCATTTCCAGAGTGTGCACTAGGTATGTAAGACCTTTAATATTAAGACACGCTCTTAGCTTTTCCAAGTTGACTTAGGACCTGATTTTAATCTGTGTAATACAGTATTCCTGTTAATAATAACGTATAATTAAGACATCCGTTAAAAATCCATAACGTTAATTTAATGGAGAAAATCTAATGCAGTTCTATTGGAATTTTTACGTTAAATTAACTTTAACGGGCTTTTAATGGATGTCTTAATTAGATCTCATTATTAACGGGAATATTCCACAAATTAAAATTGGGCCCTCCAAGTTTTAATGAAAAAAGTTGCAGAAACACATTTAAAACGGACACCCTATTTCATGCTCTCCGTGGCTTCGGAGGCCGAGCTGGCCTCAGAGCCATCAACAACCTGGTCCTGCCCAGGAGATTGCGGGCAAGGAGGCTGCACTGGACGTGCTTCCTCCCAGAGTGGGCATCGCACCCCATCCCCATCCTCCCCATGGCAGGCCTCAGGCTCAAAGCGGATTTTTTTTTTTTTTAACCCAGTGAGGATCCCACCATGGAGTTGCCCACGCCGCAGGGAGCTCGTCTCTGCAGCCACACGGTGAAGCCCGCCTGTTGGAGCAACTCGCACAGAAGATGAACCTCGAGCGGAGGTCCCCTTGGCGCAGAGTCTGGTTTCACTTAATAATTCTTCCACTTTGCGCTGACGAATGGCTCCCCAGGGCAGGGGCAGGACTGGGCAATCCAGGTGCAACCGTAATTGTTGCTCCGAACAGAAACATTTCCGTAGACAAACGCTCCCCGGGGGGTTATAAATAGGAAACGCACATCACCCGGAGAAGCAGGCTTCCCGGCGGCCAGGCCCGCGCAGCCAGCCCACTTGGACTGGAGACTGTGGAGACTTCGGGGGTGGGGGGCTCCCCCCCCGGGGGGGGGCTCCCCTTTCCTGTCGAGCGTTACAAACGGACAGCACAAGTCCATCAGCGTGTTCTCGGGCGTGCTTTTTCTTCAGGGCCACTTTGTTTCTCGGGATGGCGCAAAGGGGGCCGTGGAGACGAGACGGCTCCTCTGCAGTTTATCAATGGAAATCTAATATCGTCCATAAGCAGAGAAGTGGAAATCAATACTTCATTACCAAATGGTTAGTGCGGATGAAGAGCAATGGCTGGGCGGGTTTTTTGGGGGCAATCTTCGGAGAGCAGGGCGCCAGGAGTTCAATGTCAGAAGCGGGGGTGGTGGGGGTCCAGGCTGGAGAGGCGGAGCTAAGGCATTTGTCCTGCAAAGGGAACCAGAACAACAACAAAAGGTGCGTTATTTTCCCAGGAACAGCTGGAGGGCTTATTTCCCCAGGTAGTCAGTCACACTGCCCACCGAGACCAGGTAGTTCTTTGGTGCTAACGCCCTGCAGAGTCACAGGTAAGTCTGGTCTAGGGTGTGATCTAACCAGTTGATGGGACACGGAAATGAAGAGCCAATTTAGGGGAAAAAAATGAAAATCTAACACGGGGAAGAGATACTTGCACATCATGTTCACAGCATTATTCACAGCAGCCACGGGGTGGAAGCAACCCAGATGCTCACTGACAGATGACAGGGTAGATGGAACGGGGTCTAGTCTAAGGTGACCAGGCGTCCCGCTTTGGCGGGACAGTCCCGATTTTTAACAATTTGTCCCGCGTCCCGCGGCGTTTTAAAGAAGTCCCGATTTTTGGAAAGAATGCACGACAAGCTAGGGAACGGCAGGAGAACGGGAAGGGAATATTTCGGCGGCCATGTGGCTATTTAGCCAGGATATGAGTTTTATATTATTTTTGTTAATTTTATAATGTTAAACTTTAATAATAACAAATAATTGTTGAGAACTGATTATTGAGAACTGCTTATCAAAGTTCGAATTGTTGATCAGTTGTTAGAATTGTGGAATATGCGCTGTCCTTACCAGGAAGTAATGCTGGGACTGAACGTGTTTTTTCTACGGTAAATAAAGTGTGGACATCAGAAAAATCACAATTAAGTGTTGAGACTTTGAAAGCCATTTTATGTGTGAAATATAATTTAACAAATTCTTGTGAAAATTTCATGACCTGTTAAACAATGACAGCAATCTACTAAAAATAATTCACTCAAATGAGAAATATGCCAAAGAATAAAATAATACTATACATAGTTTTTAAATTTATTATATTTGTAAATTATACTTACGTTGAATTTTTTTCCTTTTCTCATTTTTTTTAATTAAGGTATTATATGTGTACATACCTTACCAATCCCCATCCCACTCCCACTCCCATACATACCCTCCCTTCCCAGAGTTTTTTGTCCATTGGTTATACTTATATGCACGCATACAAGTCCTTTGGATGATCTCTTATCTCCCCCATATCTCTCTACCCCCCCCTGTAATTTGACAGTCTGTTTCTTTTATTATCTCTGTATCTATCCTTTTGTTCATCTGTTTATAATGTGCCTTATTATCCATAAATGAGTGAGATCATGTGGTGTTTTTCTTTCGTTGACTGGCTTATTTCACTCAGCATAATGTTCTCCAATTCCATCCAGGTTGCTGCAAATGATAAGAATTCCTTCTTTTTATGGCAGCATAGCATTCCATTGTGTAGATGTACCATAGTTTTTTTTTTATCTAATCATCTGCTGACGGGCACCTAGGCTGTTTCCAAATCCTAGCTATTATAAATTGTGCTGCTATGAACATAGGGGTGCATATATCCTTTTTGATTGGTATTTCTAGTTTCTTAGGATATATTCCTAGGAGTGAGATTACTGGGTCAAATGGGAGTTCCATTTTCAGTTTTTTGAGGAAACTCCATACTGTTCTCCACAGTGGTTGCACCAGTCTGCATTCCCACCAGTAGTACACTAGGGTTCCTTTTTCTCCGCATCCTCGCCAGCACTTGTCATTTGCTGATTTGTTGATGCTGGCCATTCTGACAGGTGTGAGATGGTACTGCATTGTCATTTTGATTTGCATCTCTTTATGTTGAATTTTATTTTTTTTTATTATTATTTTTTAATATATATATTTTATTGAGTTTTACAGAGAGGAAGAGAGAGGGATAGAGAGTTAGAAACATCGATGAGAGAGAATAATCGATCAGCCGCCTCTTGCACACCCCTACTGGGGATGTGCCCGCAAGCAAGGTACATGCCCTTCACTGGAATAGAACCCAGGACCTTTCAGTCCGCAGGCCAACACTCTATCCACTGAGCCAAACCGGTTTCGGCTTTATGTTGAATTAAAAAAAAATATTACAATACTATTTTTGCGTCCTATGAAAATTTTTGTTGCTCCATATAGACCAAATTTTTAATCAGAACCTCCCTCCCCTGCCCCGGTCAATGGTGTCCCGCTTTACCAATATTAAAATCTGGTCACCTTCATCCACCTTCTTTCCCTTTATATTGTCAAATAAAAAAATGACAACAGCCAACATATCTGTAGCCAAGTGGTGTGAATGCCTTATCTTGAACCATAAGTATAATGAACATATAATGGAGTTATATAAGTCACATTGCATAATTGGTTAATTCTTTCTTTTTCTTTTTTAAAAATAATTCTTTATTGTTCAGATTATTACAAATGTGTTCCTCTTCCCCCCCCTCCCTCAATTGCTCCCCTCCACCAGGTTCCCACCCCACCCTCTGTCCTTTCCCCATCCCCCAATGTCCTCATCCATTGGTGCACAGTTTTTGTTCAGTCTTTTCCCGCACTCCCCACTCCCCTTTTCCCCCGAGAATCGTCAGTCCACTCCCCTTCCATACCTCTGATTCTATTATATTCACCAGTTAATATTGTTCATCAGGTTTTTTAATTCCCTTGGTTTTTAGTTTCATTTGTTGATGGTTATGTATTTGTTGTTCATAATTTTTATCTTTATCTTCTTCCTCTTCCTAAATAGCCCCATTCAGCAATTCATATAATTCTGGTTTGGCGGTGATGAACTCCTTTAGCATTTTTTTGTGTGAAGCTCTTTATCTGGCCTTTGATTATGAGTGATATCTTTGCTGGGTAGAGTATTTTTGGCTGTAGGTTCTTGCAAGTCACCACCTTGAATATTTCTTGCCATTCCCGTCTGGCCTGCATGGTTTCTGTTGAGAAATAAGCTGACAATCGTATGGGTGCTCCTTTATAGGTAACTACCTGCTTTTGTCTTGCTGCTTTTAATATTCTCTCTTTGCCTTTTGCTCTTGGAATTTTAATTATGATGTGTCTTGGTGTGTCCTCTTTGGATTCCTTTTATTTTGGGTTCTATGGGCTTCCTGGGCTTGTAAGTCTATTTATTTCTCCAGGTGGGGGAAGTTTTCGGTCACTATTTCTTCCAGTGTTCTTTCGGTATCTTGCTCTCTCTCTTCTTCTGGGATGCCCATAATTCTGATGTTGGTTCACTTGACATTGTCCTAGAGGTTTCTTACACTATCTTCAACTTTCTGGATTCTCTTATCTTCTTGCTTCTGTAGAGGAGTATTCTCTGGCTCTTTGTGTTCTAAATCTTTGTCTTGATTCTTGCAATCTTCCAGTCTGTTTTTAGGTCTCTATGTAGTATTTTTTATTTCAGACAATGTTTTCTTTATTTCTAGTTGATCCCTTTTCATATCCTCATAGGTCTCATTTATTTTATCGGCCTTTTTTTAGGATATTCTTGAAAAGCCTTATGACTGTAGTTTTGAACTCAATGTCCATTCTTTTCTTTTCCTCCATCTTCTTTCTTTGTGTCTTGCCTCTTGTCTGCATGTTAGCTGTTTTCCTAATTTGATGGAATAGTTTTGTATGCTAGGTGTTCTGGTAGAGCCCAGTAGCACAGCCTTCCCAGTGGACAGTCTTGGTGTAGTCCTTTGTGGGCTGTGTGTGCAGTCTTGTTGTTAAGCCTTGCTTATTGTTGATATCACTGGGAAGTGTTGATCTCCAAGCCAATTGGCTGTGAGGATCAGCAGTGTCTCAGCTATGAGGGCTTTTGTACTCTCTTGGATGGGGTGGAGTCTCAGGTGGTGCAGACAATCTTTGGTTCCCTGTCAGTTTGCCTCAGAAAAGTCCTGTTTGTGGTGGGTCTTGCAAGATTGGTTGCAGGCACACGAACCTCCTTGGTAAAGGCACTGACAAGCTTTGGATTCCGGCCAGTCCCTCCTTAGAGAAAGCCAGCCTCTGGGAGAACTTCTGTGCTCAGCTTGGATGGGGCAGAGTTTTGGGTTGGTGCAGGCAAGCTTTGTTTTCCTGTCGGCTCCTCCCCAAGTCCCTCAGTAATGGCCTCTGGCTTTACACACTTCCGAGAGATCTCTGCCTGCTGCCTGACAGTCTGGCCTCTCCCTGACTGGGGCCATCTATCAGAGCAATAGGGTGATTCTGTTTTCCTTTCCAACAAGAAAGCCAGCAGTGTTAGCTGTCCGCCCTCTCCAAGCGCCAGGAGTAAGCCAGCAGCGAATTCAGCCTGCCCCGTCCTCTTCTCGCACGGGAGTCTACCAGCAGCAATCTTGGCCCAGCCCTCCCTCTCCGCACATAGGGATTAAGCCAGCGCCTTTCCCCACCCCCTCCCCGAGCACAGTTCTCCGTATCTTCACAGTTTCTGAGGGTCAGCGCGCCTTCTCTCTACTTCCCAGATGGCAGAGCCTCCTCTCAGCTAGCCGTCCGGTGCTTCAGGGCAATGCCTCCCCTGTTTTCCAATTCTAAATTCAAATTTGTTGTGGTCGACTGCATTCGGGTGTCTACCCTATGCTGCCATCTTGGTTTCTCTCTGGTTAATTCTTGATACCAGAAATCCTTACATACAAGTATATGCACCTGATTTTTAAAAAAAGTCATTTTGAAGCACAATGGGTAGGTAATTACTACTATTATTTTTGTAAATAAATCAAAATTATACTAATTTTTGTCAGATAATATATTTTTGCCATGCTGTAGAATTTTAATAATTATTTTAATGTGCCCTGAGATGAAAAATATTGAAAATCACTGATTTAGTGATAGTGATCATTTAGTGAGAAAAAAACCCCACACATTGGCCCTATATATAATTCATATTTGGGAAAAGGAAATTTCCTTGTTTCCAGTAGAAGAATAAAGACAAGTTGAAGATTAAATGACACCTGATGTATGTATAAAAATTATGTGCAAAATAATCACAACAGGCTATATGAAAAATCCCTTGGTAAGGAATAGTATGGCTACAATACTGGCAACCAGTTACTGTATACCTACCAAGTGCTAGGTACTTTCCACATAATACCACTAACCCTTGAAACAATCTCAATTTAAAAATAGGATAAAAGGTCTCAGAGAGGTTGGTGACTTGTCCAAGCAGAGGATGGCTTAGCATTTAGGCCTCCCCCTATGGAAGTCCCCATGCTCTCTTCTGGCAACTCCTATCCAGATCACAGGGAGGTGATAGATCACCATCAGTGGAAGGCCTCACTCCCTTTGATGCCAGGTTTGCATTTCAGAGGCAAAAGCTAGCTGCCTTTCCTCTGACTTGGTTGGAACCCATGGTGGGTCTGCTGGAACCTTGAAGGAGAAAGTTTATGTGGCTGGAGGAAGGACAGTGATAGAAGAAAGAGAGAAAGAAAGCAGAGACCAGAATTTTCAATGACATCAGAAAGTCGGAGGAGGGAGGGAAGGAAAGAGGATATGAATGACAAAGCCTATCTTCCCTAGAGAACGAAAGTGCCTTATATTGTACAATAGGACGGAGTCTTGGGTGTGATTTCATGTGAGGTCTGAAGTCCTCACTTTCACCTCCCTGACCATGATATTAATGTGGAATCAGTTTTACAGAACCTTGTTTCATCAATCACTTTCTTGAATCTGCAAAAGATCTGATCAATACTCAAACTTTTCTGTCTGGGTTTTTCTTAAGGCAAAGTTTGTGTTCTGGGAAAAGGAGCGAGGAGAAAGAAAATCATAATTTTATTATATTACTAGAGGCCCGGTGCACATAATTTGTGCATGGAAGGGGGTGTCCCTCAGTCTGGCCTGCACTCTCTCCAATCTGGGACCCCTTGGGGGATGTCCAACTGTTGGTTTAGGCCTGATCCCACAGGCAGTCGGACATCCTTGTCACAATCCAGGACTTCTTGCTCTTAACTATTGCCTGCCTGCCTGCCTGATTGCTCCTAAGCACTTCTGCCTGCCAGCCTGATTGATGCCTAACTGCTCCCTGCCAGCCTGATCACCTCCAACTGGTCTGATCACCCCCAACTGCCCTCCCCTACCAGCCTGATCTCCCTCAAATGCCCTTCCCTGCTGGCCTGGTCACTCAAAACTGCCCTCCCCTGCTGGCCTGTTTGCCCCCAACAGCCCTCCCCTGCTGGCCTGATCCACCTCAACTGCCCTCCCCTGCTGTGGCCTGCCTCCTCCGCTGGGACCCGCCTTCTCTATGCTGCACAGAGCCATGGGACCCCCAGGCCTCACCACATGGAGCAGCCACCGGGCCTTGCCTCTGCTGTACACATGACCGTCTTGAGGGTGTGAGGACCACCTAGGCTTTTATTAGTATAGACTAGAGGCCCAGTGCATGGATTTGTGCATGGGAGGAGCGAGGTGTCTCTCAGCCTGGCCTGTACCCTCTTGCAATCCGGGACCCCTCGGGGAATTTCCAACTGCCAGTTTAGAATTGGGCCTAAACAGGTAATCAGACATCCCCTGAGGGATGTAGCAGCGCACCAAGTGCTGCACTGCTTACACTCATCCTGGCCCTCTGTGCCTGCCACTGCCGAGGAGTCATAAGAGGCTCCTGCCTCTGCAGCTGCACTCGCCAGCTGTGAGCCAGGCTTCTGGCTGAGTGGTGCTCCCCTGTGGGAGTGCACTGACCACCAGGGGGCAGCTCCTGCATTGAGCGTCTGCCCCCTGGTGGTCAGTGCACATCATAGCGACTGGTTGTTTGGTTGTAAGGGTCACTTAGGTATATATATATATATATATACACACACACACACACACACACACACACACACACACACAAATATATATACACACACATACACACAAATATATATACACACAAACACACACACACACACACACACACACACACATATATATATATATAGTCCCCTTCTTGGAAGTCACAATACACCTTAGCATATTAAAGATGGAGAAATCCTGCAATTAAAACCCAACTCGACCAAACACAGCATGTGTTTATGTAACACAGGGCCCCACAGCTTGGTTTGGTAACCCTTTTCTTCCCTACTAAGTGCTCACACATATACCCGAGTGCCATTTTCTGGAAAACATCTTAATGATAAACTCTTGTGCAGGCTAAGGAAGCCGAGAGTTCTGAAGATCTCAGTCTCTGATCCTTGACCTACGTTCCTGGCTTTTTTGAGTCTCGGTGTGAAAAGGTCCTGGTGTAGTGACCACGTGACATTTCCTGAGTTTATCCTGTGCTTCCCATGCTCAGCCCAAGCCTGACCTGCCAGCTTCACAGCGCTGAAGGCGGGAGGTCAGTGTGTCTTCACTTTCCAGCGAGGACACGGGCATCCGAGGGGTGAACCCGCAGTCACCTGGCGGGTAAGTGGGTAGGTATTCAATTCTGTTTTTTTTTGTCTCTTCAATCACTGCTTTTTATATTGCTTGTGATTATTAATAATGGAAAGTCATTTCCCCAAGAATATCTGTGTCTGAGTTAAATTTCAGATCCAAGTGTCTTCTGCTCAGACCCAGCTGTGGCATTATTTCCATCTGAGAGACCTCCTCATATCCCACCACATAATGGAAGCAGTAGATTCTTCTGGAAGGTCAGTGCTCCTGTACCAGAGGAGAAGGGTACACAGGATACCTGAATTTTGGGCCGCGTTGGGACAATATACCCTTTTCTTATTGTTCCTTATTTTAAAAGAAGAAAAACCTATTTTTCTTTAGGTCTAAAGAGGAAACCCTGGCATAAAATTAAAAGTAGGAAAGCAGGAAAGGAGACTGAGCACTATATTTCGTGTTTTCCAGAAGGAATCCTGTGGAGTGGGCTCAGAGAGAGAAAGCAGAGACCTGGGATGCCTTGCAACTGGGGAGGTCACGCTTTGCTGCGGCAGGGGGTTACCCCTCTTCTTTCTAATATGTTGAGCTACTTCTCTACAAATACAACAGAAATAAATAAAAAATCTAATTACATATCTACAAAGTCATTGGCAATGTTCATTAAGTAGAGTTTGTGAGGGAGAGCCAGGCGAGAAGATGTAATTATTTTGTATTAATTACAGAGCCACCAACAGATGCGAGGGATTATATATACTTTAATTTGGCTCTGCTAGCATGGCTAATCCTCCCGGCAAGTCATTTTGGCTGGCTCTTCGGGCCCCCCCCCCGCTTGGCCTTGCCCCCGCCTCTACTCTCCCCCTCTGCACCTTCTTCTCAGAGCGGCATCTTGTCTGGGGTGTTTTGTGACTGCCACCCCTGTGGGCACCACCAGCACTGAACGCTTAGGGACCAGAGGGAGGGGTGCGCCTGGCAATGTGTGGGACACTTTCTTACAGGGTGACCTGTCCCTCATTTTCTGCCATTTTTGGAAATCTCTCTGCAGGTCCGGGTTTTTCAACTATTGACATCTTGGGCCATACAATTCCTGTTGTGGGAGAGTGTCCTGGGCATTGTAGGCTTTTTTGCAGCACTCTGGCCTCTACCTACTGATTCCGGTGCCATCTCCTTTACCCTGGGGCGCGGAAGCCAAATTATCTCTGGGCATTGCCCGTGGTCCGAGCCAGGAGGCAGGGGGGGGCGGGGGGATCATCACAGGCTCAGAACTGCTGACAGAGGTGGAAAACGTTGCTAATCTGAGCCTAGAACTCAATTCCATTCTACGTATAAACCCAAAGTCATTTATGGATAATTGTACTCACACTGCATCTTCCTGAAATAAAGCTATCTTGCCAGCCAAGAGAAACTGTTTGGTTTGGGATTTCAATGGGTGTTACTTGTCCTTTTAGAAAACCCAGGGGCTTGCGTCATGGCTGCTGGTGATATATGAGATGCCCATTCCACAGCCCCCAAACGATCTGTGGGTGTCCCCGACAGATTCCCAGGGAATGTGCACACAGGAGCACACGTGGGACTCCCACATTATTCCTCCAGGACCTCGCCCCTAAGTGCGGCCACTTGCCCTGCTGGCTCAGCATCTGCATAGGAGCGGGTGCCCAGGTGATCCCTGGCACGGTCAGTGTGCGAAGTCCGGTTCTGGGAAGTTCTGTGCCCGAAGCCTTCCCTTCCTCTCTTATCGCACACTCACAGCACATGATGGGTTCTTCTCGAAAGGGTGTGCATAGGCTGGTCAAGTGATCGGTGTTATTTCAGGATAGTAAAGGGGAAATTATGGAACCTTTGTCTGCAAAGCACCACACTGGTCTGCAAAAGGCCAGGACCCCTGCTCGACACAGGCCCTGTCTAGGCAGCCGCTGTTCTGTAATGTGGAATATCTGCACGCTGAGGCCTGTGAGTCCCAGATCTGTGCATCCAACTGGCTTCTCAACATCTCTACGTGGAGGTCTCACAAGGTAACTTTTTCATTTCGGGGCATGTGAGTTCCCCAGCCCTAGGGAACGAAGCCTTAAACAGCCAGTTGTTCTGGCCAGAAAGTTGGGTCATCCTTAACACCTACTCATAACATTCCTCTGCAAACTCCATTTCCGTCTCCACCCGCAGCGCCCCAGTTCAAACCTGTGTGTATTGTCCCCAGTGACTGCGGTGACCTCCCACTGGGCCCCTGATTCCACCCTGTGGCCGGCCCACCATGTTCCATACAGCGAACAGAGTGAGCTTATGGACTTACAGCAGAGTGAGGCGCTCACTCCCCATTTCCTCCCTGCTTACATTTTAGTGACCTGTTCTGTGCTTAGAAAGAAACCCCTTGTTTTTCCAGAACTTTCCTCCTGCTCTGGCCCTGCCACTGCTCTGACCTCGCCTGGGTCTCTGCCCTTGTTGAAATGAACCAAGAATACTGGCCTTCTGATGGCTCCTGAATCAGGCCCCATCCGTCTAGAATGCCACTCCATCCAGTCTTTGCCTATCTAGCAACTGCTCACCCTTAAAGTCTCAGTGGAATTGTCACTTCCTCGGAAAAGTCTGCTCTTACGCATTGGGCTTGAGTAAGTTCTTTAAAAAAAATAATATTGCACATTTATGTTGTCCTTATGGGACTTTTGCAGATGCAAGTAACTGTTGGTTAGGTCTGCCTCCTGCACTGGCTCGTAAACCCAGAGAGGTGGGGACCGTGTGTGTTTCCATCGTAGCAGGTATCCGGCCATAAGCCAGTGTCTGGCACACAGTAGGTACTTGACAAACATTTGTTGAGTGAGTTAAGTCCTAAAGACAACAATTCTAAGTTATCTATTCCAATGTGGACATTTTTAAAAAGTATTTATTACTAAAGAAATAACAGAATTAAAAAAAAAGTTTACCTGGAATTCTTTTAAAAAAATATTTTATTGATATTTTACAGAGAGGAAGGGAGAGAGATAGAGAGCTAGAAACGTCGATGAGAGAGAAACATCAACCAGCTGCCTCTTGCACACCCCATACCGGGGATGTGCCCACAACCAACGTACATGCCTTTGACCAGAATCGAACCCGGGACCTTTTAGTCCGCAGACCGACGCTCTACCACTGAGCCAAACCGGTTTCGACTTAACCTGGAATTCTTATTTGTCTCATTCTATCAGAGCCAACTTAGAACATAGAGAGGGAAAAGAGAAGAGACCAGAATAATTAGTCCAAAGAAACGTAAGTGGACACCATGGAGCTTCACCATCTGTCTGGTACTTTAAACTCCAAAGAATGATTTATTCTGCCGTTTTGAAGCAATTTATGTTAAACAAATTTTTTTTTTAGTCCCTCACCCGAGGATATGTTTATTGATTTCAGAGAAAGAGGAAGGGAAAGACAGAGGGGTCGGGGAGAGAAACAGCGATGTGAGAGAGAAACATCAATCAGCTACCTTCTGTACTGGGGATCAAACCTGAAACCTAGGTATGTGCCCTGATGGGGAATAGAACCTGCAACCTTTTGGTGTGCAGGAGGAGAGGTGAGGGGAGCAGAGGAGCCATCTGGCCAGGGCAGCAACTTATAATTTTCAAAGAACATTCTTTGGAAATACATTGGATAAATAACAGTAGCCTGAAGATAAAGAGGTGAGGCTAAGGGAGTGTAAACAATGTGCTCCATGATGATTAAGTGATGGGTCAGGACGCCTGACTCTTTATTTAGGACTTCTTAAACCTGAAATAAAGGGAGTGAAATGTAAATGCTCAACATTTAGAAAACGTATCATTAAAAAAAGACTCCGACAAGGAAGTAAAGTGGAAATGGAGACGAGTGATTCCTGGGAGAAACCTACAGGTAATATTTTTCCAAATTGATTTTACAATTTGAAAATCCAAATGGGCTTACCTACATTGCTGAATTTCATCATTAGTGTTTCTCCTAATTGTTCCTCAGAGAAATCTCTGTGTGCAGAAGCCCTTAAACTTAGGTTGAATTCCAATCCTTAGAATGAATAAAATTGTTGGTTAAATGTAGGGAATACTTTTTGTACACTAGAAGTGGCTTCATGCGAATAGGCAGGTAATATTTTAAAATGCTATCTAGTATATTTTCCACTTCTTAATTCCTTTCTTCCCTGTAGTTTTTCTGTCACTGAAAATAGACTCATTGCTCTTGGAGAGGGAGGTCACAAAACAAACTGGGTTTCTGAGTGATGAGAGAGGCTTTTTAAAAAATATATATATTTTATTGATTTTTACAGAGAGGAAGGTAGAGGGATAGAGAGCTAGAAACATCGATGAAAGAGAAACATCGACCAGCTGCCTCTTGCACACCCCCAGCTGCCTCTTGCACACCCCTTACCGGGGATGTGCCCGCAGCCAAGGTACATGCCCTTGACCGGAATCGAATCTGGGACCCTTAAGTCCACAGGCCGACGCTCTGTCCACTGAGCCAAACCGGTTTTGGCTGTGAGAGAGGCTTTTTCTTTCTTATAGCGAACCTCAAAGGGGTTGAGTCAATGATAGAATTTACAAGTTATATACCTGTAACATCCACAAATGTTAATTGTAGACCCACCATATATGAGCTATTTTATTAATCATTTCAACCACTCAAAGGGATATCCAAAATTACAGAGGGCAAAACTGAAGTTTAGATCATTGAGGTGACTTGTCCAAGGTGCAATGACAGCAAGTGGAACTAAATATTCCAACAATCAATTGGAATATACATTTTCTAGGTTTCAGAGCCTTTACTCTGGAGAGCTTGTTTGGAAGGTCTAGCAGGAGAGCGCAGCTACTCATATGCCCTTGACCGAAGGCTGGTCCTCTCCTTGGGGGGGAAGGTCGTCCTCTTGGACCCGGAGTGCAGTTTCGGGAGGGACACACAGGGATGGTGAGGGAGGAGGGGACACCTGCCTAGCCAGCCAGATCAGCCAAATCAATTCTGGTGATCAATTAGGTGACAGATTTTGCAGCCAGTTCGCCCTCACATCCCGGAGCTTTTACTCTTAACTACTAAGCCCGTGGTCTGTTGACTAATGAGTTTGCCAACCACTGACCTAGACTCTTGATTCCAAAAATTACAGGCTGTTGTTGTTCCTTGTGATTAATCCCCTACCCAAGTGGTCAGCAAACTCATTAGTCAACAGAGCTGCAAACCGTGGCTTGCGAGCTGCATGTGGCTAGTGAGCCGCAGTTTGCCGACCATTGCCCTAAGTGAACTGTTGCTGATGTCAGAGCTATACCGAGGAGATCACCAATTCTTTGATGCTTGATTAGATCCTTGAAGACTAGGAGGCATACTATTATTGATCTTGATCATCTTCTTGGAACATTTAAGAACGATGTCACGCAGGTGACAATTGACACACTGGGAAATCTCAACTTTGGAACTTCCTATTAAAGCACATCTTGTGATACATCTGCCGTGTGCCTCCAATGTGTGATCTGTGCTTCAGGACAGACCAGAGCCAACTGCCTGCAGCTCTGAAGCTGGTGGAGAGATTTCCTGTGGTTAGTCTCGAGCACAGCAAACACCTACACCGACTCCAGCCTCACCACCAACTGGTGTCTAACAGATTGGCGAATTGGAAATAATTCAGCAAATAAGTTTCCCTTTTGTCTGCTTAATGGGCAGCCACGGAAATGGTTTCCAATCTCATCACCACCATGATCAAAATACATGCCAAATGGCTGTTGACTGAAACTGGCAGAAACGGGGTGATACCTTGGAGAACGTCAGGAAGACGCAGGGTCTCCTGAGAATGGTGCACAGGCTGTCACGCCATGTCATCTGTGTCAGCCTGGAAATTTTCAATGGCAGGAAAAATGTTTTCCTTAGCGCTTGCTCTTCAACGTCAGGGTCCCCAAGTAGTTAGGAAACAGAAACAAGAGGAATGGCTGAGGGTTTGCCCTATGAAAATATCTTGACAACTAATGATGGGATTATGAAGTCTTAACTGCCAAACAGTTATCCCAATTACAACTAGAAGGACGTCAATCTAAATGAAAGTGATACGAGGAGAAGAGGCATTCTCCTCGCTCTCCCATCAGCCGGCGTTCAATATGAAGCTTGTCTCCGTGTGTGGCTTTGACAAAGCATGGATTGAATAATTATTGAAAAGGGATGGAGCCCAGTGCTAAATAACACAGATACACATAGATACACACACACACACACACACACACACACACACACACACACACATGTGCGCAGAAAGGAATGGTTTTAATTTTAAAAATATTTGGTTTTAGCATGGGAACCTCCTAGTGTCTCTTTTGAACTCTACACTATCACAAAGGTCATGCGAGGTGTTTGTGCCAGACGTTAAATAACAGGAAAGCTTTGTGTTTTTATAAATTCCTATGGAAAAGCTCCATCTTGGGATGGATCATGTGTCCTTTTTGCTTGCGCTACTAGGAAGCTCATGGTCAAATTGTTGGCCCGACTTTAGCAACTGTGTCTGGTCTCAAGGCTCCAGTCTACACTCTCTGATTTCTCTTCAGATTCCCTCTATTCCCCGTTGGCGTATTTGTTGAGAGTTTGCCTCTGCCATCCACTTGCTGGGTGACATTGGGGGGAATGACTTACCCCCTCTGAACCTGTTTTCAAATCTTCAACATCAGGACAATAGTAGTACCTTCCACAAATGGTGCCTGGGGCACAAAATGTGCTCCATAGAATGTAGGTTTAAAAAGTGATTCTCTTTTCTTTCATGAATTTATTGCATTGCATGTAAGATAGTCCCTTAAAAGTGCTGCGGGATAAAAACAAATACATACATAAAATTCTACTTATGTGTGAGAAGTAAGTGATCTTCAGGTCTTGGAAAGTGGATTATTCTTTCTTTCTGGAAATTTAAAAAAGCATGTAGAAGAGAGGCTCTTTAGTTCACACATTAGCCAGTGTTGGAAAGAAATCAGTTGTCAATTTGGATGTGAAGCTAAGGTAAGTTTTTCCTTTTTTGTAAATAAAAAAATGGGTAAACTAGCATCTCAAGCACTTGCTGTGGCTATTAGGAAGAAAGCAGGAGGCAGTCACACACTTACCACTTTACTAAGTGCTCCTTACAGCTCTGAGCTCTACAGTAATGCTGAGACATGGCCCCATTGTCCTACTCATTGATGAGAAAACAGAGGCTTGAACTGGTTAAGAACTCGAATGGAGGTCAGAGAGTTAGCAAGTGGAAGAGCCAACATTTCCACTCAGATATGTGACTTCGAAGCTTCTCCAGCCAGGATTCACTGCGGTTGGTGGAACTCACCAGCATGTTCTAAAGGCACATTTCTTAGTAAAGCTGGCAATGAAACACGAGAAGCACTGCAAACGGCCCAGCTGTTTTGTCCCTTCCAAAGGAAATTAAACGGGTGGCAAGGCTCAGAACGACTCTCTGGCAAGGAACAGGGAGCACACCCATGCGGTGCCATGGTGATGTCGTGGCTGCCATGTGGCCGTTCTCCCACACGGCTGCTTTCGGGGCCCGGCCCTGGGAGAGAGATCCCCCTGCACCCCTTTTTATTGAGCCACATTCATATGCTCCAAAGGGCACACTTACATTGTTTGAAAGAGGTCTAGATACCGGCAAACACCTCCATAAACCACCCGGACAGCCTCAAGTCCAAACAGCCAACAACATGATTCACAACGGAACCCGTCTTCCCTAAGTGGAGCGTGCAGCCCAGGGTTATTTATTACAACTGACTTACAACCACCGTGTCGCTGTGTGGGCACCTCCCGGGCTCACTGCTGCTAACTGTGAGTGGCTGGTGTTGAGGAGGAGCTGCATGCCTTCCATGTGTGGGAAACAAATAGGCAGACTTTTTATTTTTTTTTATCACTGTGATTATGTGTCCAGGGCCCCACGGCAGCCCTGTTTGTGGTGTGCCCACCCTGGGAAAGGGTTGGCATGGGGACACATGCTAAGAGGAAGAGTCGCTTTCTAAGGAGAGCCTCCTTCGCTTCAAAATTCATTGAGTGCCTACCGTTTGCTGAATCTTGACTGCTGCTTTTTTCATTCTTTAAAAAAAATATATTCTATTGATTTTTTTACAGAGAGGAAGGGAGAGGGATAGAGGGAAACATCAATGAGAAACATCAATCAGCTGCCTCCTGCACGCCCCCTTCTGGGGATCGAGCCCACAACTAAGGTACATGCCCTCGACCATAATCGAACCCGGGACCTTTCTTTCTTTCTTTCTTTTTTTAAAAAAATATATTTTATTGATATTTTACAGAGAGAAAGGGAGAGAGATAAGAGAGCTAGAAACATCAATGAGAGAGAAACATCGACCAGCTGCCTCTTGCACACCCCCTACCGGAGATGTACCGGCAACCAATGTACATGCCCCTGACCGGAATTGAACCCGGGACCTTCTAGTCCGCAGACCGAAGCTCTACCACTGAGCCAAACCGGTTTCGGCAAACCTGGGACCTTTCAATCCACAGGCTGACGCTCAATCCACTGAGCCAAACTGGTCAGGGCTTCATTCTTATAATAATCCCCAAATGGTAATCCTTCCGAATCCCCTTTTCGGGGGTCAGGAAAATGACGGACAGATTTAAGTAAAGAAACCAAGATCACATGCCTGGCAACGACAGTGTGGAGTTGGAACCCAGATTGTTTCCTAATCATAACTTTGACCCTTTACCAATCTGATTGCTGGTAATAACGCCTGACCCACACAATAGACTGGGAAAATGTGAGTTAGTTGTCTCTTTAGATGAAGGACCGGAGGTCAGGAGAGTGAACTGTCCCACCGCCCACACCATTTCCTAGAGGAGCTGGAAGGAAACCAAGGTTGGTTGGGATCTCACACCGAGTTTTGAGTTTCATCTGAAACTCCCCAAAGTACATCGGGAAAGTCCAAGTCCCTTGAGATACTCCAAAAAGAAAGGATGTTCTTTTATTTATTTATGTTTTAAAGAAACCTCCGGAAAACTGTCTACCTTCTGGCCCCCTCACAGCCTTTGCAGCTGCTCTGACCCTGACCTGGGGGCCCCTCCCGTGGCTCGGTCCCGGTAATTCCTGCCCCGGTCCCCCTCTGGCTAAAGTAGCACATGCTCAGAAAGACCTTCACTTAGCCCAGGATCGAGACTGGGTCCCCAGACTGCCTAGCTTTTACCCCAACTTGTAATGAATGACACGTCGGTTTGTGTGAAGGCTGGTTTCTGCCTTTTCTCCCACTAGCTGTCAGGAGGTGACTGCTGAGTTCAAGTCTCCAAAGTGTCAGCCCCTCCGTGTCACTTGGTAAAGACACTTGAGTTTTTCTTCATAGTTCACCCTTGCTCACCCTTTGCAGAACCTCAGAAATAAAAATGAACGACTGCAGGGATCCTCCCTGAGCCGACCACCTGACAGATGGCGACATGAAGACCCAGTCTTCACGTTCATTGGATGACAATGGGAACATTTCTCATTTATCCACCCAGTATGTCCTTGAGACTAGGCCCAGTGGCTAACCAATTGTATCTGATTTCATCCTCAAGGCAGATGAGGAAACTGAAGCTCAGCTGTTAAGCAGCTTTCCTAAGTTCACAGCCATAAGTGGCACAGAGTAATCCGACTGTGCCTTCTGCCTCTGAGTGAGCTTCCCATGCTGACCCCAACCCACACTGGGCCACTCCAGGAGATTCTGCCTTAATTGTCTGGGGTAGGCCTGGCACTGGGTTTTTAAAATATCCCAGGGGATTCTAATGTGTTGCCAAGATTGAGAACTATTGTTCTACTGCATGATTGATTGATTGCTGACTGCCATTTAACCAATTAACCCTTCTTATAAAGACTCAGTAGAATACATGAAGTTCAGTTCTACAACAGCATTCCTACTTTCTTCTCTCTCTTTCTCCTCTCCTCACTCCTAAATCTGCATTTCTGTGTAGATGAAGTTCCTTCACAACTCCCCCCCCCCCCACAATGCACTACTGTTTATAAAGACAGCCATCTTAGTCACAAGTCCCAGCCACAATAGTCTAGTTGTATCTCAGATAAAAACCTGAGCAACTGAATTTCCATACAAACAATTTGCACAAGACCTTCAGGTTCCTGGGATTTGTGTATTGGTTTGCACTTCAGTAACTACAACAATCACTGTTGTTAAATAGTGAGGCTTCACCTTGTACCAGGCACTGGGTATGGCTGGTGGGGGGCAGAGAGGCCCCCACAACAAAACAGAAGTGGGTATTTCCATCAAGACTTTGCTACAAAGGTCTCCAGCTCATGGGAAGTGAAGGGATGGTCACCATGGTTGGTAAGAGGTGCAGCCAGGATTTGAACTTTCCTCTGCCCACTCCACCACCACCTTCACTAGACTCCTCCCACCAGACCACACTGTCTCCTAGAGACTGCTTCAGATTCTACTTGTGATTCTGTCTATGCACTGAAAATACACTGAACCATGCTTGTTTTCTGGAAGGAACTCAAGGTTTCCTCCACTCCCAAATCAGAAGCAGATATAAATTAAATGTTTCACTTATCAAGTTTACTATGAAACATTCAGTCCTTCTAAGCACAGCTATAAATGAAGTGGGAGGGGGGGCGGCCCTCCCACCTCTGTGTGAAAGAAGTTATGGAGAGCTTGTATGGAGGGCTCCCAGAGCCACAAGCTGCTCCCTCTGAGATCAGGAGCAGGCCAGGGCAGTGGTTGTGAGAAGCAACCAGTGAAGTTAAAGTAACAATACAAAAGCTTTGGTGATAACATGGAAGCAAGTGTTATGAACTGAACTCTGTCCCCCAAAATTCATATACCTTAGGATATGGCTGGATTTGGGCATAGAGCCTTTAAAGAGATAGTTAAGATGAGGCCATTAGGGTGGCCCTAATCCGATCGAGCTGGTGTATTTATAAGAAGAGGAGATTAAAACACATGGAGGGAGACACCAGGATGCATAGGAGCACTGGGGGGAAGACCATGTGAAGACACAGGGAAAAGATGGCCTTCTGCAAACCAAGGAGAGAGGCCTCAGAGAAAACCAACGCTGCGATGCCTTGATCTTGGACTTCCAGCCTCCGGAACTGTGAGGAAATATATTTCTGATGGTTAAACCCCCAGGTCTGTGGTATTCTGTTAGGGCTGCCTGAGCAAACAAACCACCAGGGGAGGAAAAACAAGTGTGTAAGGCCTGAAACTGATCTCAGTGGCCTGGAGGCCACAGTTTCTTCCACATTCTGGAAGGTGTATTCCACTCTGTTCTCTCCCATGCCCATCTTGCCTGTGGGATATTATTAAGGCCACCCCAAAATAGAGCAAAATGGAAGCTCAGCACACTTCCACAAAATCATAAAGCAATGTCATGGCCAATGCGGCACCACAGCCCTGTTTTAGAATTTCACTTCGGGTGGGTTACAAATGCTTTGGGAGTGGAAGCCCTCTGGGTGGGTCAAGAGGAGTTTCTAGACACTGATGTTTCCATCATTCTTTAGCTTATGTGGAAAGGACATTGGGGCTCCCCAGGAACTGTGGACGGACTGAGAAGCATTGCCTCGGGCATCAGTTTTCCTCCAGGACAGGGACTTTCAAAGAACTTCTCAGAAGGGAAGGGAAGGTGGGAACTTTCAGAAGGGGCAACCATGGGTGTGTGAGAGTGTCTTTTGGGGACTTCCTACCCTCATTTCAAGCAACTACTTCATTTCATCTCTTTGGTGTATATAAAGGCTCTATATAAGATTGTATTTGAAAAACATATTCAACTGTTTTCCAAAATTATTACTTCAGTTTTATATCACGATGATGGGATGATGACTAAGCCCAATGCCACTGGTCCTGGTGAGGCTGCAAGACTTTGGTTATGCATTTTTGGGCTCTAGCCTTGTCACTGGACACAGCAACTTCTTTCAGCCAACATTGGGGCCGCATTTGCCTGGAGTCAGTCACTGGGTACTGTTTCAATACAGGGAGTGGCAGGGAACACCACAGTGAGGACCTCTGCCTTCAGGGAGTTGGCACTGCAGAGGGAGAGAGGCACGTACATATGCAAGACCATAGCAGTGAGCTACGTGCTCTGAGGATGGGAAAGCAGGATGGAGAAAAAGTGAGTGGATGGCATGTGAATATCAATGTGGCCACTTTGGGAAGGGTCCAGGGAAGGCCTCACTAGAAGGTGACATCGGTGCATAGAATTCAGGGGATCCATGACCTTGGGTAGAAAGAAAATGACACCTTTAATTTCATTGACCTCTAAGCAAAATTCAGCATTTCATGAATGTAGACACCAAATCATAATAGTAGTAGCAGCCTTGTGATTTATATGACTGATATTTTCACCAAAATGCTACAGATTTTACGTCCTACTATAAATATCTTTTGATATTATGTACACTCATCATTACTTTGAAATTAGCCGTTAGCCTTAGTGTTGGGTATGCTATTCAATGTACTGAGTGGGCTAAAGTAGACTTATAATTGTGCATATGGGAAACAGAATTTATTATTGTATTATTCTTTATTAATTATTGTATTATTTTTCATACAAACAATTGCCCTACCCTATATATAAAGAAATCCATATATTACTATTACAAATTGGTGTCTTTCATATTTGATAACTGTATTTCTGTGATTTTTTAAATTGCTTACCTTACCTCTCACACTCATCCTGAATGGGGTTGAAGAACCTGCAACTGAGGTGTATGGGCCATTGACTAGGAATCAAAGCCATGACCCTTTGGTCCATGGGCCAACACCCTAACCACTGAGCAAAACCAGCCAAGGCAAGCCTGGAATTTCGAGTAGCAATTGCTACTCAGGTTGTTCAAGGACAAGAGATGGATGACACTATAAGCAAACGTTTACATTTCTCTCTCTGTGTGTATTTGTAAACACACAATTGTTTATTTGTAGTTTCTGGAGAGAGGATCTATAGCTCTGACCAGATTCTCACAAAACTTCTTGACTCAACACAAATTCAGAGTCACCATTCTAGAAAGAGGAGTCTCAGGATGGTGGTTCTGAACCCGTGTTTGGTCAAGTACTGGGCTATAACTCAGGAAAAGTGCTAAGCATCCAATGTAGTTACTGCTAGAGAGGCCCATGTCTTTTTTTTTTTAAAATATATTTTTATTGATTTCAGAGAGGAAGGAATGGGGAGAAAGAGATAGAAATATCAATGATGAGAGAGAATCATTTATTGGCTGCCTCCTGCACACCCCACACTGGGGATCAAGCCTGCAACCCGGGCATGTACCCTGACCATAATCAAACGGTGACCTCCTGGTTCATAGGTCAAACCTCAACCATTGAGCCATGCTGGCCAGGCTGGAGAGACACATTTCTTCCAGCATCCCTACTCCACTTTGTTCTATTTCATACAATCCAAAGCTCTGTTCAAAACCAAGAAAATTTCATCCAAGAAAGTAAATAAGTGGCTACAAAAGTGTTTGTTTGAAGGATTCCATCAATATCTGCTTTTATGTGAGGAGGGAGCACCTGAGGCTCCCTGTGTTCATCTTCATTATCACATCAGAGGCTCTTCCCCTCCTGGTTTTAAATTAAGAGGCCCTGGACACTCTCCTTTCTTTCCTCTACTCCACACACACAATCAGCCAGCAAGGCATTTTAATTAGACCTCCTCTATTATTAGAGCACAGGGGAAAAAAAAATTCATGGCTGGCCTGAAGGACCCCTAGCTAGGAAAGAGAAAGGTAATCATTTAATTTGTTGTTGTTTCCATAAATCAGGGCCCAGTCATCAATTTCACCACATATTTGAGAGCACATGTTATTGACAATGTGTTCGTGGAGAAAAATGGAGTTTGCTGGCAAAGTTGTTCCATTTTCTAAAGATTAAATTGTTCATTGTACAGGCTGCCATCTGCCCTCCCTAGAAGAGATTTAGTTGTTGGCAAAGGCATTCACAATCTAGAAGATAAAAATTAAATTTATTTTTCTTTATTGCTATGCATAACCAAAGGTGAAGTCATCCATCCATCCATCCATCCATCCATCCATCCAATATTTATCAAGTGTTTCCTTTGTGATGTCAGGTAGCAAGGAATGATCACACAGAGCGGATGGATGATCCGAAGGTCTTCATTTATGCCTAGAACCTCCGGAAGGCTGGCGTTTTGTCCCCCAACCCAACTTGTGTGCTACCAGGGGCCCAACAGAATTGTGAAGAGAAAGACAAGTTTCTGCACTCCCAGACCTTCTAGTCTATGGAGGACAGCTAAGGCAGACAGATGTAATAGCAGCACAAGACAACCACTTGCCTTGAGAAAAACACAGAGGAGATGCATAGCTCATTTCTGGGTAGAAGTTTCTTTGAAGAACTGAGTAGAAGAACTTGGGAGAACCATGACATGTACCTTCATATACATATTGCTCTTTTATACATATTGTCTCTTTTTGTAGGTGAAGTTATTAAGACCCAGAGAGATGAAGTAATTGGCTTATTATGTGCTATGCACTATGCTGAGAACTTTTATTTCTTTCTTTATTTAATCCTTACAACAACCCTATGAGTTAGGTCCTTTGGAGAGGAAGACATGGAGGTAGAGAGCACCTCAACAACTTGCCCAAAGGATCCCAACTAGTATGGTAATCAAGAGCTCTCTGATTTTGGGGAGCTATGGGTTTAACTGCTATGTGGCCCTATGTTCTAGTATTGCCCAGTGGGTAGGAGTGGTTACTAATATAAAAAAAGGCAGATTTGGGCCCTAGCCGTGTTGACTCCATGGGTAGAAGGTCAGCCTGTGGACTGAAGGGTCCAGGGTTCTATTCTGGTCAAGGGCACATGCCTGGGTTGTGGGCTTGATTCCCAGTGTGGGACATGGAAGAGGCATCCAATCAATGATTCTCTCTTATCATTGTTCTTTCTATATCTTTCTCCCTTTTTGAAGTCAATAAAAAAATATATCCTATATAAAAGGGTAATATGCAAATAGACCAAATGGCAGAACAACCAAACAACCAATCAAAGTGTAATATGTTAATGATATGCTAAGGTTGCTCAAGTGCTTGCTATGATGTGCACTGACCACTATGGGTCAGTTAGTTGACCGGTCAACCAGTCTTTATGATATGCACTGACCACCAGGGAGAAGATGCTCCAACTGGTAGGTTAGCTTGTTGCTTGGGTCTGGCTGATCAGGACTGAGCAAGATGGGCCAGACACCCTAGAGCCATCTGCAGTCTCCCCCCCAAGCCCTATTGTGCATCAATGGTGTCCCTCAGCAAGGCTTTCACCCTCTTAAAATCAGGGACCCCTTGTGGAATGTTGGAGAGCTGGTTTCAGCCCAATCCCAAGGTCTTGGGAGAGCTGGTATCAGAAATAGGGCTCATGGCTGGCGAGCACTGCTGTGGCAACGTGAGACTCTCCCGATTGGGACCAATTAGGCACAAGCCCACGCAGGCACAGTGAGCAGGTGGCATTGGACTGTGGATTTCGGCCCAATTCCTGCAGGCCACCCAGAGGGACCTCACCCATGCACAAATTCATGCACCGGCCTCTAGTATATATATAAAAGGCAGTTTGGGCAGAGAAAGACAAATGCTATATTCTTTCACTAAATGTGAAATCTAATGAACAAAATAAATAAAATACAGACTCATAGATACAGAGAACAGATTGACAGCTGTCAGAGGGAAGGGGGCGTGGGAGGGTTGAGTGAAAAAGGTGACAGGATTAAGAAGTACAAATTGATGATTACAGAATAGTCACAGAAATATAAACTACAGTGTAGGGAATGCAATCCATAGTATCATAAGGACTATGTATGGGGACAGGTGGGTCCTTGAAATATTGGGGGACCACGCTGTAAAGTGCATGATTTTAAGGCCCCTATGTGTACATCTGCAACTAATACAGAATAATATTAAATGTAAACTGTAATTGAAAAATAAAAAATTATATATAAAAAGGAAAAAGACAGTCTGGGGTGATCTGGAGGACAAATGTGAAGTTCATATTTTAAAGGAAGCTGTCAGATACCATCTTAACCAAGTGATCAAAGTTAACACCGCCAGAAATGACACATCAACATCATGGAATCCCTGCTATAATGCTTTAGAAAGGCACATTCTTTCCACAATATTCTTTTTAAAAAAATATATATATTTTATTGATATTTCACAGAGAGGAAGGGAGAGAGAGAGAGAGAGAGAGCCAGAAATGTCGATGAGAGAGAAACACCGACCAGCTGCCTCCTGCACACCCCCCACTGGGGATGTGCCCGCAACCAATGTACATGCCCTTGACCGGAATTGAACCCGGGACCCCTCAGTCCGCAGACCGATGCTCTACCACTGAGCCAAACCGGTTCGGCTCTTTCCACAATATTCTTGCCAATATGCATAACCTGGATCAATCACGAGAAGCTATCCACAAACCCAAACTGGGAGGCACTCTACAAGGTAACTGATCAGTACTTGTTAAAATAATAAAAGACAAAGGAAGATTGAGGGATTTTCATAGACGGAAGGAGGAGGAGACACAACAACCAACTCCAATGTGAAATCCTAAATTAGATCCCGGAGCAGCAAATAGAAGTTCAAGTAGGATTAGAACAGGTCTATAGTATAGTGAATAGTACTGAGCCAATGTTGTGGAAGCTGGGTGAAACTTCTCTCTACTATCTTTGCAACTTTAAATCTAAAATAAAGAATAAAAAAAAAGGGGGGGGGTTGTTAGATACATTCCATGGGATTTATTAAGTTGGTAGAACAGGCCATCAATCACCATTTCTCCCACCGGCCACCAACCTATCTAAGGAAAGACTAAAGGAATCCATTAAACAACCTTGGAGGGGCTGCAGAAGCCAGAGGAGTGACCCCGAGAGAAACACTGGGAGGGACTGGGTTCCAGTGAGAAGGGGGAATGGCACCTGACATCCTGTGGCAGTGCTTATGCAGCAGGCTCTCTGTTCTATACTTGATCATGACTGAGAAGCAGCAAAGCTGAAGATGGTAAAACAACAGAGGGCCCAGCAGCCTCCCTACACTTTCATTGTTTTGGTAAGAAGAAAAGATGAGTAGGTTTTTAGTAGTCAAGAGCTGTCTCGCTGCTTACTGGTACCCAGCTATAGAGAGAAGATGATGAAGCATGAAACCTGAGTGGGAAGACATTCAATGAGCTAGAAGTCATCCTGAATGGAACCGGTCTCCCATATTAGGATCTGAGGCTCTCATAGACCTACTCTTGCCCCCATAGAGAGTCAGTCCCTGGATGCCCACCCCACAAGGAGCACTGGTTGACAAGAGAGGATTTCAACAGCACTTTATTAATATGAGAGGTTGTCTCCTTTCCATTAATCTTCCCTCCAAAATCCAATACATTGAGGTAAACAGAGCCTAGAAGATAGGGAGGAAGTAGAGATGAGTGAATGCTGAGCTGCTCCCTTCCTGTCCCATGGCGGGGACAGCCACAGGGACACAGCTCTTCTGCACATGCAGGAGGCTGGTGTGGGAGTGGTCTGGCAGCACGAGCACAGGAGGGACCGTAAACAAGTCCAGTCACACAAGCTTTAGTCAAGCCACGGTTGGCATCATACCAGGTGGGCCAAAGCACAGCCTCGCCTAGAATCAGAATGAGAGGACACTACAAACTGCCGTGGTAAACAGCATGGATACAGAAAAGGTTAAAGAACTGGGTCCGTTTGTGAAACCTACTACCCCTGTTATGGAGGGCCACGAAAGCCCTGGGCCTGAACCCAGGCTCAGTCTGCTCTATGCCAGTGCTCCTTCGCTGGGTCCAGCTGGCTCCCTGTGACCCGGGGTAAGTCTTAAATTATCAAGGCATGAGTTCTAAGGAGGACGGCATGACAGATGGGTAACACAAGGTCCAAGTCATCAAAGTTGCTCTTTGGGCCCCTTCTCCCTGGCCGGTTCATTTGCTGAGTGCATTAGCACCCTTGCTGCTTTGGCCGAGAGCAGAGGCAATTCTTGGGAACATACCTCCAGGGCCAGCCAGTTTGCACAGTCCCAGCCTTGTTGCCAGCTCTGGCATGGCTGGACGGGGCCCGAGGCACGGGACTTTGCTGGACACCCTCTCCTTGGTCGATTTCCACAGCCAACGAGTAGACACTCAAAGAAGCCAGTTCAATTAGGCTTGGGAAGGGGACACTGCGTCTTTGAGTAATGAGGTTGGGGAACAGGGAAAACATTTTCCACTAGCTCATGTCTCACTGTATGGCATTCCGATTTCATGACACTTTGTAATAAATCACTGCTTATCACTCACATGGGAACAGAACATGGCTCCAGTTAAGATTCGTTAGTGATTGTAAAAGAAGAAACATGAATTGCCGTATATCAGGGCTGCTCCATCATCTTCCTGTCCACGGCAGCCACTTTTTTTTATTGTTATATTTACTGTAACCGTTGTTTAAAGCATAAATAAGTGGAGGGAAAGAGCCCCAAATATGAGTGATGAAAATAAATTTATCTTCTTTCTGCGTGTGTGCGAGCCTCTGACGATGACTCTGCACAGCAGTTTGCGCCGGGCGTCGGTGGTGGCTCTGTTCAGAGAAGCTCGGTGCACCTCAGGTTGCCCCCTGTTTCCCGCTCCTCCCCCTCCCCCCACGCCTTTGCTCTGTGCCAGGGAACCGGCAGCACATGCTTGTTCATGGATGGAGGCTTGGCATGTGTGCTGATCCAGTTCCAGGCTTTGGCCCCCTGAACTGTGTCAGCCTCCACGCTGGTGACAGAGGCCGGCATTCCTTATAGCTGTCCCTTCAGATCCCAGGGATCAGGGAGCATGTGTGGAGGAAGATAAGAGCTGGGATTTGGGGTTTGGGGTTTGGGCTGGGGGCCAACCTGTAAAAGCTTTAATTTAAGGTGATCCAGTGGGTGTGTCCTTTGGGATGAGTAGAGCCCTTCAGGAGAAAGTCCTGGCTGTGGACCCCGCCCACCCCCCACCCCCCAGGCTGGGACATCAGTGTCAGAGGCTCTCGGGTGCCTGACCCTTTGACAGCCCACGGCCCCCCCTCGGGGAGGAGTCCACAGAGGAAAGATCCGGTGCCTGAGGGGCGCCCACTGTTTACCTGGGGAAGACAGGAAGTTACAGGCTCGTTCTCGAAATGCGATGGGGTGCCCTGGCTAACTCCTCTCCAATAGACTTCCTGAGTTCCCCTGCCTTATCCCCTCATTCCCTCCCCACACCAGACACAGCCATGTGGGTGAGAGGGCCCCCGGTCGATGTCACAGGTCCATAGAACTTTCCAGAGAAGCTGAGGTGAAGCTGTCTGCTGCTGGCCAGCATTGCCTGGCAGCCATTTCTACTTTGTGAGAGGATCTGGAACATTCCAGATAGTTCTACAGAGAAACGCAACCCATCCACAGTTAGAAACGAAAGAGAAGAACCCTGGCCTGCGAGAGCCTGGGGCTGGAGGCCGGGAGGGGGTTTTGTTTGAACTGTTCTGGCCTTGGGGGGGGGGTGCCTGGACCAGGGGCTGCTAGGGGGACCTGGGTGTGTGCCCCATCCTGGGAAACTCAGTCCTAGTAGAGGAAAAGGAAAGGAGGGTCGCCTCTCAGGATTCCCTCCCCCTGGTCCTCACGCTGCTGCCTCCTGGCATCAGTGCTTCCCTAGCGGCAGGGGTGGGGTGGGGGCAGTGAGAGCCGGTGTGAAGGTCAAGTGGGGAGCCAGCAGAGGCACGCAGGGCAGTGGTAACTGGTTCCTAAAGGCTGATGGTGCCTTATGGTTGCTCCGTTCACTCCATGGATGTTTACTGAGTGCCCGGACGCCAGGCCCAGCCCTCCACCGTGACCAGACACCTCTGAGGAGGAACTGAGTGTCTCAAGCTCATTCTGGGGGCTGTCAACCCATTATCTCCGCTCCCAGCCCTCCCCTCCGGAGTCTTTTTTATCTGGCCCATTTCACAGATGGGAACACTGCTCAGAAGGGGGAAGTGATTTCTCCAATCAGTGGCCCAGCTACTCAGGTCCGATTTCGAAGCCCTTTCCTTATAACGCCCAGTCTCACGGATGAGCTCGTTTGAAGCCTTAGACCTACCTTTGAGCACAGGTGACACAGAGAGAGACCACCGCTCAGAGAGGCCAGGTGATTTGATCAACGCCACACAGAGCTCCCGAGTGGAAGAGCTGAGGACAGAGACCCTACATCTCTGTTCCCAGTGCACCCATTCCTCCCCCCGCCCCAGGGGGCGGAAATGGAGAGCAGAGCTTTTTAAGTTCCTCTCCTCTTGGAACTGATAAAGATGCCGCCTGCAATGTGCTATTTCATACTTGAATACTTCTAAAGTGAGCCGATTATATATTAAAATGGCACTCCCCATGTTTTCTAAATAGTTAAAAGATCTCTCTTAAACCTCATGACAGACATCCAGCCCACTTAGCAGCGTTATAAGGGCTTTGGAAAGAATTTATAGCATTTCACAGCATCTTCCAGTTTGGCGGCGGAGACGAAGAGTGACCACTTTCGTGCAAGAAAAAAAAAAAAATACTGGCAACAGAATGTGCTCCATGCTGCCAGTGAAAGCACCCATTTGGAATGAAATGGGGATGATGCTTCGAAACCAGGCTCAACGCAAAACCATAATTTGTGCAAACAGTTGTGTCTTGGGATGGCACTAGGGTAAAGGGCGTGCTCTTCACCAGGCAGCCCATACCCACAGGCTGAAGTTGTGTCTTCCCGTGAGGAGACATCACTGTACATCGCGTTTTCACTTCAAAACCGGCTTAATAACCATCGCACAGAGCGCTCTAGGCCACACAACGGGCAGCTTCATCTTACCCCCGCCCCCACCGCCTTCAAAACAGAAATCAGAACAGGAGAGTACATATTTGACAATGCTGTTCAGGCAACCTTGCTAACGATTTCTGAACCAGCTCCAACGGAGGCCTAAATGCCGATGGCATCCATAAACAACTCTGTATCGGCCAATTAGGGAGCCGCAGCCGAGCGTCCTGTCAGGGCCATCTGCATGGCGAGGCGTCTGAGATCAGAGCTGTGAGGGATGGCTCGGCGGCTCCGGGTGATGGGCGGTGTGCAGACGGATGACTATCATTAGGATATTACAGGGCCCCACACCTTCCCAATTACTGGCAGGCTTCCTTAATTACCACCGCGTCTCTCTAATAGGATCCCTGGCCCGGCTTATCAGCGCCTTCCCTCTGTCTACCTAAACCCCCACTCAGCAGTCGATCACCTATGAAAAATGAGACCATGCGACTTCGAGTGGCCTATTTAAAGGAATAAGAAAAATGAACGTGGAGGAGGCAGGGGGAAGTGCAGGAGCGAAGCGGCTAAAGCAACAGTCACAGCATTCTGGCCACGCGGGCTCTGTGGTTCCTTCCCAGAACCGCCCTGGGAGATGGCTGGTCATGTTAGAGCATGTATTGTGATAAGTATGGGAACATGAGTGTCTCCTTCACACACACACACACACACACACACACACACACTCTCACACTCACACTCAGACTCATTCCCTGCTTGAAATCTTCCAATGACTTGCATCAGATATAAAAAAAAAATGTAGGAGACAGAAACAAGATGGCGGCCTAGGTAGTCTCCTAAGCTGCCACCTCATCAACAATTTGGAAAAAAACAACAGCTAAAATTGAAAGGGATCACACCAGACCCACAGGAAAGCTGGCGGAATGGGAAGGCTACAACTAGACACAAAGCAGGGCGCCGCTGCTGCCATGTGGAGTTTAAAACTACGGCGGAACCGGAGCCGCCGGAGCCGCCGCCTCTGGGAATGAGGGAAGCCAGACCTCGCTCCGTCCTGCCCCGGGCCCAGGGAGTGGGCCATCCCGGCTGGCCCACCGTGGGAGCGAGGGAGCTGATGCGGGGCCTCCGCCATGCCTTCGGCTCCTGCCTGGACGAGAAGACTTTGAGCGCGGTCTCACTGCACGCAACCATCCAAGTCTGCAGCTGTCCCAGCCCGCCCGCTGTGCTGGTGAGGAGCTGGCGCAGCGCCTTCCATTCACAGTCTCAGCAAGTCCTTCCTCCGCTGCTGCATGGCCGGGCCGAAGCTTCTGCCACTGCCGCCATGTGGATTTTAAAAATACAGGGGAAATTGAACCACAGGAGCAACCTTCGCTGCCGTACCGCCGCCACCGCAAATAAGGCAAATCCACCGAAAACAGAGCTCACTCCGCCCTGGGCTCAGAGAGTGTGCGGCTTCAGAACTTAGCCTGCACGTCCACAACAGCTCCACTTCTGCACAGAATGAGACACCATTGAGGGTGGTCTCTCCGCCCGCAGCCATCTCAGCCCGTCCACAACCGTCCCGGCCCGTCCTCTGTGCTGGTGTGGAGATTGTGCGTGCTGGTGTGGAGATGGCGCAGCGCCTTTCGTTCCCAGCCCCGGCGAGTCCTTCCGCCACTGCCGCCATGTGGATTTTAAAACTACAGTGGAAACTGAACCACAGGAGCGACTGTTGCTGCCGCACCCGCCACCGCCACCACGAATAAGGGAAATCCACTGAGAACAGAGCTCACTACGCCCTGGGATCAGGGAGTGGGTGGCCTCAGAACTTAGCCTCTGAGTCCACAGCTGCTCCACTTCCACACTGAATGAGACACCTTTGAGGGTGGTCTCCCTGCCTGCAGCCATCTCAGCCCACCTGCAGCCGTCCCAGCCTGCCCGCTGTGCTGGTGAGGAGATGGCGCGGTGCCTTACGTTCGCTGCCCCAGCGAACCCTTCACCCTTCAGGGCCACCGCTGCAGGGCCAAGGAGGAGCTTCTGCTGGGACCCCAAGGAGGGGCGCCACTGCCGCCATGTGGATTTTAAAAATACAGTGGAAATTGAGCCACAAAAGCCACTGCCTGCGCCACACCTGCTGCCGCTGCCGTGAGTGAGGGAAGCCCACTGAGAGCAGAGCTCGCTCCACCCTGGGCCCAGGGAGTGGGCGGCTTCAGAGCTTGGCCTGCGCATCAGCAGCCGTTCCACTGAGACTCCTTGGAGCGCGGTCTCCCCGCCCGCAGCTGTCCCAGCCTGACTGCTGTGCTAGCAAGGAGCTAGCGTGGCGCCTCCAGTTCGCGACCCCAGCACCCCAGAGGGGCCCAGTGCCCCGGGTGAGCCATGTGTCCCAGGGAGCCGTGTGTCCCAGGGATCCGTGTGCCCCAGGTGAGCCGTGTGCCCCTAGGGGGCCGGGTGTCCTGGGAGAGCGTGTGTCCCAGGTGGCCATGTGCCCCGGGAGAGCCGTGTGCTCCAGGGGGCCGTGTGCACTGGGAGAGCCATGTGTCCCAGGGGAAGCAGTGGGACCCCGGGGGTGGGGCAGTGTGAACCAGAGGAGGAGCAGACTCTATTCATGTGGTCCTGAGATAGTCACCATAAACAAGCAGACTGCCAAATGAGGAGCGGATTCTATTCATGTGGTCCTGAGATAGTCACCATAAAACAAGGGGATTGTCAAAGGACAGCGGGGAGGGGAAGGAGACCTGGGGGAGATAAGAGAACAACCAAAGGACTTGTATGCATGAATACAAGTACAACCAATGAACACAGAACTCTGGGGAGGGAGGGCATGAATGGGAGATGGGGGGGGGCAATGGTAAGTTATGTACACATATAATACCTTAATAAATTAAAATAATAATAATAATAATAAAAGAAAATGTAAATTCCACCCACATCTCTAGCCTCCTTGTCTCTTCCTCCTCACCAGCTAAGCTCTACCTACTCTTTCGGCTCCTTTAACTTATTAATTGCACACCTGCCTCAGCGCCTTGGCACTTGCTGGTCCGCTTTTTCTAGAACATGGTTCAAATGGGACACAGTCACTTGGGGCTTGTTTCCGCACAGTCCTTGAGCTAAGAAAGCTTTTACATTTTATTTATTTATTTATTTAATATAGTTTATTGATTTTCCACAGAGAAGGAGAGAGAGGGATAGAGAGCTAGAAACGTCGATGAGGGAGAAACATCAATCAGCTGCCTCCTGCACACCCCCTACTGGGGATGTGCCCGCAACCAATGTACATGCCCTTGACCGGAACCGAACCTCAGACCTTTCAGTCCGCAGACCGACGCTCTATCCACTGAGCCAAACCAGTTTCGGCCCCTTTTATTTATTTAAAAAACACACACATATATTTTATTGCTTTTTTATAGAGAGGAAGGGAGAGAGATAGAGAGTTAGAAACATCAATGAGAGAGAAACATCCATCAGATGCCTCCTCCATACTCCCTACTGGGTATTGTGCCCGCAACCAAGGTACATGCCCTTGACCAGAATTGAAGCCGGGACCTTTGAGTCTGCAGGCCGATGCTCTATCCACTGACCCAAACCGGCCAGGGCAAGCTTTTACATTTTAAAGGATCAAAAGTGCAAATAAATAAATGAATGAAAGAAGAGGAAGAAGAAAAATGTTGCTGACACCTGGGTTAGAACACATACCCAGTTCTCCTTGGGATGGGTTCCTTTTTACACTCCAATCTCCTCCCAAGTCACTGCACAGAGTGGCTGTACCTGGAGGTGCTAGCACAGGCCCCTTCTGCTTCATTTCATCACGATAGTCACCAGAGAATGTTAATTTATTATGTGCATATATTAGTTGGCCACGTGGTTCTCAACTCTGGCTGGACATGGACTCACCTAGAGAGCTGTTAAAAATACTGGTGCAAATAAATAAATAAATAAATAAATAAATAAATACTGGTGCCTGTCTGGTCAGCATGGCTCAGTGGTTGAGTGTCGACCTATGAACCAGGAGGTCATAGTTCAATTCCCGGTCAGGGCACTTGCCCGGGTTACAGGCTCGGTCCCAAATATGAGGCATGCAGGAAGCAGCTGATTGTTGATTCTCTCTCATGATGTTTCTATCTATCTTCCCCTCTCCCTTCTTCTCTGAAATCAATAATTAAACACACACACACACACACACACACACACACACACACACACACAACAAAACAAAAAAAAACTGGTGCCTAGGACTGACTTCCAGAGAATTTGGGTCAATGGCTTGGGGTTGGGGCCCAGGCCTTGGTATACATACATTTCCAAAGCTTTGCCTGGGATTCTGTCAATAGTCTAGTTGGAGGATCCTGCTATTGTCTGTCTCTTCCTCCTGGAATGTTGGCTCCCTAAGGTCACAAGAATGATTCTGCTCTTCAAATGGTGACTGAGGCAGAGGAGGTGCCTGGCCAGTGTCCCACGATCCAAGGAAAGTCTATGTCTCACATGTGTGTACAAAGACCTGAGGATGACAGCACTGTGACAATGGTGCAGGGTCTCCCCAGCAGAAGGTGTGCATCACCGATGGGCGGCAATTCCAGGAACCCGGTTGACGGAGACCCAGCCCCTGTGGAGGGTGATGGAATGTGATCCTCCCCGCTGGCATCTTGCTATTATCAACAGCATTATCAGCGCTCAGCTGCTTTTACATTTATGCGTGATAATCCTCCCGCACGAGGACTCGGCAACCACCAAACTCGCTTCCTCTTTCAAATTAAATACACTGAAAAGAGCAGAGATTTCCATCCTTCATCTGCTCACAGATGATAAAACATTTCCAAATCGTCAGCCATCGCATTTTTTTTTTAAATTCTAAGGACGGCCAACTGTTCCCAGTGATTTCGATTACATTTCCTACCTATTATTTCATGTAATGGCATCCCTTAAATTTTAAATTAGCTTTGAAGAATAAAAATAATTGAATTCCTGCTGTTTTGTGTACATAGAGGGTGACAGGAGCTAATGTGATAATTTAAACTGTAAATGAGTCTTCACTTTGTGTTCATTAATTACAGCTAATTACTGAATTACAAACCTTCTTGGTTAGGCACTGTTATGTATTCATGTAGCATGTTGAATCTCCAGCTGGTATAAAACTGTTTTATAGACTTACAAGCTGACACACCAAGCTACCACTGAAACAATTCAGTTTGAAAACAAGGGGGGTGGGCACGCGTTGCTGCAAATGCTTCTCGGAATTAAAAGAACAGACACCATGCTTCCAACTCGTATCTTCGAGGATGGAGGCTCTTGCACGTATAATTAGAACAATTTATGCCACAGGAACGAAAGGGAGAGCAAGGCTGCTCTCCACTCCGAGTGAAAATCTATACTATAGCATGTAATTTGTGAGGCTCAAGTGTTCCTGCCCTTATCTTCTTGTTCCCTGGAAACTGAGCATCATAATTATTTATTAACTGATCCTGCTTTTAATAACAAAGAAGTGAAAAGGATGCTGGAGATCCCGCCCATTCTTTACGATCATAAACGGCCAGAAAGGAAAGGTTGAAACCGACAGGCCAAGGATGGGGTCAGGGTGCATTCTCTCTCGTTAAGTTAAAAAACAGCATGTTTTCACAGTGAGGCAGGCCCCGTGCAGGATGGAAGGTTAGCATCTTCTGCATCATTTTGGAGCCAGATAAAAGGCTCTGTGCTGTCTGGTTTGCTGAGATTTTCTCTAAAATAGTTGGGGGAAAGCTCACATGGACTGTGAGCTCCGCCAGGCCAGGTTAGCTTTGAGTGTCAGGGGAAGAAATATGCAAAGCCAATAGTAAGCTTAGTTTCATCACCTCCCTCATTTTTTCCACTCATTAGATAATTTTATCCGGCGTTTACTTTACAAGGCACACAATGCCAGGCACTATGAAGTACCAACAGATGAATCAGTAGGGATTTCACACCTGCCATGGACGATGGGTTAACAACCCTAATTTTTTCTTGGGGAATCACCTTTCTCTCATTCTCAGGCCAGGGCCTTGAGTAGGGGGATCACCCCACATCCGAGTTAGAAGGTTGGGCACCTGACTCCATCTGGCCAGTCAGCGTGTTCCATTCTTCTGGCCACAGTGGCTTGTCCAGGGATGAACACATGACCCAAGCCGGTCTAATGTAAGGTTTTTACTGGAACTCTTTTCTTTTTAAAAATATATTTTATTGATTTTTTACAGAGAAGAAGGGAGAGAGATAGAGAGCATTGATGAGAGACATCGACCAGCTGCCTTCTACACACCCACTACAGAGGATGTGCCTGCAACCAAGGTACGAGCCCTTGACCGGAATCGATCCTGGGACCCTCCTGTCCGAAAATCCAAGTTCTATCCACTGAGCCAAACCAGTTCCGGCGGGAACTCTTTTCTGTGGAGAAGCTGAGCCTGGTGCTTCTGGGTGGCTTCAGAGCCACTGGGAGGGGGGTGGCGGGGGGGAACCTGCCTGAGAATGATGCCACTGCAGAGGGATCAGATCTAGAGGCGCAGAAGGTCAGACTTCTCATGGCACCATGTAAGCTTTACATGAATCTGGTTACACCTTTGACCTTCACAGAGGACAGAACATTCCCTCTGTGCTTATGAAGGGACTTCCTGTCACGGGCCCTCACAGCCCTTACTAGTGCAAACATGATCATAAACCAAGACGCGGAAGGACACAGGGCCCACAAGGGCCTTCTGTGGGGCCCAGAGGAGGCGAGGGCCTATTCCAGCCGGAGAAGAGAAGAGGAGCCCTGGAGGCTTTCTAGAGGGGATGGGGTTTCCGCAGGGAGTTAACATAAAGGAAGGCTTGCTCTGGGAGGAGGCAGGGAGAGAGGGAGCAAAGAGATGGGATTCCCAGGGAGATCTGGGGCTTATCGCAGGATCACACGAAATTCCTGGGCCAAGAACTCATGAAGATGAGGGAAAGCGCTGAAGTAACTCACGGGCCAGACCCTGCCTGTATACCCAGGTAAGCCATTCGGGAGGTCAGGGGTAGAAGCACAGCTACACCCCGGGGTAGCAAGTGCCCTACCCATGGCAGTCCCAAAGCTCCTGGCTTTGTGAATTGTGCTCTCCTAATGACTTTGGGCAGGATCAGGGTGAGCAGGGTGGCTTCTTGACAGATAAAGAAAAGAAGGCACATTAGCCCTCGCTGGTGTGGCTCAGTGATTGGAGCTTCGGCCTGTGCCCTGAAGGGTCCTGGATTCAATTCCTGGTCAAGTACTTGGGTTGCAAGTTTGATCTCAGACCAGGTTGGGGCACCTTCAGGAAGCAACCAATTGATCTCTCTCTCTCCCTGCTCTCTTCCCGTTCCTTCCTCTCCATTCCTCTCTTCCACTTTGTCTAAAAATCAGTGAAAAAATAACTTCAGGTAAAGATTAACCCCCCCCCCCCAAAAAAAAAAAGAAAAGAAAAGAAAAGAAAAAGAAGGCACTTTACTCCCTTTTGTTAATCACGGGTAGGGTTCCGTAGGAACATTCTTTCAGAGATTCTCTCACGGTATGAGTTTCACGCTCACATACCAGGGCTCTGGAAGGATCATAGCTGTGCTCACTGAGTGTTGTTTCACAAGACACTGTGTTACAGCCTTTTTCAGCAGCACCAACAGCCACAGCAAACCACCCCTGAGTGCCCACTGCATCCTAGATAGGGCGCTGAGCTTCCTGATGGCACCAATACATGTTCGTCATTGTTGTTACTGAAAACAAAAGTCAGCAGAGAGCTTACTATGTGCCTACCACTGTGCCAAGTGCTTTTCTGCATCATCTCATTTAATTTTCACCGCAGCCCTGGGAGTGTTATCTGGCCCATTTTACAGATGAGGACACTGAGTCTTAGAGAGAGAGGTAAAGTGACTCACCCAAAGTCCCACAGCAATAGGGGAGCTGAGTCTACACATTTGGATTCTCAAATAAATGCTTTCTGCTACCTGGCCCACATGCCTTCCCTTAGTTTTCTTTTTATTTTTTTCATATGGATCCGTTTTTCACTTTTGTCTAAGGCTCTTCCTGCACTTTGTTCTCATCACCCTGGGAAACAGGAACTAGATAAGGAAAGGGCCAGCACCGCAGTGTCGCAGAGCAGCCCTGTCCTGTCTCTGAGGTCTTTGTTGCATTTCCTGCCATAGAGCTCTCTCCTCTTGGTCTTCCTTGTCTTTGCGCCTCCAGCATCTTGCCCTAGATTTTCCCATGGAGCCTGGTGCATGGGAAGCAGTCAGATGCTTTCGGTACAACTGAGCTGCACTGAATTAAAATCACTCCGTACCTAAGTTTTCAAGAGCCAGTAAGGTCTCCAAACCAACAGGGAAATCCCTCATGAAAGGGCTAGGTGGCTGATTCAGAAGCTTCCTGTCTTTTTTGTGGGTGGGGAATATCAGGTATCCCGGGCTTCTTGGTTTTGTTTTTTCTTTTTCATTCATGGGCATTCAGAAATACCATGTGAAAGAAAGCACACACTCTCCTGTTTCAGCTTGGAGGATTCTGGGTGGGGTTTAGGCAAACCAGTTTGAATAAAGACTCGGAAGGGGCCCGGCCGACCTGCCACAGCTGCGTCTCCGGATCTGCCTGCTCACAGCCCCGCTAAAGCTCTGTCAGCCACTGCAGTCCTGGGTGCCAGGCAGATGGTTGCAGGATTGTCCGAGGTCCCAGAGAAACCTCAGAAAGCCCATGCGCCCAAATAGACCTGTGCCAAGCATGATGTTTGCTTGCTTTGTGGTTGTCCAGGCTTCCTAAGTTCTTCTGTCTGCGTTTATTGTAGCTGAAAGCCCAGTATTGACCTGCAAAACCGCTACATGTGGAAACCAAGTCAAATAACTCTTTGGGGACAACTCAAGTGTCTTTCCTTCATGAAACCCGTCTTCCTGTGATTCCTCTAAACCCTGTTTCCAGGACCAAGTGCCTTAGCACTTACTGGTATGTTGTCTGTCGTGCTGGGAGACTACTTCTCATCTCGGTACAATGATCCTTTTGCTGTTAACTTCTTGATGGTGAAGACAGGGGGCTTTGGGCTTTCTCAGGCTTGAGTTCAAGGCCAATCTGCCACTTCCAAACTGAGTGACCATAAACAAACCATGTGGCCTTTCACAAACTTAATTTCCTCTTCTGTGACAGGTGACTGATGACATCTCTGAGGTCATGGTGGTGATTACGTGAGATAGTGCATGTGCAATACTTCATGTTCAGTTAAGTACTCATCAGGTCATTTTTGTTATGTTGTGATGGTGATGACATTGACAATGATGACGGCATCTCATACTGTTTAAAAACTCATTGCACGCAGGACATTTTAGGCCTATAATACTTCCTTAGTCCATATTTGATGATTCAGTAATACTAATCCAGAGTAGGAAACAGATCTCCAACGACTGCTGCTGCTGGATGAGGAGGGACTGGGGAGGAACGGAGAGGGCTCAGATAGAGCATCCTTGCCACGGGCAGAGCCCCTGGGATGGATGCTGTTGGTTGCCTATCCGATATCCATTTCCCTCTTCTGACTTGCTGATAAAATTCTGGCTTTGTTTTTAGTGGCAACATGCACAACTAAATGCTCATGTCATCGGATCTTATAGCCAGGAAGGATGAAATCACATGGTTCTGGCTGAGGAGGTTTAAGTGAAGTTCTGCTGGGATTCTGGGAAAGTTTGCACCTCTGCGGAGAGGGAACAAAGGTGGCTGTCCCCTTTTCTCACCTTTTGTAAAAACTAAATTTATTGGGGTGACATTGGTTCACAAAACCTTTCAGGTTTCAAGTGTACAACTCAACACAATGTCATCTGCATATGAATGAAATGCTTACTTTGGGACAGACGCAGCATCGTACTTGGTATGTCATAGGCACTAAGATAAATATTTCAAATGTGGCATGAAAGCATAAATGGTAAGTCACATGCTCCTCTCCACAGCGCCACCAAATGGCTTATCATCTTCCTTCCCCATCATAGATTTATTTCAGATGCTTCCTTATCTCGTCCTACAAATGGGAGTGATAATAATTCCCACCTTTTGGGGTACTGTAATATTAAGTGAGATGCTACATATAAAGAGCTGCTGTGTGCTAGGTCCAGTGTTACCGTAAGTGACTTTCTTATCCTCTCTTGGTGAAATTAACACAGGGACAAACAGCTTAGAGATCTGGGTCAAATCCATTCTGCATTCTGGGTTTCAGTTCTCCCCACTGTAGAATGTGGATTTAAGACAGAATCAGCATTTCCTAAAGTTCTTGTCACATACAATCTTCTTGACAGTCACTTGTATTCTTGCTACTATTTTTTCAACCTAATATCTTTATTTGATATGAGTCACTTTTTAAAGCCTTATTATAAGCAATAATATCCATGGAATCATAGACATATAGGGCGGGGCAAAAATAGGTTACTAGCTGTTCATATGGATAATAAGACAATACTCTATAATAAGAGGGTAATATGCTAATTAGAACAGACGATGTTTCAGATGTCATTCTGGGTGCCTGCTGGCATTGGAGGAGGGAAGTCTGGGTCTCAAGTGCCAGAGATAAGCTGGTGCCAGCAGCCAGGAGAAGGAAGGCCTACTCTTACATGAATTTTTGTGCATTGGGCCTCTAGTTAAGAAATATAATACAAGAATAAACTCTGTGTTTTGAATGCTCACAACTGTAAACCTATGTTTTTGCCACCCTATATGTCAGTGCTTCTCAACTGGGGGTGATATTGAACCCCAGAGAACATTTGGAAATGTCTGGAGACGTTTTAGTAGCCTCATTTGGTAGTGATGGTGCTGGCATCTGGTGGATGGAGGCCAGGGAAGCTTTTATACATCCCACAATGTATAGGACAGCTGACAACAGCCCACAAGGACAATAGTGCTGAAGTTGAGAAACCCCCATACATACACATGTACACACACACACATGCATTTGAATACACTTGAAAAGAAATATGTAATCCTCCCCCCTACCAAAAGATCATCCAAGTACCATCTAAATCTCCCTACATAGCCTCAGGGACCAGAGTACCAAGTGTGGGGAGTTCCCTAATGAGCTGATTTCAAAAAGTCCCTTCTGCTCTAAAACTCAGTGAAGTCAAATTGAAGACAACAGATTGTTTCTCTTATTACTTAGGGCAAAGAAAGGAATTTCTTCAGAAATAGCACATCATCTTTGGGAAAACAACCATCCTCATGTCCACATAATGATAGCTGTATCCCTAGAAATGGTCTGAATTTCCAGAGACCGTACCTTGAAATATAAGCATCTCTTGGAGTCATGTGACGACCCCCATAGTCTCAGCACTCGAAGTACATGCCAATCAAGAGTCTCAAATTCCTGGTAGCGCAGTGGATGGCTACCATCCTCCCGCCCTGGCCTGGGAAGCATGCTGTCCACACACACGGCAGTCCCATAGCAGAGCCAGGGTTAGGATTGTAATTTCCCTCTCTTTCTGACTTCCCGAAAATGGCATTGTAACCCCAGTGAGCTCATTGCCCACCCTCAGCCATTAACAGGAATTGGGAATACATAATTTGCAATTGATTGCAATGGATGCAGAGTCCCAAGGCCACATTTGAAAACTCTCTTCAGGGAGTTCTCTGCTTGTATGTGATAAGCAGAATCCATCCTTAAATCGGACCCATTTACACGTCAAGGTGAGAAGCCATGATGGGGAAGACTGGAGCCGGAGCTAGAGAGGTGACTTAGAATCCTGCCTTGTTTTCTACCTGAGCTATAATAGCAACACGCAATGGCTGTGTGTACACAGTTCAGACTCCACGCTCAGTGCAATTTCGAGAGGCGGTTAGAGAAGGAGCTGTACTCCCATTAACCAAAGCAAAGACTGAGTTTGGGGAACCACCACAATGCCATTTCTGTATCTCCATTTCCTCAGTTTCTAATTTGCATGATTCTGGGACAGCCTAACAGACATGCCGCCTCCATAGGATGCAGCCGACCCTTCCCCTCCTGGAATTGGGGGAGGGGAATAATCTAGACGGACTTACTTGAAAGTAGAGACACTAGTTGGTGCAGTTACACCAAGCCATTCATAGCAGAGTTTAACCCCTTTGATGATTTGGATAAGTTAACGGTTCCCTGGAAGTTCACATCATCTCAGACCCACACACATTCTTATGTGCATTGTCACTGGTTACTATCCCTTCCTTGTTGAGGTCCTTAGCAGAAACAATTTTTGTTTACTTGGACACCAATGTGGGTCAGGTCTCTAGACTTCACACCCCCCTCATAATATGGCTAGAATTCCTGGAGTCACGATGAAGCTAGGATTCACCAGAGAAGGGCACAGAGAAAAAGCAGCATTCCCAGGAGGTGACCCTCCACCCCAGTTGATAGAGCTATTCAATGAAGACGTTCAAAAGTAACAAGTGTCCTTCAGACTTAGCTCTCTGCAGTCTCTGCTTTGGATTCAGAAACCTGTATCAATGTGAGGCCCTCAGCGTCGCACCCACCTACTGCTGGCTAGTTGCTTTCTCTCAAGTTGAAGAGGGGAAAGCTAGAGGAAATTCTTTCTCCAGGTACACCTGCTTGCACAAGCTGAAGATGAACGTGCTCACTTCCTTTTACCGATTCTGCTGTTCAAGTAGGGCAGGGGAGAGTGGAGGGAGTGAGGACCTGGCATGCAACCCAGAAGGGTAGGAGAAGCTGAAATCACACCTCTCGTCTCTCCACTAAGGTTTGATTCTCTTTATGACTGTGATCCGCCAATCCGTAATCAAGGGTTAATTTCACAGCTCACTGCTTCATCTAGCATAATATCCATTCAGACTAATTAAATCTGTCTAATAATGTGAGTGTCTTTGTCTTTGTTCTTCCCCTTCTTTGTTTTACACCCTTCACATCTCATCTCCAGAACCACACGCCATCACACTCTCCTTGACAAGCAGAATCCATCCCTAAAATTAAAACATTCCTGACCTATCTGCAATGACAAGGCAGGCGAGCTGCACGGCGCTCCGGCCCATGAAGGGAGCTGACACATTTGTTTTTAATTTCAAAAGAGTAGAAAGTGAAGATCTGACCCCGTCAATCAAGCCCCGTGACAAGTTTAATCATTGGTGCCCCACAAAAATCACGGCTAAATAGGAATGCAAATACTGTATCACAGGGCTCTTATAAATGCTAATCAAGGAGAAGTAATCAACTGACAATTTCACTGATCTCTTTTCTGAAGAAGTCACTCAACTGCTGGGTCTCTGGGCCACAAAGAGAAGAGAGAGAGACAAAAGGATGGATGTGGTTTCCCCCCAACCTTCCTATTATTTTTCCTTCCAGGACATTTCTTTTTCAAGAGAGAATTCACTCTTTGATCCATCGTTGAACTTTAAAGCAAAGAACTTACACAGTTATATGTCAAATGTACTTTATTATCAGTACCCGGCCAGGCAGACAACGCACCGAAACTTCCGCTAAAATAAAAATCATCATTTATCTTTGTCATTAATCTGTTCTCAAATTCTCTTATATCTTAAAAGTGACTGACCTTCTCTGTGAGATGGGGAGGGGGAAAAAAGTTTTATAAGTAGTTGGAAATCTGAAAATTGTGATCATGGTAAAAAGAAAGAGAGAGAGAGAGAGAGAGAGAGAGAGAGAGAGAGAGAGAGAGAGAGAGAAAGAAATATGGAGAAAGAGAAATCCCCTTAAAAAAAAACTTGATCCAGGGCTGATGAAGAATTTATAAGCAATCACCAAAAAGCTCTGAGCCAAGCGGCTCTGCCCTCAGCGTGGACACTTGACAGTGCTTAGAGAAAGAACACGGAAATTGGAGGCATTTTTTCCACATGGGCCCTGAGAGCTTTGTGTTTTGCAAAACTTAGAATTTGAGGTTTTTTTTTTCTTTTTTTCTATTTTTTAACCAGGAAGTCCTAAATAAATTTAATCCATTGATTACTTCTACTTGAAACACCTATTTCATGGAACCGTAGCAAGAAAAGAAAAGAGCCAGCATCAAGTTACTCCAATATATATATATATATATATATATATATATATATATATATATATATATATAATATATATACATATACATATATATATATAATATATATATATACATATACATATATATAAATTGATTTTTTACAGAGAAAGAGAGAAGGATAGAGAGTTAGAAACATTGATGAGAGAGAATCATCGATCAGCTGCCTCTTGCACACCCCCTACTGGAGATGTGCCCGCAACCAAGGTACATGCCCCTAACCAGAATCAAACCTGGGACCTTTCAGTCCACATGCTGACGCTCTATCCACTGAGCCAAACCGGTGTCAGCAAGTTACTCCATTTTTGCCCTTCCCTAAATATAGAACGTTCTAGAAGTTCAGGGATTGGCAGATTATTCCTGTGGAACTTACCAAACCTAGTTCCAAATAATCAAGGTGGTCGCCTTCATCATAAGGACAGAAAAGTGGAATTTGCGAGTTTTGTTGGAGATGGTAGTTTCCCATTTTTGTCTGTTCCCTGTAAGAGATGAATGGACCAGATCCTGCTTGCTGCCTGTTCATGTGCTAAGAAAGTCCTTTACATTGTATTTCCTTGTTTGTTTATTTATTTAATGTTTTACTTATTTTAGAGAGAGAGGAAAGGAGAGGGGGAGAGAGAGACAGAGAGAAAAATCAATGTAAGGAAAATATCGATAAGCTGCCTCCTGCACACCCCCTACTGGGGACCAAACCCAAAACCTGGAAATGTACCCTGACGGAAATCAAACTGGTGACCTTTTAGTGCTTGGGATGATGCTCCAATGAACTGAGCCACACCTGCCAGGGCAGTTTTTACATTTTTAAATGGTTGAGAAAAAAATGAATAGGAGAACATTTTGGGATGTGATCATTGCATGAAATTTTCAAATTCCAGAATGCTAATGTCAGTGACCATAGGAAGTTGTGCTGGAACACATTTGGGCCTGTTTCCTTGTGTGTCTTTATGGCTGGGTTCATGCTGCAGAGGCAGAATTCAACTGTGGCAATGGAGGTTGTGTGACTTAACAATGTAAAATATTCCCTGTCTGGCTCTTTTTAGGAAACATTTATGGATCCCTGTTTTATATCGTCATGCTAGGTTTTGGTTGTTCCTCAGTTTCCCTGCCATGGAAATGTCTCTTTTCCAACAGCTATGCTGAGGTATAATTGATAAATAAAACTGTAACTATTTCAAGTGTACCCTGAGATGATTTAACATGCATTATGAAACCATGACCACAATCATGTTAATTAACATACCATCACTCCACTTACTTTTTGTGTGTGTGTGTATTGAGAAAGCTGACGGTCTATTCTTTTAGCAACTTTTAAGTACACACTATTATTAATGACTAGAGGCCTGGTGCAGGGATTCGCGCACTGGTGGGGTCCCTTGGCCTGGCCTGCAGAGATTGGGCCAAAATAGGCTCTCCAACATTCCATGAGGGCCCTGGATTGTGAGAGGGCACAGGCCAGGCCAAAGGACCCCACAGGTGCCCAATCAGGGCCAGGGAGGGACCTCGGGAGGGCTTCAGGGCAATATGGCCCCTCTTGCCCAATCCCGATGGGCTGGAGCCCAGCAGCAAGATAACCTACTGATAGGAGAGTCTGCTCCCTGGTGGTCGGTGTGTGCCTTAGCAACTGGTCGAACAGTCCAATGGTGGGTCACTCAGCATACTAAGCTATTATTATAAAGGATAGTCATCATGCTGAAATCAGACCTCTAACTCACTCATCTTCTGACTAAAGGCTAATACCCCTTGACCAGCATTGACCCATTTCTCCCACGTCCCAGTCTCCAGTAATCACCATTCTACTCCGTTTCTATGAATTTGTCTTGAAAAAACCCTGCATATAAGTAAGGTCCCGAGTATTTGTCTTTTTCTGCCTGGCTTATCTTAGTTAGCATAATGTCCTCCAGGTTAATCCACATTGTCACAAATGGCAGGATTTCCTTCTATCTCATAGCTGAATAACATTTTGTTGTATGGAAATTTTCAATAAATGAACATCATCAGCAATGCGTTTGGTTTCTCAGATGGAGGTTTTTAGTTACTGGAGGAGGACAGGCTCCCTTCTGGGGAGATGAGTGCCTCAGGGTGCCAGACCCTGAGGATGGGCAACTTCTCTGAGAGAGAGGTGCCCCTCTCTTCAGGGTCAGTCAGTCACAGAGCCCCGGGGCTGCTGGCTGCTCCAGGCCCAGTAACATTGCTTCAAATTAAGATGGAATTTGTTTTGGAATAATAATGGGGCTCTAAAAATAGAACACTGATGACAACAACAAAAAGGGATCCGTTTCTCTATTTCTATTCTAGTGTGGAGTCCCTGGAAGCCAGTGTGACCCAAGTGGTAGTACCTATGCTGGGAAATAAAGAGGGCATTCAACCTGTTGCTCTAACAATACAATGGCAGCAAATCACAAGAGATGATATTTCTTTCTGCCCCACATGCCCACTAATCGTTCCATACTCAGACACTATCTACTTTAAAAGCATAATGGTTATCCAGAATGCTCTCTTAATATTTTCTAGGGTCGTTTTGTTATTCTTATTTTATAGTTAAACCTATTTTCCTTGGGTTAGGACAAAGGTTCTCAACTGGGTGACTTGTGTCCCCAGGGGAAGGAGGAGAGCAAGGCCAGGGAACAAGAAGGATGTTGGGGATGGTTTGCAATGTCTGCAGACACTTTTGTTGTCACAACTGAAGAAGGGTGCAGAGCTACTGGTATGCAGTGGGTAGAGGCCAGGGATGCTGCTAACATCATATACATATTTGACAGGTCCCCCACAAGGGGGAAATATTTGGCCCCAGATGTCTATATAGCTGAGGTTTAGAAACTCTCAGTTAGGGAAGCAAAACAGTGCAAGGTACTTGCCTTTGGTGCTGCATAAACCTGGATTTTAACCAAGGTTTCTCAAACTTGCCAATACTGACATGTAGGTTGGCTAATTAGTAGTGGGATGGGGGCCGACCTGTGCCCTGTACCATATATGGCCTCTACCCACACGGTGCTGGCAGTGCCACCACCCTCCAGGAGTGATAAAAATGTCTCCAGATCTTGCCACTGTTCCCTGGGCAGGTGGGCAGTGTCACCCTGGTTGAGAAACACTGGTTTAAGGATGAACTGGTGACTTGCTGGCTTGGTTATGTTGAACCTGCCACGGACTGCCTGAAGGGAGGTGAGCCCATGCATGGAAGAGGTGCCACGTGGAAGTGCTCAGAGCTGTCGCCAGAAAACATTGATCTGAAGATATTTTCTAAAAGGGGTTGGCGCAGTTTACAGAAAACTCTGAAAGAGGAAGTGTGTGGAGCTTGTTGAGACCCGACTCAGGGCTAAGTAGGCCCTGCTGCCCAGGGTGTAGAGAAGCCTGTCTCCACTCTCACAGATGAGGAAGCTGAGACTCAGGAAAAGTATGTGATCCAGCAGGAGCCCCAGCTGGGAAGTGCTGGGGCTGGAATTCAAGCCCACCAAGGCCCAAATATATGGAAGCAACCCAAGGCATTAGGTTTCTAACTGGAGTTTTGCTTTCTTTGAATAAGTTACTGCACTTTTTTAAGCCTCTGTTTTCTCATCTATAAAATGGGGTTAAGAATGTAGCAAGGAGCTACATAGGTAATGTCCTTCGTAGGAGCTGGCCCAAAGTAGGAACTCCAATTACTACCAAGTAGCTATTAGTACTTGCATCCATACTCTTTTTTTTTTTTAAATATATATTTTATTGATTTTTTACAGAGAGGAACAGAGAGTCAGAAACATCGATGAGAGAGAGTCATCGACCAGCTGCCTCTTGCACACCCCCTACCGGGGATGTGCCCGCAACCAATGTACATGCCCTTGACCGGAATCAAACCCGGGACCTTTCAGTCTGCAGACCGACGCTCTACCACTGAGCCAAACCGGTTTCGGCTGCATCCATACTCTTAATATGTGCCACGTTGCCCCTGAAGTCCTCACAATAAACTGAAGGGGACTTAATTATTTTGTAATGAATGTGAGTGTAGTCAGGGGTGATTTGAACAAATAAATATATTTTACGGTGAATAAAGATGGCTTTGTTCTCCCTCTTCTCCCAGCACTGCTTTCTATTCTTTGGACTCTAGATTATTATGAGGGAAGTCCAACCTTTGAAAATTAATCCTGTAGAAGTGATAAATGAGAGGCCTGACTGGGCCTTGTACATGTAATGGTGGAAGTCAGTTCATTCTAACGCAGAGGCTGCTTAAGGCTGCGGTGCTGTATGATTGACACTGGGTCTAACAGATGGGTCTGAAGAGTTTTCAGTTCCTTCTTGAGAAGGTACAAATTTCTGAGTGGTGTTCCTTTTGTCTTATTCCTAAGCAACCACCACTCTTTTCCTTGATCACCACATGGAATATTACTCAGCTATAAGAAGAGATGAAATGCTGCCATTTGTGACAACATGGATGGATTTTGAGAATATTGTGCTCAGTGAAATAAGTTAACAGAGAAAGTCAAGAACCATATGATTTCACTCATATGTGGGATATAAAACTGAAATCAACAGATGAACAAACAAGTAAAATAAGCAAATAAGAATTCATAGACACAGATAACAATGTGGTGGTTATCAGAGGGAAGGAGGGTGGAGCATGGTCAAAGGTAAAGGGGACAGAAAAAGATTTGACTTGGGTGGTGGGCACACGATGTAATATACAGAAGATGTATCATAGAGTTGTATAACTGAAACTATATAATCTGATAAACCGATACCACCCCAATAAATTTAAGTAAAAGGGGGGGGGGGAAGGAAAAAAATAAAACCACACAGTACTGGTAAGAATCACCTTTGTGTCCTCCTAAGATGGGACTAAAATATCACAAGAGACTAGAGGAGAGGTTTGGTCTGTTCTATTCATTCCCAAAACCATCTACTGAAAAGTTTGAGTTCCTGAGTTCTGAAGGAAGTGTCAATGTCCACATGCTTTGATATTACTGGGTCCACTTCCTATGGACGTGAGCTTTTCAAATGGAGATGGTGGGTCTTGTTGCTGCTCCATCTCCAGCTGGTTTCAGCTAGTGTCTGATGTGCAATAAGGAGGCACTCACAGTGTTTGTGGCATGAATCCACATGGGACAAAGAAAGAGAAATTGTGCACCATTGTAGAGAAAAGGGCTCTTAGTTTAAACCAAAGCTACTCAAATTGGTTTCCACGGAAACAGCTTTGGGGGATGCCAATAGGTACTATGTGAATAGATAGATGGCTGTGTAGACAACCATGCTGGGGTGAGACTGGGTTGACCAGGACTCTACTGCAGGACTTGTCATGGCCTTTATCTTTTAATGCTAATGGCATACACAGCACTTGGCATTGACAAAACTTATTGGATCCCATCAGCTATTTTTTCATGTATATTTTAAAATGGGGGAATATCCTCAGGGACATTGGCAAATGGTCCCCAGTACTCAGTTCTTATTTATAACCTCAATCTCTCTCTTTCTCTCTCTCTCTCTCTCTTCCTCTTTCTCTCTCTGATTTTCAATCCTTTCCATCTCACAGAACATATAAACTAATTAATAAACTTCTGTGGCACACCAAAAAATGTTTTTAAAAAAAGGAATAGTTTTGATTCATTCACACTAGACAGCTATTGTTGTGTTGGCTGTTGTCATTCTTTTTATTTGACAATCTAAGGGAAAAGAGGTCAGTACCCCTGACTAAATAGTCAGGTATTGCATGTTTTACGAATTCTTGTGGCAGCTGAGTTTTCCAGCTGAAAATTTCAACTTTAGAGCAATTTTTCTCAGCTAGGAGGAAACTTTTGTCTCCTAGGAGACATTTGATGGTCAGTAGCAGAGGAGAGGGAGTGCTGCTGCCATCTGGTGGCTGGAGGCCAGGGATGATGCTCAACATTCCATGTGGCATAGGACAGCCCCACAAGAGAATGACCCTGTTTAAGATATCAATAGTACCCAGGTAGAGAATGCATCTGCTTAAAGTGCTTCAGTTTGCTGCCTTTAAGGGCCCTTTGAATCCAGCTCTGTGGACTGAACTAATTGAGAGAATGAGTATGACTCAGAACAACAACAACAAAAATATATATATATATATTTGGGGATTAAGTTCAAGAAGTGAACTAGCCAAAAAGGAATCAATGGATTATTTCTCTATATGATGAAGGGAATTCCTATTATTATTCACATTTACACATTGAATAACTATTTATGGTGCATCTACTATGTTTTGTGCATTATGCTAGATCCAGGGCCTGTAAACTTTTCCTACAGGACCAGGTAGGAAATATTTTAGGATTTGTAGGACATAGGGTCTCTCTGTATCAAGAATAAACCTTAGACCGAAACAAGATGGAGGCCTAGGTAGTCTCCTAAGCTGCCACCTCATCAACAATTTGGAAAAAGACAACAGCTAAAATTGAAAGGGATCGAACCAGACCCACAGGAAAGCTGGCAGAATGGGATGGCTACAACTAGACACAAAGCAAGGTGCTGCTGCTGCCATGTGGAGTTTAAAACTACGGTGGAACTGGAGCCACCGGAGCCGCCGCCTCTGGGAATGAGGGAAGCCAGACCTCGCTCCACCCCGGGCCCAGGGAGTGGGCCATGCGGCCGGCCCGTCGTGGGAGCAAGGGAGCCGATGCTGGGCCTCCACTGCACCTTCGGCTCTTGCTGGGAATGAGACGCCTTTGAGCGCGGTCTCCCTGCCGGCAACCATCTCAGCCCGCAGCTGTCCCAGCCCGCCTGCTGTACAGGTGAGGAGATGGCACAGCATCTCCCCGCCCACAGCCATCTCAGCCTGGCCTCCGCACACACCGTGCTGGTGAGGAGTTGGCTCGGCGTATTCCGTTCGCGGCCCTGGCGAGTCCTTCCTCCGCTGTTGCATGGCCGGGCCTAAGCTTTTGCCACTGCCGCCATGTGGATTTTAAAACTACAGTGGAAACTGAACCACAGGAGTGACCGTCGCTGCCTCACCCGCTGCCGCCGAGAATGAAGGAAACCCATCGAGAACAGAGTTCACTCTGCCCCGGGCCCAGGGAGTGGGCGTCTTCAGAACTTAGCCTCCGCGTCCGCAGCTGCTCCGCTTCCGCCCCGAAAGAGACACCTTTGAGCGCAGTCTCCCCGCCTGCAGCTGTCCCAGCCTGCCCGCCGTGCTGGTGAGGAGATGGCGGGGCACCTTCCATTAGCGGCCCTGGCGAGCCCTTCGCCGGTCAGGCCCACCGCCGCAGGGCCGAGTTGGAGCCTCTGCTGGGACCCCAAGAAGGGGCGCCACTGCCGCCATGTGGATTTTAAAAATATAGTGGAAATTGAGCCACAAAAGCCACCGCCTCTGCCGCACCCATCGCCGTTGCCGTGAGTGAGGGAAGCCCATCGAGAGCAGAGATCGCTCCACCCCAGGCCCAGGGAGTGGGCGGCTTCAGAGCTTGGCCTCCACGTCAGCAGCCATTCCTCTGAGACTCCTTGGGGCGCAGCCTCCCTGCCCGCAGCCATCCCAGCCTGCCCGCCGTGCTAGCGAGGAGCTAGCGTGGCGCCTCCAGTTCTTGACCCCAGAACCCCAGAGGGGCTGTGTGCCCTGGGTGAGTTGTGTGTCCCAGGGGGCTGTGTGTCCCGGGTGAGCCGTGTATCCCAGAGGGCCGTGTGCCCTGGGCAAGGTGGGTGCCCCAGGGGGACCGTGTGTCCCAGGAGAACCATGTGCCCCCAGGGAAGCAGTGGGACCCGGGGGGAGGGGTGGTGTGAATCAGAGGAGGAGCGGATTCTTTTCGTGTGGTCCTGAGATAGTCACCATAAAACAAGTGGATTGTCAAATGACAGCGGTGAGGGGAAGGAGACCTGGGGGAAGATAAGAGAACAATCGAAGGACTGGTATGCATGCATATAAGGGACACCGAAACAAGATGGTGGCCTAGGTAGTCTCCTAAGCCGCCCTTTCATCTCATCAACAATTTGGAAAAAAACAACAGCTAAAATAGAAAGGGATCGCACCAGACCCACAGGAAAGCTGGCAGAATGGGAAGGCTACAACTAGACACAAAGCAGGGCGTTGCTGCTGCCATGTGGAGTTTAAAACTTCGCTAGGACCCGCTGGAGCTGCCGCCAGGAATGAGGGAAGCCAGACCTCACTCCGTCCTGGGTCCAGGGGGTGGGCCATCCTGGCTGGCCCGCTGTGGGAGTGAGGGAGCTGATATTGGGCTTCCGTCGTGCCTTCGGCTCCTTTAAGCGGTCTCCCCGCTCGCAACCATCCCAGCCCACAGCTGTCCCAGCCCGCTGTGCTGGTGAGGAGCTGGCGCAGCGTCTCCCCGCCCGCAGCCATCTCAGCCCGGCCTCCGCGCATGCCGTGCTAGCGAGGAGCTAGCGTGGCACCTCCAGTTCATGATCCCAGTGCCCCAGAGGGGCCGTGTGCCCTGGGTGAGCCGTGTGTCCCAGGGGGCCATGTGCCCCAGGTGAGCCGTGTGCCCCGGGAGAGCCATGTGCTCCGGGGGAGACATGTGCCCTGGGAGAGCTGTGTGCCCTGGGGAAGCAGTGGGACCCAGGGGGAGGGGCGGTGTGAACCAGAGGAGGAGCAGATTCTATTCATGTGGTCCTGAGATAGTCACCATAAAACAAGCAGATTGTCAAATGACAGCGGGGAGGGGAAGGAGACCTGTGGGGAGATAAGAGAACAACCGAAAGACTGGTATGCATAAATATAAGTACAACCAACAGACACAGAACTCTGGGGAGGGAGGGCATAATGGGAGGTGGGGGAGGCAATAATAAGCTATGTACACATATAATACCTTAATTAATTAAAAAAATATAAGTACAACCAGTGAAGACAGAACTCTGGGGAGGGAGGGCATGAATGGGAAGTGAGGGGGGCAATGGTAAGCTATGTACACATATAATATCTTAATAAATTAAACAAAAAGAGTACTAAAAAAAAAAGACTAAACCTTGTCATTGTAGGACTAATTACTGAATGAGTGTGGCTGTTACACAAACAGGCAGTGCAGGATTTGGCCCATAGACAAAGATGCTAATCTTTGTTCTAGATGTTGGGGAAACAGAGATAAAAAAGAGCAAAGACACAGCTCTCAAGAAGCTCACAGTCCAGGGGAATTTATAAGTAAATAAAACCCAACAACTGTACAAAGAAATGGGGCCAGATTAGCAGATTTTCTAGATATTGTTACTATGTTCAGTATACCTATATTGTCAGAGAAGCATGTTTTTTCCCTATTTGAACACCATTTCCCACTACCATCGTCCTGCCAACTATGGAAACTTGCAACAAACATCCAAAGTGCTTGGCTGAACAGTGGGACACAGAGAGGTTTTACTTTCTCCTCTCCCTCTGTCTCTGCTGCAGCTAACAGTCTGTGGTGTCCTCCGATGGCCTCCTGCCTTACTCCTGTATCCACTATCTGCCTTTCACCTGGCCACTGGGAACCCATGACCTCGCAAATCTGGCTGTGAGCTCCCAGCTTAAACCCTACCCTGCTCCTTTGCCCTGGTAGTAGTTGTTGGCACTAAGAGAATGTGAACATGTGCACACACACATGCACATGTCTATACACACAGGTATTATTTAATTTTTATTAAAAATGTAAATTTAGTGAAAGTGCAAATAATTTTTGGTTAAATATTGTATTACCTTTCTTAAATACAGAATTTTGCTTATGTCTGTTAATACAGTGGTATCTGCATGTGTGCATTTGTGTTCAATGTTCATACACACACAAATAATATAGATACACATGTATATATATATACTGTATATTATCTGTGTGTGTTTGTGTGTGTATGCACATTGAACATGACATGTATACATATACATACAAAGACATGTATAATGTGTCATGTTGTTTTACTATAATGTATTTTCGCGGTTTATTTTTTATATTATAGTGTGAAAATATTCTATGGATTTTTGGGAAATTTTACATATAGATATAGATAGGTAAATTATGTAGAAAACAGTTTTAGGATAGTAAAAGTGGAATTATTCAGGGGTCTGTGAAGGAGAAGGTCGTGTGTGTGTGTGTGTGTGTGTGTGTGTGTGTGTGTGTATGTGTGTGGGTGCATGGGGATGGGGTGGGTGGGATGTGGAGGAAATGCAAGACATGTGGAAGGAGGGGGGGAGAGAAGTTGGAGGGGAACCTGAACCATGACTGAGGCTACAAGATCATCAGTTGTTTTTCTAGAATCAACTACATTGAAATTTTATCATTGTATATTTTAATTTCTATCCCCACCCCAGGCAATTTTCCACTGTGCATTGGCCTAAAAAGATGAATCTTAGACAATAGCCGACCTGGCATTTTGCTGATTTTTAATGTGTTTATTGTGTAAGTTATCAACAGAAGCCTTAAGGGCTTTTGGTAATGGAGTGTGTTAAAGATGAAACAAAAGAGAGAGAAAGAGACAGGAAAGGTATTTCCCCCCCTAGGTGTTGTCTTCTTAATTTGCATAAGTGACAAAAGTGAACATCTTGATTCCTGCCACCTTTGTAGAGCTTGTAGTTGGCAATCAGCCACCATATATGACAATAAATTCTATTTACATATGACAGTCCTGGCCTCAGTACTTTGCAAACCTCATTCTGCCCTCCAAAAATCCATAAGGAGCTACTCCATTTGCTGAAAAGAAGAAAGGCACAGAGACTGACATTCCGTGTCTCAGGCTGTCCAGCAGAAAAGTGGCAGAGGAAGTGCTTCCGCGGGTCTGCTGCTCGGGGAGGCTGGGTTATTTCACCAAGAGGCAGCCTCGCCAACAAGGTAGATTAGAAAGATCCCCAGGGGAATAAAAGTTCAGCAGCCCAGGTTTATGTCCACTGCTTTTAGCCACTGAGCTTAGTGCTGCATTTTTCTTTTATAAGAGATTTTTTTCCCTTGGGAAAAAAAATAGCACAAAAACTTGGTAAAAAAAATTCAAACACCAGAAAAATAAAAAGTACCCCTCCAATCTATTTCTGATCTTTCAGAACATTTACACATAAACAAGTGTGTATACACACACACACACACACACACACACACAGACAGACACATTTATTTTTAGAAACAGCTTTGTTGGGTATAATGTATATATTATTTTTAACACCAAGCTGAATGCTATAGACACTTGATATTGCCATCCTATATAATAAAATGGTAATATGCAAATTGACCCTAACAGCAGAATGACTGGTCTCTTTGATGCAAACTGACCTCCAAGGGGCATATGCTCAATGCAGGAGCTTCCCCTTGGTGGTCAGTGTGTTTCCACAGGGAGAGTTCCACTCAGCCAGAAGTCAGCTCATGGCTGGCCAGTGCAGTGGTGGTGGTGGGACCTTCTCCTGTCTCTGTGGCAGCCCTAAGAATGTCTGACTAATGGCTTAGACCCATTCCCCAGGGGGAGCAACCCAAGCAGTTAGTCAGACATCCCCCGAGTGCTTCTAGGCTGCTAAAGGGATGTCTGACTGCTAGCTTAGGCTCAATCCTCCTGGGGAGTGGACCTAAGCTGTCAGTTGGACATCTCCCTAGGGGTCCTGAACTGTAAGAGCGCACAGGCCAGGCTGAGGGACCTCCCCGTCTGCCCACAAGTGCATGAATTTTTGTGCACCAGGCCTCTAGTTAATTAATAATAAATTATGTTATTGTTCTATATCAACACATAGGGATTTACTTTATTCTTTTTTAAAGGCTATATTAAATGTACTGGTATAAAAAACTAAAAAATGCTTATGCAATTCCACTGGGTGAAAATACCCACATTTAAATAATGCTTTACCCATGTCAACTCATTTAATCTCCTTCCTGTTCTATATGAAATAGGCACTTTAATAGTCCCATTTCTCAGACAAAGGGACTGAGGCATAGGGAAGAGAAGTGACTTGCCCAAGACTGCACAACTTGCTAAGACTCAAACCTAATAGGTCTGGCCCCAAAGTCTATGGCCTTAACCACTATCCCACAGGTGCAGGCAATATCATTATGCACTCATCTTTGTATATATACCCAGACACATGGAAAGAGAAATTTCCAGCCATCAACTTGTAGGTTGAAGGGAATGAGTACATACCCATACAATTTCATCAGCTTTTGCAAAATTCCTCCCCAATTTAGGTTCCCATCATTTAGGCTCCTATCAATAGTGTATAGTCCCCTCTTTGAATGAAATTTATTATTTCCTTTATTAGCCTCTTTCCTTTATTAGCCTATGGGGTAAGTGGGTGGACTCCTGTCTCAATAGGGAGTGTGTCTCCCCTTTGTACAGAACAGAAACCACCTGAGTTCATCTTGGGTCACTTGACTGTCTTGATTTCATTATTCTCTGGCAGAACACGCCATCCCCTGCCTCTCTCTGGTGTTGCCCCAGGGGAGGCATCACATTTGCTAGCTGCCTAGAAACCCTGCCAGCACATACACAATCACTAACATGGCGCATAGTCCTGGCAGGACACTGAGCCTCTTATGGATCCACCATTGAGTCCCACTCATTAGCTGATGGCATAAGCAGAAGGGGAAAAGAGGAGGTGATGTGGGGAGAGGAAGGCTGCTGGCAAAATAGTCACAAAGAGAGCCTGTGGCTCATTGAGGATTAATAGACCCTTTGGCATGGGGGAGGTCACCTGAGGTCATCTCATTCCTCTACCTGTCTCCAGGTGGCCAAACCTACTGTGCCATTAACATCTATTGCTCTGGCTTTGTACCAACAGAGATAATGCAGAAGAGTATAAGGGAAGAGAAATACTTTTAATCTCAAATGTTGCTTAATACCAGTGTCCTTCAACTGCTGGCTGGAGGACAGGCCTTGGCCTGAAGATAATTCTTTTTTTTTTAACTGCACAGGGTTTTGAAAACTCTGGGGTCAAGCACAAGCTAAAAGTCAGAAAATGTCTCATAAAAACTTCTTCTTGGGGGATCTGGCAACTGGCCACTGGGCCCAGGTTTTTGCATGGAAGTGACTACTAGCTGCTGCTCTGTTTGGACCAGGCAAGTGCTCCAAGGCTCCCCACACTCCCCACCACACCCTGTTGCCTCCCATGCTGGCTCTCTTGATTTATTTATGGCTCCTAGCAACACATGACTTTAGAGCTCCTGATCTAGCTTCTTGACATGCCACATTTACATAAGTATTCATGCATTCCTGAATGCATATATGCATGGCTATGTGCATTTTACCAATATTTACTGAACACACGCTGTATGACAGGCCATGTGCTAAGCACTGAGGAGGTAAGTGGAGATAAAAACCAATGAAGTGTACATGTTTGGCACTTAGGGAACCCAGCTGCAGATCTCCTGGCTGGAACCTGTAATCTTTGGCCCCAGGGCTTTCTTTGGTTGCCAGTGCCTACTGGGTACCCAGCAGTGGGTGTATGATCGTCTAATCAACACCCTGCCTCTTCGAGCACTGAGAGACAGGAGTTGGTGTGCAAGTACCCCAGCTTCTCCCCTAGGGTGAATAAATCAGGCCTGTGCTCCACACAGGCTCCCCAAGTTCTCTGCCCACATGGCAGCTTTTATGACCTGCTGTTGGCTGCCCTCCCTGTCCTATCTCACCTCCTCACTTTTCTCCTTAGGAGACAGAGAGCTCTGGTACCTGACTCCATCCAGGAAGCTAAGGCAGGTAAGGCCGGGTCGGAGCCCTCCTGGAACAGAGGGTCTCTAACCACTCAGAGGACATTCCAGGGGCAGCTGCCTGGACTCTGAGACTTTGTCCAGGGAAGACTCGGGTGCTGGTTTTGAGTCATGCAGGAGAGAACATGACACATGCAGGGGAGAGAGCCTGTTGGGGGTTGATCACAGTTCACCATCTGTGAGATGGAGGCATCTGCCTGGATCATGGGAGTATAGGGGGAGGGTCCAGAACTCTGTTCCAAACTTCCCATAAAAATGCAGGAGGAATGGACTGTGCTGTGTCTCCCCCACGTTCGTATGCTGAGATCCTAACCCCCAATGAGATGGGGTTAGGTTAGGAGGTAGGTCTTTGGGAGGAGATTCAGTCATGAGGATGGAGCCCTTGTGAATGGGATTAGTGCCCTTATAAGAAGAGCTCATGGGAGCTTCCTCACTCTCTCTGTTAGGTGAAGATACAACAAGAAAACAGAACAGTCTCATCAGAACCGGGCCAGGCAGGCACCCTGACCTCTGACTTCCAGCCACTCAACTATGACATTTTGTTGTTTATAAGCCAACTAGTAGCTAAGGTGATTCAGACATCAGGAGATGGAGTGGGTTTCTCTGGAGACATATGGCTTTAGGACAATACAAATGTACTTAATGCTGCCGACTATACACTTAAAAATGACTGAACCGGGGCGGGGAGTAGGGAGATCTGGGGGAGATAAGAGATCAACCGAAGGACTGGTATGCATGCATATAAGTACAACCAATGGACACAAAACTCTGAGGAGGGAGGGCATGGATAGGAGGGGGGGGCAATAGTAAGCTATGTACACATATAATACCTTAATAAATTAACAAAAAATAAAAATGGCTGAAAAGGGTGCATTTTGTATTATGTCTATTTTATTCCAGTGAAAAAACACAAAGAAAGAGTCAGCTCTAACCTTCAGCCTGGAGCACACACTGGGAGCCACCCAGCCAGCAAACACCCTTCTTGCCTTTCCCTATCTTAACAGCCCATCTCACACTTTGACCTTGGGCCCTGGGGGGCTGGAGCTGCTCTCAGCAGGCTGGGAAGCTGGGAGGAAAGTGGAGGTGCACCCCACCCTCCTCCTCCCATAGGAGGCCTCCAAACCAAAGCAGAAGCTGAGACCTGGGGAAAGATGGTAACTCATGTTCTGATCTCAAAATCGAGTTCCTGAGTTGAGGGAGTGGGATGTTCACTCCCTATGAAAAGGTTCTAACTGGAGAAAGAAGAAAAATGGTGCTTTATCTCCAGGCAGGTGACATGCCCACTTGACAAGCGCTTACACGTTTCAACATTTACTTAGTGCGTATTGTGTGGGCTTTTGCCTGAATCGGCTCACTTAATCCCTTCGATGAGGTAGGTACTATAACTAGCCACGTTTTGAAGGTTGAAGAAACAGGTTTAGAGAAGTCACGTGAGTCTCCTGGGGCCCCAGCAGGAGCTGGGATTTGAGGCCAGACTTGTCAGAGTCTCAAGCTCTGCTATTAACCACCAATCCTGATCCCACCAGACCGTCAGGACACAGCGTTCTCTTGGAGACCACGGCTCCTGAAGCTGCCTGTGGCTTGTAGGGAGATGCTCATGATTTCCTCTGTTTACATCCATCAGTGCCAAATCTGGGATGAGCTGGAGACACTCTGTAACCCAACATCACATGAGGAAGATTGGGAGAGGCCGAGGCCGTGGTCCTGGCTGTAGAAGAACTTCAGGTCAAATGAAGCCTCCACTCACGCATCTGTAAAATGGGGATAGCTCTTCCCATCTTTCAGGAGAAGATGCCCAAGAGATGCTGAACACAGTGCCTGGCACAGCATAAGGCCCACACTGAGAACACTTGCAATAATATTTGACTCAGAGCACCAGGACTAGGGAACATTGAATTATAGCTCGTATTAATGTGTTTTCAAAACTACCAATGATGAGTATCACGAATTTTCAATTCTCACAAATACAGAGATAACACAACTACCAAAGTGATCATTGTAATGGTATATTATGACTTTTTTCTTAGACTAATAAGAGCTAAGAAGCTCACAGTTTCTTGGGCGATCACATACATCAAGTCTGGGAAATGAAGCATTTTGAGAGGTCATGGCATTCAATAATACACCTCGCCTCCCGATCATTTCATTATCCTCTTGAGACCTGTTTCAAACGCCTAGATCTGGCTTGGTGTAGTTTAGAGATGGCTCAGTTTGCTTTGCTTTTCCTTGCATTGGAGACTTCTAAGTGGACTCCGCTCAGGCTGTGCCTGGACTGTGGCGAGGATGCGCATAAGTGGGTTGTAAGCAGAGTAAAGTAGGGACATATCTGTGGCCACATCAGAGCGAGTGGTGTCAGCCAGGGTGGGCTAAGCAGCATCTTTATCTTGAAATGCACCATCTGATTCTCAGGGTGCCCCTGAGAATGTGCAAATGAAGATGTGAATTCTGAAGGCCTTTTTCAAATAGGCCACTCAGGCCTTGGCCTCCTCCTCAGCAAGGCCCAAGTGCTCAGTGACCTTCCCTGAGCCGGCAAAGTTTCGCTTTCTCAATGAATAATGGGCTTCCATTCTTACTGCAAGAGCAAAGGGTTGCTCTTATCTCTGTGGAAGAGTTCCTAGGCAGCCTATAGGAACAGGGCCCCAGAAACCAACACTCCTTTTATCAAATAGCATCCCGAAAACCAGGCCTACATTAATAAGCTGATTAGAAAGTTGGTTCTGTATTTGATTAAGTTCTGCAGAAACTGGGCTTGTGATGTATCATTAAACAAAGACTTTTATTTTATTTTATTTTTTTGGGTACCGCAATAAAGCCTCAGATGATTAATTAAGGGCACAGTGCCAAAGCAAGTGTCTTTGTTTAAAACGCAGTGGACAAGACAGCCTTGGGAAAGTTGATGTCTTAAGTAGACACCACAACATGGTTTTAATTATGTTCAGGAAGACGAACAAGAATAGGAATCGCCAACTGTTTAGAAAGATAATTTTTTTTTCAGAGAAAGATTAGAATTAAAAAACAAACAAACAGAGCATTATTGATTTAACACAAATGCCATTTGTTGGGCCTTTTGTAATTTCCTTATTAGTGTCATCATTCTAGGGTTCACCTCCCCCCTCGTGTTATAGCGTCTGGCATCTGCTCAGCTCTCAGCAATACGATAGAGCAAAACATGCAGTGACTGCTCATATTAAAATGTTTTATTTGTTGTAACTGTACAGATGATCAAGCGGCGCAGGTCCTAAATTATCCCAGTCACTGCCCAGGCTAAGCGGAAGAGAGGGACCCAGGGACCGTCTCTGTGAGATGAACAGGCAGGCCCAGGGTGCAGGGCGAAGCTGTCAGTTGGAAAAGAAACAACAGCAGGAAAGTTCATGCAACATCAGCTCTCCGTTGCACCATCGGGAGAACAGCCCACCTCTCGCTGAAACAGACATCAGCTGGCCTGGATGATGTACAGAGTGAAAGATGCGTTTGGAAGCAGCTTAGCTTTGGATCGCGTCGGGCAGTCAGATTCCATTTGGATCAGAGTGTCCTGCCTCAATATTCAAGATAATGACAGGTTGAGCTTTAAACAAGGCCAGCTCTTAATTGTAAAAGGCTGAGGACCAAATAGGAGCCTCATGGTTTGGCTCTTGTCCCCCAAACTGTCAGGAAATGGCCTCAACTCATTTGGAAATCGATGGCAATATTGCAGATTTTGCGGGGGCTGCGGGCTCTGCTATTTCAAGAAGTCATTTAGACATACCGCTCACAGGTACTCACAGCTGCCAGTCTTTCTTGTTGTCCAAACCACGAGGTTTTGAAAAATGGTTAATTATTCATTTTGCTGTTAAGTAATGGCTTTATCTTATCATAAGCATTAACCATGTAGAGGCTGCCTTGAGAATGGGACAAAGGATGCCCCTGAAGGATGCATCCCTTGGCTACTTCTCTCCCCTTATGAGGTCTGGGTACCTGCTTGGCACTGGGCTCTGTGCCGAAGGCTGGAGACATTTGGGCGAGCCAGCAAAGAGCTCAGATTCCAGGCTTAGAGAACTGCAGGGGGTTGCCTTTCTGTGGGAGGACATGCTTTTGGGGGCCGGCAACCTGGAGGCAGAGGGTGGATCTAGGCACAGCTGGGCTGCCTCTGCTCTCTCCCCTGAGGGCGCTGAGCCCCAGGGATGCTGAGGTTGACTCAGGGACCCAGAGAGCCTGCTGCTGCTCAACAAACCCTTCAATCAGGGTGGCAAGCTAGACTCCCGGGCTGGGTCTTCCCCGCTGCCAATTTTTGTAAGGCCTGCAAGCCGAGAATGACTTTTACATGTTTAACTGGTTGAAAAAAATATCTAAAGAATAATATTTTGGGATATGTGAGAATGACATGAAATTCAAATCTCAGTGTCTGGAAATGAAGTTCTCTGGGACACGCCCATTTGCTCCGTGCAATGATTCGTCTCTGTATCGCTGAACAAAAGCAGCCGCGGAGAATCTGCAAGCGGATGGGTGTGCTTGTCACCAACACCACCTTCCCACTGGCCGTGTCCGCCGACCCTGCTATAATCCAGACTCCACGGAGGCATGGCTTGAAGTTGCCATGATGTACAAAAATTAAGTCTGATATCGTTTCGGTTTTAAACGCAATGCTTGGGAGGGTTTGGAAGACCTTAAGGGGCCAGATAATCACCTCGGGGTCCACAGTCTAAGGAGATGCATTGTGGGTAAACCTTTTAAACGTATCCCTTCCTGGGTCCTGCCAGGAATCACCAACTTCCCCAAATCAAAGTCAGTATCTGTTTTGTAGGCAGAATGATTGCAAACTCCAACCTCCGGTTGAATTCACATAAAGTCTTAGACGTGGGTAATTATAGGCTATTTCCTTAATAAACGGAATCTGACCCTTTTCTGCTAATAATTGTTTGTAATTATATTTACGTGTCAGAACTTTATTAATCGAGAAGAGGGCCCCACTGACTTAGGAGACATAGAAAGCATTTGACTGAATACCATCAGGCAGGACATGCCATCTGAAGTACCGGGGAGAAAGGACTTTGCCAAAAAGTAACTGGATGGGGGTGAAAGGCAACGCTTTCATTAATTGACAATATTTTCATTAGGTTGTTACTTTTAAATGTCTTTTAGTACTTGCACTTGAATTTAAATGTCTGAAAAGGAATGGGTATTCAGGAATAGAAAAGTAATTACACCCTGTAATTCTGATTTAATTACGAGGAAATAGATGTAATACGATGTGATAAAAGTTATGATGGGCTCTTTAAATGATATATGTCATTAACATGTTAATTGGCATGAAATCTGAACTTGGAGCCAGAGAAATCTTAGGTGAATATGAGGTCAACTCTATCACAGGCAGCCTTATGATGAAAATGCAGTAAAAGCATTTTACGTTTTTGTTCTGCAGTGTACTTTCCCCCGCTTAGGATCAATATGATGAAATTCCAACCTTGCTCTTCCAAAAAGGAAGAGAAGAAGCCACCTCTGAGCTATTGGGCGGTTAGCTTGAGCTTGTCAGGAGCAGACACAAAGTCGTGCCAGATGAAATGGGGGATGTGTTTGTTTTCTTTTTTCTTCCTGAGTTCAAAGACCAGGTCATGCTCTAAAAATCCGGTGCTCTCCACATCTTAGCAAAATGATGAGATGACATACATAAAGATTCTGATTATTAAAAGACTGCTTTTTCCTCCAAGACTCATCCCATGCCCTGTTTATTTAATTATCGGCTCATGGTTGCAATGAGTAATCAAACGTGTAAGAATGCATCTATTCAGCGGAAGGAAATAGTCAAATGAGGCTGAGGTTGTTACGGGAGAGAGGAGGTTGCCACGTGGGGCCTCAGAGCCTCAGCCCTGCAGCTAGAAACACAGAAGCCTCACACCTGAGTGTGGGGCTGGCTTGGCGACTGTACTATTGAGGTTCTTCAGCACCGAAAAGGCCAGCGCTCCATCCAGTTCCACAGCCCTCAGAGGTGATGCGCCCTTCATATAATGCGTGGACCACACGCATACGCAGTCAGGCGTCCATGTGGACAGAGGCATCTACGATATGAAATTGTACCATGCACCATGCTGCTCAGAGAGTTCTCTCTGTTCATCTCTGGATGGACATTTATCCTAGTTCAATTCAAGTTATTTAAAAAGAAGATGGCCTCGCAGGTGTGGCTCAGTAGTTGAGCATTGACCCAGAAACCACAAGAGGTCACGGGTTCGATTTCCGGTCAGGGCATCTGTCCAGGTTGCAGGCTTAATCCCCAGAAGGGGGCGTGCAGGAGGCAGCCGATTGATGAGCCTCTCTCCTAATTATGTTTCTATCTTCCTCTTCCTTACCTTCTCCTCTCCTCTCTGAAATAAGCAATATATATATATATATATATATATATATATATATATATAATAAAAATAAATAAGAAGAGGATGGATCCAGAGCATGGACATTTGGTAATAATGCAAACACCAGGAAAGAGAGACGCGGGGAGCTGGCCACCTCAGGTGAAGCAGATGTTGGCACTGGAGCTGCTGTTTTGTACCCGTGGCTGGAGTGGGAGGAGGACAGAATTCTGCTGACTGCCATGCCCGTGTATGATCCACTCTTTCTTCTCACTCACTCCCCGAGACCTCTGACAGCCGGGCCAGCCGGGCCAGCCGACCAGACACCAGACCTCCTCAGACTGTGACAGCAGTCAGGTCAGCCACCATTTGGCACTGTCAGTTGTTTGCCAGGCCTCCTCTGGCACACGTGTGGAGCCCTTTCATGCACCAGCAGACTGTGGCAAGGTGAAGGGTTATGCTAACACACCAGCGTCTCCCACCGGGGCCCTCCAGCTGACCTTGATCTTAGAGGGTCTCTCAGGATGAGGCTCCAGGCCACCAAACCCTCCTGCAAGTTTCTGATTCAGAAAGTACCTTGGAAGAGAGCTGGGGTCCTCTCTCTCCATTTTCCCTGTGCCTCAGACACGCGCCCCCTCCTCACCTGCTGTCACAAAGACAAGAAGGGCCATTCATAATTCAAGTGGGCCCTGTCTTCCCTACACGCCACCAACAAGAGCCGGTGCTGGAGGAAAAACGGAACTCTCCCTCCCAGGATACACTGGATCAAGCAGAATCTCATTAAGGCTCACTTCAAAGACCCGTCCTTTATTTCCATACAAACAAGTTTAAATGATCGCGTGTGAATCTGCTGTTAGCTGGGACTCTGTTCCATTATGCATGATTCCTTACTGCTGGTTTCATGAATAATGGGCAGCGCTCCATTTGTGAATTCCAGTAATATGCTAAACTTCGGGAGTGGTCAGTCATTAGGCTAAAGCTCTGTTGTTTGCATGTTTATTTTACTTCTTACTCAAGCTATATTGCTCTGGTTCACCTAAATGGGTTTCGCAATCTTGTTGTAATTAAGCACAGTATAACACATGTTGTAGCTATGGTTTCTTTATTATTATTATTTAACATTTACTGAGCATTTACTATGTGCAAAGGGGAGTGCAATGGATATTATCCTTGCATGCATTGTATTATTTAATCTTCACCAGAACCCCATCAGATAAGTGTGATTATTATCATTTTACAGGTGAACCCCCCGCCTCCCCCCCCCCCCCGATAATTAGGGAGGGAACTAAGTTGCCCATGAATAAAATTCATAATACTTGGCAGTGCTGATTCAAATCAATGTGTCTGACTTCATATACTCCAAATTGTAAAATACTAGAGGCCCGGTGCATGAAATTTGTGCACTTGGGGGGAAGGGGAACTTTCTTAGCTCGGCCTGCACCCTTTTGCAGTTGGACATCCTTAGTGCTGCCATGGAGGTGGGAGAGGCTCCTGCTACCTCTGCTGTGCTCACCAGCCACAAGCCAGGCTCAGGGCTTCTGGCCGAGTGGCACTCCCCCTGTGGGAGCACACTGACCACCAGAGGGCAGCTCCTGAGTTGAACATCTGCCCCCTGGTGCTCAGTGAGCATCATAGTGACCAGTCATTCTGCTGTTTGGTTCATTTGCATATTATTCTTTTATTATATAGAATTTCTTACAAGCTGTTACTTACTAAGGGGTTTCCCTAGAGAATCTATCATTTAGGAAGTATGTTTTTTTTTTTTTGTTTGTTTCCCATTGTACAGATGAGAAAATTAATGCCCAAAAGGTAAAGTGGTTCCTAGGAGGCAGAGATCCATGTTCAAGCCCTGGCTTTGCCTCCACTTGGCCTTAGACAGCCAGGCTTCTGAGTCTAAGACAGGGATGGGCAAACTTTTTGACTCAAGGGCCACAATGGGTTCTTAAACTGGACCGGAGGGCAGGAACAAAAGCAACCTGACCACGCTGGCACTCTCATCTTGGGCTGCTGGTGAAGGAGCAGAGGGGAGACCAAGAGAACCCTCTGCTCTTTCGGCTCCGCGGGCCGGATAGAACAGCCTAATGGGCCGAATCTGGCCTGCGGGCCATAGTTTGCCCACGGCTGGTCTAAGAGGTGGTGGCACCATAGCTTCTGTAATATTTAGGGTTCAGGGCAGGATGTTCTCAGTAATCTCTTGTGACTGCTGTCTCTGGAGACTCCTTAGAAAGACACAGGCTGACTCTTTCATTGACTGGTTGTGTGCCCAAGCAAATTATGTAATTTCCTTCATTTCAGTTTCCTTGTTGGTACTAGTGTGGATACATGCCTGCCTCCTTTATGGTCATTATCAGGAATAAACTAGGTAGAATGAACTAGGTAGGAGCTGGCACATAGGAAGCACTGTATACATGTGAATATTTTTAAATTAAATCCTTTAAGAAATACCTTTCTGCTTGTGTCTCTCTCAGATCAAACCCAAGTCATCCAGCAAGTTGTTGGAAGATTTCCTTTTTTTTTTTTAAAGCCCTCTCTTTTTTTAATATCTCATAGCTTGACCGAGAAAGTCATAGGTTGTTTCCATGTTCCCTCTTATTCCCACAAGGCAGGGCTTGATTAGCTAATGGCATGTCCAATTGGCTATGCTCATGACTTAATGAATGATGTTAAGATGGTTTGAAGAAATTGGTCATAAGTATTGTCTCACACCCCAATCTCAGGTTATTAAAGAACAGTTGGAAGGGAAGTTTGAATTGGCCACAGCTTTTATTTTTAACTTCTTGACTGAGCCGATGTCAAATCCAGCCCCATTGTCAAGACAGGAAATGCTGGGGTCCTCTGGAAAATGTCTTAATAATTTCTACATTATTTATTCAAGATATTTGGCTAGCTCGACTGGGAATGATTTTTCCATTTGGAAGTGTGTCACAGAATGCCCCAGACAGGAAATAAACTTACGGAGCCCGAGTCGAGGGACTGATCCAGGCCCTCTGAATGCACCCAACCCTTCCCTGCACAGAAACTGTTCCTGCTGGCACTGCCACCTGGACCTGCTCTCCTGTGCTCACTCATCACCTCTGATTCCATAGGTGCAGATTCCATCAAGTCTTTAAGATTCATATAAAAGTCACATTTCTCTGATGGGCCATCATGGCTCAGTGGTTGAGCACCGATCTATGAACCAGGAGGTCACGGTTTGACCCCTGGTCAGGGCACATGTCCAGGTTGCAGGCTCAATCTCCAGTAGGGGTCATGTAAGAGGCAGCCAACCAGTGACTCTCTCTCATCATTGATGTTTTCCGCCCCCTCTCTCTTCCCCTTTCCTTTCTTCTTTGAAATCAATAAAAATATATTAAAAAAATGAAAATAAAAACGAAGTCACATTTTTCTTCTCTCAGAAATTGCTTCTCCAATACAATGTTATATTATGCTTTGTACTTTTTGAAGTGCTTTTGCAGATATTTCATTAATCTGCTTGAATGTTAGCTGTCTATATTCTTTATATTTTTCACCTTCTATCTCACAGAATAGAAACCCTCTTTCCTCCCAGTGGTATTTAATGCTTCTTTACCCTCCCTGCATGTGGAAGAGAACTCTGCTCCCTACGGTGGCCCCTAGACCTTGTTGCTTAATCAGGAAAATAGATGAAGGGAGTATTTAAAGGAGCCAGGGCTGACTTGATTCTTTACTATTAAAGAGCAGAAAAGTGCCCTGACTGGCTTGGCTCAGTGGATAGAGCGTTGGCCTGCGGACTGAAGGGTCCCAGGTTCGATTCCGGTCAAGGGTATGTATGTTGGTTGCAGGCACATCCCCAGTAGGAGGTGTGCAAGAAGGCAGCTGATTGATATTTCTCTCCCATCAATATTTCTAACTCTCTATCCCTCTCCCTTCCTCTCTGTAAAAAATCAATAAAATATATTTAAAAAAATAAAGAGCAGAAAAGTTACATGTAGAAAGGCATGGAGGAAGTGCTTGGAGTGTCAGAGGACAGAGTCGGGGAGGCTGGGGCTGGAGGGGACTTGGAGCACGTTTTTGGAGAGTTGTTAAGGATTGCTGGTATTTTATGAATGGAGTTTTGGGGGGATGTGGATGGATAAAAATTATTGAAAAGCAATTTAAAAATATTTTTATTGATTTCAGAGAGGAAGGGAGAAGAAGGGAGGTAGAAACATCAATGATGAGGGAGAATCCCTGATTGGCTGCTTCCTGCACACCCACACTGGGGCCTGAGCCCAAAACTCGGGCCTGTGCCCTGACCAGGAATTGAACCCTAACCTCCTATCGACGCTCAATCACTGAACCACGAAGGCCGGGATGAAAAGCAGTACTTAATGGATGGATGTCTTAATTTCCTTTGGTATTTTGGGAGAGGCTGCAGTACAAATTTATATCATTCTACAAAATCTTTATATGAAGGAGGGACATTGCTCCTGAGTATAACATAGCTCTCTTGCAAAAACAGACTTGACCTTTATGAGGTGATGTTTGTACCAGAATTTTTGTCTGTGTCTCTCCACACCCTCAACATACACATACACCAGGAAGCTTTCTGAATGTGGAGTTTGCGATCATTTATACTTTTCATGTTACCCATGAGACCTTGCTCCTGATGGGTTTCTTTGGAGAAAAATGTTGATTTGTCCATTCTTAGAGACAAATGCTTCCTGTTGAGCTCGAACTTCTGAATGCCTTGTGGACTGTCTGTCCGATGGGCGTTTCCAGGCCATCATTTGTGATGGACCCAGAGTACACAATGGACCAGGTGTACGGGTTCCAGAAGTTGTGCATCTGCAGTTCAGCCTTGCCCAGAATAACTGAAGGATAGGCCAGTTATTGAATCTATATGTGCTTAGTTTCCTTATCAGAAAATTTTGTTTTCTCCTAGGCCATTAAAAGAAAGAGCAACATAGTTCACTTTTCCTAAATCGATGGAACCATCTATAATAATAAAAGCATAAAATGCGAACTATACTGGACGTCCTTCTGGATGACCTTTTGGACAAAGCTGAAGCCGGGGCTGCAAGGGAAGCCTGGGTCCCAGGTGCCAGAGGAAAGCTGGTGCTGGCAGCTAGGAAAAGGAAGGCTTGCTCTTGCATGAATTACGTGCATCAGGCCTCTAGTAGGATATAAAGATCAGAAAAATCCTGAAGAAATTAGCTTGTCTTTAGGTATAAAGTAATTTTTGTTAACCATGAACTCTAATTATTAGAAGTATCCGATTGGAACAGTTTTAAAAAATATTTTTACTTACAGATTTGGAAAAGGGGAGAGGAGAGGAGAGGAGAGGAAAGAGAGAGAGAGAGAGAAAGAGAGAGAGAGAGAGAGAGAGAGAGAGAGAGAGAGAGAGATTGATTTGTTGTTATACTTATTGATACATTCATTGGTTGTTTCTTATATGTGTCCTAACTGGAGACTGAATCCACAATCTTGGTCTATCAGGACACCACTCTAACCAACTGAGCTACCTGGCCAGGGCATCAGTGGTTTTCAATTGGGGTGATTTTCTCCTTCCATCAGGGGACACTGACAATGCTTGGAGACATTTTATCACAACAGCGATGAGGATGTGGTGTGCTACTGGCATCTAGATGATAGAAGCCAAGGATGCTGCTAAGCATCCTACAGTGCACAGGACAGCCCCACAACAAAGAATTATCCACTCCAAAGGCCAATAGTGCCAATTTGTTCTGAAGGATTTGAAGGCTGTGTCTCCCTTGAAGCTCAGGGGGAACAATGTCATGATTGATTAGTGATGTTTGCTTTGGATACAAGAGATGGAGCTAGGGAGCATGTGTTTTGGTCAACACTACATGAGGCTGGAAACCTGCTTCATGGAGGAGATTAAGGCTCAGGTGGCTTTTAAGGCACATGGCAAGCCAGTGGGAAAACTCAGTCTGAAATTGATTGCTTTTTGACCTAACCCACATTCCTCAAGAGCAGAAACTGGATCCATCTAGCTCATAAACCCCCTCCAGCATTTAGCACAGTGTGTGCACATGGTAGACATTCAACCAATATTTGTGGATTTAATAAATTAAGTTTGTTTTTTTTTTTGTCAAGGATAGCTGAAACTCTACCAACTCTAAGCCAATTTTCTTAATTTATAGAAAGCTTACTTTCAGTTTTAATAACAAGTAAATGTAAAAATAAAAAACTCACATGGATATTAAAACACTTGGGCAATGATTGCTTTTCTGTGAGAGCATTGCTTGCTCCTGCCTCTCTTAAGTCCAAGCATCAACTGGGAATATCTGTTAATGGAATTCTGGGTTCTGTTCTGAAAGCCTCACCCAGAGAACACCTTCCACACACATCCACCTGAAGGATGGAGAACACCTTCACCCCAGAGGCCACATTCCTTGTTGAGGAAACATCAATCCCACAAAACATAGGACAATGGGGGGCAGGCAGGGCTAGCACCTGGGAAGAATCCTGGTTGCTCAAAGACTTGTCTCCCTTATCCTCCCCTTCCCTCCCCCCCTGCTTATTTTTCTCAGATTGACCTGGAGAACACTCACCCAGCATCTCAGTTTTACCTTCTATTAAATGAAGACAAATGACCCCTATTCTCCCCCCTATATCATTTGAATGGATGAGATGCAAATTATGGAAGCAGTTGAAATTTTAAAAAATTTAATGTATTTTTATTTATTTTTAATTAAAAATATATTTTTATTGATTTCAGAGAGAGAGAGAGAGAGAGAGAGAGAGAGAGAGAGAGAGAGGATGAGAATCACTGATTGGCTGCCTCCTGCATGCCCCCTACTGGGGATCAAGCCAGCAACCTGGGCATGCACCCTTGACTGGAATTGAACCTGGCACCCTTCAGTCTGCAGGCCAATGTTCTACTCACTAAGCTGAACTAGATAAGACTAATGTATTTTTTAAACTTTTAAAATTAAAATAATTGTTGGCTCAGAGTAATTTTAAAAATAGTGGAGTCCCATGAACCATTTCCCTAGGTTCCCCACTGGTGCCATCAATTTTACATAACTTTAGTACAATAGCAAAGCTATGATCTTGACATTGGTATAATGCTGCTAACTAAGGCTATAGACCTGTTTGGACAGTTTTTGCATTTGTGTGTGCATGTGTGTGTGTGTGTCTGTGTGTGTAGCTCTATGCAATTTTATCCCTTGTATAGATTTATGTAACCATCACTACAATCAAGATAGGAAACTGCTTAGAAGGAAGAATAATGATATTCACAGCTATATTTGGCTAGTGATTATGCTATGAGCACTGTACTGCACCTTTTAAATATATACTAGTGTCCTGGTGTATGGATTCGTGCACATTGAAAGGAAATTAATTAGAATAAATATTTTAATATCACTATTCATCCTTTCTCTATAATAGAAGTGTCAACCAAATTCACAATCGACAATGACAGATTGAAACTTGTGTGATTGGTGCCAGCGAGAGCTTTATATGTATTGCATGCATGAGTCAACTTAGCCTTTTATATATATCTCGAATAAACTTGCTTAATTAGACATGCTTTCTGATTCAGTTAAACTTTTTCCAGCCCAGTGAAGCACCCCAACTTCTCTTTCAGGTAATTGTCAGCAACACAGCAATAAATATCAACATGAAGCACATTATTACAGGAGAACAAAGGGTAAAATATTTCATTATAGCAATGTTTGATTATATTCTGTACAGTGAGGAAATCTGATGTCATTTCCAAGTTCCACATTTCTTCTTTTCAGTAGGATCAAGTTTCTAAACTTTCTAAATCTCCATTTTCTGGCTAATGAAAAGAAAATAGGACTGTATCAAATCTCCTATCTACCTACTCCAAGACTTCTGAGGATCAAATGAGATAAGGCATGGGAAAACACTTCACAAACATGTGGTTAAATTGTAAAATGTTTGCACTTGGCTATAAAGCAAGTCTGGTTCCTGGGCTGAAGAAATTCCTAGGAGGCTAGTTGCTAGGAGAGGTAGCCAGGCGTTGCTATGTGATGTCATTACCCAGGTCCCACAGCAACTGTTTCCTTTGGGCTGGGCTGTGAGCCACATTTTGTGCCATGGGGCGGGGTGTTGCTCCAGGGTGGTGGTGGGGCCTGTGTCCCACTTGCAGGAAACCAAGTGTTGGTTTGTTGGCACCAGGTCTATAGTGCAATTTATTTTTAAATGGCCAGTACGCATCATAGCAGCTCCTGTATTGAGCATCTGCCCCCTGGTGGTCAGTGCATGTCATAGCTACCAGTCGGACAGATGGACACAGCTATATATATATATATATATATATATATATATATATATATATATAACATCATTTAATCTTCACAGAAGTCTGGCAAATCAGATGCTATATGTGTTTTATAAAGAAGTAAACTAAGGTCCAAAGTACTTAAATAACCTTGCAATGCTCACCTGCCCACCTGCAAAGCTGAATCTGTTGGATGCCAAGACTTGCCTTCTTTTAGTAATTTCAAACTGGGATTAATGAAAAAATGATCACCCCATAATCTCACTATTCAGAGTTAACCATACTAACAAGTTAGTATATTTGCTTCTAGTCCTTTTCTATGATTATGCAGATTTATACTAATTTGGGACCAAACTATGCACAATTCCTACCTCACTTAAAAAAATATTTTATTGATATTTTACAGAGAGGAAGGGAGAGAGATAGAGAGCTAGAAACATCGATGAGAGAGAAACATTGACCAGCTGCCTCTTGCACACCCCCTTCCAGGGGGGGGGATGTGCCCGCAACCAATGTACATGCCCTTGACCGGAATCGAACCTGGGACTTTTCAGTCTGCAGACCAACGCTCTACCACTGAGCCAAACCGGTTTTGGCCTACCTCACTTTTTCTTAATGTAACATCACATCTTACACACCATTAAAACTCTTCAGCATGGTTGCTTTCAGAGGCTGCCCAATAGTCCATTGTTCAATGGTAGAACAATATTTCTCTGACCCCTATTGATGGCCAATAAAATTGCTTCCAAATTTTCATAATTATACTGTCACAGTGAATATCCTTGTGTAAAACCTTGTATGCAAAAATCCAAAGACGTTCTTAGGACTAGATTCTGAGATGAGAAATTATTGAGTCAAAACATAATAGTTGAATGATTCTTTAAAATATATATACCGGTATTTGTATTGATTTCAGAGAGAAAGGGAGGAGAGGAGTTAGACAGAATTATCGATGATCAGAGGCCTGGTGCATGACATTTGTGCACTGGTGCATTACATTTGTGCCTGCACCCTCTTGTATTCAGAGACCCCTTGGGGGCTGTCTGATTGGCTTAGGTGAACATCCCCTGAGGGGTCCTTAGCACTGTCGTAGAGGCAGGAGAAGCTCCTACCACTGCCCCTGCACTTGCCAGCTGTGAGGCTGGCTTCTGGCTGAGTTGTACTCCCCCTTTAGGAGTGCATTGACCACCAGGGGGCAGCTCCTGCCTTGAGCATCTGCTCCCTGGTGGTCAGTGCGCGTCATTATGGCCAGTTGTTCTGCCATTCGGTCAACTTGCATATTAGCCTTTTATTTTATAGGAGGATGAGAGAGAATCATTGATCGGCTGCTTCCTGCATGCCCCTGCTCCCCACATTGGGGATTGAACCTGTAACCTGGCATGTACCCGGACCAGGAATTAAACAATGACCTCTCCATTCATAGGTCAATGCTCAATTGCTGAGCCATGCTGGTCAGGCTAGTTGAATGATTTTTTAAGAGTGTTGCTTCAATATTTGGGAGGCAATATCTCTAAAATATAATACTAGATACTCTCAGTCATGGGGTGGTGAATTATGGCCTCCAGTTCAAATCTAGTCCTGCTGTCTGCTTTTGCAAATAAAGTTTTATTGGAATACAGCATATTAACTGTAAACAAATATGCTCATTTGTTCACATATTGTTTATAGTTGCTTTCTTACTATGTCAGAGCCAAATAGTTACAAAGGAAACCACATGGCTGGCGATCTGAAGTATTTACTATTTGGACTTTTATAGAAAAAGTTTGCTGGCCTGTGCTCTAGAGGAAAGCTGTGGATAAGAGATACCAATGGCAAATTTGGACAGAACAATGGTACCAAGCGTAGCCTCATGCCCTGGGCACCTGTGGGAAAAGGCACTGTTGTACACTGGAGCCTGTGGGCACATGCTCTCAGATTTCTTGTGCCAGGGAAGATGCACACAGTTGGTGTTTAATAAGTGCCTGTTGTGTGCTGTACTCATAGATGTTGCTGCTAACCATGGGGTTGTCAACAGATAATGGTGTCATCCCCATCCTCCCCTTTCCTGGCTTTGCATGGCTTTGGGATTTGTCCTGGGTGGATAACTTTCTTTTCCCACCACTGGTGTGCATAGAAAAGCAGCACTATTATTTAAATTCTCCAAGATCAAGTATGTAAAATGAAGGCTGCCCCCGGCCCCACAAGACATCCAAATAAATCTCCCGGCTTCCAAATGTGACTATGTCACCCTGGGATTAATACCAAGTAATCCAGTGCCAACATCGAGACAGTGAAAATAAGCATTTACTCTCCCGGAAAATCATTTTATACTGATTACAAGTTGTAGCCTGTCACGAGGACGTGAATTGAAAATGTGCACATTTGCAAGGTTAATATTTCTCTCTAAAGTCATTCTCTTCCCTGCCTATCCCACCCCCATACAGTTCAAAAGGAAACAGGAATGCCAAGTACATATTTGTTCTTAGACACCCTGATTTCAAGACACAAAGTTTAAACCAGCTTTCATTTACCTCCAGGACACCAAAACAATGTGAAGACAAGCAGCAATGGCACAGAGTAGGCTCTTTATCTCAGCACCATGACACGTCACGCCAGGTAATCAATTGTCATGGGGGTCAGTCCTGTGCTCTGATGTCACCCATCTCTCAATGTGATAACCCAAGTCCTCTAGACCTTTCCAAGTGTCCCTTGGTGTCAGCTCATCCCCGTTGAAAACCACAGGTCTACAGGTCTGGAATCAAGCAGGTAGCCAACCCATCAATGTCCAAACAGCTATGCTGTGTGTCCACCATTCCAGCTTCATCTCTGCACTTCATCACCTCCTGATGCTTGCTTATCCTGGCCATTCTGTCTGGAATTTTCTTAATTTATCCATTATGAAAAGTCACCTTCTCAAAAAAGCCTTCCGTGACTATTCCTCCTTCAAGCCAAATGTGGAGCTAGACACAGTTTTCTCTGGGCTCCCAGAGACCTTTCAACAGGCTGGACACACTGTCATGTAGGAATTGGGCCCTAGGTCAGCGTTTAAAGCAAAAACTGCACAGAACAAAATTACCCCTAGAGAATCCCTTAATCCCCCATGAGCACAGCATGAATGGTTTTTGTGAAATTAGCTCTGTTGAATCATTTTTATGCCTGCTCATGTTTGAGAACGATTATATTACCACCAAAGAAAGGGACATTAGGGAACTCTATGCACAGATGTCTGGGTTTTCAAATACCGATATCATTAGAAAATCTTTGATGACAAATGAGGAAAAGGTCAAGCACTCTAGCATGTTCTTACTTGCCTGCAAAGTTTATTTCATTTTGTTTTAATGCTGAAGCTGTATAGTCTTAATTTCAGTGAATAATCTATCTTTGGAAGAATTAAACTACATAATATATGCAAAAGTATCTAAATACAGTGCCTGGTACATAATAGGTGCACTCTGATGTGTTCTGAGTTTTAATCTAAATCGATACTGTCCTTCGACAGTTACAGAGAAAAGCTGGGCCATTTGCTTCCTGTATCTGAAAACTGGCATTTTCTCTTGTGACCACCACTGTCAGCCTCACGACCCTCTAAGTGCCTGTATTTCCACAGGTGTGTGTGTGTGTGTGGTGTGTGTGTGTGTGTGTGTGTGTGTGTTCCTTTGGACTGACAGTTACTTGTGTACAGGGGCCCTGCCTCATTTATTTTTGTATCCTGAATATATGTGCCAAATAAAGGCATTAAAAAAATGAGAGTTTGAGTTAACAACTTCAGCATTTTCTATTTTCAATTTTAAAATCCTTTCCCTACATCATTTGGAATCTGTGTATTATGTTACTAACATATAACATAACCTTTGACACATGAGAGGGGCTGTACACATTTTTGTTGTGTTTTTATGATTGAATCTTTATATTATTTTAGAAGCAAGTTCACTGTGGACTTGCTCAAGCGATTGGTAGGAAGGGACTTTTCTCAGTCGATTTGGTAGAAATGGGTAAATCTGATCATGTTCTTCATTATCTGCTAACGTAGCCTTAGCTTTTCACTAGGGCTCTTGCCAAATCAACCATCATGTGGGCAAACCTCAAGAATTAGCAAGAGGGGAGTCCAAGAGTCATCCCGGCTTCTCCCCACAGGGAGAATTGAGAACAAATGAGGTCCAGATTCCCAACCCTAAGTTGACTTACTCCACTGGCTTCTGCCTGCGGTACAAAATGACCTCATCATTTTTCATGACTGCTGCTCTGTCCTGTCTAATGGTACCCAGACCTGTACTTTAAGGATTTCCAAGGAAGGAAGTCTAAAGGGAGATACTATCTCTGAAGAATCAAGGAAAATCTAGGCTGGTTTGTTCAGTGGTTAGAGAACTGATGGGCTTGATTCTGGTGAAGGGCACGTACCTGAGTTGCATGCTTGTTCCCTGGCAACCAATCCATGTTTCTCTCTCACATCAATGTTTCTCTTTGTCTCTCCCCCTACCTTCTACTCTCTCTAAAAATCAATTAAAAGAATAGCCTTGGGTGAGGAATAACAAACAAAAAAACAAAAAACAAAAAAGGAATCATGGAAAAATAAAACAGATCTAATAGATCTTAACACAATCCTGAAGCCCAAACCTCGATGATCAGTTGAGACCACAGGCAGGAGCCAACGTCCCACAGTTCCTGTGAGGAAGGCTGCTGCTTAGACAGCTGTTGTGTGCAGTCACACTATGGTTGTGTGGGGCATTTGCTACAGAAAAGGAGACCCTGTGGAGCTCGACACACTCGGAATGTGCCGGTGCCTTCAGGAAAAGGCAAGTGAAAGCGACCACTCCCCCTGCGGAAGCCCGTCTGTGTGAGTGTGAAGTCGGGAGCCCAGGAGGAGGAAGTGCCCGCCATCCTCCCGGCCTCTGAAATCCTGTGACATCACAAAGGGCTATTTAATTCCAAGGTACACTACTGGGCTATTCACACACGGGGAGGAAGAAGAGAATTTAAAACTCTTTCATATATAAAAGGAAACAGATGTGGTTTTCTTTACAAAAGAGCATTTCATTAAAAAAAAAAAAGAAAGAAAAAAAAGGCAAGAAGAGGCAGAGTCAACATAACCATTCTTCTCCATCCCGGGAAAGCCAATCCCGACCGCCTGTCATTGCAGGAGGCGGTGAGACCCTTTCATCCGGTGATTAGTTGTAAACACTCCCGCCTTCTGGGAGCAGGCCTCTGTTCCCTCGTACACCGGAGCCATTTTCCTAGACTAATGTTTTATACACACAGCTCAGATACAATGCAAACTCTCCCTACCCCACAGGCAACGGGGCATTCGTTTATCCTAAATCAGAAGTGTCACCCGTGGCAACCTGAAGCGGCGAAACACTTACTCAGTCTTGCATTCCTGGCACTTGGAATTATTTCTTTCATGCCTGATAGCCAAATTACAATATGGCAGGCTTCCCTGGGGCCCCAGGATCATTAGTGCCAGCTCACAACATACTTTCAACTGATATGGCATTTCATGTACAGCTGCCAATCAAAACCTGGGGTATGCAAATGAGGACGGGAACCTGGGTGCACAGCTCCTGCACCGCGAGCTCCTCGCAGACTTCCTTAATGACTAGCAGTCATGCCTCCGAGTGGAGGGTGGAGGACACAGAGGAAAATCCCCCAGGAATCTGGTTGCAAGAGCCAGAAGTTTTTACATTTGATTTCCATATTTATTCTCTTTGTTCCCCCACGCCCTCCGCGTGTTTCTGAACAGCGGCCCCAGAAGTACGTGAGCGAGGCTTGTTTGTAAGTACAGAGCCCGCCGCTGCAGTGAGATGCTCAGGCCACGCTGAGACCCGCAGCGGGTTTGATCTGCTTCCGGGACTGAGCGTCTGGCCTCCTCCCGGGCAGGAAAGGCAGGCTCCTTGGGGGCTGGTGGGCACAGGGCAGGGAAGTGCCCCCTGAAGGATGAAGACAAGACTGAGGCTATGGGCCAAAGACCTCGCCGTGGGGCGGGGGTGATGAGTCACGCTGATGTCCCTGTGAGCTGGCCTCTGCTCTCCTCTCCTGCTGGCTGGAATGACCCTCCTCCTTTGCTCACTAGGTTCCAGCTTCCAGAGTTTTCTTTATGGAATCTCAAAAGTTCCAAGCTCCTTCCTGCCTCAGGCAGGGGCGGCATTTGTCCTCCCAGTTTCCCCGGCACCCAGCCCTCAGTCCTGGAGGAGGCAATGGAATTGACTGGATGAATGAGCGAGGCCCCCGAGGCCAGTGATTGCGGCCTGAGTAGAACTCCACTGTGATCCCTGGATTAAAACTCAGGGTCTACCAGTGACCTTCAAACACCTCTGGGGTGACAGGGGATCAGGAAAATATTAAGACGAATTGTGAGAAAGGCTTGCCATGACCAGCAATCGGAGGATAGCGTGTCCATACTCCCCATCACCAAACGAGCAGCTGCCCTTCTCCATTTCAGCTCCCACCGGCTCTTCTCCGCCCGAGCTCAGGAGTGCCCCCAGGAGTAAGCCATTGTCACACATCAGCCTCTTACTCTGGCCGGGGGTGAAAAATACCCACTCAGCTGGTGTGCTGCAATACGAACCTCTGAGTTTTCCTTTATGGGTTTTTTTCCTGAGGAGCTGAAACATCATAGAGCAGCAATAGGGCATTCCAAAGTAATAAAACCCCTTTATGAAAGTTATTTCCTTCCTGCTATTACACATGGATGCTTTTCCTGTAGAACTGGACAGGGATTGATTCCTATATTTTTTAATGAGAAAATATACTGTCAGTTGGGGTGCTGGAAATATTGAGGGGAACACTATGTAAAGTATATGATTGTCTAACCATGAAGTAGTACACCCAAAATGAATACAAAAGAAAATAAAAAGTGAAAATATCATTTAGCTGCAGTTGTAGATGCATTCTCTGTTTATGTAAAAAAACTGATTTGAGTCCTGGCTGGAGTCCTGGTGGTTAGAGTGTCAGCCCACACACTGAAGGGTCTTGGGTTCGATTCCTGGTCAAGGGCACATGCCTGGATTGCAGGTTCGATCCCACCCAGTAGGAGCATGTGCTGGAGGCAACCAATCGATATGTCTCTCTCACAACGATGTTCCTTTCTCCCTCTCCCTCTCCCTCTCTCTCTCTCTTCCCATTCCCCCCCCCCCCCCAATCTCTCTCTCCCTTCCATTCTCTCTAAAAATCAGTGGAAAAATATCCTCCGGTGAGGATTAACAACAACAACAAATTTACTTGAGATTGCTAAGAAACGCAGGCACCACATGCCCCTCACTACTGTCTCAATTTCCTGGTCAGGGATTATATCCACTTAGAACAGACACTGCAATCATTTTATAAAACAGAACACAGGCCCAGAGAGGTCAAGCTCCTTGCCAAAGTCACACAGCTGGGAAGGGGGAAGGTTGGGACTGAAAGTCAAACCATCGACTGCAAGAACATCTTGTGGATACCCCTTCGGCAGGATTCCTGCGGCACCCCAATAAAATGGTTAAAATTGCTGGACTCTGATATTAATTTGACTTAAATAAATGCCTTCCTGTGGCTAGAAGCACATGGCTTTGTTCATGGAGCAGTTTGGGGCCTGCCCTTCACCTGCCTTCTTTCTAGGGTTTCCAGCCCTGGCCCAGTCTCGCGCCCACAGTAATGAATGTCTTCCTCCCCTGCTCCCCCCCTTCACCCCCATCCCTTCCTGTGATTTGTCTGTAAGCAAGAGCCGGGCCCCCGCTCCCAACTGTGTGCTCGCCACATAAATTTCCCAGGGTTTCTGGAAGAAATCGCTCTGCCTGACAGCTCCTGGGGGAAGCCGGTTGGCTCTCACACCTCCCCTTGGCCAAGGTCACTGGGGCCTTCCCAGGGGCACCATTCTGACTAGCTCAGGTTTCCAAAATAGCAGAAGGGTGACATGTAGAGTCTGAGGTGCAGCCCCCACGTCATCCTGAGGAGTGTTCTGGGACCGCTGCAAATTACAAAAAAAGCCAGGTCTGGCTTCTTCAGGAAGCCCAAGCTTTTAGTTACCTCCCGAAGTTCTATTAAGGGAACAGCTAATCATTTATCATGGGAAACTTACAGAATCGAAATAACTAGCAAGCTTAAATAAATGAGGTATTTAGAAAGAATGGAAACAGTGCATGTTTTTTTGGTAAGTAGCAGTCAAATAGTTATAAAATGAAAGTTCTAGAAATTTCCACTCTTGGAGAACTTGCAGGGAACATCTGAGGATTTAGGTCTGCATGCAGGCCGAAGGGAGGCGACAAATAAAATTGCCGCCTAATGTTGGTGCAGTCTTTTTGGAATACAAAGCATTCTCATAATCAATTTCTGATTGTATTATCTAATCAAGGAATAATATAATGTTCATAGATCAGAAGTAGAGATTAGGATCCCATTTTACAGATCAGAAAACCGAGACTAAGAGAGGAGCAGTGACTTGCTCAAGGTCACAGAACTAAGAGGTGGAGAAGTCCTGTCTCGAACCCAAACGATAGGACTCTGTCATCCTCCTTGTGTCATATTGTCTCTCTGGTCCGGTTTTGGGTTTGGGGGCCACATACATGGTTATCATTAATCGTGTGTGACCTTAGGATCCCACTCTTTGAAGGGCCAAACGCTATAATCCAGACAGGAAACTGTGGGCTCCAGGGAGCCTTGGAGGGTCTGGGAAAGGCCACAGCGCTCAGGAAGAGCACTCTGAATGTCATCATCCCGGACCCTCTGCTTCTTGTCCTCTCTGACCTCCCTTACAGCTGCTGTGTGCTTCCTCAGCCCCTCACAGTAGCACCCCCTGCACCCATTCTCCAGTTCTTTTAACCATTTGGAAGGGGGACAGTCACAGAGGAACTCAAAGTACCCAGGACCTGGCATAAACAATAGACTTAATAAAACACCTTCTCAGCCAAACTTGACCTCACTCATCCCCAATCCCAGCACAAAAGATGGTAAGAAATGTTGGGATTTGGTGAGGAAAAGTAGTCTCAGGAACCAGGAGAGAAGATGCTGGGGTGGGTCTCCGAGGAAGGGTACTGTAGTTTGACACCCCCACCCCCACCTCCACCCCAACGCCCACCCCGTGGAGTTAGACTTGGGTAGGGAATGAAAGAATTCCTCCAGGTGAACCCTAGGATCAAAGGAGACTCCACCCTGCAGCACCAGGAAGGCCGCAGAGCTTCTCCCTCCCCTTTGGTGTGAGCAGCCCTATCCTGAATTTCATGGTCTAAAAGCAGTTTTGGAAACAGCCCACCTTTCCCTTGTCCCTAAGAAAGGGGCAGAATTCAGCTGAGAAGAAAGAGTTGTAACTCTTAAGGTACAAAAGCAACATTCCTTCATAAACATGGCTGCCCAGTGGAAGCCAGCTGCTAAAGTGAGCAATGGTGGTAAGGAAAAAGTGAAATGGCCCAGAAAGTGGTGGTTCTAAGCTAGGGAAAAAAGATTGAGGGAGGAGAAACCATGATGGCGGTGTACTTAAACAATTGGTCTGCTGCCTCCCACAACAATTTAAAAATTAAAACTAATATCACCCAAAACAACAGGACGGCTGGCTGAAAGAGAAAAGAGTGCAAGTGCTGAAAAGCTGAGGAGCCTAGGTACAGAGGCATGCAAATCGGGCTGGTGGTAGGCGAGTTGGCGCATGGCTTTTTGTTTCAACCTGAAGGGAAACAAGCTCCCGATCACTTTGAAATCCAGTTTATGGGCCATGTGGGGGACCCAGATGCCTACGGGGAGAAGCTGGTCTGTCGGCCATCAGGTGCAAAAGTCAGGTGACTCTCTTGCAGAGGTGGGCGCAGCAATCATTGTTTACTGTGCTGGATTGCAAGGAAGCAGGGACTTGGAAACACAGGGACTTGGAGAGACGGAAGGGCAGGAATGGCTGACGGCAGCCATTACTGTTAGCCACGCCCCAACCTAGTGAAGTCCTGAGACCCTGCCCCACCCTGAAGCCCTACCATGCCCTGAAGTCATGCCCTGAGGCCCCACCCACACATTCTACACACCCGCCCAGGCGCCACATAGCTGCTTTTGCATATAAATGGCCTGTATTGTGGCAGCTTAACAATATAAACTACAGCTCCAGCAACAAAACCGCCAAGTCCCAAGCAAACAGGAGAAAACTGTAGTTCTTGCGGTAGCTCCTGCAGGTTGGCTGAAAACAGTAGCTGAACTGCATCCATTGACTACTAGGAACTAGTGTTCCTAGTAGTCAATTTCAACCATTCACACCCATAAGTGACATATTTAGGAGACGGACACAGTGAGCACCAAAGCCCCACTGAAACAAAGTGTGTCTCCAGCACAGCAGTTCTTCCTTTATAGACACAGCAGGTCCTCACAGACAATTGGCCTGGATATCAATTCCTCCCAGTGTACCAACAGCAATCAAGGCTTAATTACACCAAGACTTTGCATTTAGCCCACAAAGTGATATACCAAAAGCAATCACCTCCGGTGATTGGGGAAGCTGAACTACTGGCCCCTATAGGTCACCTACCATACAAAGCCACTCCATCAACACAGGGAGGCAGCCAAAATGAGGAGACACAGAAACATGTCATGAATGGGAGAGATGGAGGAAAGTAAACTACTGGACGACACAGAGTTCAGAATTACATTTATAAGATTACTCAAGAATCTTCTAAAAACCTTTGAGAAACTTGATAAGACCTCCAAGAAGCTTAGTGAGACTTTCAAAGACCTTAATGAGAATACTAAAAATATGGAAAAGGATCAGTCAGAAATTAAGCATACAATGTCTGAAATAAAGAATATACAGAAACTCAACTATAGATCAACGTACCCCAAGAATCAAACCAAAGATCTGGAATATAAGGAAGAAAAAATCACCCAACCAGAGAGGCAGAAAGAAAGAAGAATCCAAAAGTGTGAGGATAGTGTAAGGAACCTTCAGGATGGCTTACAGCGTACCAACGTCTGGATTTTTGGGGTGCCAGAAGAGAGCGATCAGGATATTGAAGGCCTATTGAAAGAAATAATGACAGAAAACTTTACCTACCTGGTGAAATAGACTTACAAGTTCAGAAAGTGCACAGAACCCCAAACAAGAGGAATCCAAAGAGGACCACACCAAGACACATCATAATTAAAACGCCAAGAGCAAAAGACAAAGAGAGAATCTTACAAGCAGCAAGAGAAAAACAACTAGTTACCTACAAGGGAGTACCCATACGACTGTCAGCTGATTTCTCAACAGAAACTATGCAGACCAGAAGGGAGTGGCAAGAAATATTCAAAATAATGAAGAACAAGAACCTACAACCAAGATTACTATACCCAGCAAAGCTATCATTCAGAATTGAAGGTCAGACAAAGAGCTTCACAGACAGGAAAAAGTTAAAGGAGTTTATCAACACCAAACCAGGATTACATGAAATGCTGAAGGATATTCTTTAAGAAGAGGAAGAAGAAGAAAAAGGTAAAGGTACAAATTATAAACAAAAAGACATCAAATTCATACCTACCTACAAGTGCATCTAAAAATCAAGTAAATAAAAAATCTGAAGAACAAAATGGACTGGTGAATATAATAGAATCAGGGACATAGAAAGGGATTGGACTAACAATTCTCAGGGGAAGGGGGTCTGAGGGGTACGGGAAGAGATTGCACAAAAATCTTACACCTATGGATGAAGACAGGGGCGGGGGTAAGGGCATGGGGTGGAGTTGGGAATCAGGTGGAGGGGAGCTATGGGAGAGAAGCGGGGAAAGAGGAATACCTGTAATAATCTGAACAATAAAGATTTATTATTAAAAAAAAGATTGAGGGAGGCAATTTTGTGCGGTACTGGTACCCTTAAAGATTTTGCAACCTACTTTTTTGACATACAAGGGTCTACTATGTACCTGTGCTCTCTGAAGAAGAATGAGGAAGGAATTAGGACTATGGACCTACATCAAGCTTGGTATTTTATATACATTATCTGCAACCTCTGATCTAATTGTCAACCGGAGCTGGAACCCATTGTCACCATTGTGTAGATGACACAACAAGGCTTAGTGGATATGTGAGTCACAGGTAATCACAAGGCTACTAAATGCTGGGCCTGGATTAGAGCCCCTAATACAAGAATATGCAAGTGATGAACTGGAAATATCTTCATTCATGAGATCAGCATGGTCATCACTATGGTACCTCTTTTCTTATAGGTATTTCCTAATTCTTAGAGATAGAGAGGATTTCCTAACAAAACTAATAATAATATCCTAATATTAAAAAACCCAGGTCTGTAACATCTGAAGCCTCGACTGAACACCAGGCTGCATGTGCAGCTGGCAAGCAGGCTGAACTGCTGACCTCTCGGAGAGAGAGAGAGGCAGGGCTGTTTAGTGACTACTGTTGCTGCTGGCGATGCCCTGGAGAGAGAGAGAAGCAGGGTCTGATCTGCAGCCATGCCTCTCTTTCCCTGAGAGATCATAAGTTCACCCTGCTCACCAGCAGCCTGGGGTGGCTGTTGATATGCCCCACCTCTCTGGTCAGGTCTGGAGATAGGCCCAGAGATGCTGACTGGCATAGAAACTGACCAATCAGAACCAGATCAGGGTGAACTGTGAGGAGCCAATGGCTGCCTAGGAGGTGGAGCTTCTGATGCTGACTGGAATAGAAACTGCAAAAGCAGAACCTAAGGTGGCTGAGGAGGAATTTTAAAGGCAACAGCTGTTTGGTGTAAGGTATAAGAAAGCAGTTCAATTTTTTAATGACCAGTTTGGCAGTATAGTGCATATGGCTGGCTATCAGTCCAGATACAGGAATTATGTATTTTTGTCTGCCAAGAGCATCTCCTGTTGAAAAAGGCTTCCCCTCCATTTAAGCAATCCTATCCCATATAATCTACCTATACTAATAAAAGGGTAATATGTTAATTAGACAAGGTCAACTGTCCATCTTCCAGACATCCAACTTCCTTCCAGCCAAAGCCATGGTGGTGGAGGCTGAGGCAGAGGCAGTTAGGAGTGGTCAGGACAGCAGGGAGGTCAGTTGGGGGCAAGATCAGGCTGGCAGGGGAGGGCCATTGGGGGTGAAATCAGGTTGGCAGGGGAGGGCAGTTAGGGGTGATCAGGCAGGCAGAGGCAGTTAGGAGTGATCAGGCAGGCAGGCAGGTGAGTGGTTAGGAGCCAGCAGTCCTAGATTATGAGAGTGATGTCCAACTGCAGTCAGACATCCCCCAAGGGGTCCACAATTGGAGAGGGTGTAGGCTGGGCTGAGGGAACCTCCCCACCCCCATGCACTAATATAAATGACTATTATTATTATACTAGTGCACCGAGCCACTAGTATAATAATAATAGTCATTAATATTAAAAAATAAAGATGCACACATGTTGGGTCTGATCAGCTGACCTGAGTGATCGATGAATGATTACTCTGACACACGTTTCTGTGAAAGAGAGGGCTAAGGGACTGTCTGGCTATAGGAACCAGACAGCCCCGTTCGCTTGCCTCTTTAGGCTTTTATTGTAACAACAGCTTGAACTAAAATTAACTATTAGATACTATCAGTAGGGTAAGCACCCTTGAGAAGACACATGCGTCTACAGTGTCCTTTCAGCAAGGACATCTAAAGACTAAGCATAAAGATTCCAGTAAACACCGGAGGATTCAGCCAGTGCTTTCCCACACACACAACCTCCACTCTCTTCAACCCTCACATAAATAATCATACCATAATATGCAGAGAAGAGCTTATCTGCTTGTTCAGTTCAGTGCTCAGTTACTTTTCAAGAAATGTATTATCAAACTGATCAATTGGATAATTGACTGGATAATCTAAGCTTGAAAAGTGCATTCTGCATCCCCCACATTATACCCATTACTGTTTTCATTAGATTTTATGAAGTGAAGGGTGCGGAATTCTCTTTCCCAGTGAATATTAGAAACAGTCACAGCTCCCAGGCCTCCTCAACCTTCAGTCATGTGGGAAGCTACCTCCATGAGCTCTCTATGTCTGAGAGCTCTCTCTGTTTTCAATGATCTCCTCAATACTCTTTTCAGAAAAATTAATACACTTTTTTAAAACACCTCATTCTAAGCAACAATTCATCATTCATGCAACAGATATGTTTTTGTTTAATTATACAAAACTAGAGGCCTGCCTGGTGCACAAAATTCATGCATGGGCGGGGGGGGGGTGTCCCTCAGCCCAGCCTGTACCCTCTCCAATCTGGGACATTCCTCTCACTATCCAGGACTGCTCACCTGCCTGCCTTCCCGTTTGCCCCTAACAACTTCTGCCTATCAGTCTGATCACCCCTAACCACTCCCATGCCAGCCTGATTGATGTCTGCTCCCCTGCCTTTTTTCCCCCAACTTCCTTCCTCAGCCAGCCTGGTCAATCCCAATTGCCCTTCCCTGCAGGGTTTATTGCCTCCAACTGCCCTCCCTTGCAGGCCTGGTGCCTCCCAACTACCCTCCCTTGCTGACACTCTCATTTTGGGCTGCTGGTGAAGGAGCGGAGGGGAGAGCGAGAGAACCCTCCACTCTTTTGGCTCCTTGGGCCAGATAGAACAGTCGAACAGGCCAGATCCGGCCCTCGGGCCGTAGTTTGCCCATGGCTGGTCTATACTGTGGTAGCCATCTTGTGTCCACATAGGGGCAGGATCTTTGACCACATGGGGCAGCCATATTGTGTGTTGGAGTGATGGTCAATCTGCATATTAATCTTTTATTAGATAGGATAGAGGTCTGGTGCACGGGTGGGGTCAGCTGGTTTTCACTAAAGGGTGTCCTGGATCAGAGTGGGGGTTCCCTTGGGGCATGGGGCAGCCTGGGTGAGGGGCCTGTGGTGGTTTTCAGGCCAGCCACCTCCCCTGGCAACCCAAGTGGAGACACTGGTATCTGGGATTTATGTACCTTCTACAATTGAAACTTTATAGCCTGGAGTGGAGGCCTGGACTGGCCAGGGTGTGTGGAAAGCTTTGCTTCTTCCGTTGCTGGGGGAAACCCAAGCCTCCCACTCTTTTCTACTCCATGGCTGCTGCCATTTCTGTTTGGATTTGTTTACCTTCTATAATTGAAACTTTGTAGCCTTGAGTGGAGGCCTGGGCCAGCAAGGGCAAGCAGAAAGCTTAGCTTCCTCCATTGCCTGGGAAACCCAAGCTTCCCTCCTGCTCTCTGTGACTGTAGCCATCTTGGTTGGGTTTATTTGCATACTCACTGTGATGGGCTGGTGGGCGTGGCTGGTGGGTGTAGTGGAGTGATGGTTAATTTGCATATTATACTTCTTTTAGGTAGGACTAGAGGCCCAGTGAATAAATTTGTGCATGGGTGGGGTCCCTCTGGGTGGCCTGCAGGGATTGGGCCAAAACCTGCAGTCAAACGCCTCCTGTAGCTCCTACCTGCCACTCCTGCTTATCCCAGCCCCACTGTGCCTGCTGTAGGCTCGTGCCCAATCAGTCCCTAATCAGGAGAGGCTCATGCTATCTCAATAATGCTCACCAGCCATGAGCCCTGCATCTGGCATCCTCCAAAGGGCCTGCATGATTGGGTTGAAATCAGCTCTTGGACATCCCCTGAGGGGTCCCAGATTGCAAGAGAGTGCTGGCGAGGCTGAGGGACCCCACTGGTGAGCAGTCAGGCTGGGGAGGGACTGCAGGAGAGCTCCAGGGCATGTCCAGCCCATCTCACCCAGTGCTGATCAGTTGGATCCCAGTAGCAAGCTAACCTACTGGTTGGAGCATCTGCCCTCTGTTGGTCAGTGCACATCATAGCGACTGGTCGACCAGTTGACTGCCTTCTGGTGGTCAGTGCATGCCTTCGTGAGCAGCTGAACAGCCTTAGCATACCATTAGCATATTGCACTTTGATTGTTCAGTTGTTCTGCTGTTCAGTCTACTTGAATATTACCCTTTTATTATATAGAATAATACATAATTGCTAAAGTTTTTCCTCCTCACCTATTACTAGAACTCACCTCTATTATAGACTATTAGCTCTGCACACAAATCCATGCACCAGTAGCTCACCAGTAGTTTGCTGACACCCTCCAGTAGCTCCCCATCTATAGCTTGCTGCCCTGCCCCCTCCTGAGCTCTCCACTGCCCACTTGTATCTCACTGCCCCACAATCCTGCTGATTGGTGATCCAATTGTTACACTGTCAGTTGTTATGCTTCAATGATCATTTGCCTATTACATCTTTATTATATAGGATGAGAGGAATCCAGTATGATTTGCAAACTCTGGCTTGGAAGACTTTACCACCATTTTAGATAAGCTTTTGATCACACACACATACACACACACACACACACACACCCCACACACATCACATACACACCACATACATACACACACACACACCCCAAACACTCCCCCACACACAACACACACACATACCACATGTACACAGTACACACACCACACATACCACATACACATACACCACATACATACCACACAATCAGCTTTCAGCTTAGGTTTCCTCAAAGTTGGTAACATTGATATGGAAATTACCTGAATTACTCTCACTGGGTAACAGACACAGATTATACTGGCTGCTTGGGGAACTGGTTTCTCAAAACTAGTTTTCGGCAGGCCTAAACTTCCAGCCATGCGTTCACTTCCGCATCCTCTCTCAGTGGTTTGCTACACTTATAACACCTCACCGACTTTTCCGCTTTGGCTTATGGTCTTAGCTGGGATACATCTATGGCAGGATCTGGAAGGAAGAGGATTGAGAGCACAGACGTCTTTGACAATTATTAACCAGCGAGCCGCTGGGAAGAGAGCCATTTCTTCCCATAGACACTTGGGCTTGTTTTGACTTTTCCCCCCATGGTGCCAGAGGTGTCCCTTAGAAACTTTCCCGTTTGATTTAATCCCTGTGTAATTCCTAAACCATTGCTTCAATTAGACTTCCTGATTTACGGCATCACCGGGCTTCTCTTGGCAAAGACATCCCAAGAGACCATCCACTTCTAATTGACTGAATTGAAACCAGCCCTTGGCTTCTGCTCGGCGAACTTCTCTCTGTGCCCAGGGCACCTGAAATACTGTGTCCCCCAGTCCCTGTAAGATCACTCTCTACGACTCAGAGTAACCTAATCATGTGATTGACAACTTAATTAATTTACGTGCTCATTCTGTGTTTACTGAGGCCTTCTGTGTAGTGAGCACTGTGCTGGGTGAGAGAGATAAAAAAATCCAAAGCAAATGAATGAACAGGACAACCCATTCAGTGCCTGTCTTCACTGTGCGGCTAGTCCAGTGTTTGAAGCCAGGCTGAGTCAGTGAACACAGAACTCCATGTTTCTCAAGAAAGAACCATTGGTTTACTGTCTTCACAATCCCTCCACCCCCCGTATTCTCAGTCATCTCTCATATTACTTTTCTTAAGTAATTTTATTCATTCTTAACAAATGTAAATACATTCTGTAGCTTGCCCTAAGCAGCATGTGAAATATGTGGCTGTTATATTTTAAAAATACACATGAAAACTTTTTTTTTAATAAATAAGTGGACAATTCAATTACCAAGTATTGGTTAATCATACCACTTGGAATGTTCTGACTTACAGCCTGCACTGTACATTTTGCACCGTGGAAAACTGATGGTCTTGTATAACTCCCAAAATTAATGTAGACTCTTGCACCACGTTGCACTTTCAGTAGCTCCCCACTCACTTGTCAGTTATTCATGAATTTATCTGATGGTATCTTCTCTCCTGCTAGATGGTGAGATTGGCATCAATGAGGATTGTGTTTGTTCTTATTGCTGTCATACCAGTATTTGGCATAGGAGTACTCAAATGAAAAAATAATGGAACAAATCAAGACAAACTGGGAAAGCTGGTAGTACCCACAACCACAGTTCATGTATCAGATTGAGGGAAAATGCATTATAAAGGCTCAGAGCTTCTAAAATCCTTTTGATAATGAGGAGTGACCTGACTTGATCCAGTCCCAAACTAATGTAGAAACATAAATTCCGGGCATGAAGTTTTTCCTAATACTTTTCTAACAAGGGCAAATGGGCAACCTACAATTGACTGATATCCTATTTGGTGGTCTTGATGCTATGGGAAGGGAAAGCCCCATAGGTCTCTTGAGATGGGAAAACCAATGTGTTGTTGAGTCATTGTATCTCTTGCCCTATGTGCTATGTCTGACTTCTCTTTCCTAGCAGGTGAAGGAGAGACAGAAATGCCGTGATGACTAATGGGAGGTTAGAAAGATTTATTGGACAATTATCAATGTTTTTCCTCACTCATCTTTCCTTTCGTAAGTCATTAATTCATTTGGGGAATAAGTACCACTTGTATCACCCTGCAGATTCTGTCATTTCATCTCCTTGCTTTATCCTGGGTTGTCGCTTTGATTTGTAGAATTATCTAGACTGTGGATCAGATGAATTTCTCACTAACTGAACTTGAGCTTTATTCTCCTGTCATTTTCAAATGCATGCAGATAAGATGATATAATTCTTTTATTTTCCAAACTGCAATCATTTGTGGGCCACCTTCATAATTTTTGTCATATTCTAAAACTCAATTAATCATTATTCTCTTATACTTGAAAATTGATAGGTTTTTAATTTTTAAAAAATCATTGATTTTTTTTGAGAGAGAGAGAGGGAGAGAAAATGAGAAAGAAAAAATATTATTTGATCTACCCATTGGTTGCTTCTTATATGTACCCTGACCAGGAATCGAATCTGCAACCTTGGTGTATCAGGATGTAGCACTAATTAACTCAGTTACCCTTGAGTAGCTCTTTAAAGGTAGTCTTATCCCTAAGCCATAATCCATGTCATCATGAGTTTGTGTATGCATGCATATGTGTATATAATTCTCAATAAGACAAATACCTGAAGATTATAATTAAAATATGCCCATCAAAGCCATAATTTCATAAATTATGACTTAGGATAAGTCTATGTTAAAAATAGATTTTTTCCAACTTAAAATAATTGTGTTAGTACATGCAATACATGTTTCACTTTGGAAAACAGTTATACAATCCAAGGTGACCTATTTTTATTTAAAAGGGAGCAAACTTGGAGTTGCTATTCTAACAGTGACCTTTGGCACAAGAAGAATTCATCCATCTCCACCTGAACCCCACCTGGAACTAGGTTCCAGGAGCTTGGTGCTATTGACCTGTAGCTCTTGACTGTATAGAAACCACACTCACAAATCTTGGAGATATCTTTGACTCTTTGCTCTTTCTGATTCTGCTATCAGCCAAACCATCAGCAAATCCTGTTGCTCAAACTTAAAAATATGCGCCAAATCCCACTATTTCTCATGACTTTCCTGTACTTTATCTTCATCACCTCTCTCCGGGTTAACCACTTTGTCCCCCTACTGGCTTTCCCATTTCTACTCGATTGAAAACACATGAAGAAGCAAGCCATTTCTAGTCAGTTTTTATGGACTGGATACAAATAAACACTCATTAGGGAAATAAGACAAATGCAATTTAAATATTTAAAACACTTGGAACATAAGTGATAGAATAAAAAAAAAAGACTTGAATGATTGGATGGCCTCCTAATAACATCAGAGGTCAAAATCAGATAGTCCCTTTTAAAATTTCACCAAACATATTTTCTTCATAATCTGTCATCCCTCATGAGCATAGCACATAGGGCGATTTTAAATTGATATGATATAAGCATAAATACCAAACCAGTCAAAGAAGTCAGCAAATGTTCAGAATTATAGAAAAGCACAAAAATGGGCTCTAATTGCATGATTATCTAATCTCCTTGCTTCTGAATGCCACTGCTAAGAATGGACTCACTCATCCATGTCATTTCCTTTCTTGTGAACTTTCCATTTTCTCATAAGAACAAGACATCCATATTTTAGGGTTGCTGTATTTTGCCGTACAAAGCAGTAAAAAGACCCATCAGAAGTGTGATGAGGAGGGGACTCATAAAGAACTGTTGTTACAGAAGGCCATTGAGGAAGATGATTAGAGAGGCATAGAGTGCTTTTCTTCACCTTCGTACGCACTGGGACAAAGAAAGCAATGGGGTCATGTGGTTCTCCTTTCCTGAATCCTCTTAAGGGTGGTTTTCCGGAGGGTCTAGAAGTGAGGAAATAGCATGTTTAAAAGTTTCAGAGGAGCCCGGCTGGTGTGGCTCAGTGAGTGAGCATCGACCTATGAACCAGGTGGTCAGGGTTTGAATCCTGGTCAGGGCACATGCCTGGGTTGAGGGCTTGATCCCCAGTAGAGGGTGTGCAGGAGGTAGCTGATCAATGCGAGTCCCTGGTACACCGTGGTACCAGAGCTGTGAGAGAATGAGCTCCTGTTGCGTTATGCTCCTGGGTTGTGGTATCTGGTACGGCAGGCAGCCCTACCACACTGTCCTACACTGGTCTGAAGAACCGAGAGTTCCTGACTTGGACCAAGTCTCAGGGCCTGGACAAACCACTTTGGGAACCTGTACCAACTCGTTTCCTGGAGAGATGGCTGCCCTACATCAAACAGAGTGGATTTCAATCTCTTTATGGTTCATAGACTTCTGGGGCAGAGTCTCCTTCATGAAGAATTTACATTGGAGGCTATACCCATCTATGGAGCGTGAACAGAATCCCCCTAAACGATATGATCAAGCCCTAAGCGGTGGTACCTGTGAATGTGACCCTGTTTGGAAATGGGGTATTCGTAACCAAGTTAAGATGCAGTCATGCTGGATTAGGGTGGGTCCTCAATCCAATGACGGGTGTCCTTATAAGAAGGGAGGGCCTGACACATAGAAATGAGTCATCAGAGACTGAATGATGTGGCTATAAGTCAAGGAACACCTGGAAGGTAGGCGGCTGGAGGAAGCAGAAGGACCCTCTCAAAAGCCTTCAGAGGGAGCAGTCCTGCCTCCACTTTGATTTCACACTTCTGGCCTCCAGAACTGGGAGAGATTTCCTTTCCGCTCTTTCTGGCCCAGTTTGTGGCCATTTGTTATGGCAGCTCTCAGAAACAAATCCACCATCCTACAGCCAAACGCAGCCCCCAGATGTATCTTGTGGGCTCACAGTGTTTTGCTTTGAAGTTGAAATAGTTGCTAATATTTATGAACAGAGAGATTTCCCAAAAAGAACATGATTTCTGTTTTTACGTGAAAAAACCAAGGAGGTGACAGCCACCCTGGATCTCCTTCCTGCTTGGTGTCTACACTGCCTCCTTGTAGAGCCTGCCAGGTCCAGGCCTCGGGGCCTCTCTCCTCCAGGCCAGATCTTCGGGGCTGAGGGCTCTACCTGTGGCCTGCTTTGTCCTTTGTGCTTGCATTGACTCAGGATTCCTTTGCACTGCTCTCCTCACTTTAGAGACCAGAGAAGTGAGACCAGAAATAGAAGTCCCTGCCTCCTTCACCCAGCATGCCTGTGACAGGGAGAGCAGGCACTTCCTGCTGCGGCGTGCCGCCTCCACCTACAGAATGCCACAAGATGCTGCCTGGAGCAGACGCCCAGACTCCAGCTCTCACAGACCAGCTTCCAAAGATTTCAAGGAATTGACAGAGAGTTCCCAACACTTTATTTTGCCAAGAATGAATGTTAAGGAGAAATAAAGAACTCTGCCATTACCATCTTTTCTTTCTTTTTTTTTTTTAAAAGGTGATTTCATCACCACTGAAGCAGGAGGCACACAAGTTCAGAGTAAAAATAAAAATTGTGTGGGCTCAAACAGACTTTTAAAAATATATATCTTCATTGATTTTTTTTTTTTTTTGAGAGAGAGAGAGGAAGGGAGAAGGAGAGAGCGAGAAACATTGATCGGTGGCCTCCCTATGCACCTTGACCGAGGATCAAACACGCAACCTGGACATGTGCCCTGACTGGGAATCAAACTGGTGACCTTTCAGTGTATGGAAGATGCTCAACCACTGAGCCACACCAGTCAGGGCGCATTTTTATGATGTTCTCTCTAACCTTATCTCCTTCCTTCTGCTCTTGTCCACGCTTGCTCTGCCCTGCACACACTGGCCTCCTTGCCATCATTTGAACCACAAGGTCATTATTCCTGCCTCAGGGACTTTCATTTGTTGTTCCCTTTCTCTGAAACACCTTTCCCAATATCTTCAAGGCTTGCTTCCTCGAATCACTCATGACTCTACAGAAATGGCATTTTCTCAGCGTGGTCTTTCTTTTTTTCTTTTTTAAAAAAATATATTTTATTGATTTTTTTACAGAGAGAGGAAGAGAGAGGGATAGAGAGTTAGAAACATCGATGAGAGAGAAACATCGATCAGCTGCCTCTTGCACACCCCCTACTGAGGATGTGCCAGCAACCAACGTACATGCCCTTGACCTGGATCGAACCTGGGACCTTTCAGTCCGCAGGCCGATGCTCTATCCACTGAGCCAAACCAGTCTCGGCTCAGCGTGGTCTTTCTTCACTGCATTCTCTACTCTACCCTTGTGTGTACATTTCTTGGACATATCACTACCTGCATTGTCCATCTTATTCTATTGTTTGTTTGTCTGGGGATAAAAATTCTGTTTTCATCAATGCCTAGAATAATGTCTGGCATGTAGAAGATGCCTAGTAAATTTTATTGAATTGAACCAAAAAAGCAGGCTACTCCATACTGAGTGAATTTCACTCACTGAAAATCCCCAACACCATCTTCATTCCCCCCTCCCTTGGCTCATGAGAGGAGACTAATGCTGTCTTATATTGTTATCCATTTGTGGCTTGACTTAGCTAACCCCATGGTGATAAAAATGACTTTAGGGTCCAAAACCCTGTAAGAATTTTGGTGTGGGTTAGCAGTAAATGTTTTGTGTAAAGATCTTGTAGCCTTTGACTTTTCAACTTTTTCTAACAGAACCCCCACTTCCAGCTAAAAACACATTTGCAAAAAAAAAAAAAAAATGATCCAACAGGTCATTGGACAGTGATTTTCTTGGGACCCTAGACAAGCAGCTTTAATGGCCCTTTGTCCCAGGGAAGATGAATAACAAGTGTGTGAGTCCCAATTGTGCATATTGTGACAAGTGTGCAGAAATTACTTTATTGTACCAGTGTTCATTGTTTTTTAATATCTGTAGTTCATGAAGCAATACAAATAAACATATTTGTCTTTGGTTTTAATTTCTAGATGTCTTCTTTTGCATGGATCAGTGGTTGAGTGTTGACCTATGAACCAGGAGGTCACGGTTCGATTCCTGGTCAGGGCACAGGCCAGGATTTCAAGCTTGATCCCCAGTGTGGGGCATGTGGGAGGCAGCCAATCAATGATACTCTCTCATCATTGATGTTTCTATCTCTCTCCTCCTCTCCCTTCCTCTCTGAAATCAATAAAAATGTATTTTTAAAAATAAGAAAGAAAAACTTAACTTTGATCTCCACAGTGCTTACCATCTCAGAATTGTCACAGAGGGTACGTGTACAGAAAGCCAGTCTAACCTGGGTTAAGTAGAAGAAAGTTCTTGTAGAATTAGCAAACGTCTGAATGGCTTGGCATTCGGAAAGTGAGGCTCTATAAAGTCCTTGTTGAGGGTATGGGCTGTGAAGTCAGATAAGGTTTGGGTCCTGGTGTCGGCTCTTAGAGCTAAGTCCTTGCTCAGGTTGTGTGGCCTGGTCCTTCCTCTGCAAAGCTGAGCCGACAGAAGTGACACCTCATAGAATTGTAGCCAGGTTTCAGTGAGATAATACAGGGGTGGGCAAAAGTAGGTTTACACATGTGATACAATAATTAATAAATAATAATACATGTACACACAACTGCAATCCTACTTTTGCCCAAGCCCTACATGCAAATTACTTGGCATAGAGCAATTAGAATATTGAGATTGATGTGTGGTTCTGCTACTTTCAAGAATAGATAACACAAATTTTTGACCAAAGAGGGGAAAATATGCCTCACCTTAATAACAACAACAGCCACACCGTGGGTCCTTCCTGTTTGCCTCACTCTTGATGTAGGTCCTGTTCTCTAACATTACAGCCGCTCTGAGCAGAGCCCACTGACCTGCATTCAGTGGAGAACACAGACTCGCAGTGGCTGAGGTAGCTTCCACTAAAGTTGTGAGAGAGGATTCAGCTCTGAAATATTTATTATCGCTTGGAATCAACCCATGTGTTTACATTTAAAAACTACTGTTAGAAAATGTATTTCCTTAAATAGGCTCATTATCCTTCCCACTACCGAATTTTCATGATAGGCAGACAGACAGACAGAAAGACAACACCATCTCAACTCTACAGAATGAATTCTCAGTGAAACTGCATGGTGGGACTGGCCAGCTTGCCTCCTGGCACCGCAAAAGGAGCAAAAAAAAAAAAAACGTTGCCAATAGAGTAGACAGGAACCCTCCCCTAAGGGACTTCCTGTGAAACAGCTCTGGGCGGAGGCACTGTGTCCCCATCCTCTCTGGGCGAGGCGGGCACAGGCAGCCAGATAGGTTTACTGCAGAGACGCAGTGTTTTTATCCCTTCCCTTCCTTTGCTACATCAGATCAGAATGCTGGGCCCCCCTGCCTTTGAGGAAAGGGGAATGGACTTGGACTGATTCTGGCATTGGGTCTAACGCCATAAGATCATAAAGGATCTTCATGACTTAGAATGTGAAAGAACAAAGAGGAAGGAAGGCTTTTGTGGTGGAGGCAGCTGGGAGTGCTGTGCTCTGAGAAGAAGGGTCTCTCTCCCCAGATGGGCAAGGACTTTGAGTTGATGGGGGAGGAAATGGGTTCCCGGGGAGGGTCCGTGAACGGTGAGCTCAGAGGCTCTTCTGGAAGAGAGACCAGTCCTGCCCGGGAGGAGGTGGGTGGGAGGTTGTGACTGAGAACAGCCATCAGGCATGGGAGTTGAAAGCCCAGAGGCCCTGAGGCCGCAGAAGCCTTGCCAGCAGGACACCAGGTAGCCACGCTGTTGACCACAGGCTTCCCCTGTGGTGGGGGACCTTCACGTGGTCAGATTCAGCATGTAGCTGTTCACCTCCTGGCCATAGTGCATTCACCCATGCACTAAGACAACGCTCGGTTTCCATGATTTCTATGTTGAAACCCCCATTTGCAAACCTCAGACACTAAGAGCCCCCAAAAGGGGGTGCAGTGGCCATGGAGGGAGGGGTAATGTGGAAACCCTGGTGGGTATGTCTAGGAGTGCACGAACCAGATGGAGACAGCCCTGATTTGGGACAGTTGTCCTACAGGTGTGGGCCACACGCCAGGGGCCCATGGTGAAGATCCAATTGGCCACTTAGCAGAAGGTTTAAGAACCAGCCAATGGGCCAATCATTTTGGCCCAAACTTCACTCTTCATGACAAAAGCTGCCTTCATTCCCAGGCCTTGGCTTCCTCGGGAGGGGGGGGGGGGGGGAGAGGCAGAGAAATATTTGCACATTCAAGGACCAAGATTTTCTCAACTAGTGGAGAGCAGGGCAAGCCGGTGACTCCCCTGTTTCAGGCGGTTCCGCACACTTGCTTTGTTGCTCTTGGCTGCTCTGACCTGGTTGCCGGGGGCCAGCAGCACAGAGAGCAGCCGTCAGCACCTCCACGCTGTACAAGGAGCATCTCTTCCCTAACGCTGAGCCGTTCCAGGCCACGGCAGGCTGACAGAGCACTTGGCCATCGCTGTGGAAACGGAGTCATTAGAAGTAATCAGGCCTCGGCCCAAATGGCAGCTTTGATGAGAGAGGGTCATAAAACTCCCTCTGGAAGTTCCACTGGAATCGGCAGCTGCCAAGGCGGTGCCCCTGTGCCAAGGCGGCGAGTCCGTGGGCCAACATGGCTTTCTTATTTGGGGCTTTCCCATCGGGATCTCTAGCAACGTGCCATCGCAATGAGTTTGGAGAAGGAAAAAGATCACATCCTTCCCTGTCGGCTACTGACTGTGCAGGCGATGCTTCAGTGCTCTGGGCACGTTGAGAAGGAGAGCAAACAAGTGGCCAGGAAACACTAATTTGCGATTTGCTTTTTCTCTGTATTCCCCTCCCCTTTTCCCCTCTTCCCTTTCCAAGACAGGGAACCGTGGCTCAGGGGAGGAATGGGCCGGATGTAAAAGACAGAGCACCAGGGTGACTTCCTGGGTTTGGTTTAAAAAATACAATGAAGGAAGGGAAGTTTGAACATCCTACAGATGCCAAGAACTTTACCCTGCTGGTTGAGGGCCCTCTAGGGAGGGGACAAATTCTTAGGTTTCCCTTGAAGCATTCAAAGAGCCAGCAGCTCTGGGCTCTGCCCCTTGCAGCCCTCCTCCTGCCTGCGCTCCTTCAGCCAGAGACAAACCCAGGGCCTCGGGGCAGAGAGGCTTTCCTTTATCTCTCGACCAAAAGTCTCTCTGAATTGATTTTTTACAGACAGGAAGGGAGAGGGAGAGAGAGCTAGAAACATTAATGAGAGAAATATCGATCAACTGCCTCCTGCACACCCCCCACCAGGGATGTGCCTGTAACCAAGGCACATGCCCTTGACCGTAATTGAACATGGGACCTTTCACTCCAAAGGCCAGCACACTATCCACTGAGCCAAATGGGTTTCGGCTCTCTGAGCTGCCTTCTAACAAACCACCAGCCTCATCACTAGTCCTCCTTTTCCCCCTTTCCTGCTTTACTTTTCTCCATGTCACCACTCAATAGAATCCATGTTATGTATTTCTTTATTATCAGCCTCTCCCAACTAGATAAGGGACAGGATTTTGTCAGTTTTGTCCCAGAGCCTGGCATAAAATAGATGCTTAAGAAATACCTGTTGAGTGAAAGGACCAATGTTCTAACAATTTAAGTTTCTATTAAAAGTGGGAAACAAAAGATCTTTCTCTCTGCATGATGTTCTTGCACCCAAACAGCTTTGCTCATTCGTGCCTCTGCTTCATTTCTATGGGGCTGACACAGAGATCTCTGGCGGCCAGAGACTGAGTTTTTCCATGCCGGAGAATCTGCTACATCAGAAGATTGGCCCAGAATTGGGAGAGAAACGCAGTCCTGAAGGCAGAGGGATGGATAATCGCTATCCAGTGACAAGTTCCTTGGCATGTCCCAGTACCCCAAACCTACAGAGCCTGGAATGGTGGCTCTCAGTGCTGTCACACTCAAGGTCCTGTATTTCTTTTTTTCTTTTTTTAAATATATTTTATTGATTTTTTACAGAGAGGAAGGGAGATAGAGAGCTAGAAATGTCAATGAGAGAGAAACATCGACCAGCTGCCTCTTGCACACCCCCTACTGGGGATGTACCCGCAACCAATGTACATGCCCTTGACCGGAATCGAACCTGGGACCTTTCAGTCTGCAGACCGACGCTCTACCACTGAGCCAAACCGGTTTCGGCTCAAGGTCCTGTATTTCAAAAAATGCTTTGGAACAGCCTGTGTTAGGCTGTGTTCCCCAGAAGCCGAGACAAAGGCCTGAGGTTCAGTAGTGTAGCTGACAGCTGACCCCAGAGGTCGGAAAGGTGAAAAGCCAGTCTCGTATGGTCCACAGAGTTACCAGTATGGGCACTGGGGCTCCTTCCTACCATGGACCTCAGGGAAACTTGCAGGACATGTGTCATTTATTTCACCTGAGTGTGTGTTATCTACCAACTCCTTATGAGCCATTGGCCAAGGGCTGCTTCATGGTCAAGGACAATGCCCCGAGGTTGAGGGTGGCAAGTGATGGCAGAGGACAACTTTCTAGGGATGGAGATGAATGTGCTGGGGAATGGGTGGGACAATGGTCTGTTAAACACCCCCCGTAAAACTAGAAATCCTTGCCCTAGCCACTTTGCTCAGTGGTTAGAGCATCGGCCTACAGTCGGAAGGGTCAAGGGCACATACCTCGGTTGCCGGCCTCATCCCTGGCCCTGGTCGGGTGCATGCGGGAGGCAATCAATCTATGTGTCTCCCTTACATCGATGTTTCTCTCTCTCTGTCTCTCCTCCTCCCTTCCATTCTCTCTAAAAAAACAATTAGAAAAAATATCCTGGGGTGAGGATTAATAAAACTAGAGATCCTTTCTCTATAATAATAAGTTTTTAAAGAACAAATAAGAGGACCAGATTTCTGATAAAATGTCAATGTCAACATTTAAGTACTCAGACTTGACGGACTAGAACACATACTAAAGCAGTCAGACATGTGTCCTTATGCACAGAAACACTAAACTCAACAGCCACAAAGAGAGGCTGTCTTTCGTGTACGCAAAGACTTGATTGCCATTCATGATATTGCCTTTGCTACATGATTTTTTGATATGCAGAACAAGCTTGGCATGTATGGTTAGAACAAAGGACAGTCTTTCCTCAGTTTACCCTATAGTTGCATTCTTATAATACTCAGTCCACATTAAAACCGCACGAAGGATGCTTTGTGTGCCTATGGCAAATGGGCTTAGCTTCTGGGCTCAGCATTATAAACTGGAGCTTCACCTATTTGAATGTAGTGGACATAAAAGTGGGGATCCCAGACAATTCTTCGAGGTGTGGGCCTGTCTTGTGCATTGCAGGACATCTGACATCACTAGCCTCTGACCACTAAATGCCAGTGTCACCTGTCAATCTTTGTGATTACTGACTCCCCAAAAGAATTTCTAGAAATCCCACTAGGGGCAGTGTTTCTCTCATTTATAAATCTCTGATCTAAATAAAGAGTGGATGGGAAGCTCCAAGAATGACTATTAACAATAATTTCCTATTAACTGACATGAGTGGGAATTTGAGGTGAAACACTGGGTTGTAGGAAAGAGAGCTGGTCTTGCAGGAACCTTGGGTTTTAGGGGCCAAGTTATTCTCACTTCACAAGCAGAGAGGAATGCTGGAGAAACCTCAGCTTGTGACCCACGGTGTTGTAATTGTTTTCCGGAGGAACTGTCATTTATCACCAGGACAATACCCGCCTATTATGTCGCAGGCCCGGGGAAGATGCTAGAAATATCATTTCTCTCAAAGAACAGCTTCTTGCTAGAGTGCCATTCATTCTTGACCCAGCATCTAAATTCAAAGATCCTGGGCAAATGATAGAGGAGTTTGCTCGTCATCAGGGTGTGTGCACCGGTGCAAAAGAATCTGACAGGCGTTGGGGGTGTGTTCTCTATTTACCAGCCCTTCAGCAGTGACAGCTCGGAGAGGGCCAACGAACACAGCCACACCGCCGAGCCAATCCTGGGGGCAGGGTGGGCTGGCAGCTACAGAGCCAAGATGGAGAATTTGGTACATGTGGATTCTCTGTGCTTTATTGGTACAAAAGTGAAGTTAGAACCAACCTTCTGGGGTGATGCAAAGGAAAGGCACGAGGCAGCCTCGCTGTGCAAAAGACAGTCTTAGCTAAAGTGGGAGAGAGATCAGCAATCGGCATTGGATGGAGAAGTTTCTAATATACATTTTATGATAGCATGATGGTTAAAAGGGCTGGTTTCAGAGTCATACTTGCCAAGGTCTTATACCCCAGGCCCATTGTGTACAAGCTCCTGGTTCTGAATAAGATAGTCTTTAGCACCTCAGTTTCCCAATCTGAAAAATGGGGATAATGCTAAATTTAGGACTTTGTGAGGATCAGGCCAAGTAACCCACATAAAAGCTTAGCACAGTGCCTAGGATATTGTAGGAATGTGCTAAATCTTTGTATTATTATTAAAAATAGAGACCAAATCCACATTTGGTATGCTAGGAATAAAACAATTGTAGTCACTACAAGCTTCATAAATTCAGGATAGTATTTTATCTATATCTAGGCCTCTAACGGCCAGCACTGTGCTTGACTCAGAGTAAAAGCTCAGGAGATGTTTACGGACTTTCAATGACAAAGTTAGAAAGCTCAGGTCAGAATACACAGAGTAGGTTGACCAGATAGCAACACTGCCTGTGAAAATGAAATCTTAGGATGTAGAAGGTGATATTTGTAACACAATGTACAAGATTAGAGATAAAGAAAGGTACAGTCCAAATCTAAATTATGCTGCATTTTATTATGTTTATAGTATATTATATATATTTATACTGTATTTACAAAGTATATCATTTCTTCCCTCATTCTGACATCTTGGTTTTTCATGAAGATGCCATGGAAACTTGGCAAGGACTTTGACATGGACATCGATGTCTCCACCTTGAACTAGAATCGATTCAAGTTGCCTCCCTTTCACTTCACCTTTCCCTTCCCAGAGTCAACGTAGAGTCAAGTGGCTGCCACACCTTTGATCTGTTTATTAGCCCAGAGCCTGAAGACATCTTAAAAATGATGTTTTGAAGGTGACGTTTCCCCTGATGTTTGCTGAGAGACTGACTGGTCAGTGTGCTGATAGAACTGATCCAGGATTGAATCCAGACTTCACTGCCTGCCTAACGTGTGACCTTGGGCATACCACCACCAGCATTAGCGTGGCGCAGTGAGCATTGATCTGGCTCCTGCCTGCCTCTCTGGCTTTATCTCCTATCCTTCTCCCCTTCCCTCCCATCTTTCTATTTCATGCACAGTGGCTTTCTTTCTGTCTCTCAACCATACCAAGCGCATGGCTCTGAGCATCCAGTTTGCTGGCTTCCTGCTTAGACCTTCACCATGTGGGGCAAAACAGATTAGATCAACCTCAGCAGCACAGCTCAATCTTTTTGCCAAATTAGTGTTAGTGCAGAGCTCATGCTGCCAGACTTAGCAAATGAAAATGCAGGATGCTCAATTAAATTTGAGTTTCAGATAAATAATGAATAATATTTTGTAGAAGCATGTCCCCTGCAGTCCTATTGATGAAGGTGCTTTAATTCTTAGAGCTTTTGGGTTTTAGAAATATGGCTAAGCGATTGTGGTCCTTTTTAAAATTTCCTCATTTCACAGATAGAAAATTGAAGCACAGAGAGGTTAAATAACTTGGCTAAGATCACACAGCAAGAAAGGGGCAGACTTTAGCCACTATTGGATGCCTCTTAATGAATGAAGCTTTCCGATGCTGAGCTTCTGTATCTCAAAGCAGGATTGTAGCTCTTACTTCATGAATTGTTGGTAGGATCCAAAATGATACATATGAAGTACCTTTGGTAAATAGTACCTATTGATACAGGCTAAGAGAGCAAGCAGGGTAAGAATATTAGAGAGGGCATATTTTTAACCAGAAAAAGCCTGCCATCTTGGAAAGATTAGTTAGTATTTCTCCTTCCTAGTTAGCATGTCCACAATAGAGATTTGTTATTGGTTTTACAAATAACAACATCCAAAGGTTTTCAGGGCTTTTAAAAAATAAAAGCAGCATTCAAAGCAGTCATCTGATAAGGAGAAGGAGGGGTTTTTCTCAACACCTGAGGAAAGTGAGATTTTTGCTTCATTAAGTGGCCAAGGAGCATTAAAACAAAACAAGACAAAATAAAACAAAAAACCTCTAGCCTAGAAGTGTTGCTTAGTGGTCAAGTGTTGACCTATGAACCAGTTGGTCATGGTTTATTCCAGGTCAGGGCACAAGCCCAAGTTGTGGCTCATTCCCAGTGGCGGTGTGTGTGTGTGTGTGTGTGTGTGTGTGTGCGCGCGCGCCTGTGTGTGTGTAAGAGGCAGCCAATCAATGATTCTCTCTCATCATTGATGTTTCTCTCTCTCTTCTTTCCTCTCTGAAATCAATAAAAATACATTAAAACATTTATTTATAAAAAAAAAATCTCTAATGGATGAATGATTTCTATAATTTGTTTATTTAAATAAGTCTATTTTGCCATTTTATTTACATAAACTCTAGAGGTATGATGCACAAAATTTGTGCAGGGGGAGGGGTGGGGGGGGCGGGGTGGTCCCTCAGCCTGGCTGCACCCTCTCACAATCCAGGACTTTTTTTGAACACAACTTTCATGAGATTTTGCACCAGAAATTAATGTTTTTTTCATTTTCTTTTAGCAGCTTAGAAATTAATTCGGATTATTTTAAGTGGGATTGGAAACTTGCCTTTAAATTTTAATATTCTTCTAGTTACAAAAATGCCCAGGTTCTAAGCTAATAATAAATTATTGAATAAATTAATTATAATGTTAAAACTAGCAATTAATGTTATTTATTATGAAATACATTCATATTTTTATTATGACTATGTTCTGGGTACACAATATTTTTGTAAGTAATAATGATTATGGAAAAGTACTCATACAATTCAAGCTAGTCTCTGAAATGAAGAGAAACTGAGTTCACACAGACTGGTATACAGCGTTAGACCACACTCACTAGTAAAAATTCAGAAGAACCACTTTTGTTTGTTTTTAAAAAATTAAAATACATTCTATTGTTAGAGACAAAACAATTTTAGGTGCCCTTGAGGTTAAAAAGAAAACACACCAAAGAAAATATTTTGCTTATAATTTTTTCTTTTCTCTTGTTTTCATTCATTCATTCTTCTTATTACTATTTCTTCTGTTTTCTGGGAAGATTATTACCCATGTTAAGATTCTCTATTGACAAACATAGGACAACAAGAAGCTGGGATAGAAGGAAAAAAACTTCATTCTTCATTTTGCTCTTCCCAGATCAGAATGGGCAGCCACTGGTAAATCAGGAGTCGCATCCCTGTCGGATTTATGGATCCTGAAGCTGGGATGGTGAACCACTGTCCCAATTTGCCTGAGGCTGTCCTGGTTTCATGTCTCATTTTAAGGTTTTGTTCTTTTCTGACCAGCTACCCATGACCTCCAGTGGTTAATAATTCTCCCTGTACTAAAAACTCAGGAAGGCTGTTCAAGCACTGCTGTTATGTAACTTGCAAAGTCCTGTGCAAAGTGAAAACAAGAGGCCTCTTAATGATTTTTAAAAAGCATTAAGCATTTCAAGATGGTGACAGCTGAGTATTAAACCAAGTATGGGGCTCTTGGAAGCATGAGGCCCTATGTGGCTGCACAGATTGCACGCCTGTGAGGCCAGCATAGGGACTAGTTAAGATTTCAAGCTCTGATACTGGGCTTGCTGAGCTTAAATCACAGCTTTTCTTGAGATTTTTTGAGTGAATTTAGAAACCACTATGATGTTTTGAGTTTTGTCCTTGCCTTGCAATGGGCTATTTGGACTCATTTGTGTGTGTGTGTGTGTGTGTGTGTGTGTGTGTGTGTGTGTGCTTAAACTAACACATTCTCAAGTTAAGAAGGGGTGGAATTCCATACTGCTACTCCATAAGTCTAAATAGCAAGATTTGTCTATCTATTTCATTCAGCATTTCTGCAATTATCAAGAAAATCTCCTAAAAGAAAGGCCATGCAAAGTTTTCAAATCCACATTGCTCATCACCTAAAGGGCAAACTCCAATAGAGGCTAGAAGACTTCAGCAGAGGCCACAAGACACCAATAGAGGCTAACAAGGGAAGAACACCACGCTTCCTCATATGATGTCATCACGGGACTCCTGGACACTCATTTCATCCAGCCTATGTTTGCTACTCCAAAACTCTGACTACAATCTTACATTGCAATGTACTTGGATATGGCCATTGACGAAATACATGACTTCTACATTTTGGCTCTAACAGCTGGGTTAAACCTCATCTTGTTCTGACTGTGGCTCTAGGCCACGGCAGATGCCCAAGCTGTTCCCTGCCTCTCACTGTAGACTAATACATTTAAATCCTTCCCCTGGGGCCAGCCAGCCTCTTGCCCACTGCCCCGATTTGCCTGAAGCTGTCCTGGTTTCAGCACGGAAAGATCCACATATCTTAGGAGTCTTCTCAAGTTCTGGGCGAACTGGGACGGTTGGTCACCCTTTCCCCAGCTTTCTATGGAAAGTTTATGCCAAGGACTAGTGGTGCCAATTCATTAGCCTCACCTATTCTGTTGGTCTAAGTAGATTTCTAATGCTGCTGTTTCCATTGCCCAGTGATGAATCTGAGATGACATATATGATGCAATTAGAAAGTCTTAATATATGTAACTCATCGACCCAGAAATTTTACTTATTTGTGGAAGTATGCAAAGATTGAACTCCAAGGATGCCTAGTTCTGTGGATTAAACTTGAAAACAACATAAATATTCAACCACAGGCCAATGACAAAATAAAATATGTATCTCTTCCATGAAATACTTTTTGTGTGGCCTTTAAAAATAAATGTAGAAGAATATTTAATGGGATGGGGAGGATGTTCACAATATGAGGCTAGGAAAAAAAAAAGTCAACTTACAAAATAACAAGCAGACACGACTTTAGTGTTTGCAAGAAAAATTTCTGTGACATGTATGTGTACCCATGTGATAAATATTTACAATCCAAAGTATTAACACAGTCAGTTTTGTACCAAGAGATGGTTTTGGGGAGCTGGGAGTGGGCCTCACCCTGTCTTAATCTCCATCAGCAATTCGCTTATGCCTCCAGGTACTGCAGGTACTTGCTATGCAACCTAGCTTCAGGGCAAAGCCTCTAGGCGCTCTTCCAACCTGATTTGCCAGCCCTGCATCCCCCTTTCCTGACATCAGGAGGATCATCTTTTTCTATGGCTGGTGGGATGCTAGATGCTTTTTAGTTTCTTTCTATTTTGATTTTCCCTTTTTTTTTCTATTCTTTTATAAGAAACATATGTTACTTTTATTTTTTAAGTAATACAGATGATTAACATGAGAAAAAAAAACTTGGGAAAATGTTTTCTTGGTGGTAAGTAGAGAAATTAGGTAAACATATGTAAGCAGAGGGGGTGGCCTCAGAAGGTGTCATTTATTGGACATGGCAGGGACTGTTGCCCATGGGGGCAATTTTCAGTATTATCAAAAAATCTGCCCCCACCTCCCAGATCAGCTCTGAAGTTGATGCTTAAAATTCCCACCTTATTTCCTGGAGTTCAGGCATCAGAAGTCTCTAATGGAGTGTAGACGGGCAGCTAAGTCATCATTGGCCATTATCAACTTGGCACAAATTAATTTATAAGAGCATTTTCAGTTCCCTTGCGAGGCTCTGGAAGAACAGGACACAGGCCAGCGCCTTTTCTGAGAAGCTGTGGTGATGCAGGCCTGGGCTTCTGGAAACTCACAGGGTTGGTCAGGTATCCAGCAAACTGAGGGCCAAACATTGAGCTTCAACTACAGGTCCCAATCAGGGAGGAATGGGTCCAAACCAGGGGTGGGCAAGCTTTTTGACTCAAGGGCCACAATGGGTTCTTAAACTGGACCGGAGGGCCGGAACAAAAGCAACCTGACCATGCTGGTGCTCTCATCTTGGGCTGCTGGTGAAGGAGCGGAGGGGAGAGCAAGATAGAACAGCTGAACGTGCCGAATCTGGCCCACGGGCCATAGTTTGCCCAGGCCTGGTCCAAACCAAACTCTAAACCTAATACAATGCTCCATAGTTGAATTGTGCTTTTCTAGGTCATTTCCTGTGAACTCACATGGTTTTAGAAGTAAAAATCAGAGGGCAAATGAGTCAGTGAACAGTCCATCCCAGGGTGGCTCTGTGATTGAGCGTAGATCCATGAACCAAGAGGTCATGGTTCAATTCCTGGTCAGAGCACATGCCTAGGTTGAAGCTTGATCCCCAGTAGGGGGTGTGCAGGAGGCAGCAGATTGATGTTTCTCTCTGACCAATGTTTCTAAATCTCTATTGCTTTCCTTTCCTGTCTCTCTAAAGTCATTTAAAACAGAGTCAGTGAACAATAATATTACAATATTATTACAATATTATTACAATATACAATAATATTACAAAGGGGACATTTAAAAAAATAATGGTTACCTCTTACTGTGCACATAGTATGTGTCAGGCACTGTACCATTTTGTGTACATTCAATGTCTCTCTGTGAGTTTATGAGGTTGCTAATAGAATAGAATAGGAAATAGATTCACTGGGTATTAGGAAAGTTTGCTAAAGCTCACAAAACCAGCAAGTGGAGAATTTGAACTCACATTTGTCTGACCCCAATTATTTTCCTATTTCCTTCCTGGAGGCCAATAGGGATGCATCTCTGATTTCTTTTGCTATTAGCCAGAGAAAACAACTGCTTTTAGGGGTTACCTGGTTGGGTTAGGCCTGCCTGAGAGATCATTTCTGTATGTTAAGGTCAACTAGTTGATATGCTAATTACACATGCAAAACCTCCTCACTCAGGACCTAGGTGAGTGTTTGGTTGAATAAACATGAAAAGGGAATCTTTAGAATTTTGCCTACCACACAGTCTTTCAAAATACTGCATTGATTATAATTGGATTAATTTTTCATGTGACCTAGAATGATGCTTCTTTTGACAGAGAATCAATTAATACTTGTAAACACTAAAACATACTAGAATCGTACTTGCAAAAAATATCTATTTTATTTATTTACTAGAGGCCCAGTGAACAAAATTCGTGCATGAAGGGGCATGTTGCTCAGCCCAGCCTGCACCCTCTCCAATCTGTGACCCATCAGGGGATGTCTTACTGCCCATTTAGGCCTGATCTCAGTAGGATTGGGCCTAAACAGGCAGTTGGACATCCCTTTCACAATCCAGGACTGCTGGCTCCCAACTGCTCGCCTGCCAGCCTTCCTGATTGCCTCTAACTGCTTCTGCCTGCCAGCCTTATCACCCCCTAACCACTCCCCTGATAGCCTGATTGATGCCTAACTGCTCCCCTGCCAACCTGATTGCCCCAAACTGCCCTCTCCTGCAGGCCTGGGTCCCCTCAAGTGCCCTTCCCTGAAGGCCTGGTTGCCCCAAACTTCACTCCTTTGCTGGTCTGGCCACCACCAACTGCCCTCCCCTGCAGGCTTGATCACCTCCAACTGCCCTCCTTTGCAGGCCTGGTCCCTCCCAACTGTCCTCCCCTGTTGGCTTGACCACCCACAACTGCCCTCCCCTGCTGGCCATCTTGTGGCAACTATCTTGTGTCCACATGGGGGTAGCCATCTTGTGTATTGGAGTGATAGTCAATTTGCATATTACTCTTTTATTAGATAGGATAGAGGCCTGGTGCACAGGTAGGGGCCAGCTGGTTTTCCCTAAAGGGTGTCCTGGATCAGGGTGGGGGTTCCCTTGGGGCATGGGGTGGCCTGGGTAAGGGGCCTGTGGTGGTTTGCGGGCAGGTCACACCTCCCAGCAACCCAATCGGAGGCCCTGGTATCTGGGATTTATTTATCTTCTATAATTGAAACTTGTAGCCTTGAGCAGAGACTTGGGCCAGCCAGGAAGCTTGGCTTCCTCCATTGCCAGAAAAATCTAAGCCTCCTGTCTGCTCTGTGGCCAATGAGTATGCAAATAACCCATATTGGCTGGGTTAATGTGTATACTTATTCCTGATTGGCTGGTGGGTGTGGCTTGTGGATGTAGAGGAGGTACAGTCAATTTGCATATTGCTCTTTTATTAGATAGATTTTTCTGCCTTGTAGACACTGGGCTATAATACTGTGCTATTTTGTCAAACATTTTTTGAAGTTGGCAATTTGTTTGGAGTTCAAAGGCAATGTTACTTCCTAGTGCCCCAATTTTTAATAATGCAAAATATTCTGTAACTGATTCTGGATAAAAACACATTTGACAGAAAAAAAATTTCTTCACTCAATAAGGGAAAACAGTGAATTAATGAGTATTTAGTTTAGTTTTTTAAAGACACTGAGTATTGGCAGGTCAGAAGTTGACAAGAATTATTTTGGTCCAATTTGTGGATCAAATGCAAATAGCCCCTTCTTTGCATTAATGGATTGAAATAGAAATGTTATATTTTCATTTTAGACTGACAAAGAAAGAACACTCAGCGATATTCTGAGGCCAAAAATTATGGCTGGAACCATCAAGTCAGGCATTTCTTCACAGCTTTGCTTTCAGGAAGCCAGCTTATGAAAAATGCCCACGATCTTACTGAAGTGAATTATTTCCCAAAGAACAAGGAGATTCGATGAGCAGGCATTGCACTAAGCAACCTGGCTCCCCCAGTCTCTCTTCTGGTTTCCTGTGGGAAAAGCTGAAGTTCCAACGTGACCACAGAATGTGAGAATACTCAGAGAGATCCAGGAATCCCAGGAGGAATACTGGCAGAATAGACAGAACGTGTTTCATCTTCTGTGCAAAAGTGTTAGAGTTTGCAAACATTGCAGAAGTCCCCTGTCTACGTCACTAGTTCATTTATACATTGTGTATTGATTGCCTGTAACATGTCAGCGCTGCTCTAGGCACCCAGGAAGAGCAGGGTGCAGAACCACAGCGAAATTCCAGTCCCCAGGGATGCTGTGAGAATGGCAGATCAGTTGTGCTCGGGGGCTTTGCTGTCTTAAATGTATCAGGTAGGATGCCATGTCATGACGGAGCTTGCAGTCTAATGGATAGTCTCCAATGTGACATGTGTGTGGCCTGGGTTGCTGACTAGACATAACAAAACCCTCACAAAGTCCCTAAGGCAGAGAATTGCAAAAGACTGCAGCATCCTAAAAGTCGCTTCCAACCTCAGAATCCAGTTGCTTCCTCCAAACTGGGTTTCTTTCCTCAAAATGGCACCGCAGAGGAGCCTCAAGAGGTGGAATGGAATTGACATCCCTCACTGAGAACTATTTCCCACCTGAAATGAAATCATTTGTGGTGGGCTAAATAATGGCCTCTAAAACACCCACATCCTCATCCCCAGAACCTGTGAACGTATCCCATATGGCAAAAAGGACTTTGCAGGTGGGAGTTGGTTAAGGGTCGTGAGATTGGGGAGATTTGTTTGCTTATCTAGGTGGATCAAGCGTAGTCAGAAGAATCCTTATAAGAGGAAAGCACGGGGCAGACCATTCATGGGAGCTTACGAGGACAGAAGAGGTTGGAGTAGTTCAAGAAGGGGCCACAAGCCAGGAAATGCAAGCAGCCCCTGGAAGCTGAAAAGGCAAGCAGACAGACTTTCCCTGGAGCACCTAGAAGCAGCCAGCCTGCTGACAGCTCAGTGAGATGATTTAGTGAGACTTCACACCTCCTTTCTTGTAAGGGAAATTGGAGCTGAGTGAAGCCACTAAGCTAGTGGTAACCCATGGAAATGGCAGAAGAAATGGACACATCATTGAAGATGTGCCTTGAAATGCTGTCTGATTTCTTTATAATGGTTTCAGAAGATAGTAGGCATAATACCTTTCCCCTGGGAAACCCATATAATTATTGAAAGGTTCAGACACATTCTATAAAATAAAAGCCTAATATGCAAATTGACCAAAAGGCAGAATGACCCATGGAATGACTGGTTGCAGTGATGTGCACTGACCACCAGGAGGCAGATGCTCAATGCAGGAGCTGCCCCCAGTCCCCGGCCCACAGGCCCCAGGCCAGTCAAGGTGGGTGCCAGCTGTTGCCCTGCTGGTTGCCCCGCAGATTGGCCCTGATTACCTGCCAGGGCTAGGGACTCCACCCATGCATGAATTACATGCACTGGGCCTCTAGTTTCTTATATTAGCTCATGCGTCAAAGCCTTTATTATGTGTTGGGCACCATTGTTGATGCCTGTTGAGAATATTAACTAATTTAATCCTCAGGAGAACTCTTTGAGATAGGACTATGATCACGCAATGATCATATCAATGAGGAAACTGAGGCACAGTTTCCCAGTTACTGCCAGAGTGGGCACTTACACTGAAGGATTTTGACCCTTCCAATCATGCTCCTCTATGCCTGCCACCGGGGACACACCAGACACACAGCCCAGGTGGACTTTGCAGAGGGAGATTTCACCTCTGAGCAAGGCCAGGAGTCCCTATGAGTAGAAGATAGTGAAGCAGGACAGGACACTTTGCTGAGTTCAACTGCTTTTGGTCTATGATGAATTGTAATTATGATGATTATAATATCGTTAGCTTGCTCTCCATGTGGACTCATCAGGCAGCTTCTGAAGAAATTTTACAAAAACAAGTCTGCACGGCAACTGTGTTGAAATCAATGCCGCATCCTCGCAGGGCACTGCTTTGAAGGAAAGCATCTATTTACTATGTACAACCGCTTATAAGAGAAATATTTGGGAAGATGAGAAATAGTTTTTACATGAAAAAGAAAGAGAGAGTGCATGGAGTTTTTTTATAGTTCTTAGTGTATCTTCACTTTCTTAATAAGCTGCTCCCTACTTGCAACTACTCAGAGATCTTGACTATCTCTACTTTATATAGCTTCTATGCCTTTCATTTATTTGGCCTGTTTTTACTGAGCACATACTATGTGCTAGAGCTAGACAGTGTTTGGACACTAAAAATGTAATTATGCAAAGACAGATAAGGTTGAGCCATATGATGACACATTTCAGTGTGTAGATAAACCCTATTTTGTGTATCCCTTCATTAGCTGTTGGACATGAGGCTGTGTCTACCTTTGGCATTCTGAATAGTGCTTCTGTGAATATTAAAATTCACGCTTTTGTTGCAACACCTGCTTTAATTGGTATGGATGTAAACTTGGAGGTGGAATTGCTGGGTTGTATAGTAACTCAGGAACTGCCAGACACAAGAGGCACCTATTGTATGTCCCATGTTGAAGAAATAAGCCCAGAATTGGCAAATCCAAAGACCCAAAGTACAGATTAGTGGCTGCCAGGGGTGGTGAGGGGGAGTTGGGAGTGACTGCTTAATGGTTATAGGGTTTCTTTCTTTCTTTTATTTTTAAGGTAATGATTGTTTTATTTTTATAAAGGATAACTATAATAGACATAAGGGATGTGCATATAACATATAAAATGTGTAGAATACTATATAATAAAACCATAATACTCAAATAGACTGAACAGCGTGATGACTGGTTGCTATGATCCGCACTGACCACCAGGGGGCAGATGCTCAATGCAGGAGCTTCCCCCTGGTGGTCAGTGCACTCCCACAGGGGGAGCACCGCTCAGCCAGAAACTGGGCTCACAGCTGGTGAGTGTAGAGCGGTAGAGTTAAGAACCCCCCCCCCCCCCTACCAATGCATGAATGTCATGCACCAGGCCTCTAGTAAAACTATAAAAGTAATAGACAATAACAATTCTATTGGTATTTGATAAGGTCAAACATTCATAAGTTTATATAGTATCTAAACAGCATATTTAAAAAAAAAGTTTAATTGTTACATATAGATATATATGCTTACGTTTGTACCCCATGAAGCAAGGATAAATGAGCTTTCAAGAATCCATGCAACATTGAACAAATTGATCATAACTTAGAACACCAAAAAAATACTAATAATTTTTAAAAGTGAAAATCATTGTTTTACTATAAAGCAAAAAATTAATAACAGAAGATTAAATGAACATGACTATATGAAGTCTTAGACTAATGATTGGATTAAAATGATATCAAAAGTACAATTATAAAGCATTTTAAAAGTAAATATAAATATGCTGTTCTTGGGATTTTTGTATAGGTTGGAAGACTTTCCTAATAAAGCTTGGAACACTGCAATGTGGGCACTACACAAGTTTGAGTCCTCTCATCCCACTTTCTGCTCTGAAGAGAAGAAGTTTCATGGATGACTCTGGAAGCAGCCATGTTGAGAACAACTTTCATGGCCAATTCTACCTGGAGGAATTTTGTGTCATGAAATACACAAAATTGGAAGATCACTCCTGGCAGCACTTTGAAGATTTATTTATTTATTTTTAAATTTTATCTTTATTGTTAAAAGTATTACAGATGTCCCCTCCTCCCCACCCCCGGCCTTTTCCCCATCCCATTGATGGATGGCCTTCCAAGTCTTCATCATACTATTGTCTGTGTCCATGAGTTATGCATATCTCTCTATATAAAAGCCTAATATGCAAATTGCCCCCTCAGGAATTTGACCTGGAGATGGGAAGTTTATTGCTTGCTATATGTGCACTACCACCAGGGGGTGGAGCAGAATGAAGGAAGGCCCCAGCCAGCAGCCAGCAGCTGGGCAAGGAAGCCCTGGCAGGCATCCAGAAGGCCCCAATCGGCCCTGATTGCCAGCCTGGCCTAGCGACCCTACCCATGCACAAGTTTCATGCACAGGGCCTCTAGTATGTATATGTTCCCTGGTAAATCTCTTTCCTAAATCCCCTTACATTGACCTTCCCTCTGAGATTTGACAGTCTATTCTATGCTTCTATGTCTCTGGATTTACTTTGTTCATAAGATTCCACATATAAGTGAGATCATATGCTACTTATCATTCTCTAACTGGCTTATTTCACTTAGCATGATACTCTCCAGGTCCCTCCATGCTATTGCAAATGTTAAGAGTTCCTTCTGCAGAATTTCTTTTCTTTTCTTTCTTTCTTTCTTTCTTTCTTTCTTTCTTTCTTTCTTTCTTTCTTTTTAAACATATTTTTTATTTATTTTAGAGAGAAAAGGAGAGAGAGAAACATCAACGATGAGAAAGAATCATTGATTAGCTGATTCTTGCATACCCACACTGGGTTTCAGGGGATCGAGCCTGAAACCCGGGCATATGCCCTGACCAGGAATTGAACCATGACCTCCTGGTTCATAGGTTGATGTTCAACCAGTGAACCATACCAGCTAGGTTTTACAGGGTTTCTTTTAATGAAAATTTTCTGGGACTAGGTAGTGGCAATGGCTATACATTATCAATGTACAGAAAGCCACTGGCTTGTACACATTACACGGTAGGGATGGGTAATTTTGTTATGTGTGTCTTACCACAATCAAAAAAAGAAAGAGGAGCTAGGTACCAGCATCAGTGAGTAGAGATGAACAATATGCAAATCATTGTTAAAAAAAAATGCACTCATATACACTGATAAAACAAGAAGTTGAGTAAGAGAATGGAGAGGGATGGCAGGTTTGCTCCTAGACCGGGGTCAGGTGAGGTCCATCTGGAGAGGGGACACTGTGCAGAGGAAGTGGGGGGAGGGGCAGGCCGTGAAGACATGTGAGGGTGCAGGCATGGCAATCTGCTCCTCCATCTCAGTGGGTATCCGAGGGGTGATTTCACTCCCCAGGGAACATCTGGCCAAGTTCAGAGACATTGCTAGTTGCCAGGACTTGGGGAGGAGGAAGGGACCCAGGATGCTGCTAAACATGCTGCAGTGCACAGGACCCTGGACGGCCCGGCCCCAAGTGGCAGTGGAAGCAGAGACGTCCCAGTCTGATCCCCTGGCATGGAGCCTCAGCAGCTGTAGGAAAGAAGCCGCTGTGCACAACGGAGGGTGAAGGACCACTCTCCCTCATTCCTGCCTGTGACTGCTGTTGACCCTGGTCTACGCATGAGAGGGACCACCACCCCTCAGCCACGGGGCTGTGTGAGGATGGGCCAAGCTCCAAGGCTGTGCGGTACCCTGAGCACAGGCTTCCCCGGGGGCCTAGAACTGGACCTAGAGAGAGATTTATATGAACAGATCTCAGACACTGCACTGTGGGGCAGGGAGGGGGGCATTCCACACTCACTCCACACGGTCCAGGTTTCCCTGGCTCCAGAACATCTGGAAATAAGAAACCCACCCTCAGTGACGGGGGTGCATGCAACGTTTCTCCATTTTCACTAAAGACGGACACTTTCCTGCCTGCCCACGGCTTCTCTTGGGTGAAGCCAACCCACCAAGCATCCTGGCCCTCCGTGGACCAGCCTCTCCCGCTCACCCTCTTCCTTGCTTCCCGGCCCCGGAGGAGCTTTTCCACGACAAGCCTCGCAACCACAATAGGTTGTTGACTGTCTCTATGGCGGAGATCAAACCCGCACACGGATGTCACATTTCTGAAATTCCATCAGTGGATCAGACAAGCCGTCTCTGGAAAGAGGACATTCCGGTGGCGAGTTCAGAGGCGCTGGCTTCCAGGGCCGCCCCTCCCCGGCCCCGAGCCTTTGTTGTCTCTGCAATGCTGATAAATCAATCCATCAAAAAATTTCCTCAGTGAAACTCAATCAAGAAAGGTCATGTCAGCGGGAGAGGAACAGATTAAATTAGCATCAAATTAGACATGGAAAGTGAGTTCTGTCAAAATCATCGCAGCGCTCAGCACAATTAGAATATGTTAATTATGCATTTCATTAAGGTGGATGGGAGATGAAATGTCACTGGGGTAGGCATCCGAAAAAGGGAAGATTGCCAGGCACAACTTTCTCTAGACAATGTGTGACACCTTCATTAACATCAAGAATCACAAGTCTGCCTTGACTTTTTCTGTAAAGGATTAAACCATTAACTGTTTGCTGGCTCCTCTCCTTCGTGCGGGGGTCCCTGTCCTCGGGGCGGCTGGCCCCTCTGAGTGACTGGCTTTCTGTGCCACCGCCATGGCCCCAGGGGCTGCTGGGAGTGCCCGGTGGGCAATGGAGAGGGTGGCGGTTTTTAATGAACTCCCTGGAAGCTTGGCGGGGATCATGCCACCGCCTTAGGGGTGGCAGGATGCTGAGAAGGAGAGAGGAGAGAAATGAGGGGTGAGGATTACAAGGGGAGGGAAGAAGGAGGGGCAGGGAGGAGGCTCTTGGCCTCATTCTCAGGGATGAAAGATAGAATCAATGTACTGGGGGGCAGGCAGGGGGATCAGCTTTATAAACTTACGCTTGGAAAACTCTAATTTGGTGAATTATTCTGCAGATCGCTGGCTGAGTCATGGTAACCAGGAGGCTTTTTCCTAAAGGAGTTCCTCGTGAGGCAGCTTCGTAAAATACTTGTTCAGTGTTTCCGTGATAGGAGTTTTAATTTGTCATCTCCTTCTGTGATGCTGACAGCAAACCCTTCCTGTGGCCTTCTCCGTGGGAGGGCAGGCCGGGCCCACGGTGTGGCTCATTCTCCTGACACAATGTTTTTCCACTCGGTCCCACCTCCCCCCCCCCCCCCCAACCCAGGAAGTGTCCACGGGCCCAGCAGCAAAGAGACATTTCTCCAGAGGATTCCTACCCACCCCACCTCTGCCCCCTTGCCCCTTGTAGCCTATGCTCTCAACCTCATACCTGCTTTTCCTTCACTGGGAACCCTCACCTTCCACCTGTCTGCCCTGCTCCCTGCTTAGCACCCACAAAGTCACACATGCACACCTTGCTGTGCCACTCTTCTGCTTCCTCCTCACGTTTCAATGGAAACATGCCTTCCCTGGCCATGTTCCTCTGACCACCACCTTTATATCTACATTGGATGCCCTTTTGGTTCTCACATGACCCTAAACTTCTGTGACTTTACCCTAGTCAGTTTCTGTTGCTTGCACCCAAATGACTCTGACATGTACCAAAACGGTGCACCTCTCCCAGTGTATTGCCTTCGCTAGTTGAGTTGTCCATTTACCCGCCAGATGGCAAGTTCTAGATTTCATTGATTTTTAAAAAAAGTCTAGTTCCTGGTATATGGAAGGTGCTCCAGAAATGTATCTCAAAAATATGAAGGGCCAGGTTATGGAATTTGTTCTATTGAGGCAGGAGAGGAAGCATTATTTCTAGCCATTCTCAATGGGTTGCTTTTCCCATACTGAAGTCACACACACACACACACACACACACACACACATCTCTTTTGCTAACGTGGCCAATTGGGCTTCACTGGCTCTAACGCTAATGTAAATACATCATTGCTGCCATTTTTTCTCCTTATGTACTGCTAGGGAATTATTTTGTGAATTTACCTGATTCTCCCCTCGTCTTTCTTCTCTTTTTCTGCCCTCTTTCTTTTCTTCTCTTTTCCTCACTCTTTTTTTTAAAACATTTTTTTAAATTAATGTATTATATATGTACATTCTTCCTCACTCTTTTAGTCTCTATGAAAACTCAAGGATCAGATAGATCCTAGTTTATGACCAAACCTATAAAGCCATCACTATTTAATCTAAATTCTTTTGGGCATTTGCACAGTGGAAATAACCTTGGGTCTCAACTATAATGGCCGAGCAGACAGGACAATCCGCTCAGCGGGAGAACGGCTTTGGTGAGTCTTCCTCCTGGGTAACATGCGCATAACCTTCCCCACTGCCTGCGTTAACGGAGGGCACAGGCCCAGCACCTAACAAATCCTGTAATGACAGTGGCCAGGATGGTGGAAGGCGATGGTGGTGGTGACAGGAGCTGTGAGCAGTGTCCGTGCAGCAGCCAGAAGCGTGGGAGGCAGCAGAGAGTCCTATTCTGAAAATATTGCATCAGCAAAAAGATCTCAATTTAGGGGGAGAAAAGACAGCACTGGCCACCGTTGCCCATTTTCCATTTCGCCTGAGAACAAGGCAACACGCAGGGGACTGGGGCCCTCTGGCAGGAGCACTCCAGAGCTCGGAGGTTCTGCCATGAAACTTTGCCATGTGCCCAAGGCCCAAAGGGATTCGAAGGAAGCGGCCAAGTGCAGCAGCGTTCTGTGGGCCCTGGGTCGGCTATTAATGCCCGGGCCTCGGCACTGCCTGGTTTTCTGAGGCCCAGCCCCTGAGAAAGGGGAGGATGGCAGAGAGCACTGGCTAGCTCTGACTCAGGAAGCCAACTGCCTCCTCACCTTGAGAGCTGGTGCAGGGGAGGAGGGAGAGGGCTGCCCAGGTACAAAGCTTCCTCCCAGCCCGCCTGCCTTCTAGCTCCCTGTCATTGCTGCCATTGATATTAAAATCAAGGGGTTGGCATAAAGCTCCTGGTGGTGCTGGCAGAAATCCAGGCTGGCGCTAATGAGCCTCACCTGGGCTAATTACATCTTTCACAAACCCTGCTGGGAGCTTGGAGTTGCCAGTTGGTCTCCCGGAAGCTGGCGTCTGGGACTCCTCAGCTCTGAGATTTCTTTCTGGCTGTTGGCACTGGGAGCTCCAGCAGGCCAGGAAGTGACCAGAGGGACTCGGGCACCTTCCTTGTGTGGGCACAGGCAGTTCTGCCTTTGTCCCAGCATGAAAGCAAAGCTGTGAGGAGGGGGTAGCTAATCCTATGGCCCCACTCCCCCCACCAGTAGTTATGAATATGGGCTCTCAGGCATCATCCCAGGTCCATGGCATCAGAACCTGCATTTCTGACAAGACCCTCTGATGATGCAGTCAAGTTTGAGAGCCCCCAGGATGGTACTTCCACGCGGGGAGAGAATGTCTCCAAGGAAGCATGTCCTAGACGGACAGAGCATAAGGGACCTCCAGAGGCCTGGCTGGGGGTCCCCACTCTACCATTTGTCAGCTGTGTGACTTGGGCCAGGGATTTAATCTCCTTGGGCCTCAGTTGCCTTATCTTTGCAATGGGCATAATTTTAGTCTCCATAACACAGGGTGATTGTGAGGATTAAATGGAATGATCTGAATGGGCTTCTTAGCAGGTACCTGGGACAGAGCAGCAGTGAAGATGTTGGTGGTGGTGGTATTGCTAAGGAATCATTGGCCTTCAATGGAAACTCAGATTCTCATCTGTCCTTTACTGATTATCACCTTGGACCTCAGTAGCCCCATCCGTAAAATGGAACAGTTGTGTCTGTCCCTGCAGGTTTGTGTGAGGATTAAGAGAGGAGCTGCAGGTACCTGTCCCATGCTCCTTAAAACCCTGAAGGTCAGCAAGGAAAAGGGAAGGATGGGACACTGCCACAGCCAAGAGGCCAAAGGGGACAGGATAACTAAGTGTTATGTGTTCGGGAGGGGGGGGGGGGTCATAGAACAGGAGAAAGGCATCAGGGAAAACTAAGCAAATTGGAATAAAGTCTGGATTTTAGTTAAGAATGCGACAAATGTACCACACTAATGCAAGCAATCAAGAATAGTGGAATCTCCCCTGGCCAGTGTTACTCAGTGGTTGGAGCATCAGCCCACACACTGAAGGGTCACAGGTTCATTTTCTGGTCAAGAAATCTTTTGTACCTGGTTGCAGGTTTGATGACTTGCCCCAGTCAGGGTATGTGTGGGAGGCAACCAATCTCTCTCTCTCTCTCTCTCTCTCTCTCTCTCTCTCTCTCTCTCCCTCTCTCCCCCTCCTACCCTCAATTCCTTCTCTCCCTTCACTCTCTCTAAAAATCAATGGAAAAATTACCCTCAGGTGAGAATTAACAAAACAATACAAAGACAGACAGTGGAATTTGGATGAGGGGCCTGTGGGAACTCTATATGAGCTTCTTTGTATTTGCCTGGAAAACTGTTCTAAAAAAAAATGAAGTGTTTGTAAAAATAAATAAGAGCTGCTATACAAACAGCCTTAGCTATGGTGCCCAGCGTGTCTGCATTCTCCTGGGACTATCCCAGCATCAAGACCAAGACTCCGTGTGCTAGGAAACCCTGTGCCAGGCTGACTGAGACAGTGGGTCACCCCATCCTTATCCCTGAGAGCCTGGCTTGGCTTAGGAGCCCCAAAATGTTAGTAGTCACATCACTTCTGGGGGGCACCTCAGGGAATGCCCTGGAAGGCTGGTGATTGGAGGTGAGTGAGGGACCCTGAGAAGCTCTGACTTCATATTTACCTCCTTAAGGAAGGACAAACAGGGCAGGAATTCCCTCACTGACCCAACCAATATTATTGAGCATCTACTATGTACCAGAGGCTGTGCTCTGTGCCAGGGTTGAAGGGGGTGGGCATTCACAGACAGATAAGGCCTTGGCCTGATGGTGCCTGCAGTGTAACAGCAAGCACAGTAACAAACAGGCCAGCAGAGAGGGTACAGTTGTGTTCGATTTTTTTTTTCTGATCGGGCAATTGAGGTTTAGAGAGGTCAGACTGCTTGCCTAAGCCAACAAAGATATAGGACCCACCCCACATCTGCCCATCTCCCAAGCCCCGAGGTTTCCATCATCCCACAGCTGCCTCCTATAGATCCACAGGACAAAGAAGAGGAAGCAGTGGGTGAGAGGCACAACTTTTGTATAATAAGAGCTTCAAAGGAGTAGCTACTTCAAGTTGGGTGAAATCAGAGAGGACTTCCTGGGAGAGATGGAACCTAAACGAGAACCTGAAGGCTATGTGGGGATCCTTCCCACTGGCCCACCAATATCACTTCTCCCACATAACCCCTTGTGAGTCTTTCTGTCTTCATAAATAACGTGTGCAAGGATATTTTGGGAGGGCAGTGCTGTGTGGCTCATTGCACGTGGTGGGATCATGCTTTTGAAAAATCACCTGGATTTTTCCTAGTATTACTGTATTGGTTGCTCTTCCCTTCCCAGGCATCAGCTACAACCATGGCTACACCACAAAGAAAAGGAAATGAATTTAAGCTTAGCAAAGGTAGGTCAGCAACACATGATTCCTGAGACGACGCAGGGAAAAGGTAGTACATGATCAAAGAACAAGTCTTCCCTACAGGACCCAACTAGATAACCACATGGTCAGGGGCAGATGAGAGCTGGAGGTGAGCCAGAGCAGCAGATCCTGGCAGGTGCCCCAGGTGAGAAGAGGGGTGGGGGTGGTGGGGTGATAGGAATCCTATCAGTGTGAGTAGACCCAGGAGTAGTAATAACATGGACCCTTCCTGGCAGCACCAGGAAAGCCCACCGCCCCCACAGATGCCCTGGGGAGAAATGGCAGCATGATGCTTGGCTCTGTGGTCCCTGCAGGACCGGGTGCATGGGCATCTGACCCAGGCAGTCACACGGGGCCCTGGGCTTGGTTAAATGCTCTGCCACCATCACCTTCTTCTTGAGATTCCTGATAATTGTTGAACAAGGGCCCCTGCCTTTGAATTTTGGTCTGGGCCCTGCAAAGTCCATAGCCGGTGGTGGACAGAGCTGCGTGTGCTCCTGTGTGAGAATGTCATAGCTGCCTCACAGAGCTGAGGGAAAAACTTGCGATGAGGCGTCACAGAATTTAGGGCCCAGGAACAGCTGAGGGATGACCCTGCCACCGGGGACCTGAAGATGCTGTGAGGGCTTGAGGCCACCACAAGCCACTTCAGCCACTGCTGTGCAGGACTCCACCTCTTGCCTGCCCCCAGATTGTGTCCCATGGGAAAGGGGAGAGGTGCTGAATCATGGAGGACCAAGTTTCCTTGGCTGAGAACAGGAAGTTGAAATAGATTCCTAGTTCAGGTGAACAGCACAGGGCAAAGGTGATTCCTTCTGCACCCTAGTCTACGGGCTGGCTGAGATTGTATATTACAGTCATAGCTGGCTCTTCGGTGACTAAGCTGAATCTAGTTTTTATTTATTTATATTAATCTATTGATTTTTATGGGAGAGAGAGAGAGAGAGAGAGAGAGAGAGAGAGAGAGAGAAATATTGTTTCACTTATTTATGCATTCATTGATTGCTTCTTGTATGTGCCCTGATCAGGGATTGAACCTACAACCTTGATGTATTGGTATAATTTGCCACTAAGAACTCTAACCAACTGAGCTACTTGGCCAGGGCCCAGCTTAGTTCTTATTTCTGTCTTGTTTTTATCTACCAGTGATTCAGAGAGAGAGAAAAAAAAAATTAGAATCCATTCCCATAAGCCCATGCACTGGCCAACACGGTCCCACATCTCCACGATGGCTTCATCAGCGCTCCTGCTGACTGCTGTGCATGCCGGGCCCAGCCCACAGTTCCAGAGTGCTGACACAGCCCTGACCTCATGTGACCCTTGAGAAAACCTGCAAGGCAAGGCAAGGCTTGCAGAGAATCTGGGGCAGGTGGCTCACCTCAGCACGGCTGACACTGGGAGTCGGATGGTTCTTTGTCGTGGGCCTGTCCCACTGTGGGCCTTTCTCTAAATTGAAAAGCAGTTTCAGCAGCCACACATGGAAGGGGAATGGTTTTCTCGCTGCAAGTCAATACCATTTAATTGTCTTTGCTAATGATGAACAAGAATCGAATCTGGGCAGTACCGGGCTGTTCAGGCTCTTGTACTCGTTACATGTCCAATAAATAGATCATGGAAGAGACAATGGGTTGGCTCCATTGACATCCACCCATAGCTGACTTCTCCATAGATCCCCCTGAAGAGACTGAGAAACAAAATTATTCTCCTGCCTCCTTTGCAGCTAAGGATGGTCATATGACATTGTTATACCACCACAAGGAAGGTGGGGGGGGGAAGCTTGCTGACAGTATCTCATCACTCCCCTCATTGTGATGGTTTGTTTTATCTGTCAAGTTGGCTAGGCTCTACTACCTAGATGCTTAAATACCCATCCAGGTGTTGCTGGGGAGGTATTTTGTACATGCAATTGAAGTCTATTTAAAATCAGTGGATTTTAAGTAAAGGATAATGTGGGTGGGCCTCACCCAATCAATTGAAGACCTTAGAACAAAACTGAGGCTTCTTTGGAAAGAAGAAATTTCACTCCTGGACTGAGCCTGGGCTCCTGCCTGAGCATTTTCAGCATGCTGGTGTGCCCTACAAACTTCCCTCTTGGCCAGCTAGACCCACAACTGTATAAGCCACTTCATTGAAATTAATGGATGCATGAATGAATAAATGAATGAAGGAATGAATGAATAAAATCTTACTGGTATATATGTATGTGTATATGTATATGTATGCGTACGTGCATGTGTATGTGTATGTATATTTATATGTATCTCTATATCTATTTCTTTATCTGTGTCTGTATCTCCCAGTGGTTTTTGTTTCTGGTAGAATTCTGACTGATACACTCTTTGAACAGGGTCCATGATGCATGAAGATGCACCTGCCATGTGCTGCCATGTGAATGACATGCACGGGGACAAGTCACTGGTGTTAAGCTGATGGAGCAGAAAAGATGGGAAGAAGATGGGTCTATGACCACCTCCCTTTGCTCACCTACCAGCTTGCACAGCCTACCTCTGGGCATCTTCGTAGCCCTGAAATCAGAGTGCATTTTGCAATCAGTAACATGTTACAGTAATTGGCAGGGTTGTTGTCCTTTTCCCCTAGAAGGTACCTAGCTAATGGCACTCCTTACAAACTGTGGTAACTTCAAATAAAAATATAACTTGATTTAAGCTATTGGATATTTTGAAGTGTCCAACATGCAGCACTTTGTCTCCTTGGGTTGAGCTATGACAGAATCTGCCCTGGAAAAACACTGGCCAAGCTCAGCATTTAGCAGCCGAGCGTGAAAACCTGTCTCCTCCCCACGCCCTCGTCTTTCCTCCTGCAGCTCAGCCACCGTGTAACAAAGTGGTCACAGGTGCAACCTTTGATTTCCCAATGAAGGCTTCTCCAAGAACAAACTGACCCCTCCTTGCTTGCCTCCTTACCAGATGCGGAAATAAAAGCCTCTCCTAATCCTGTCACTTCCCACTTTCCAAGCTTACTGCAGGTGCAAATGCATTCTTTTTTTAACTGATGAAAATATTACAGGAATTAAACACCAAACCCATTAATATCCTGATTAGTGTCCCTGTGTTAATTGCAGGTTCTTTCAGGCGGCAGAATGGGCTGTTATCGGCTCCATGTGAACGCAGTGTTTGATGGGGACTGTTCCTGGTGGTACAGTTTACCACTAAGAACTTGGGTGCCTGGCAACTGTGGCTGAGTGACTTGCACCTCTAACACTGGGGAGAAGTCACAGCAGGGACCCCAAGTGCCTCTGGGAAGGGAGCCAGATGAGGAAAAGAGACCCAGGGGCTCGCCCGTTCCCTCCCCCTTTCAACACCCTTCCTCGCAACCTCAGGACAGACTTCCCTTCCCCCACACTTCTGAAAGGGGTTGTTTGAGGTGATCCTCCCATGTTATGTGGAAATGACCCCAGACAATATTTCCACTGAAGAAGTTTCTGGGCTCCCCATCACTGTAATACCTACCTCCTTCACGCAGTGCTCTAGGGCAAGGGACAAAATCCAATGGCTATAGGGTCAGGGGAGGGAACGGGAGGGCTGAGTGGGGACTGTGGCGAACTGAAGAAGAGCCTTAGGCTCGTGCCCACGCTGTATGTTTAAAACACACCCTGAGTCACTGTCCTCGCCACCTCCCAGCTGACCTCTGCCCAAGGCAGCACCGGGTCTCACGGCTAGTGTGCACCACAAACGCATCAGCGGCGGATGTCAAGCTGAAGGAGCAGAAGAGATGGAAAGAGGGTGGGGCTGTGACTGTGTCCCTGAGCTTACCCACCAGTTTGCACCACCTCAGGGTTTCTGCTTCCATAGGTCTGGGGAGGCCACGAGTTTCCTTTTAAACAAATTTCCAGGTGCCTGAATCTGTGGGTTGGGGACCACACTTGGAGAACGACTGGTTCAGGGAACTGTCATCTCTCAGCTGGGTTACTGCACCAGCCTCCTAGCTGGTCTTGAGACGTCCACCTCAACTACTATATCAAGTTTTTCTTCCCATCTGATCTTGCTTCCCCACCCAGCTGAGCTTGCTCCCAGCTCCGGTGCCTGGAGATACAAGTGCTCGGTCCTGTCTACTCTCCTGGCACAGTCCTCTCTGGTCCAGGCGAGGACACAGGCCCTTCTGTCTGGTTGGTTACCATCTTCCATTTAAGCTGTCCTGTTACACTTTCGTAGTCACTTTGCTTTATAAAGTCCGCATTCTTTAAAAACACACACCAACGCTGACTCTTCTCTACTGACCATAGGCATAATTTCCTAAAGACCTATAACCACGTTTATTAACCCAGCCACACTCGACACAAATAGTGATATGCCCAGAACCCGCACTGACCCTTGGCAACTCTATCCACAGCATGCCCAGCAGGGGTACTCCTTCTGGCATGGTTTGCCAAGAACTGGCATCTTTTCTCCTAGCGGTGAGGCTTAAGGACACCCTCCCCTGCAATGTGCTTTGTACTGAGGTCAGGCTCGCCGTGGGCTGGGCTGGGACCGCAGCTTCCACAGGCAGATGAATCCCAGGCCAGTGCCGGATAAACATATTTGAGTAAACGGAATGTCACTTTTCTCTTTAATCGCTGGTTTTAGAGGAGCTGAGACTTTCTGAACCTTATCAATGTGCTGTCACCTCTGATCCTCCAGTCATATTTCATGCTCCCCTTTTTTCTTAGTGTCAGGATGAAGAGGGTGTAGAAGGGAGACAGTAGAAAGGGTGATAAGTTTAGGAGAAAAAATAAAATATGGAATCCAAGTCTTAGGCAACATGATTTAGGGGTGACTCCAGGAGCCGAGGAAATAGTGCTGGTTTGCTCAGGATGGTTGGGCCACATCGGACTCTTAGGGCCTCTTTCAACTTCACTCTGATAGTTGAGAGCTTTCCATCATTGTCACCTTTAACATAAAACAATGTTTTTCATGACTTTCATATTTAAGAACTCCAAAGGACTACATGCAGACTGGTGAAGACTGACCACTTTGGCTTTGATATTGTGCTATAATAATATAATTATTATTTTTATTTATTAAATTGACTGGGGTGACATTGGCCAACAAGATGTGCTATAATTATATAAGACTAGAGGCCTGGTGCATGAAATTCATGTATGGGAGTGGGGAGAGGGGGTGGTGGTGTCCCTCAACCCAGCCTGCACCCTCTCCAATCTGGGACCCCTCAAGGGATATCCGACTGCCTGGTGGTATCGGGCCTAAATGGGCAGTCGGACATCCCTCTCACAATCCAGGACTGCTGGCTCCCAACTGCTCCCCTGCCTGGCTTCCTGATTGTCCCTAATTGCTTCTGCCTGCCATTCCAATCACCCCCTAACCACTTCCATGCCAACCTGATTGATGTCTAACTGCTCCCCTGCCAGTCTGTTTGCCCTCAACTTCCCTCCTCTGCCAGCCTGGTCACCCCTAACTTCCCTCCCCTGCAGGGTTGATCACCCACAACTGCCCTCCCTTGCAGGCCTGGTCCCTCCCAACTGTTCTCCCCTGCTGGCCATCTTGTGTCCACATGGAGGCAGGATCTTTGACCACATGGGAGCAGTTATCTTGATCTTGTGTGTTGGAGTGATGGTCAATCTGCATATTACTCTTTTGTTAGATAGGATAGAGGCCTGGTGCATGGATGGGGGCCAGCTGGTTTGCCCTGAAAGTTGTCCTGGACCAGGGTGGGGGTTTCTTTGGGGTGTGGGGCAGCCTGGGCAAGGGGCCTATGGTGGTTTGTGGTCTAGTCATGCCCCCTGGTGACCCAAGCAGAGGCCCTGGTATCTGGAATTTATTTACTTTCTACAATTGAAACTTTGTAGCCTGGAGCAGAGCCAAGCCTTTTGCTTGCTCCATGGTTGCCACTATTTCTGTTTGGATTTGTTTACCTTCTATAATTGAAACTTTGTAGCCTTGAGTGGAGGCCTAGGCCAGCTAGGGCAGGCAGAAAGCTTGGCTTCCTCCATTGCCAGAGAAACCCAAGCCTCCCTCCTGCTCTCTGTGGCTGCAGCCATCTTGATTGGGGTTAATTTGCATACTCACTCTGATTGGCTGGTGGGCATGGCTTGTGGGTGTAGTGGAGGTATGGTCAATTTGAATATCACTCTTTCATTGGATAAGATGTTAGCCAGGGGCCTCTGGGAAAGTGGGCAAAGGGTTTCTCTTTACATTTCTTCACAACTTCCTGTGGGCTTTTAACTATTTCAAACTAATAAATATGCAGAGTAAAAAAGTGGCAACAAGGGGCTGGCAAAGATAATGAGGAAGAAATATTTGAGGTTTTATGGGCCATAGGTCTCTGTTTCTGCTATTCAAATCTACCATTAAATTCTAAAATTAGCCAAGATAATATGTAAGCAAATGGGCATGGTTGTGTTCAATAAAGCCTTATTAGTAAAAACAGAAAGTGGCTAGATTTGGCCTGGGTACCTCAGTTTGTCAACCCTTAATCTAGAATTTGCAAACTGAACATTCATACCTACTCAAACATTAATAATAGACATTAACTTCTTCCTCCCGCTCCCACCCCTCCACCCCTTGTGTCTACCTGGGCTTTATTTTCCCTTCTGTGGACACTTCTTACTTATATTATCTATAATAATAAAAGCATAATATGCTAATTAGACCAGACAGCTGAACAACCTTCCGGACGTCCTACAGGACAAAGCCGGGGCTACGAGGTTCCAGCCCCTTGCACCAATTTTGTGCACCAGGCTTCGAGTTAAAAAATGATGTTTTTGCAGGTTTTGATGATTTGCTGGTTTGTTTTTAGGAAAAAATAGGGAAATCTACCCAGAACATTGTATAGAATTTGGCACCTTTTTCTCTTTCCTCCTCACAACATATAACTAGCTTTGGTGCAGCACGGTGTTTACCCATATCCCCCGTGGGGTTATCTGGTTAATGGCTGCAGTGTAAGTTGCAGTCAGCTGTGCCAGCAAATGCCAGAGCCCTGAGACTGGAATGGATACGGCAGATCAGAGGGAGGGAGAGCTGTGCTTCCGGAATCCAGTTCCCTCTTTCATGCTCCCCAGTGCAGGGTCAGAGAAAAGGAGGGGCCTCTGTAGGAAGCAGAGAAGAGAGGCTCTTTGGCTCTTTTATTTTCATTTTAAGGTAATTTTGCAAGTAATAGGGTGCAACGAGGGTGCTTCCTAAAGCTGAGACTTGGAGACTGAGACTTGCAGTCACCGCCCTGGATGGCTGCCGTGGGCCCAGCTCCAGACAAAACAGTCTCGACAGACAGTTGTCTCTCCGGTTTTTAAAGTTCAACAGGAAAGGAGACAGAAGTTGAAGTTCTTTGGCAAATGCCTTCTAGTGACGAGAAACATTCCCACTTTATAGCAAGCTTAAAGACTTTCTTATGGCAGTAGTCAGAGCTTGAATTTATGGTAGAACCTGCTTTTCTAGTCGAAATGATGCTCGCCTGGGTGTTAATTCTTGGCCCAGGTCCTGAAGCTTAACATTTTATAGAAATTATCAATAATAGTGTATTTAATTGCTAATTCAACTAACTATTCACATCCTGCCACTGGTGGATATAAAATTTCTAAAGTATATATCAAGGAGACGATGGGGTTATGGCCTTGAAGCATGCAATTTTCTTTATTGATATTCCACCCCTAGCCACAAAAAGATTTAAGATGACATATAAAAGAAATAAATAATAAAACTGAGAAAAGGAGGAGGAAGCAAGTATCTTAATGATAAGAATTAAGAGTTCCGTGATTAACTATACAGTTTGATATGAGCTTCCTGGCAACCAAGGCAATAAAAGGAGACAATACAATGTTTAATCTTCTATGACCAGAATAGAAAGATTCCAATGCCTCACTAAATTAAAAATGGAAATGCCTTACCACAGATTCTATGTGGAGAACAGTGCATTATCAATGGATTATCAGTAATAAATTGTTAACAAGGGCATAGGTGTTTACCACATTTGACACACTCCCATGAACATTGCAAAAATTCAAGTTGCTATGTCTCTATCATGGTGAGCTGCTGAGGAATAAGTCTGTGAAGCTGTGACCCAACCACTTACAAACTGCTGGAGCACTTGTTCATGGGGATTTTTTTACAAGGTGTGGCATACAGCATGCTACATAGTATTAGAAATTCCTGGAAATTTAACTATATCACATGCTGGTCATGATACAACAGTAGGTTTGGACTCACTGTCTTATCTATCTTCCCCTCCTGTGTCACCAGCACACACACCAGCCCTCATCTTGAATACCCTCCACTGACTTCAATTGGCACGCTCTTTGGGATGGCTTCAGATCCCTGTATGATCTAGCCATTTCCTGTCCTGTTAAATTCACCTTCTCCCTCTTGTTTTCAAGTTCACCAGGTGGCAGCCTCAAGGCTTTTCTGTCCCTCAAATGCACAGTTCACTCTTGTCTTGACCACTATTCTCTGCATGGTGCATGGCTGATCCCACTCCCTAACACCCCCTCCCCCCATACAAAGGTTTCACATTGGCCATCACTTCCTTGATCATCCTGTTTACATTAGTTTTACCACCATCCCAGGCCACAAACTCCTCAGTCTGTCTTGATGCCATCAAAGCTCTTATCACACCCAGAAACAGTTTTATTTTCTCTCTTTGGACAGTTATACGCTAGTCCTGCAGTAAGCAGAAACTTTCTCTGACTGTTCACTGCCTTGCACAGTGGCACATAGCAAGCACTCAGTCAATATTTATCTGCATCAAAGGATGAATCAACAGGCATTCACTGAGCTAACATTGCATCTCTGGAAGCCAACCCTGATCCACCCGAGGAGGCTCTCCCTGTGTTGTTGGAGCTCCATACCTTGGTCCGGTGCTTTTGCTGTTTCTGATAGAGATATCAGAGTTAGTGACTGAGCAACCTGGGAACTTCGATGACCCACAGCCCATGTCCAGGTAACAGGGCCCTCCCCTGACTGAAGGAGCAACCTGGGACATATGTTTTGTGGTTTGGTATGTTATACCCAGCAGACCAAACAGATGCTTGTAGTTGGAGTGGTGTCAGCTCTCAGGGGCTGTGTCCCAGGTGTGAATTGAGATTGGGGCTCCCATGTACCCTCACCTGTGTCTTCTTCATCCTCTGGACATATATCTGTTGCATGTAAAGTACATGTGGCTCCCGGTGGCCATGACTTCGATGTCAAATATTTTCTAGGACATGCTCAATTTCAAATATCCTCCCCTTTGATCTCTCTGGGGACAGCTCATAGACCATAGGATTTTCATTGGAAAAATTGATCAGAATAATTGTGGACCTGCTGACATGCCATGTTTGCAAGGCATGTGGCATAAGGTCCTCCTAGATCCCCCAGTTTGTGAACCCAGGCTTTCTGATAAAGGTTCCTGAGATTCCTCTGATCCTATTTTCCTTAAGTCACATGCTTTCTGTAAATCTCTGTATACAACAAGGTATTTCAATTCTTACTAATAATGTGTTTTTTTCCCCAACTTGATGGCACTTTCCCACAACAAAACACAGTTCTGTTATCACAGCATCAGATGTGACACCCACAACGGTGAGCGAAGGATGCAAAGCCTTGTTGGGTGGTGGCTTCGGAGAGGTTGACTAGGGGCACTCACTGGGCAGTGGACTTGCTCCTTCTCATTTAGTGTGACTCGGATCAAATTGATGCCATGGCAGAAAGGTAAGTTGCTACATCTTTATCCTGTGGGCTGTGGAGGACCAAATGGCCACAATGACAAGTAAGTGCACAACTTCTGAGATCCTGAGACCTACGAAGTGAGTTGGATTATCTGTTTATAGGTCTGCCTATCCCAGTGAACTGTGAGCTGGTCCAGGATCGAAGCCCCTGTCCTCCTTATCTCCTGTCTCTCTTTCCTTAGTGCCCAACCCATAGAAGGTAATAGCACATATTTGCTGACTAGAATGATAGAATCCTACCCATAGTTATCCTCTTACTAGTGTCTGAAATTCCACCATCTGCAATGCTTCCTGTGTTAAGCATGGCCCCTCCTTCCTTCCCCACTCCCCAAGAAGCAAGCTAAGTGAGGGAGGCAGGAATGATACACCTCCAGGGTGCACATCCAAGGTACCAAGGCTGCCATTTCTAGGACTGCCAGGCCCCTTATTTTTCTTTCTTCCATTTCCATGGGTACAACATGTCACACAAACAAACAATCACACAAACACACAACACACAAAGCAGTCCCTCTCGCCCATGCAGCTGTGTGCCTGAGTTGGATGATGTGTGGCCTTTGGGAGAGCGTCCAGGGGGCAGACCTCCTGGCAGGCATACAGGTGTGGATGCTCCGGTCGTGGAACCGCCCTCCTCTATGGAGCTGGCATTTCTTCCACTGGAGGGCAGCGGTGACCACACACACACACACACACACACACACACACACACACACAAACACACGCGCGCTCGCGCGCACGCGCGTGTATCGCTGGCCCTGGGCCTGCTCCCTGTACAAACACAGCCTCCTCTCCATGGCCCCCACTCAGGTGCTGTGTCCCCTTCTTCCCTTTTATTAATAAAAACTAGTATTTTTTCTTAGAGCTAGAATCTCAGGGAAAGTCATTAAGACACCCACGTTATAACAAGTCCTCCACTCAGAGACGTGAGCAGGCCAGGTGGAATTGCAGAACGGGGCTCCCAGACAACTGCTTAACGAACTGCTTGAGGTCTCAGCTCGGGTAAATGATGAGCGTGAGTGTTAACACCCAAATAGCAAGTGAAAGAATAAAACGCTTCCAGGGGAACAACAGGTCTCCACTTCCACAGTCCCCTGTTCCTAATGCAGTTTAACCAAGACTGAACACAGCTTCTGGGTGGTTCCTGCCCCTCACAAGGCTTCTCCCCAAGAATTAGGCCTCAGCAAGGTGGCCAGCTTCATGCATTTTGCTGCACTTGGACCTGCATTGACGGTTGCCTCTCTGTCTATTAGTTTGATTGTTTGTTGATTCACGATTCTATCAGCCAACTTTTGAGTACAAAGCTGGCTGCCCGACCCAGGGCTGAGTCCTGGTGCACACACTCCCTGCGTGCAGGGGAAGAGAATGCAAATGAATTGGATGTGGTGATGCACCCAAATCGAGAGTGTGGCAGAGGGACATGCCAAGTGCTGGGAAGTCACAGGGGAAGGAGTCACTAGCTCTGCATGAGAAGGTTGGGGGAGGCTGCACAGGGAAGGTGGCATCTGATCAGAGAGGGTGAAAAGGAGTCTTCCCCCACCCCCCTGCCCCCGCAGCTTCTGGACTTGCAGCTGTTGGACCTGTGAGTGCCTTGTGCGGAGGAGGCTGTCTGCCCGGGCCATGGTTCAGTGGTTGAGAAATTGCCTTCAATTCATATACCTGTGCCCCGAGCCTGAACTTCTAACCTCTGAAACCATTCATGTGGGTGAAAACATTCTCCTAGGAGGGTTTGAGTTGGGAAAGCATTTCATGAGGAAGAGGGACATGAGCAAGTTTAGAGAGACACTCATAGAATGGCGGACGGGGGAAATAAGATGTGTCTCCTTGGAGCTCTTATGTATAGATGAATCGATGGAGGTAGTGAGGGCCAGGAAGGCTGAGAGTCATAGCCAGGACCCTAGCCCCAGCCCTATGCCCCTGCAGCCAGGATGGACTCCATGTCAATTGGTCTTAAAGGATCTGATCAAGAGGATGTGAAAAAGCACTCTAAGACATAAAGATGGAAGGAATCATTAAGTTGCAGTTGTTATTCTTTCATTTATTTATTTATCCACTTAAGCATTTGCACCTTTAACTATGCCATTCATTCATTCAGTTATTTATTTAGTCATTAAGCAAAAATTTCTGGAATACTTTCTCCAGCTCTCATGGGGGGGAAAGGCAGGGACTCAGAATAAGATGCCACATCAGTGCTGCTTTGTGAATCAAGGAAGGTCATTTGGTAGAAGATGTGGGTGAATTTATGGAGAGGCTTAGCTATCTTGATTTATTTAGTGCTTATTCTTGGGCAAAAAGACCCATCCTCTATTCCCTTTTGCCCAAAGGATCGTACAACGTGCCCTTTACTCTCTCTCTACTTCCTAAACTCATATGCATCCTGTAAGGCCCAGATTAAATTCACCTTTTGTCTGGAGTTCAACTGAATTTGTTATTTTCTATGACTCCAGTTCATTTTCCACACCTTGTGTTACAGTTAGCTTGGATTTAACAAATACTGGCTGAGCCTATACTTCGTGCCAGGCCCCATGTTCTTAAAAGACAAATGAGATGCAAATATCTCTGCCACCACGAAGCCTCAAAACAGATGTCTGTCTCTCCCCACACTTCTTGAGGGCAGAGAAGTGTCCCCAACAATCTGCAGTGGGGCTGGCGAAGAGTAGGTGTTTGCTCTGCGGAAAAGAAGGTTTGTGACCCTGTAGGAGAATGATGCGTACATTGCTCTGGAACTCGGACTGTGTGATGTGCAAAGGGAGGGCCCCTGGAATGTCAAAGGTGCTGCTCTCTGTATGAAACCCGTATTGCTAACCAGGCCTGGCCATACGATTCAGCCACTGCTCCTTTTAAAATCTGTGTGTACTGCATGAATTTGTATTCTTTAAAAAAAATTTTTAATACACACACACACACACACACACACACGCACTAAAGGCTCATTGCATGCATGAAGATTCGTGCAAGAATAGGCCTTACTTCCCCTGGCTTTACTCCCAGACACCCAGGAGCCTGTAAGTCCTTGCTTCTAGGCAGAGTGCTGCTCCTGTAGCTCCCTCACCTCACAGCCTCCCCCTAATAATAGGTATCCTGTCCTGCCCACTACTCTGTGCCTGCATATGCAAATTAACCCTCAAATCTTTGTGGGATTAATTTGCATACTCACTCCTGATTGGCTGATGGGTGTTGCTGAGATATGGTCAATTTGCATATTTCTCTTTTATTAGTATAGATCTTTTCATTGTCTAAAGTTTAACACATGTCTCCTTTTTCCCAAATTGACCACCCCCCAGCCATTCCCACCCCAAGCAAGCCCCCACCTTCCCAGTGTCTGTGTCCATTGGTTATGATAATATGCATGTATATAAGTCCTTTGGTTGTTTAACCTCCTCACTCCCCTTCCATTCTCACTCTCCTGGAGCTCAGAGGCCTGCTTGCTGATGTCCATGTGTGGCTGTAAAAGGACTTTTTCCTTTTTCTGACAGGCATTCTTGTGTTGTGGGTTGAAAATGGCTTTTGGGGTGGGGGAAGGGAGGAAGCAAGGAGTTGCATCTTCCATCAGAAAACATCTTTATTTTAAGTATTTCTCAGACTTTCCCCTGCAGCCCACATGGGCTGCTTCTGTGGTTGGCAAATATCAATGCCATCAATATTTCTGACGGCAGAGCTCTCTATGACTTGCACATATTTAAGAGGATAAAACACAATCAACAATTTGCTGTGTGAACTTGACCATTCTAATCCCTAGCTTTGATTTCTGAGATCTAGCAAACAGGCTAAGTCTCCAGCAAATCTCGCCCCAGATCAGAGAATTCGAGCCTGGCTGGAAGTTGGGGTACCATAGCCTGGGCTGCATGAATTTGTTTCATTTCATCATTCAGGGATACTGGTGGCCTCTCCTTGGACTATTGCCTTTTGCAAAACACCACACTGCTCTTTCACTGCTATTAGAAACAATGAATTGTGTTTACTTTCACCCGGGAGCCATTTCTCCTGAAATCCAACATTATGGAAAAGATAATATGAACCCACAGAGTAGGGCTTGGCTTCGTGAACACCTTGGTTCTGTGATTGTAACAGAAAAGCAGCTACAGATAATGCAAAAACACGTGGGTGTGGTGGGGTGCCAATAAAACTTTATTAAGGGGTATAGAAATTAAAATTTTAATTTTTACATAAAATATTCTTCTTCTAGTTGGATTCTTTTTCATTTTTGTTCAACCATCTAAAAATGTAAAACTATTCTAAACTCATGGGCCTTACAAAAAAAGGGTGGCTAGCAGAATTTGGTCCGGAGAACATAGTTTGTGGACCTCTGCAAAAGACAGGCCTTGAGGACAAGCAGAATTGGGGTCAAGTCCTGGCTTGGCCATCTCTTGATCAATGACTCTTGGCAAGTAACTTCTATGAGCCTCGATTTCCCTATCTATAAAGGGGAGTTTATGATTATTAATGGGAATGATGCTCATAAAATACATAGCATAATGCCTGCCACATAGTAAGAACTCAGTAAATTCATGGGCTCACAAATATTCATTGTACAATCATTATGGGATTTGGTGGTGTGTTTACAATGGTCCTTTGTCTCATTGAGCTTAACATCTAGTGAGGCTGATACACATTGTTAGCTATTACTATTATCAATAATGTCTGGGCTTTCAGTCAGTGAAAGATAAATACCACATGATTTCACTCATTTATGGAATGTAAAGAAATTATAAAATGATGAACAAAAATAGATAGAGGCAAAAAAGCATCAGACAGACTGTCAAACTACAGTGGGAAGGTAGGGAAGTGTTGTGGGGGGATAAGAGATCAACTGAAGGACTTGTATGCATGCATATAAGCATAACCAATGGAGGCAAGGCAGTGGGGGGTGAGAGCATATGCAGGGGGTGGGAGGTAAGGGAGGCTGGGAGGAGGTCATTGGGGAAAAAAGGAGACATACTAGTATGTACTACTATTTATAATACTATAAACAATAAAATTAAATTAAAAAGATAATGCCTGGGCTTTGTGAAAGAGAAGTGAAAATTGTCAATCATTAGTTGATACAATGTGTTACTATTATGTACTAGAGGCCCAGCGTGCAATTGAAATAGTGCGAGGAGTCGCCCCACCTCCCGCAGTGTGAGGAGACAACCCGAGGGCTGCCATGGGAGTCAGACTGGACTGCCACAGTGGGTGGCTAGGACCCTTGCCTGACTTCCACCCCAGGCCCTCTCGGCCCCCCTGCCTGTGTCCGCTCCGGGCCGCCAGAGCTGCCATGCTGGCTTGGGCAGGCCCCCCTGTCTCTGTCTCTGTCTCTGTCTCTGTCTCTGTCGCCACTCTGGGCCTCACCTGCGCACACAACCTTCTTCTGTCCAGTTGTCCCGTTAAGGCATCCTGGCCTAATTTGCATATTACCTCTTTATATATTAAGATTTCCCATTTTGAAAACAGTTAAAACACTCTTGTTAGTGGGTTCTTTTTTGAGTTTTGCCATCACTTAAAATAAAAGGTGAAGCACGTTTCTCTCCTCCTAGACCAGTCCTGTTCAAAGTGTGGTCTCTGCAGCAACAGCATCATCAGGTGCCAATTCTCCAGCTCCACCCAGACCAGTGAATCAGAAGCCCCTGGGTGGATGCCAGCAGCCTCAGTTTGAGGTGCTCCCCCTCCCCAGGTGACTCTGATTGACATGGATTTCAAGTCGGAGAATCACTGATGTAGACAGACTGTAAACTCATTGACTTGTTCAAAGTCACAGATTTTGGAAACGACAGAGCTGGGATTTCTACAAAGACCTAAGCTGGACTTAAATACCTGAACATACTGGGTTCAAGGACAGGGTTTATTATTTATTTAGTTATTTATTTTTAATAGACAACTAAAAAATAAATGTTTCATTGATTTCAGAGACAAAAGGAGAGGGAGAGATAAAAACATCAATGGTGCGTGAGAATCATTGATCAGCTACCTCCTGCACACCGCCAAATGGGAATCGAACCTGAAACCCGGACATATGCCTGGACGTGAACTGCGACTTCCAGTTAGGGATAGAGTTTACTGATGGCAAACAAACCAGTTGGGATTAAAAAAAAAAGTATGGCTCTGGCCGGTATTGCTCAGTGGTTAGAGTGTCAGCCTATGCAATGAAGGGTCAAGGGTTTGATTCCTGGTCAAAGGCACATATGTGAGTTGCAAGTTCAATCCTGGCCCCATTTGGGGTGTGTGTAGGAGGCAGCCAATCAATGTGTCTCTCCCACATCAATGTTTCTCTCTCTTTTCCCCCCTCTCTTCCTCCCTCTCTTCTACTTTCTCTAAAGTCAATGGAAAAAAATATCCTCAGGTGAGGATTAACAACAAGAAAAAGTGTGCGTGTTTTAGGGAAGAGGACTTACCCAGCCCTCTGCCTTCCCAGGTTTGTTCAGCCTTAAGACATCTTTGGCTTCTCTTCCTGCACTTCCCACTTTGGCAATGGCCGTGGGGCAGGGTGTAGGAATGCTATGTCCTAGCAGGGAGGAGTGTTTGATCACTGACGTGTTCTAATCACTCAAAGCAGAAGAGCTTTCCATGAGGTTCCTTATTTTTATACAGACAATGCATTTTTCTATTTCCTGTGCCCAGGGTAGGACCCTTCTCACCACCACCTTGGTCTGCCACTCTATCCGCATTAACCTTTCTGTGGTTCTGTGTTCCTCTTAGAAAATGGACATTGTAAAATCTTAGATGATTTTCATAAGCTCCTGTCTTTCACTGCCCATCCTGGCCTTGCCCACCTGCCATCTGTTGTGGCAGCTGCTGCTCGCTCTCCAATGTCCATTCTTCCCTTTTCTTAATAGAACTCATTGGGTTATGGCCACTCAGCTGAGGACTACAATACCCAGCCTTCCTTGCAGCTAGGTATAACCATGTGACTAGGTCTGGCCAATGAGATATGAGCAAAAGTGGTGGCACCCTTAGGAGGAATGAGCCAGCTTCTCTTTATCTCCTTTCTCATTTCTGAGAAAGACTAGATGCAGACATAATGGTGGGAGCTGAGTAGCCACTTTAACCACAGAATAAAAGCCATGTGTTGAGCAATAACACTGAAGGGGTCAGACACCAGGACATGGTGAATTCACCACATTTGTTCTGGAATCACTTATATTTGGATAGTTAACGTGAGACAGATTTAGGCCTTATTTAGGCCTCTGTTATATTAGGCATTTAAAAAATAACAACCATATCTTTTTCCTAACAAATGCATCACTTTTTTACTTGGCTCTTCCTCTCCTGCTCTGCCCCGTCCCAATAGCCCAATAGCAGTCACTGCAGAATTACTAGAAAGGCAGGGCAGACATGCACTTAGGTGACTGGCAGAGTGAGGATGCCAGAAGGTTCACACAATAAAACAAATGACAAAACCAGTCAAATTCAGTGTCAATGATCTTAGTCAAAATCACACAATCAAAACACCTAGAATTTCTTTTTCTTACAGTGCCTGCCCTTTTCCTGACATTTTCAAACACAAAGTACTATTTTGAAATGCATTTGGATGGGAGGGAGGGCATAGTAACATTTGGAGTCCTTAGAGCTTCCTAGATCTTAACCTAACCAGGTGGTGCCCCCAAATGACTTTCTTTGGCTCTGGTTGTGTTTCATGGCCACCCTCTCTCCTCCTGCCCCAACTTCCTACCAGATAGGCTGAGGGGTCCTGGAGGGCACTGTTGTTGTTTTTTCTTTTTCTCTCCCAATCGATTCCTCTTTATTGTGCAGCTATTGTTATCTACGTTTCTACTCCCAACATGCAACATGGTGCCTGGCACCAGATGGTTGTGGGATTCCCATTTGTGCTTCTTTGTGGGTGCAGGTGGTTGGGAAAGAGGTGGCCCTCTTTTTCTGCTCCTTCTCACTCTGAGGCTCAAAGAGTTTGACTATTATGCCCAAGGTTTCACAGCTCTTAAGTGGCTATTTTAGTTTCCATATCACACATGTCTTCCCTCTGGCTCTTGTCATTCCAGCCACTTGGGATTCCTCTCAGTTCCTTGAACCCACCACATCCCATTCTTTCCTAAAAGGTGTGTGTATGTGCTATTCTCTCTGCCTGGGGTGTCTTCCTCCTCAACTTCTTCCACAGAGCAGATACACGCTCACCTCCAGAGTTCAGCTGAAACATCACTTCCTCCAGACCTCTGCCAATTTGTCATGCTGAGTTAGGTCCCTATGACATAGCGCCCACTCTTAATACTTTTCCGTTGTAGCATACATTGTAGCTGTAATTGATGAGTTATTTCTTTATTATCTTCTGTGCTAGAATGTCAACTCCACGAGAGCAGAATGATGTCTGCCTTATGCATCAACCGTTTCAGCCTGGCGCGCAGCATAGGCTGAGCAAATCTGCATAAATAAATGAATGAGTGAACATCGGGGCCGATAAAAGGAAATCCACAAAATCTGAGAGGAAGAAAGGAACCATTTCCCCTTGATAAGAAAGCAAATAGAATATTGCAGTTGGGTAATTTGATTTGTTGGGCCAACACTTTTGTAGAATTTTGATAGCAACCAGAATCAAGTGCAGCTATAAAGAAAGTTCAGAAAGAGGTAATGTTTCTTTTTCACATGATTTGACTTTGATTCATCAAGGACTGAGTCAAAACTTGGAAACTGCTGTACATTTACAAGAGAAAGTATAGATTTGGAATCCAATTCAGAGATGTACCCAATTCCAGTGTGGGTTTGCTTATTCCCTTTCCAGAGGAAAAGTGCTATTGCCAAACCCACATGATTTTGGAGAATGATCAGGTACATCCAAACAAATGCATACTTTGACACTGAAAGAAAACCTTTAGACTCCTACATGATAGTGTGAAGATGTCCTCAAGTGAATAGTGGGGAGTTTTCAAACATGGTTGCCATTAACTCCCTTCCTGCACATGTACCAGTTCTACCCACCGAAGGGTAGCATCTAGTTCCATTTCTTTGAATCTCCTTGAATTGTGACCTGTTTTTGAACAATAAAATATGGAAAAAGTGATGTGCCCATTGGTGACCCACCCTTTGAAAGCTTTTGCTTTCCCCTGGGGAAGCCAGGCACCACGCTGTGAGAAGCTGGGACTAGAGCGCGGGACAATGAGACTGGGGGCAGGCGAGAACCAGGTGCAGAAGCACTGAGGGGTCAGACACATGAGTGAGGACTTCCCTGAAGTCCCAGTCTAGCCCGATCGCAGGTGAATGCAGTCAAGGGAGCTTTCTCAGTTTATACATGGAGCACAGCTGCCCAGCAGAACCTGGCACGAATTACTGAGCAACAGAATCATGAGGAATGGTGCACTGCTGTTCTTTACGCTACTAAGTTTTGGGTTGCTTTGTTGCACAGCAAAAGACACTGAGACAACATGACAAGCCAATGGCCCGACTTGTCACTTCTCTAACAGCCTCAACCACACAGACTTTAACCGAGAACCGATACGTCCGCACACTGGCTTCTGACAAGGATGCGAAGTCCTCACTCAGGACCTACAGTCTCCATGTTTACACACAACTTTAACATGTTTGTTCATCTCGTATAGAGTCAAAACCAGTATAAAATCTTGCAAACTGGGATAGACTTAATAGATTTTATAGAACATTATGTTTAACCCTCTCACGTTTAGATGGTGGAACAGAGGCCAAGAGGGGTCAATCAACTTGTTCAGGTTCACAACACCATAGATTGCATTAAAAACAGGAAAAGCCCTGGCTGGTGTGGCTCAGCTGGTTGGGTGTTGTCCCAGGCGCTGAAGGGTTGCCAGTTTCATCCCCAGCAGGAGGCAACCAATCGATGCTCTGTGCTCTCACATCAATGTTTCTCCATCTCCCTCTCTCTAAAATTCAATTAAAAATATTTTTAAAAAGCCATCCAGGAAAACAGGGTTTCTCTTTATTTTACTTTCTTATATCACAGAAGAGACATTTAATGGGTAGGGTACCAAGGGACCTTGAGCTACAACGAGGACACTAAAGAATGAGATGGAAAGCTGGTAGGTACAATCTCAAAAATAGGACCAGCGCCAGTTCCTGCAAGTGAGTTCCAACGGCCCCACGTGCGCTGTGGGGACCCAGAGGCAGCCCTTTGTCTGAGCCCCGAGCAGCCTGATGCTTGGCATCCATGACTCTGACCCCGAGTCAGAAAGCGAAGGGGGCAGCATGTTTCTCATATTCCATTTAAGGAGCCAAGGAAGTGTGTAATGCACTTGTAGAACTCTTCCTATGCAAAACGGTGAAAAGAAATAGATGATTTGATGTGGGGATAAGGTTCAGTTATGTGAAAATGTGTTTCCACGGAACAGCCCATGTCAGACAGATGAGGCATCGTTGTATTTGTAAAAACGCTCAGCATGTATCCCAAGTCTTGGCTGGCCCGAAGTTTTCTGCGCAATGAAAAATGAGCTTGACTTGTGTCTATATCCCAGCCTAAGTGCACTCTCTAAAACCTTCCTGGGAATTTTTTAGACAGGTGTCTTCTTTCAAATAGCATAATATTTGGACATTGCATTTTAAATACTAGCAGATAAAAATGATATTCCAAATCTGTGTTTCACTTATAACCAGATGGGTTAACAGTAGGGAGAAGCAGTCCTTCAAGGAAACATAACGGAAATAAAACCTAACCTCCTCCTCACACGGCCCAGAAGTTTGTGGCTACAAATTGCAGAGTGGACATCGTAGTATCCCAAATCAGAAATGACTGGGTGTGGTCACATAAAACCTCCTTGTCCCATTGCAGGGCAACGATGTTTTCCTTTTCAGAAACCTGGGCGTTGGGGACAATATAAACAGAATTCGCCACCTGCAGGCCCTTAAGAACGTGGAACCGTGTGCTCGTTGGCGGAGTGCAGCTGCAGGCCTGCTATGTTTCATCTACGCAGTGCCTGGGGAACAGCCCAAATCTGGTTCCTATACGGAGACCCAGAGATTGCCTTCCCATCCAGGTCCCCTCACTGTCTTGTCCTCTCCTGCTGTTTCATTTATGTGTGGGCCTGTCTCCTGTGGCTTTGGAATTTTTGACACCAGATGTAGAACCCTAATTCTTTTTTAAGGCCGGGGAATACGGGAATGTTAGCTGCAGCGTAGGGTTTTGCAGTGTTTCCGGTGTGGGTCTTAGCACTGCAAGCCAGGTGTGTCGGCAGCAGCTTAGCCCAGGGAGAGCACGTTGGGATTAGTACCGGACAGGCACTGTTACCGAGAACCCCCAGTTCCCTGTATTTTTTTTTTAATCTTTACCCAACAAGTGAGGATATTTTCCCCCATTGATTTCAGAGAGAGTGGAAGGGAGGGAAGAAGGAAAGGAAAGGGGGGTGGAGAGAGGGAGGGAGGGAGGGAGGGAGGGAGAGAGAAAGAGAGAGAGAGAGAGAGAGAGAGAGAGAGAGAGAGAGAGAGAGAGAAACGTTGATGTGACAGAGACACAAATTGATTAGTTGTCTTCCAACTGGGGGTGGGGATTGGACCTGCAACCCAGGTTTGTGCCCTTGACCAGGAATCTAACACCCAACCCTCCAGTGTACAGGCTGATGCTCTAACCACAGAGCCACACTGGCCAGCGCTCCCTGTATTTGTAAAACATGTTCCTGGTCATTGCACTACATGCTAGGTTGCCGTTAGGTGACCTCCTTGTCTGAATGGGGGTGTCCACTGCCCTGACCTTACTCTCTTACAGACTGATGAGACACACATTGCACTCCAGCGTGCAATCTTGCCTTCCTACACTTCGAGAGGAGTCACATTGTTCCTGGTAAAGACGTTTATACAAGATTCACTCCGATAGAATACTGACAGTAAAGTCTTCACTCCAGGAAGATGAGCCCGATGCCCAAGAGGATGGGAGTCACTGGGGGACCCAAGGAGAAATGCCAATCTGGAAAAGCAGGACACACCTGCCCAATTCTTCAAACACTGTGCACGTTGATCTGAGTGTCTGATTAGTCAAGGCACATTGCCAGAGTTTGCAAATATTCCCTGAACGCCTCCAATGTGTCAGATTAGGGATGATTTGTTTCATGTATATTATCTCATTTAGCTATCATCAACAACAAAAATCTATTAACCTGTTATAAAGTTTTTGAATCTTACTTCTCAGACAGAATGGAATAATCTCGAGAGGCCAGGAGGAAAGCCTTCATCCATATTCTCTTCATTGTTAGGAAACTGTATTAAGGCAGATGGTTCGAAGGCCCGGATTCTGAGTATAGACTCTCCTTCAATCTGGCTGTCTGATTTTAAAACTTCAGCCTGCATAAGAATTACAGTTCAGGGTAATGTGCAATAGAGTAACACACCAAACGAGTCTACTGTACTTTATGGACGGCTTAAGGGATTTTTAATGGTAATTTTGACTATGGGCAATTTTCCAGTTACGAGCTGCTTTTAGAAGTTTACGCCTTGTGAGAAGCAATTCTGCTTGCTCTGTGCTGTAACTCTCGCGCTGAGCTCGTTGCGCGGTGGATCTTGCTTTGCGGCATTTCCGAGGATCATATCAACGCAGCATTCCACTTGACTAGAGACCTGCAGTGGTCTAATCCCCCGGCAGCAAGAATAATCGTTGCACATTGTGGCAGACAGACTCTCAAGATGGTCCCTAAGGTCCCTACCTCGTGGGGTCCATGCCTGGTGGGATTCCCTTCCCTAACCAGTGGAATATGGCCAGGGTGATGGCGTATCACTTTTATGATTGTGATGCAGAGGATTGTGACTTCCCTTCTTGCAAGACTCCCCACCTCTCTTAGATGAACAAAGTGGTCAGGTTGGGGAGGCCCATATGACAAGGACCTGTTTGGCTTGTCTCTAGGAGCTGGGGGTGGACATCAGTCAACAGCCAGCAAGAAGTGAAAGCCCTAGATGTGCAGGGAAATGAATTCTGCCAACAGCACGAGGAAGCTGGGAAGGGACTCTTGCCCCAGTAGGGCCTCTTCTGAGGCTGCGGTCTTGGCCCATACCTGGATTACAGCCTTGTCGCCCTGCTGACTGGGGCACAGAAACTGAAATCATACACAGGTGTTGGCTTAAATCAACGCATACACACATTCCTCAGAATTTGGTGACATATCAAGATGACTCCAAGGCCTACCAAAACCTCTGGTCTGGTCTAATTGTGACAGGGAAACTGAGGCCCACAGAGGTAAATGCCTTTGTCTTGGGCCAGGTGATTCTAGTCCTGCCTCTGTGACCCTCCACAGACCGTGTGACTTCCGTTACTCTGTTTCCCTATCTGATGGAACGCCGGGCTCGCTGAATAGTTGGGGGAGTTTAGTCTTTACTCAGGTCTTCTTTCTCCCCAGCCCTCCGCTTGTTGCCGGGTATGTTCTTTAGAACAACTTGTCTTAAAGGATTCGAGATGGAGAAAAGAATTCTGTGGTCAAACACAGTTGGGGGATGCTGAGTGAAACGGCATTTCTTAACAGATTTCTCTACTCCCGGACCTCCAGAGCTATTAATCTGCTCATGCCCACTGGGAATGTCCAATAATGAGACAAAGTCAACAGCATTTTCCAAACGTATTTGATCACAAACTCTCCCGCTTCTGTGCCCTGAGTTCTGGGACCAGCCTTGCAACGCACACCTGGCCGTGGCTCCCCTTGTACAGATGGAGAGAGAAATCTGAAGAGAGGGGGTCCGATTTCTTTTCATTTTCAAACAACTCTGAGGGACAGGAAGGTTGGTGCACCCGGATCCAACATAAGCACAGGGATGACCCCGCCTTGCAAGGGCCAGACAGACACAGTTGAGGAGGAGCAAGCAATCATAGGATGGGGACCTTCCCCTATGGGTGGCACCTTCATGTGGGAGATGCATGTGAAAGATACAAGAAATAGACATTAAGCTAGTTGCCCTGGAAAACAAAATGTTTTCTTTTGATTTCCAAACCACCTTCACATGAATTCAAAGCTGCCTCCTTAACATTTTTCTAATATGTAATGGTTTCTTCTCCTTCCCTCCCTTCCCTCCCTCCCTCTCTCCCTCCTTCTCTACCTTCCTCCCTCCCTCTCTTCCCCTTCTTTCCTTCCTTCCTTCCTCCCTTCCCCTTCCTTCCTTCCCTCCTTCCTTCCTTCCTTCCTTCCTTCCTTCCTTCCTTCCCTCATCACTCCCTCCTTCCCCCCTTTTCTCTCTTCTTTTCATTTCCTTTGCTTTTTTTCCTTCTCCTTCCCTTCCTCTCCTTCCTCTGGGGCAGTGGTCAGCAAACTCATTAGTCAACAGAGCCAAATAGCAACATAACAACGATTGAAATTTCTTTTGAGAGCCAATTTTTTTAAACTTAAACTTCTTCTAATACCACTTCTTCAAAGCAGACTAGCGCCCAGGCCATGGTATTTTGTGGAAGAGCCACACTCAAGGGGCCAAAGAGCCACAGTTTGCCGACCACGGCTCTGGGGCACCTGCTCTCCCCTACTTGTTTTGGATGAGAGCTTTGCGGGCCCTGCTCTGGGATGGGAGCGGCAGGCGGGGCAGGCGAAGGAGGAAGGGTCCCATTCTCATGTCAGAGGGCCACAGCCCAGTGGCCAGCGGGGAGGTGGCTGAACAGCGACAGGACGGCGTCCTCTGCAGAAATAACGGGCTGCGAGCCCTCAAGTCAGAGCAGCCTTTTCCCAAGACCACTCAGCTGCCCGGATCCAGGAAACACAAGTAGTTCGTATTCTGCTCCATCAGCCCTTTTGGGGGGTGGCGGTGGGGACATTCTGCTGCTCCCCTGTAGGGGGGCGAGCCCCGGTGCTCCTGTCCCACAAAGGACTGCAGTAGTGTTTGGTCTTTTGACCCTGAGCTCTCTGTCACTGTTGACATCACGCCTGCTGCTGCCCACCCCTCTCCAATGCCTCGAGGACGATGTATAATAAACCTCCAGTGCCCTCCCGGCTGCTTAAGCCCCGTCCTCACGGTGAACCCTGCCCACAGGGCTCTCGAGTTAACCACAGCCACGTGGCCTTGCTCTCATAACGGGCTGTTTGCTAAGGGAAACGAAGCAATGTCGAACACCAGCTTGACAAAATAAAGGAGAATAAAATAGACATTATGAATAAAATATGTGGGCAGAAAACTATATAAATGATCTGCAGTTGCTGACACAATAAAGTCTTTCTAACTGCCCTCCAGGCAAAATACATATTTTTCAAACTCGCATGTTCTATACATTTTTTTTTAAAGGCTCCCTCGGTGACCCAGGGCAGCTCAACGGGCCTTCGACATGGATCATTCCTAGGTGTCACTGGCCTCTTGCTGGTACAACATCAATTTCCCCGAGGCCTCGGCTCAGGCCGGCCGCAAGCACACACACATCACCTCCCAGCGCCCTTTCCCCCACTTAGCAGCTGACATCAGCTCTCAGCTGCGGGATTACCGCAGGTCATGGGCGCCGCCTCTGCCCAGGCCGAGTTCAACTCCGCCAGAGAACAAGATCCCGAATCAACATTCCCCCTGAACTTGCCCTTTTCAGGTAAAAGGAAAAAAGCAGGAACTGGAAAAAGGGCTGCGTGCTGAGTTCTGTCTGTCCACAGAGGCAACCTCGCGCAGCCTTCTGCACACAGACCACAGGTGCCTCCCAGGAGGGTACACACGTCTGTTTACCCCGCCCAGCCCCGCCATAAATGGACGTGTTTATGCTGAGGTGACCCAGGCACTCTGCTCGGCTCCTGGCAAGAGGCAGCTCTGCCCCAGGCTCCCCCAGCCAGGGAGAGGCCTCTGTGCGGATAAACAGAGTGGGCACTCTCTGGGATTATTTTCTTTCCCCTCTCTGCCCGCTTCTGTCTTTGAAAAGAGCTTGCCTTTGGCCCTGAACCACAAGCTCCCAGATCGGATCGCACAGTTGACTCATTCATGGGGTTTAGAAAATAGAGCTACACCCGTAAGGGGGTGTCTTCTGGGGCCTGGACATGATCTTGGGGGTGATTTCCTGGGTGGGAATGTATCCGTGTGACCTTTATCCTATTTATGCACTCGACTGTACCAAGATAAACTCAGTTTTTTAAAAAAGTGAAAAATTCCTACCTCCCGGTCTGCTTGCAGAGCCTGCTCTGAGTGCTCCTGGCTGCAGCCTGCTGAGGGCTCCCCAGGTGACTCTAATGTGCAGCTGGCTGAGAAGCGTCTGCAGGCAATTAGACACTAAGGGCCTGGGGGTGGGGCGGGGTGGCGCGCAGCCCCTGGTGTGGAAGGGTGGGAACAGAGCTGCCAGGACGCAGGCTGCTGGCCCCTGAAGGACCACCCACGTGCAGCCACTGCGGTGGGTTCTTCTCCAGAGCTTTAGTCCTCAGAAGGGGAGGGGTCAGCCCTTTGGCGTTTGGGCCGGAAAGGAGAAGCATAAGGAAGGATGGAAGAGGCAGGGACTGGAAGGCACAGAGAGCTCTGCGTTCAAGAAGAGCTTTAGGAATCAGTTCGTGGCCTGGGGGAGACGGGCTTGACCACAGGCAGCGTTGGAATGGATTCTAGGAGCCCCACATGCTGATTGTGTTACCTTGGGGAGGTGTGGGGACCATGCCAGGGTCCCGGGATACTCAAGGCCAGCGGGAGCACAGAGGCCTTGTTGTCAATACACCAGAGTGGCCAAGCCCGATCTGAGCAGACGCCTAATCGGGGTGCCCAAGGCCAGGATACCACGAGGGGTGCAGGACACACGGTGTAGCCTGCCCTTCTGTAACCCAAATGATGGATGTCACTATTGGCAGCTTGCCTTCTTTGTCTCTGAGGTAATAGGTTACTGACCTGAGCAGAGGAGAGAGAGAGAGAGAGAGAGAGAGAGAGAGAGAGAGAGCGCAGAGGCCAGAGAGAGTGCAGATATGCCCACCATGTTAAGCAGCCAGTGTGGTGCTGGGCAGGGGAGACAGGAGAGGCTGCCGAGCTGAGAGCTCAGGTACTGCTGCGATGTGAGGCGGTGAGTCTGGGGCAGCGCGCGGCTGCTCAGATGATAGCTGTGGGCACAGAGACTAATGCTACTATGTGAGAAAGGTATGCATTCACCAGCTGCCTGCCTGTGTGGACTTTTCTGTAAAGGACTATCTTGTCTGATGGCTTGGTGGCACGGGCTGCTGCAAGAAAGACTGTTATTGTACACTGACGACTTCTCAGGGTTTCTCCGTCTGCCCCACCGCCGAGAATTGACCTAGTGCCCCTGACACTTGGCGCCAGTTAGTACAGTGGGCAGGGTTCACAATGGGACCAGCCAGGGCGTAGTCGGAAAGAATTTAGAAGAAGATATAGATTCAGAACAACTCAGAGCGGCAGTGCTGAGCAGGGCTCCTGCTGGCTCTGACAGTAGTCCTTTAACCACACTCAGCCTCACTTTCCTCACGTCTTAGTAGGGATGCTTCGGGCTTGTCTGCGTTAGCAGTAACCGCCCTGGGTCCTGGGAAACACCCTCATCCCAGGCGAACTGAGATGGTTGGCTCTCTGCATGTATGAGTTGAGGGCAATTTCTTGGGGTTGTTGTGAGGATGAACCCCGGTTTTTAAAATGCTTAGCAAGTAGCATTGGGACCCAGTAAATGACAGCTATCGTTACCGGTAGGTGTTGCATGAGGGAGACTTTTTTTTTTGCTGTCACATGGGGTCAGCCCATGCAGTGCCTGGCACACAGTAGGCATGCAACAAATATTCATAAAAGAAATGCTGATCTGAGCCACAGATTTCATTAGCCAAATTAGAGATCTTCTCCTTCCTTAATTACAAGGGCATGCTTTCAAGCCGTTTAATGACATCTTGTTTTGTAGCCTGCTTAATAAATCTTCGCTGCCAAAGGCAAGTTTCCCATGTTGGCCAATCATCTAAATATTTAACTGATTTTTTTCTCCTCAAGGCTTCATGCAGACTCTTGGCATTGTATAGCTGATAAGGAGAGAGGGGTGGGGGGAGAGAGAGAGACAGAGAGAGAGAGAGAGAGAGAGAGAGAGAGAGAGAACAGTAAGGAATCAGGCACTTCAAATCTATAAATGTTAGCTCTCTTTCTGCTGTGGCTGATCTGACTGGATGGCTAATTCCAGAGTCATCTCCACCCCCATCACTTCTGCCACTTCTTTGCTCTCGCTTCCTCTACTGTAGAGGCTGGAAGAGCAAAACGCTCCTTTTCTCAGCCCCACTGTCATCTGTGTGGTCCAGGACACTTCTGGCAGATGAGACGTTCATGGCGTCCTCCCAAGCGGGAGGGGCAGGCCAGAAAGGGCTTGCTTTTCTGGCAGGAAGAGCTGACGAGGTCACTAGCTCCTCCCAGTCTTCTTGGTTTGCCTGCAGCTGTGATGCTCCCAGAGAAAGAGGGACCCTATGACTGAGGGACAAGCACGGGAGGTGGGGGGAAGGCCTTGAGGACCAGAGACACTAAAAGGGTTGAGCATCAGAACGCTCCTGCTGTTTACAACCCAGGAGGACTGGGTCCTATGTTACCTGCAGCCAAACACCTTTTTTTTCCAGTGTACACGCCTGATGCCGAGGGAGGAGCCAGCCCCTGAGATGAAAGCATGCTCCAGGGCAGCTCTTCAAGGCAACCCCTTGTGGCCAGCTTAGCATGGAGCAGAAGGTCTGGCAGGAGGAGCCTGGGAGGTCAGGAGCGCCTGAAATTTCTCACGCGCCCAGCCAGCCTGAGGGAGCTCAGGGAACCCCAGACAGGCACTGCTCTGCCCAGCAAGCCACATGAACGCTGTCCCAGCAAAGGAGGAAAGGTTATTGAAAGCCAGGTGACTGTGGCCTTCTGTGAGGGCAGCACCATCCACTTAGCTCTGTCCTCCCTTTTCTAACCGAGACTGATGGAGAGCAGCAAAGAGCCAGATCCTGGAAGTGGCGTCCGCATTTCAAAAAGCCCATTAACAGATCTTTGCTGTGGAAAATCAGTTGAGGCCTGAGTTTAGGTTTGGGCCAAGGAATGATGTAGGTCTGCAAAATTAAGAGGGAAGTTTTTGTTATATTTTGCTTCTTCATGGGGCGGAGAGATGACGAGGAAGAGAAACAACATTATAGGGTGAGAGGGGTTTTTCAGTTATAAAGTACATATGCTACAAGAAGTAGAATATTATAAGTTATATATTTATTATAATATGTACACAAGATATATATTTAATTATAGGGAACTCTAAAACTATTAAATGGTCTGCTCCAATCACCTCCACCCTGTGTAAAACTTTATAAGGCACGTCATTGGAGCTATAAACACAGAGAGGCTGGAGTGGTTAAGCGTTAAAGAGAAAGGGTTGTGCCCACCTTGGAGAAACTCTGGGGAAATGATAAAGGAATCACCGAAGAGAAAAGAGTGGGAGAAAGGAATTCCTCAGAAGCAAAAAATGATAACAAACATCGATTGAGCACCTACTTCATTCAAGCCCATTGGAAGCTTAGTGAGTCCCCACAATAACCCTGCACAGTAGGACCTGTTCTTTCCCTCTGTTTCAGAGATGGGGAAACTGAGCAACCAGGAGGTTCCTTATCTTGTCCAGGATCACACAATAGTTAATTCTCGGCAGTTGGATTCTAGCAGCTTTGCACTTAATCATGACTCCGGACTGCCTCCCCATCAAAGCCAGCAGTGACTGAGGAAAGTAAAGTTTCCAGGAAACTCAGAGACATGGTAAGAGGGCTCTGGGTTTCAAGATGGCATGGGAGATTGAACACATCTCAAATGCCTGGAATCATTTCAGTCCCTCGCATATGTTATGTAACGGCTGTCTGCGATACAACTCCATCTTCATAGCAGAGGAGCTCATCCCAGTATTTGTTTAAACCATTTTCCAGTTTCCCTGTTGAAGAGGGAATCACAGAATGGCTTCCAATGTTGCCTGAAATCAAATGAAGGCTTTAAAAAAAAAGTGGTGCTTTAAAGGAAATATTTGTCTACTAGAAAAAGGGCTCCTTTAATTAAGCCATTGAGGCTCAACAAGACAGACCTCATCATTGCTTAAAGGTCCTTTAAAATGCAAAGAGGATGCAGAACTCAGCTGGGGTGGAAATCAGTCCATCTCTGTGGGTGTCTAAAGTTTCAAATTCCCTTAAACTGCACACGCAGTTTTCAAGTATCTACGTACTCGGGCTACGTGTCGCCCATGTTGCCAAAAGAGAAGGAAAATGCTCGCGCCTCAGCGAATCCCAATGCAGGCCCAGGAGCCCTTTTCATTGCATCCCGCCCCCTCTGTGCCCACACGAGTAAGCCTCTGAGTGAACATGTGCAGCTTCTTGGGGGCTGTTTTGGGGTTGCAGGGGCCAGGATGGTTTTTACAATTCTCTGTTGCTTTTTTTTTTTTTGTGCATAGACTTTCACAATAGCTCTAAGGAAGGGACTTCGGGTTTGGAGGTTCGGCTGGGGGCGTGGGGGAGGGGCAGCTTTTGGAATCTAAATTGAGGACTTTGAAAATCTAGACTTAACCTGGCCATGCTCCTTCCAGCTCTCCTCTCTGAGCCATCTCCTCAGCCTCTCCTGCTGGAGCCTTTTCCCTTCCCTTCTTTCCAGTTTCTGCAACACTACAAGCACGCGGACTTGATCAGCCTCCGCTGTTCCTCTGAGAGCCGCCAAGTCCACGTGCATAGAAATGTAACCGAAAAAGTCACCCGCGTGTCTGCCTGCTTCTCCTCCTCTGCCACCTCAGATTCCAGCTGTTTTGTTTTAAAGGAGAATTTTGCAGTAGGCTTCCGGTTACCCTAGAAGGCCAGTAGCGATTGTCTTTTTCTCAACTGGTTGTTGAAACGTTTCCAAAACTAGTTATCAAGCTGTGATCTTTTCTTTTTTAAAATGTTTTTTTTATTGATTTTAGAGGAAGGGAGAGGGAGAGAGAGATATAAACATCAACGATGAGAGAGAATCATGGATTGGCTGCCTCCTGCATGCCCCCTACTGGGGATAGAGACTGCAACCTGGGCATGAGCCCTGACAGGGAATCAAACTGTGACCTCCTGGTTCATAGGTCCACGCTCAACCACTGAGCCAGGCCTGCCCCGCAAGGTGTGGTCTTTTTAGACACATCTTCCGCACATAAGTCAGACATTGCAAGAACACATTTTAAAAAATACAGTGCATGCTCACGTTTGAAAACGATTATCCTATAAGGTATATGGGTTGGAAAGAGACAAGGCCTAGAGCAGAAAGCACTTAAAGGGGTCCCGCTACTTCTCATGACAGCCACCACCAAGTGCAAATGAGCTCTGGCCTAGCTAGGCCACCTCCGCCCCGCGGGCGTGGTTTCCAGGCATGACGTGGCTGCTATTTTGAGTAATGAGATAGGGCTCTTGCGCAGCAAGAGGTAGATTTTTCTGGGTTCATTTACATTTTATGGAAATGAGTATTTATTAGTTCCCACCCATTGAAGCCCATCGTTAAGATGTGCCTTTCTCAGTCCACGGCTCGCTGCTACTAAAAGATGGTGTCTATAAAGGATTTCTCTCCTACTCCTTTCTTGAGAATATGGAACGTCTCGGTTTAATCGCCTGAGGGACTGACATTCTCCTGCGGTTTAGTCCCAGAGGAGGGTAACGAAGGCTGGAGAAACAGGGAACATCCTCCACCTTCCCACTCGGCACCATGTACTGCTGGAAAGACAATCACTGCACAGTTTAGGTCACAAAGACAATTTATTTTCAGGGATCGTGTTTGCCACAGGGTGATAGGATGAGACAGAAAGGAACTCTCTCCCTCTCTCTCTCTTTTTTTTACATTCCCCAAAGAATAATAATGAGTCATTCAGAAGGTTCTAGGAAACCGGAATTCACGAGACGGAAACTGATCTGCGAACTATTTCTGGATCCTCATAGAGAATTCTGCAAGGCTCATCTCTCAGCAAGGCCCGCACAGTTTCCCCCAAAGCTTTGCCAGAAGCCAAGCGCGAGGCTTCTGCAGGTGCTCTCTCTGTCCTTCCAATCCCCCCGACGCTTACAGATGACAGAGTGGCTGGAACCTGGCTCTGTCACTCACATCACACCGAATGGCAGGTACACAGGAACATCGACACTGGCACACAGAATGAGCCAACACACATAAATTACAAACATCGAAAAATTCACCGACACCAATCTGCTCCCCAGCACCACTTGCCAGCACTAAGTCTCTATGGTAACGGAACTCCCGGTGGCCTCCCTGGGTATTCAACTAGTGAGTTCTCTCCCCCCCTCACCCCCGCCCCCTTTCCTTTTCAAGGAAAGTTCTCAAAACTGATTTAAATATTATGATATTCTCATCTCTGAGAGCTAAGTGGGAGATGTATTCGTGTTGGCTGGGGTGCCTTTTAAAACATATACTTTTCTTCCCTCAAATGGCATTGCCACAAAGGTGAATTTTCTCCTAATAGAAAGTTCCTTTTTGAAAAATCTCGAAGTTGGGGGTTGAAAGTGGCAGTGTGCTTTTAGGGATGATGAGATTAAAGTTGCCTAGCAACTAAGTAACGATAAAAAGGGAAGGGACACCCATTGAAGAGAGCATTGCTTTTTCTTTTCTTTTTTGTTTCAAACACTTGTCTGTGGTTCCTGAGGTGGTGAGCTTTCTCTTTCACCTCTGGTCCCCTAGCATCAGGTTGCCATGTTCTACATGTAAAAATATGCAAGATTTGCTTTGCTTTGCAGGACGGGCAGAGACTAACATCCATCGAGATTGACCGCATCCTGAGAATATCATCCCCAAATTATTAACTTTCCTGGTAAACCAGCAGGGGAGGTGTTTTTCAATCCTCATTTTACCAGTTGAAGAAAGACTCAGAGGGGGATAGTGGGCTGCCCAAGGTCACACGGTCACAGGGAAAGACAAACTTGGAACTTAGGTCTTGTTGATTTTGAAGCATCTATTCTTTTTGTTGCATCTCATTGTTTCCTTATTTCTTTTTGTCTTTTAGAAATCACTGTCTACAGTTTCCCCTACCCTTGGAGTGATTTCACCCACAAAATAAATACACCACAAAAGGCAGACAATGGCCAGTCCTGAGCCCTGCCCTCCTGCCTAACTTCCCCCAGATTCCCCCACGTTTCAGCACCGAGACTCTCAGCATCGAGCTTGAAATGAGAATGTTTGCCCAGTTAATGACATTGACTATGGTGCTGAGCTGATCGGGGGCTAATTATTGTTACTTGCCCACTCACCACAATCTTAGGGGCACAGGTAGGTGCCAATTATTTTAAAAGGAAAAGAAGATGGGGAGTCAGGGGGGGGGAGAACATGTACCTTTTGTATTAAAGATTGAAAATATTAAGTTTCAGAAAGAGAGAGAGAGAGAGGAAAAAAACACGCAAACACATCAAATCTTTTATGGAGAAAATCTCTTCCAGGTGAACACGAAAAGTTGCCTTTCTCGGGGAATGTGAGTGACTGCATTAGGACGGGAACTGAAAAGGGACTCGAACAGAACAAGCCGTCCAGGGTGGAGACGTCAGACCTTACAGATGCACGTGGGGATGCAAGTGCCCTGGTGAGGTTGCGGATCCCAGTTGGCCCTGACTTGACAGCCCTTGAGTACATCCTGAGACTTGCGGCTTGCTGTGTTTTCCTCGCCCATCTCCTGAAGAACACTACGGCTGAAACGGGCAGGGAGGGGCACTTAGCGAGAATCTGAAAATTGCCAGCTCTGTTTGGGTGAAATAAACACTTTATTCGCAAGTGCCTTTGGCTTGTCTTTGTGTAATGGCTCGGGCACAGGGGATGTTCCTTGGCAGGGAATTAGCTGAACAGCCTGGGGGGAATAAAGAAGATAAACCCTGGAAAAAGTGCGTAAGTTATATTTGTTTAAATTTTATTTTATTTTACTTTTTAAGATTACGTTTTCAAGGATAAAAATAGTCATTCCCTAATGAACTCTGGGTGATGTGTAGAAGTTGGTATTCTCTGGTGTCTGGGGATTACGTCCAAGTAAGAAATCCCCCATGGTAGTCACCTAATTAAATTCTTAGCTGTTCACCAGCAAATAAGGAAATGCGGCCAAAATTCAAGCTTCAGTGTTGAGGTTGCTTGCTGAGTGGTGCCAAAGGCCAATGACTGTTTCTTCCTTGGGCTCCATATCACGCAACCATATTGACTAATTATTTAGCATTGGGATGATTAAGGAAGCAAACTTGGGTTGGGCTGAGTGGAGAATAATTGATTAGACTTAGAATTAAGAATGAAAAAAATGTGACAACATTAACAACACAAGGACAAAACGATTACAGCAGTTATGCATGAAAATTGTACACATTTTTAAATGTGCAGAACAAAGGGAAAATTCACCTATTTTATCATAAAATATGTTTTGAGGATTCATATACAGAGTATGTATGTGGATATATTTTTATGTGAGATTTATTTATTATAATTCTGTGGGACATGAGTCATTATAATTTCATGGAGAAAAGAGCAGTTCAAGTTATTTTATGTAAAGTTTTGGGAGGATTTGAGTTATCTGATTAATTATCTGGTAGGCTGCCTCATTTTTTTTCTTGACCTTGTTAGTGTGATGATTCCAAACTGTGTTCAAACACTCAGTCCTGTCATCAGTCAGGGTGTGGCTGTTCTCTTGTGGAACAGATGGGGTACAGTAAGCTATCCATCATCCCTGAAGTTGGGGGTTTGCCCAGAAGTAAGATGGTTCCCAGGCTCCAAGCTCACCCTGGGAGGATGTCACCATGGACTTGCCGGATTGTGCAACTGGCAGGTGCTGGGAAACCACGTCTATTTGGAAGCCAAAAACCGATTTCCATACATTCTTTTGGGATAGATAGACAGGCTCATGTCTTGACAGAGGTACTTTATACTTTAGCAGAGTAATTCCCAAGAATGAGCAGAAGTAAATTTTGGATAGTTTTTGCAAATAAATTTGTGTCCAATCCTTTTTTTTTTTTTTTTTAAAGAATTTTCATTGATTTTTAAAAAGAAAGGAAGGGAGAGAAACATTGATGTGAGAGAAAGACATTGATCGGCTGCCTCCTGTATATCCGCTACCAGTGATTGAGCCTACCACCGGGCATGTCCCCTGACCAGGAATTGAGCCCACAACCTCGAGGTGCACAGAACCACACCCAGTTAACTGAGCCACACTGGCCAGGCCATGCCCACTCCTTTTTAAGAAGTGGACACTCCTTATTTATTTGGCTTAAAAAACAGAGATTAGATGTAAGCTGTCCCTGACTGTTGTTCAGCTCCCTCAGTAGCATCTTTCAAGGCGTAGACCAGATGTCGTCATTCCTGGACTCACCCCAGCCCAGTGCCTTCTCAGCACCTTCTGCTCTGTGGCCTGCAAGCTTCTCTGTCTCAGGCTCCTGCCCAGCTCTCCAGCCTCATCCTCCCAACCTCAAACAAGCCAACCCCTTTCTTGCATCAGAGACTTGCTTTTGTCCTTGCCTGTAACATTCCTTCCACAGATCCCCACAGCCAGTCCTTTCTAATTATCTGTGTCTCAGAAGAAGCTCACCTCTTCACAGTAGGTTTCCCCGATGACCCTGTCAAAAAAGATGACTCAACTGACTCACAACCCAACACACACCACGTGATTTCTCTATGCTAGTGACATGCCTGATACCTTCATAGCACCACTCTGGATATTACTTTATGTGCTTGTGTTTGCTGTTGTCTGTCTTTTCCTCTAAAATGTAAGAGCTACATGGGGCTTACACACACAGCAGAACACCCAGCATGTGGTGGGTTCTCAATAAATATTTGTCTAAATGAATGTATGAATGCTCCTGTGATTAGAATTAAAAGGGGGAGGTTACAGATTTGGGGGTGGAAAGGACACCTCCATGGAAGAGGTTGGAGAAACAGAGCCATAGGCCCTGTCTGGGTACATTATTTCTCCGGATTGCCTACCTTAGAAGGAGGAATACTTAGCCTCAACACTGTGTATAATTTCATAGCCAATCCTTTGACATATGTAGGAGACTATTATATTCTATAGTAGACGATCCATGGTCAGGGCTATTCAAATAGGTCCCAGGATCATTACAGACAACATTTATTTGGTCTTTTCAGCATGTCTGACATGGTTTTAATGATAACATTTAATCCTCACAACAGCTTTAGGAAGTCTTGATATTAATACTGTCTCTATTCCACAGACCAGTGAACTGGGGCTTGGACAAGTTATATCCTTCCCAAGATCACACAATTCAGAAGTGATGGCACCTGGATTCAAACTAAATTATTCCAAATGCTACTTAAACATTTTCTTTTTTATTGACTTCAGAGAGGAAGGGAGAGGGAGAAAGAGATAGAAACATCAATGATAAGAGACAATTATTGATTGGCTGCCTCCTGCATACCCCCTACTGGGGATCGAGCCCACAACCTGGGCATGTGCCCTGATTGGGAGTTGAACCTTACCTCCTGGTTCATAGGTCAATATTTAACCACTGAGTGACACCAGCTACCTCTTGACAATGACTTGCCCAGGTAATACAGTGGTTGATAGATTAGAAATCACATCAGGTCTGTATGTTTTCTCTCATTGGATCAATGTTTCTGAGTCTGAGCTTTATCATATAGTGCATTTATGTCCTGACTTCATTCCTCTTGTTATTACATAAACTATACCCAAGTCCATTGTAGTGGGAAGAGATGATAAGAAGATGATAAGTCTTGAGATAAGGTGATATAAACTGCTGGGGTGGCCAAGTTATTAGGGGTTGTGAGAAAGGCTGTTAGGGAGGGTGGATGTACATATCATGTGCTTTTCTGTTTCTTGGAATTATCTTGGCGTGAATGGGTTGGGAACAAACGCCTGGATTTGCTTTGAGCAAATCATTTCCCTCTTATGCTTCATTCTTCTCATCTGTGTAACAAGCAGACTCTGTCCATTTTGTGGTGGGGACCCTGGACCTGCAGAAATAAATTCCCAAACATGGTTTCATCTCAGTGCCTTTCATTGGGGGAAAATATCCAAAGCTTGCATGAGAAACTCGAGTGACTATGCAAAACTTTCAATTGCCTTGAAAAGGGAAAAGATAAGAGTTGAATTTCTGGGTTTGTATCACTCTAACCTTAACCTTGGACCAAGAATATAAGGGAGTTTCTAGGACAATGGCGTTGACCTCAGACCAAGAAAGAACAGAACAAACTCGAATTATGATAAAGGGAAAAGATATTTCAGAGCCTGCGTTTTCAAGATAGAGGGCATGAAAGGGAAAGGACTGGATAGGAGACACCCCAGAAAGTGCCAGGCAGCTGGAGGGCTACTTTAAACAGCATCTTGCCCATCCTGGTGTGTGATTGCTGTGGGACATAGCATAGGGCTTAATTACAAGGAGTTTAATTTTTAAATATGGGAAACTGCAGGCATATCACATGCTATGGGATAGTTTGTAGTCTCTTAATACTAAAACTTTACAGCAACTAAACTACATGATCACACTCTTCTGTTAATACCCACTGACGTCTGATCTTCTCCGTGAGTCAGGAGGTGGGCTGCTCAGCATGGTGAAGCCTGGAGCAAACCTCAGATTCCTCCATGAGACATCAATCTCTGGGCTTCAGAGGAAACGTGAACCCAGACCTAGATCTGAGAGATTTGTAATGAAAGCATGCCATTTTTAAAAAAAATCCTGAGAAGGGACATCTGGAGAACAAGAGAGAAATAGTCCTGAAGAGGAATTAATATCCATCCCACTCACCTGGAAACTCACAGAACTGGGGGCGAGGGACCCATCAGTCCCCCTTTGTGCACGGGGGTGGGTGTGGGAACATGTGAGAAGCCTTCAGGAGGTACACTCGACAATAAAAAAGTGAAGAATGGCTCTGTTTTATATTTCCTTCTCACCCGCACGAATAAAATCTCAGTTCAAGGGTCAAGTTCAAGGATTTAACCTCCCTAACACTTCCTAACTACTGTTACAACAAAGAGAGCAGATTACTGATTCAAGATCAGGCAGGCAGCAGGCTATGGTAGATGGACAAGCATTGTCTGGCTGCTACTTTACCCATGTCTGTCTATCTATCTATCATCTATCTATCTATCTATCTATCTATCTATCTATCTATCATCTATCTATTTATCTATCTACTTACCTATCATTAAAGCATTTCTATTTGTAAATGGAGGGTATGGGAATAAAACAAAACTCGATGATTAAGTGGAAAAGTGCTGAATGGGTAGCAAAGTGATGTTCCTCAATATTGTCTTCTCTAAGATCACAGGCAGGGCTGAGCAAAGAATCTAGCAAATCCAGGACAATGCCCTCTTGGAGCCATAAGCAGTGGCAGAGACTGGTGTCTTAATGCTGGTGTAGGAAGGCTCTGTACTGCCTTCACCTTTAAATAGAAATAGACAAAATAGAAATCCTGCTTTTCAAAGAGAAAATTGAGAAATAAGAACAAAAACAGGAATAACTGAAGATTCTTCTAACAAAAAGAATTAGAGGATTGAGGGGTGAAAGATCAAAAAGACTTAAAGCAAAATGACTCTTAGAACCTCTTGATGGACAGAATTTTGTGCTGAGCTGTTGGGTTTCCAGGCCCCACAATGAAATGGCTTCTAAATGAGAAATAGGACAGGAGCCGAGGAAAAACGGTGACGGAGGAATCCAAATGTATGCCTCAGTCGTATAATGTTCATTTTCTGGGTTCTGACTTGACTTTAACAAAATGCTCTTTTCTTTTAAAAGGTGGTGGGGGGGAGGGGAGAGAGACATTGATGTGAGAGAGACACATCAATTGGTTACCTCCTAACTGGGGTTGGGGATTGAACCTGCAACTGAGGTGTGTGCCCTTGATCGGGAATGGAACCCATGATCACTGAGCCAAACCGGCCAGGGCAAAATACCTTTTTTCTTAATAAACTAGTAACTTTGCAAAACAGCTGGTATAGATTATTTCACTTAATCTTTACAATGCTCCCGTGAAAGTGGCAGGGAAATGTTTTATTACATTTGAGATAATGAAGTCGAGGCACAAAGCAGTAGAGTGCCACCTAACAAGATCCCAGCTAGGAAGAGTGACATTCAGGGAAAGCTTACCACAGTGCTCGACACAGTGCTGAGAGCGAGACCACATTTTGTCCTGAAGCCTTCCAAGCGCCTTGTGGGGAAGTGCCTGCCTTCGCCCAGTGGCTGGAGAGAGGAGGTGACTGGCCTGCACACGAGTGTGCAAGAGCAGCTGGTCCTGTTTCCTGAGCTCCTGAGAGAGTCCTCTGTACACACCTGCTCACAGTGAGATGGCCTTATTAGCATCCTCCGTTGCCAGGCTTGGGTCTGGCACCCATCATTAGGGGGGTTCCTTATCTGAATGAACTTGTGGAAGACAAAGGGCCCTCAGGGCACACGGCTGAGGGAAGCAGACTATGTCCACCCTTTGGCAAAGAAAATAGGAAGGACACTCCATTCAAAATATGAGTGGATTTTCACTCATCCTGAGCAAGGAAAATGCCCTGAACGTATCTCCAAGGAGGACGGTAGGACCCTTGAGAGCCCTTTCCCTCATCCTGAGCGCAGTCTTTTTCATTGTTTTACACGGTGCTCTCCTCACGTCCAACCCAACAGCTCTGATTGTAAAGGCTCGTGCTTGCCTCCCAAGGCCGCGTGACAGAATTCCCTTTTAATTAGCGAGTTCATAACAACAACAATAATTCTAATCATTAATAAGCCGCTCACCCCACTTAGAAACAAACATGAATGGCAAGAAGTCAATGTTTATTCTACAACACGTGTAAACAAGGACCCAGGAAGGCTAGGCACGATAACCACTGGGTGTTTTAATGGCAAAGAAGGCTCTCTGCTGAGCGTGGGAAGTGACTGCTACTATGCCCCGCCCCCATAGCTCCACTTCAGCTTTTCTTAATGGAAATCAATGAATCAGCCTGCAGTGACTTAAAAATAATGTCTCTCCCCAATCTATAGATGACACAAGGGCAAGGATCATGTCAATAGGGTTCCCTGAGTCTCTGGTGGTCTCCGCACATAGTAGGTGTCTACCGAATCTGTGCTAACTGTGGAATGAATCAGATTTCCCGAGGGTGCTGGCGGATCTGGGAAAGGGGAGAAGCCTGATGTTCAGAGCATTGCTCCCCAGGGGAATCTGGGCCCCAGCACCACGTCTCAAGCAACGAAATGGCCCTGTGTTGGGACCACGAGGTCTAAGTATTCATTCAAGAATTTCTAAATTAGGTTTTCATTCTGACAAACATGAATCCAGTTAGATCCTGGGTCTTTGGGATGACCACGTTCTCACAGAACACCGATGCAGAAGCAATGTCTGCACTGGCGTCTATGCTTGTGAGCGAGCGGGTGCCCACTGATGGGGCAGAGGACACCCCTGGCTTTTTAATAGCGTGCCCCATTTTTTCAGTCCCCACGTTGGGGAGACGATTGCAGCTCCATTTCCGCCACTCAGCAGGGTGACCCTCCTAAGTCTGAGCTACGGCCGGGCCAGCATCTGTCGCCCTGGCGTGACCTGGCTGAGCAGCATCAGGACCGGGAGCCAGGATGGCGTTTCTGCCTGGCCCTCCTGATGGACCGGGATGTCTCTGATCATTTCCTCCGCCGCCTTTCATATCACTGAACAGAGCCTATCAGTCCTGTCAAGAGCGAGGGCCCGGATGAAAGGCCAGTGCATTAAGACAGAGCGTAATTGCCAGCCTCTGAGATCCTGACATTAATCGTTTTCCTGAAAGAAGACAGTTCAGCTCCCCTTGGTCTCTGTCTCTCTTTTATTACCAACACACAGGGATTTTTTTTTGTGGGGGGTGGGCATTAGGGGAAAAATCCCCACCAACAACGAGATTTGCTAATTAAAAGTAATAGGCTTTCCCATTTTTTTTTTTTTTTTTTGGCAATTTGATAACACAAAACACTTACTCAGGGCCCACAGGGGGAACTAACTGAGACAGATAAAAAATGTTTTGTGTTCATTGAAGCACAGCTATGTTAATGCGTATTATCCCATTAATGTGCATCAACATCGGAATCGGCTCACCAATGCAAGCAAGAAGCACACACTTATCATCATTTGATAACATGTTTAATGACAGATTGACGGGAGATTTGCAAATGTGAACTGGCATCAGTGTTGCTAACTTCAGCTTCTGCCGCCGCCTCTGCTATGCCAGCATATTTATGTGCATAATTTGATTTCTCAGCCACACTGTTAGTACATTTTTAATATTAACTATGCACGAACAGACAGCCGAACTTAAGTTGCACTGATGGTTGGAGTTCATTAGATTGAAAAAGATGGGCGTGCGCGACTAAGATGGAGGTGGCAGTCCAACACCCGAGAGCAACCCTTAACAGACACACGCGTTCTCGACAAGCCCATGTTACACGCTTCGTGTTGTTGGAGGTGGCAAAGCTCTGGAGAGTGAAGGAAAAAGTGCAAGAAGGAGGAGGAGGAGGAGGGGGAACTGAAGGAGGAAGAGGGGGAGGGGGGTGCAAGGGAAGAGAAGGAGGAGGAGCAGGAGGAGGAGCTGGGGGAGGAAGGAAGCCCCTGCCTTGGGCATGCAGCTATGAACCTGACTCGGAGCCCAGGTGATTTCTGGGCACTTTTGTTTTCTTCCCATCACTTCCTTTCACCCCAACTTATCAGGACTCCACATCCCAGCGCCCTTGGCTTTGTATGAGCAGGTGACCATTGACGGCTATTCATTCCTCGTGAACCCAAGTCAAGGGCAGCTGCTCATGAAAACCTTCCCTACATGGGAATGGGGCTAATCCTGCCTCTTGTGGGAAGGTACACTGATCTGCGACTGAATGTTGCCCCGTCACCTAACCCTGTGTGACCACGGGAGATGTCACCTTGCTGCATTCCTGTTTCTTCATCTGTAAAATGGGCACAAGAATAACCCTTTCCTTTACTGTGGCTAAAGCTCACACAGCCTAAAAAAGAGAAGTGCTGAGCCCAGCGCTTGGCAGATGGCAAGTCAAGCCCTGAATATGTGTTCACTGTTATTGTGCTATTTCTGCTCCTTTTTAAAAAATTGTTAATCAGAAGAATCTGCCTTTCAGGCCAAGGATCAAGCAGATCGGGGGTTGGATCAGTGTCTGTGAACTTCCGGTACTTGTGTAAAATGGGTCAATCCCAGGGACACGTGTCGTGGGTTAATAGGAAGGATAGTGACATAGCATAGCCTTGGACCCTGTCCTGTCAGCCTTCGTACGTGTTAGCTTTTATTTCCTCGGGGATCAGGACAGGGTGCACAGAGGTGGGTCTAGAAAATGCACACTCAGATTTTTCTGCTCCTGCCCCAATGTATGATAATGGGCCACTTCCTCAACTTTTTAAAGGATCATTTTCCCCCCCTCTATCAGATTGGGCTCCATGATGACACCTACTACGAAGGATTTAAGATGCTGTAAGGAGAGAACATGCTTGCTTAACACCGGCTGTCATTGTCATTGGAGTTTGTGTCTCCAGGGCTTCGAGGGTGCCTGGCACATAATAAGTGCTGAAGAAATATTTGTTGATTGAACAAGTGAGATCACTATGGCTATTAGGCAAGGATCCTGGGAAAGATTTGTCCACGGAACAAAGCTGAAGGCCTGCAGGTGTTTGGTGCTGATCTGAGAGTGGGGATGATTTCCTGCAGAGCCTCACTATGACCGTGGGCAAATGACATGGGTCACGTGCCTCAGCACAGGAGTGCCACCTACATAGGTGCAGTGCAGGGCCCACAGTGGCTGGCTAGCTGCCAAATTGATTTCAGAGAGGGAGAGAGAGATGGAAATATCAACGATGAGAGAGACCCATTGATTGATTGCCTCCTGCACACTCCACATTGGGGATGAGCCTACAACCTGGGTATGTGCCCTGACCGGGAATCAAACCGTGACCTCCTGGTTCATAGGTCAATGCTCAACCCTGAGCCCTGCAGGTCAGGTGCATTTATTCCTTTTACCCTCCTATCTTAAAGGTGCAAGTAGAACGCATATGGTCTTGAGTGTCAGAACCAGGCTCATCCTCAGCACGTTAGGCACCTTCCTGAGGTCTAGCCTACAAAAAGGGATTGTGCAAGTTTTATTTTACAGCCCCTGTTCTGCCCTCCAGCAGCTTATAGTCAAACGTCAGTTTCTGCTCTGAAATCAGGATTATAATAAATCTACTAAAAGCCTGTGGTGAGGATTAAAAGAGAAAAAGACAAGGAAGCACCTAGCATAATACACACAGTAGGTGCTCAACTGATGCCAGGTCCCTCTCCTTCAATGGTGTGCATGGAAGCCTGGTCACCTGCATCCCTGATCACTTTCAAATGCCTGGACCCTGTATACTTACACTGGTTTGGTTCCAACCTACTAGTAGATTAATTATTTTATCAGTAACAATGAGGTGAAAGGCAAATCTTGTTTGGACACTTTTTTTTTTTTGGATAGAAGAATTTTATATATTTTAATTTCAGCTCTGAGAGGTAAATAGAGATCATATCTTTATTAACAAATTTACCTTTGGGGAAACAGACCTCTTCCCCCCCCCTCACCCCCCCCCCCCCCCCACAAAAATGGAGAGCTAGGCCACAGTGAAACCCACCTGAAGGGGGCGCTATAGAGATACCTCTGGATTCCTTATGCTATGTCTTTATGCCCTGCACCTGGCTTCAGCCTGTTTTTCTTACTCATAGTTATGCAGGGAACTAACTCTTCCGCCGATAGCCCATGGCTACTGGAGCTGCTTTGCCTGAAAGCCGATGCCCCCTGGGCCATCAATGACTAGCTGAGGTGGGAGCACCAGAGCCCAGCCCTTGCCTCCAGATGAACACTCAGAGCTCCCTAAGAGATGGGGCAGAGGCTGGGCCTTGGAGTTCACTCCCTGCCTGGGTTTCTCCCCTTCCGCCTGCTTCTCCCCTCTCTTAGTGGTTTCTTCTGGGAGCACATTTCTAAGAAATCACTTGCCCAGGAATCCTGATGTCAGGGTCTGCTTCTGGGACTCTTACCTGAGACACTGTCCTACTGGATCAGGGTGACAAAATTCAGCCCAAGGGCAAGATCCGGCCCACCAACCAACTGTTTTTGTAAATAAAGTTTGATTGGAACTCAGCCACATCCACTACTTCAAGTATCAGCTATGGCTGCTTTGGTGTTGGAATGGCAGGGTCCAGTACTTGCAATAGACATTGCATGGCCTGCAGAGCGCCCAGTATTTGCTACTTGGTCCTGTGACAGAGCAAGTTTGTGATCCCCTGTGCTAGATACTGCCTTGAACATGCCTGGCGTTTTCTCACCTTGGGGACGTGGCACGTGCTGCTCCTTCTGCCTGGAGCTCTCATTCTCTGACTTAGTGGATGCTCAGTTGCTTTTCATATTTCAGACCTCATCAAATAAGTCACTTCCTCAGAAAGGCCTTCCTGCCCATCATCTCCAGGAGTCTTCCCTCTCCCACCCCACTGCCCTTACAGCACCAACATTATTGTGTTTCTCTCTGGGCTCTTGTCCCCACCACTGTTATCAACTAGCACATCACCTCCATGAGGGACAGAGTGCTCTGTCTTGCTCGTTCCTGGATCCCAGTGTCTGTGCAGAGTCTGTGTTCAAAAACACCGATGACTGGACGATGAGGAAGAATGAGAATGCTGCACAGGCTGCTTTCATTCTAGTTGGACCAGGAACTGGGAGCTTCATTGAAATGGTGCTGGGGAATTTGATCCTCATTTTGAATCCTTATTCCCAAAGCCGTGGGAACATATTTCATGCTCAAGCCCCATTAGTGCCCAGACATTTATTACCTCTGGTATTAATTTGCTTGTTTTGCCACGTTATATAACGGGAGGTCACTTTTTGTTATAAGCTGTAATTTTTGAATTTTATGATGTAAATTGACCTGCTTCAGGAACCTAGCTATAAAATGTCTTGCTGTCAAGAAGTCAAGAAAAAGTTATGCTGTGTTAATGGTTTTAATTAATGCATTAATTTCACAAAGTTTTTGTTGAGGGCTTAATATGTGCAGGGTCCATGTCTAAGGTCTTCAAGGAACCGCCTGGGAGGGAAAGACAGGAACGTTCACATGCGTGCATTTGAGATCCATCCTATAGAGCAGCCAGAGTTGTCTTTAGAAATGCCAATTAGGTCATGCCCTTCTCTTACTCAACACCCGCTAATGAACTCAGAATAATCCAGAGTCGCCACCATGGCCTGCACAAGTGGGTCTGTACTAGATATTCAAAACGATTTCACCCTCAGCTCACAGAATTCCAGCAATATTGGTTTTCTTTTAGTTTCCCCTAAAACTCCATTCTTATTTGCCACAGGGACTTTGCACTTGCTGCTCCTGTCTGGAATTCTCTTCTTACTCATTTCAGAATGGGTTCCCTCAATCCTTCGTGTCTCAGCTGTCCCCTCTCAAAATAAATGAGCACTCTACAAGCCCTTAGTACTTTATTTCCTTTATGGGATTGAAAATGATCACGTTTATGAATTTGCTTTGTAGTTTCCTATCTTTCTCCTCCAATAAGATCTGTGAGGGAAAGGAGAATGTCATTCTGTGTACTGCTATATCTGGGAGCCTAACACAATGCCAGACACAAGAAAATGCACAAATAAGTAATTTAATACCAGACAGTTATAAACCTAATAAAGGAAGTCAAACAGGGTGATGAGAAAGACAGATGTAAGAGGGCTTTATGGCTTTAGATTGAGGCTTGGCTAACTATAGCCCCTGGACAAAATATGGCCCACTACCTGATTTTCTTTTCTTTCTTTTCTTTCTTTCTTTCTTTTTTTATGGAAGGCTCACAAAGAATGGTTTTTACAATTTTTAAATGGCTGAAAAAAAGTAAAAAAAAGACAATATTTTATGACACATAAAAATAATATAAAATTTAAATTTCAGTGTCCATCAATAAAGTTTTATTGGAACATAGTCACATCCACTCTTTTACATATCACGTGTGACTGCTTTTATGCTACAATGACAGATTGAGTAGTTGTGACAGAGGCTGTGTAGACACAACCATGAAAATATTTATTAATTTGGCCATTTATAAAAAATGCTTGATGATTCCTGACTTAGATTTTCAGGAAATAGTCTTTAAAAAAAGTGATGTTTAACTTGAGATTTAAATGATGAGAATGGCTAATGGAAGGATAAGAAAGATTATGTTTAAAGTCCCTGAGGTAGAATAAACACTCATGGAATGATAGCTTTTTTCCTTATGGAATGAACTTTGAATTATGACTTTGAATCTGGCATTTCTGTGCTGGGAAAACTGGCACAGAGTTGTAAGTAGAGATGAGAATGTCTAACAGTGGCTACTTCACCAGTCCTTGCAAGAGATAGGGTATACTTCTACCACCTAACTGTGGTACATAGAGAAGTGGAAGGCTGACATGGGAGAAGCATTATGAAGGTCCAGTCAAGAAAAATTAAAGATGAAATGGAGGGTGGTGAAAGACATGGGAGAGAGGAGGGTTTATAGATCCTAGGAGAATAGTGGGGACACTCACTGTCATCCTAATTTATAAAAACTCTGGGTCCATCATGACCAGGAGGCTTGACCAATCACAAATCAGTCCTGCAGTCAGCACTGGGTTGCCGTGGCAATCCAGCACTGGCTGTTATGGCAGCAGGCCTGGTGACCTAGCAAGGACTGCTGAGGAAGGCTGAGGGAGCTGTGAATCAGGTCCGGAGAGAAGCCTAAAGAGAGAAGCAGGATTTGATTGGTAGCCTCTGTGGCAGCTGTTGATCAGCACTTGCCTCTCTCTTTCTCTTCGGACTGGGCCAGCAGCTACACCTCCATTTCTCTCCAGGCCTCCACCAGGGCTGCTGATTAGTCCTACCTTTCTGATCAGGCTGGGCTAAGGGACACCCCCACTTCCCCAATGCACGAATTTCATGCACCAGGCCTCTAGTTTCAGAATAAAAAAAGAGCAGATGTCAGAAGAGTGAAACAATGGTCTAGGTAAAGACTGAATAAGATGAATTGGATTTGGGTTCTTTCTTCTTCATCTCAACACTGATATCACAACCCCTCTAGGCAGTCCCATGTCAGCCAAGTTGTAAAGTGCTGACTCAACCTTCACTGCTTCCAGGAGTATGTGGCTGACCCAGGCTGAGGCGGCCATCCATCTTCCCAGCCACAGGCATTGCTTTGAGAGTATGTGATTCCACAGGCCAACTAAACTCAGTCTCTGTATTTGATTGGCACCCTTGAGAGACAGGCGCTCTTTCCACTGAAACTCCTAAGCTGGAAGGATAAATCCCTGGGCCCAGTCCAGGAGATCTACCATTTGCCTGAAAGTGAAGACAACACAGAGGAAACCTGAGCTAAAAGACAGGGAAAGACCAAGTTCTGGCTTGGAAACTAGGCTTGGAAACTAGGATTCATCTGTATATGAAACAACTCTACCCTTGGATGAGCCGATAAATTCCGTTTTGCTAAATTAAGTTGGAGTTGGTTTGCAGTCGATTATAAACAAGAGATTTTGATAAACACAGCTTAGAGTTGACATGCTGAACAGCTTTAACTATTGCTTCCAAAGGAATTTTATGACCCATCTTTTCAGTGAAGAAAGGTATCAAGCTAAGTTAAGAGGAGGAGCTGTTCCCTTGATGGCCAATCAAGGCTCTTCAGACAGGAGACTTCCCAATACACTAGACACACCTGAGCTGGTATTGCCTATTCCTTAGTGATCTCAGTGGAGCCGTGCAAACTTCAAGGCCACCCCCTACTTTCTGAAGTTCTGGTCCTTTTCTCTTGTTTCCTCTGCTCTTGAGCTTCACATAGACAGAGTGTCAGGTCAAAGACCGAAAGAAACCTAATAAGAGCAAACTTTTTAGAATTCTTACTACATGCCAGCTACTGTGATTAAAGCAGTGGTTCCCAAAGTGTGATCCCTGAACCAGCATCATGTTATCAGTGTTATCATCTGGGTACTTGTGAGAAATTCAAAATCTATGGCCCCGCCCATGATCTACTGAGTCTGATACGCTGGGATGGGGCTCAGCCATCTAGGTTTTCACAATCCCTGCAGATGACTCGATACATACTTAAGTTTGAGAACCAATGATTTAAAACATCACCTGGATAATTTATTTTCATCAACCACCAAGACAGGGAAGTTATCCTAGTCGTCATAAAGGAGGATATTGTGTCTTAGAGAGGTTTGAACATGTGCTTTACTACTAGTGAATTCCACACTGGGACTCAGTCCCAGGCAGCTGAATCCCAGACCTTCCTGGCACTCTCTAGCCAAGGTGGCATAGACACCCCAAACTTGTCCTCCCACTCCCAGTGCTGGACTCATGTTCCAGCAGGCTGACAGTGACGCTGCCTCAGCTCTACAGATTTGCTTGCCTTCTCGAGGATTCCTACTGAGACTTACTATACATCTGTCAACCTCCAAGGAACTTGCCACTTAAAAATACTTGTAGGGCCAAAACCGGTTTGGCTCAGTGGATAGAGTGTCTGCCTTCGAACCGAAGGTCCCGGGTTCGATTCCGGTCAAAGGCATGTACATTGGTTGCGGGCACATCCCCGGTGGGGGCTGTGCAGGAGGCAGCTGGTCAATGTATCTCTTTCATCGATGTTTCTAGCTCTCTCTCTCTCCCTTCCTTTCTGTGAAAAATCAATAAAATATATTTTAAAAAAATAAAAATACTTGTAGGAAAAATAAAATGAATCTGCAGAGCAGAATTCCAGCTTTAGACAAACTTAACTCACCCCTGGGGGCCCTGGGGTTGGGTGCTCAGCCCACCTAGGAGTTTGTGATCATCTGCTTGGACCATCCTCACTTGGTGATCCCCTCCCCTCCCAGGTCCCTTGCTCATGCGCTGTGTTTCTTCCCAATTAATACCATGTGGTTACAGATGCTACTTTGCTTGCGGTGACTTATAAGTGTCCGCTAATGTTCAGTTATAATTCCCCATTTTAGATGTGAAAATGGCTCTTTGTATTCACCACAAGAACCTCTCTACAATGATATATAATTTAAAAATTAACACGAGGACAGAGGAGACTGCATTTTTGAACTGGGAACTTAGAGACGCAGATAAGGTGAGCTCAAGGAATCAGACGAGTGTTATGCAAATGCCTCTGTCATGTGTTGCCACGACTTCTGAGCTTTTCTCCCATCTTCCAGATCCCTCACACTTGTCAAAGAGCAAGCCCACAAGAGGTGTGCTTATATGGGGGTATTTTCCCCCACTGTTAGGAAAATTCTCCAATTCCTGACACAGAACTTACCCATATATAAACCATGCTGTTGGAAAGCAGAAAAGCAGAAAAGAAATCAGTGTTTGGTTTCTAGGAGGGGCCAAAGAGAGCTGAACAACAAGATTCCAAGGAGGAAAAAAACAACAATAGAAGAACAACAACAAAAAACCAAGGAATGTTGTCTAGGGGACATGTATGGCTATGTTTGCAGCATCATTGGCTCTGAGAGGAGGTGGACCCAGAGTGTTTGGACGGTAGAGTTTGAAAGGGAAGGATGCAGTGACAAGGACATACGTAGGAAAAACAAGGCTGGGAGAGAGAAGTGAGCTTGTGCAGGGAGGGAAGACACGGCAGTGTTTTTGCATGTGTAATGCTTTGGTGCTTGTGTTGGTGCAACAATTCGTAGGCTTGGGACTAAGCCATTCCCTGGTCTGCTCCAGCATCAAGTGGTTACAATTATGGATTGCAAATTTATTGACATTTGACATCTCCATCAACCTTCCTCTGATCAACAGAACTCTCTGCCGCCAAATGGAATAATTACGGAAGATTTCAGCAGTCACGGGATGCCCCAAAAGGTCATTAAATCATCTTGGAAAAACAATGTGTTCCTCCATTTCATCTTGCCAGTAAATCTGAGCGGAAGTCAGGACCACCTAGGGTTGATGCTCAGAGGAGGGGCTGACGTACAGACGGAGGGAGGAATTAAATTAGGACTGAAAAATAGGAAGGCGAGCACAGCAGGGGCCTTTCGTTGTGCACTTCATGATTCCCGTGGCATAAAAAAATTGTGGTTTACTTGAATCAAAAGGGATTTTTCTTGGGAAACAGGCAGAAATGGCCTGCCTGGGAGTTGGGGTGGTTCAGGGGCCATGTGGGAAGAGCAGTTGGTTCTATAGATTACTGAGAAGTCGGTAGCATTTGCCCTAATGCCCTCCATGTTTTAGTCTGACATCCCTTCTTCCTAGACAAGCCTGGCTCCAAATTACCTGGAATCTGCCTGCAGCTGGTCATCTGCCCACTGCCCACGAGCTCCACTACTGCCCCAACCACCCTGCCTTCCATAGCCTCTGCACTGCCCCTTCCCCTCAAGTCCCCCGCTCCCCCACCCCCACTTCTGCCCTCGCCCCCTCCCATCCAAGGCACACTCAGTAGCCAGTGATCTTCTGTGGGAGAAAGGAGATCATGCCACTCGCCTGCTGAAACCCGTCAGTGGCTCCTCACTGCGCTTAGGGAAGGCCAACCCAAAGCATGGGATGTTCTATGAAGCTCTGACCTATCTCCCCGACTCCTGTCCCACCCGCCAGCCCCAGCTGTCATGCCCCGGACTTTCTCTGAAGCAAACATACCAATGCTCCCAATTTGCCACGTGCCTGGCTCTTTCCTCACCTCCTCGTCTTCTTCCCAGACCCCTTGTTTAAAGTAGGTGGCCTTGTCATGGCCCCTTATAGTGTCCGGTATTCACTGGCAGCCCTTATTCTTAGACATCATTTACTCTCATTTCTGTGCTCAGAAATGTTAGCTGTTAGTATCACTACCCACTGTCCTCTGCTCATGTGAGGCCTGGGCCCCCGCCCCCTCAGGGGAGCCCAGCCCTCAGAACAAAGCCGGGCAGGGAGCAGGCTCTCCGGGAGGAGGAACTGAAGGGCAGTGGAATGAAGGTCCTGATGCAGTTGCCACAGAGAATTCAGACCCGCTCAACTCGCTCACCTGAAGGCATTTGACAGCTCTGTGGGTGTGAGCAGCCCAGGAAACAGACAAGCCCAGGGCGGTGTTAGTCCTCTGCACCAATCCTGGGGCTGGGACTGGTTCTCACTTCCTCACACTTACAGTGCTGTGCAAAGCCCTGGCGCTGTGCTGAGGGGTTTACATTCTTTATTTACCTGGTTCACCTCCCTGATGAGTGACACAGGCATTACTGTCATTTCACACATAGAGAATGCCCAAAGGAAGTTAGGATCACCCCCTTCCTACAGGTGACCGAGCCCAAAACCCGGGCATGGGCCCTGACCCTGACTCTAAGCAGCAGCCTTTCTGTGCAAGGGACACCCGTTGCCCAGCCCGCTGAGCCACACCAGCAAGGGCAATACTGTTGCTGTGTTTGAACAATTATGAGAGAACCTCTCCTTCACTGGGAGTTTCCATGCACCTGATACAGCATTAGGGAGACCCTTAGTAGGTTCTCTGTTTTTATCCTCATACTGCTCCTTGCGGCCAGACTTCACGCAGCCACCTCACAGTGGGGCAGCTGAGGTCCAGAGAGGTGACATGATCTGCCCTACGCCCTCAGCTAGGCCTGGCCTCTGCAGTCCCAAGGCCCACATTCTTCCCCCGAGCTCAGCTTCCTTATGCCTCCTTCATGGGATTTCTGTGCCTGGAAGTCCCGGCTCCAACACTTCCTGACAGGTCTCCCCCTTCCTCCTCTTCCAATGACCTCCCACATTCATTCTCTTAGATTTCTGGGATGATGAGGTTCTGATTGGTTCTTTGACTTCTAAGCCACAGACAACACTACCCAATAGGGACCCATCTCCATGGTTACCGCACATCAGAGAATCCACAGGAAGGCAGCAAAGGGGGAAGTGGAGGCTACAGCAAGTATGGGGGGGTAGGGAAGAGGGGGCCGTAAACAATTAAACATGACAAAATCCTCTGGTGAGCAGAAATAGAACTATTTGACTGTGAAATCGAGTAATGTAGCATTGAAAATAATATAACCTGAAACATAATTTTTTCCCCTCTATCGATGAAAAAATACCTGATAAGCCACACACATTGAAAGTGCCAGTTTGCTGGAGGGCCCAAGTGGTAGAAAATTGTCTCTGTCAAAGAGTTGGGCTTTCAGGATATTTAATCATCCTCCCCATCTCCCCCCAACCCTCTGTTCATCTTCTCTCCCCTGTGAGTATAACCCAGGGGTGGGCAAACTTTTTGACTCGAGGGCCACAATGGGTTCTTAAACTGGACCCGAGGGCCGGAACAAAAGCAACCTGACCATGCTGGCACTCTCATCTTGGGCTGCTGGTGAAGGAGCGGAGGGGAGAGCAAGAGAATCCTCCGGTCTTTCGGCTCCGCGGGCCGGATAGAACAGCCGAACAGGCCGGATCCGGCCCACGGGCTGTAGTTATACTATAACCTGTGGACAGGGCTCATGTCATACACCTGGATGTAGCACCCAACAGAATATAACCCATGGGACCCCAGAAAGGTGCTGAGAGAATTGTGGGCCCGAATTCTGGCTGATGATAAGTTACTGCCTTGTCCACACCTGACTTCCAGCCCTGCCAGTTCCTAACTGTGTGGCCTTGCTGGTCACCCACCTCTCTGAGGGCTGGCCTCTTCACCGGTAAGCTGGTGTGATCTGATCACCGGTCTGTCTTCATAGCGCTGAGGGTTAAGGTTACTGTGATAACCTATGAAGGGGCCTAGCACAATAGCTGGGACACTGCATGCTCCATACATGTAGGTGTTCTGTCAACATCAATGGCAGTGAGGTGGGCACTTCCTTTTCTCAGCACATTTTCTCACCAGCACCACCACCGTCTTCTGCACTGAGAATGCCAAGGCAGACCTTGCTAAGCGTGGTTGACACCGGTGACCTGGACCCTAGCTGGTGCAGTGAGAGAAGGGGCTTCAGAGGGGAAGAGCGAGCTTCGTCCTATCTCAGGGGCAGCCCAGCTCCTCCCTGTTCTTTCATCCCACGCCACGCCCCAGAGCTGTTTAGTTAATCTGCATTCAAGTCTCCCATTTCTTCCAATGAAATGGCACAACCCACCCCACACCTGGATCAAAGCCTTCAGCAAACAAATATTTTTTGAAGCAGGTGGCCAAGGAGGAAAACAGAGGAGAGTGAAGCTGGTCGGTCACCTGCTTTGTGGGCCAGGCCCAGCGCCCAGGCATGGTTTGACCTCACTTCACCGCGAACCAAGGCGGAGAAGGGGGAGGCTGTCCAGCCTCTCTCATCAACCTGAACTCGGATTACTTTGAGTTTTCACAGCATCACTAGGAAATTAGCCCGCTAGGATAATGCCCTCCTCGCCTACACATATCCTATGCCTCCTGCGAGTCAGACACAGGCAATAAACAAAGAAATAAAGAGTGCTCAGGAAAAAGCACAACCTCTATGTTCTGCATCGCCCTGGCCTCCTGGGTTTGGAGAGGTGAACGTTGTCAGCAGCAGCACAAATTCTCTAAGACCCGCCCTCCCCCAGAATGTGACCTGTGCCTTTGGCTTGTGGCATCCCTGTGTCCTGCCAGGGGAGCCTCCTGACACCTTGACATGGGACTGACTCGGAGGACAAGACACACTGGCTTCCAACCAGCTTTCAGAGGAAGCACCCAAATCCTCTTCTATTTTGGTTCCCTTAGCGCATTCACTCCGTCACCCCCCGTGGCCTACATATCATTTAACAAGCGGCCCTGTGACTCTTGCAGGGCGTGGCATCGGGGCTGATTTAAAATCCCCGCATTGCTAACACTGCATTGTTCTTCATCAAGTCGAGTCATTTTTATGTGAGGTGTCAAGCTCCCTAACAAATAACTCCTGCCAGACAAATCAAGTTCCTCGTCTTAGAGCCGAGGCTAAATAGTTTATAGCTTTAATCTGCTCACCGAGGTGTGCAGTCTATGACAGTAATTATAAATGCAAGCAGAAATTATAGCTGAATGCCGGAGCCGCATTAGGGCCATCTGATGAACAATCATGAGCTCCTGCTCGCTCCCAACAATAGAGGGCAAGTTAGTGTCAACGCCGGAGAGATTTCAGTTCTGCATGGCTTTTTCTCCCATTTACCACCGAATGTCACTTGTCTCCTATCAGGCAGGCAAAAAAGCACCGCAGAAAGCTTTAAACTTGATAGAAAAAAAAAAAAAAGACAAAGAGAGAAATGCAGGAGAAAACTGTTTATCATTATGACTTCTTTTTTCTCTCCTGTTTTGTTCTGTGGTGGGTTCAGTTTCAAATTAGTTCCTGGAAGGTCACTGCTTGTTTACCTACTCAGGCCTTTAAGAAAAATCCCTCCTGAAGCTATTTTCAAGAAATTGTTATAGAGAAAGACTTTAAATGAAGGGCAAGTTCAAAATCAGCCCAGGAGGCGCTCCAAGGGTAGAGGCTGTCCCTCTCTAGCCCCTGCTCTCCACCCGCATCTACCTAAGCTAATGACACCATTTAGCTCTTTATTTTCCCCTCCTCACTTGCACAGAAAGACGTTTTTAATTTAGCTGAAGAATTACACAAATGTATTTTAAAGACATAAATCCATATAAAAAATATGAGCTAATTAAAACATTGCACTCCCTGTCGCTCATGGATTTTCAATTTAGCGAAAGAAAAAAGAATTGCATCTGGTTAAATGAAAAGATGATACTGATGGCAGATTGGAGTAAATGAAAAATAATGTTACTCTATATTAAAGCACCAAATTATACACGTCAGGATTGAGTGTTCAGGAGTCCAAATGAGGGGGACATGGGACCGAGATGGAGCACGCTCATGCGCAAGGGGAGCCAAGCCGTCGCCTGGTCAAGCGGAAACGTGAGGAGAGGCGGTGCGTTTGTTTCTTGCTGCACCGGAAATGCTGTCATCATGTGGCTGACCCTGTTTCTCAAAATGAATTCCAGAAAGTCAGGATGAGGATTTTAAAAAAAAATCTTAGATTTCTACATGTACTGGAATTTGGGCCAGTTCTTGGTTTGACACCTTATGGTCAACGTATGATTACTTCACCAAACAAGGACATCAAGCTCAGGAAGTGAGGACGCTGGGTTCTATCCTGCAGGTCCGGCCCCAACCCCGAGTTGCAACATTTGGTTCACAGTTGCACCTCCAAGAGGCCAAGGAGAGGCCTAGCTCATTGCTCCATGCTGAGGCACGCTTACAGCCTTTTCTCTGCACTGTTGAATGTGTACAACTAGCCTGAGTCGCACCCAGGAACCATCAGGCAAGGTGGAGGAGAAACCGAGGGGCCGAGAAGAGTTGATGAGTATGGGGCAGCCTTGGGTTTGAATGTCACCTGTACATTTACTGTGTGTTCTCAGATAAATCATGAAACCTTTTGAGCTATTTGCAAAATCAGGATGAGATGAAGAACCATGTCCAGCTCAGAGGAAGAGCCAATGAGTGCTAGTTTTGCTGTCAGTTGAGATCGTTATAATCAAACCTCAGGCTAAGGGCCCAAGGATCACCTGCCCAGTTATTCATCAGCTGGGAAGAATGCAATGTTTCCCCCCACCTCAAATATATTTTTATTTATTTCAGAGAGGAAGAGAGAGGGGGAGAGAGACAGAAACATCAATGATGAGAGTGAATCATCAATCCACTGCCTCCTGCACTATTCAGGATAGAGCCTTCAACCTGGGCATATGCCCTGACTGGGAATCAAACCGTGACCTCCTATTTATGGCCAGGCAAGAATGCAAATTTATGTACCTCAGGGGAGGCTGAGGGACATGGCAGGACCCTATAGTGATAATCTAGAATACGATTTTCTTGTAAACCTACTATGTGCTAGGCTTTATGGAAAAGAACTGCATACATTTACTTAATCCTCACATCTTTCATATGTCCATATTTTACAGGGCACATCAGCCAGAAGAATACAGGAGTTGGGGCTTGAACTTAAGCTACAGGGCCTTGGCAGCCAGAGTCTTCCCCTAATATCACACTACCTCCTAAACACCAATCCCCTCTTCACTTCCCAAGGTGGGCAGACACCCTCCCACAGGCTCCATTTAACGTTTTCCCCAGCCTTCCCATCTATGTCTGCCACTAGGCTCAAAGGCGTCCTCTCGTTCTGGCCACAGGTTCATTCCCTGGGATCAGCAACGTGTCAAGCATGGAATGATGGTTTTCTAGCATGGTGAAAACAAGTGAGTCTCAGAGGTTGTGGAATCTTGGGGAATTCACGCAGACACTCTGCCTCCATTTCCTCTCCTGGAATTTGGCTGAATCCACCTTTCCCTCCCAGGATGTTGTGGGAATACAGGGAAAGAATGTTCATGAAGCACCTGGGGCAGGCCCGGCACTTGTGCTGCTATACAGTAAGCACAACTGCTGGGTCACCACTACATGTCCGTGTGGACTGAAGGCTGCTACAGAGCCAAAGCACCACTGATGTGATGAGAAGGGTGAAAGCAATGCAGGGAGGAAAGTCAGAAAGGAAGGAAGGACTGGAGAAGGGAGGGAAGGAAGAAAGGAATGGCAGAGGGAAGGAAGGAGAGAAGGAAGGAAGGAGGGAGGAAGATAAGATTTATTTAATGGTTGAAGGAAGGTCAATGCCTCTTATAGATATTAATGAGTCCAGCACATGTTAACAAAATGGATGAACCTAGAGGGTATTGTGCCAAGTGAAATATGTCAAGACAGAGACCATTACCATATGCTTTTACTTATATGTGAAATCTAAAAAACAAAATAAATGAACAAACACAATAAAAATATACTTATAGATACAGAAAACAAATTGGTGATTGCCAGATGGGAGTGGGTGAAAATGGGAAGGGATTAAGAAGTACAAATTGCCAGTTATAGAAACAGTCTTGGGGATGTAAAGCATAGCATAGAGAATATAGTCAATAATCTATAGTAATAAAAGCATAATATGCTAATTGGACCAGATGTCCTTCTGGATGACCTTCCGGACGACCTTCTGGATGAAACCGGTGCTGTGAGGGAAGCCCGGGTCCCGGATGCCAGAGGGAAGCTTGTGCCAGCAGCAGGGGGAAGGAAGGCCTACTGTTGCATGAATTTCATGCATCGGGCCTCTAGTATTGTAATAACTTTGTATGATGTTAGGTGGACATTAGATTTTCTAAGTTATATAAATGTTGTACACCTAAAATTAATATACTATTATATGTTAACTGTAATTGAAAAAAATTAGACTAGCCCATTTTGCTCTTCCAGATGGCCAGATAATCCATGTTGTTAGGGTTGTCAGATTTAGCCAATAAAAATACAGAATGCTCACTTAAAATTGAATCTCAGATAAATAATGAATTTTGGCCACTGTACTATTTGGGACATACTTACCCTAAAAACCTGAACTTCGAATTAAACTGGACATCTTGTGTTTTATCTGGCAACTTTACGTGCTGTTCACCGTGAACATGGATTTTTATAAAATCATCCATATCAAAAGTGGCAGCTCATTGGACTAGAATTCATTCCTGCCACCGATTTCAAGGCTAAATGTGCTGCTAAATGTATACACCATATCACATGGTAATGACTATAATTTCAAGTCCTTATGAATTTTAGATTCATTAATTTGCTTTTTATTTAATTTCTATTGTTTAAGATAATGTGGTTTTTAAAGGCACAGTATATACAAATACAAATCGAAATACTTTCAGATTATTACTCTCCTAAAATAGGAATGCACTTTAATATTTGCTAATTATTATTTAATGAAAAGTGGTATTTAACATTTGGCAGAGCAATTTTCAGAATTTAAGACATACCCAAGAAAGGAAAGAAAATTCAGGTCAAAATTGGCATCTTATAGAGAATATAGATATAGTAAAGCCCCCAACTTTCTCTCAAAATCTTTTTAAAAATATATTTTATTGATTTTTTACAGAAAGCAAGAGAGAGGGATGGATAGTCAGAAACATTGATGAGAGAGAGAAATATCCATCAGCTGCCTCTTGCACACCCCCTACTGGAATGTGCCCGCAACCAAGGTACATGCCCCCAACTAGAATCGAACCTGGGTCCTTTTAGTCCGCAGGCGAATGCTCTATCCACTGAGCCAAACCGGTTTCGGCTCTCACAAAATCTTGATCATGCTTTCTAAAACACAGGTCATTTTGTGTGATTTTTGCTGTGGCACACACCAATGAGAATCAGAGTTCCAGATAACAGTGATCTCGTTTGGTGATCATTTAAAACCATATATGCATCAGTCTAAGCAGTGGGCAAGGCCTGGCATAAATATTGTTCCAAAAGAGGACATGAGGGCACAGGAATTCTTTTCTAAGTGACCAAAGCCTCCAAAAGCCACCTTTGTGCCATGGGGAACCATTTCGGCATAAGGGCCTATGTTTAGAACACCATAAACACACTCAACACCAGCACCCATTTCATGGTCACACAACACGCACACACTCCCATGGCTTGAAATGCATCCCAAATACTCAAACCTGTGTTTCTGCAGGCCACCCTCAGAATCATAGACTCACAGTGTCTCCATCAGGATGGATTGGATTTCATAGAAGGATAACCCTGTAATACGGTCTCCAAAGGGCCAAATCAGAGATATTTATTCCTGAACAAATGCAGAGAGATGAGAAACAGAGTTCTCCTATTCTACGCATTTAACAGCTGTCAGTACCTTTAGTGTAAGTTTTCCCAAACTATTGGTTTATCTTTGCTTCCCTAGAATAGGTAAGCACATTTCGAATTTTGACCATGGCTTCCTTTTTCTCCCCCCTCTCCACTTCCACATCACAATATTTGGACAGTGATATTAATTTAAAAAATGATTACAAACCTAGCAGGTGGAAAATTGGTCTTTATTGTAGCACAAATAAACATTACCTATTTGTCCTTTTCACCATGGTTTGAACCTACTACTATGGGATTGGCAACATGTCTCTTCTCTTTGGATATTCTGTGTATATTCACCATTTTTTGGAAGGACCAGAAAAGCATAAGAGCAAGTTACATAAAACTTAAAATGTTATAGAGCAAATAAATAGATATGCCGAGCCCCAAGCTCATGTGTAGATTCAATAGACGATTTTCAGCATTTTTTTCAATAGTATGAGCTGAACAAATCATGCTTAGAAAGCAAGAGATGAATCTGCCAGTAACACGTTTTAATTATCATGATAAAAACATGCAAACAAAACAATAGTCTTCATTGGAGCCCAGAAAGCCATTGGAATTATGGGACGGTATCCCCTTTATCAGAAGCTCTTAGATATTTTCACTGAAAGTCCCAGATTCTTTATTTCATGTGAGCATCTCACACTCCTCCAGCCTCCCTCCTTGTTGGGAAGTGAGCCTGAAACCACGTTATATACACACCTGTCTCCACCTGGACTCTGCTAAGTGCTCATACCTCTGTGCATGAAAGCCTCCTATTGAAAAACAAACACTCTGACCATTGGAGATGATGAGGGCTTCTACCTTGGTATTAGTAGCTATTCATGTCTTAATGTGAATTAATCAAAAGAGCTTATCTGTAACCTAGTATAGCATAGACAGGGCCAGCAAGTGCTAAAGCTTGGGTGGGTCCTCATCTTGGGGTGTGGCCTGTGGTGGAAGACACCCTTAATATATGTGAGGGTCCCTAACACATGGGGTGGTGTCATGAAGGAGGGAAGAGAAAAGGCAGCAGAGAAAATACAAACTGAGAGAAAAGGGATTGGAGACCCTGCCTCGAACACATTTGAAGATGGCCAGTGTGACTAGCCTGCCAAGGTATCTGACCTTGGTCTCTGTCCTCTTTCCTGGATGACATTGACAGTCTGGGCACTGGTGACTTTACAAGGCCCAGGGCTTCTATGATGCACGATGCAAATCATCTTGAAACTGGAAGACCCATGTGCATTGGCAATGGGTGGGCAGAAAGTAATTTGCTTCTTTAGGTAAAGCACAATCTCAAGGGCATGCATCGCACCCATCTTCCTTACAGGTGTACTCTGGAATTAGTCTTTCCTAAGGAAAAGCAAAGATGAGAGTAGATAGGCCTCCTCACTTTTCATCTCAGTGTTGTGCAGAGAACTATTTTCTATCATCTGACTTCAGGGCAGATGCTCATTCAAGGGAAACCTAAGGGAGGAATGAGCAAAGGGAAGGGGGCAGAAAGGAGCGAGTGCTGACAGTAGCTGCAAAAAGCATTGATTACAAGTAATGATGATAAAGACAACTTTAAACTATTCATAAGCTGATTAAGAAATCTGCACAGTGGCTGCCCCCAGGAACTCTACAGTCTTTATTCTGTGGATGGCCTTTTCTTTCTCACTTTCTAAGTCATTAGCATTCCTATGGGCAAGGGTGGTGGTGAAATGGGACAGGTGAGAAATTAGTACTTATTAATTAAGATGACGTGTAGCCTTGGGAGGCCCTGGCAAGCTGGGCCTTAGGAAACTATGGGGATGACGGATCATGAAGCGGGAATCTGTGAGCTCCATCTCCCTAAACCCATTTCATGCTAATGTCCAAGTCTACACTGGAGAGACTGAGAGAACAGACAGGACTTATTTATCATGTCCTAGTCTTTGTAAAACTAAGTCCTGTTCCAGCAGGCTACTGGCCTCTGGTATGGGGAGATGTTAGCTACCTAAGAAACCCATCTCCCTTCAAGGAACTCCTACAAGGCCACCGTCACACCACTGGGAGCAAACCCATACCTGCAGAGCTATTCTTCATCCACGTCTGTTACAAACTGAGAGTGGTGGTCGGGTGACTTGCTGTGCGTTTTGCTTAGGTGGAGTTTTACTGCGTGTTTGCTCACAAATGTCCGAGAGCACAACTTACACTTGAATTTAGAGTCCGTGTCCTCTTCGCCAGCTATGGTTTCCGGAGACCTCTGAGCCGACGACACCCGGGAGATCTCTTGTTCCACCTTGCCTTGCTGCTCCACGGCCATGCGGGTCATGTCCTTCATTTGGAAGCCGAGGTGGGATTCTAAGTGGCTGATGTAGGTAGAAGGGGTTCTAAACTGGGAGGCACAGTCACTACAATAAAAGATGGGGTGGCCTTTGTCCATGTTTTTCAGAAATTTCGTCCCGCCTGTTTTCCTAAGCTGGTACTTGACATTGGCCAGCCAGTGGCTGATGGTGGTCATTGAGAGTCCCGTAAACTTTGAGATCTGCATTCGCTCTTGGGGGCCCAGGTCGGACAGCAAGTACTTGCCCTCCGACGTCTGGAAGAGGCTCGACGCAAACTGAGCCTGCAGGATCAAAAGGTGCTGGGGGTTCCAGTTGGACTGCCTGCCCTTTCTTTTATGCAACGTCGAGACCTCACTGGAGACATCCTCGAAGCGCCTGACGTCCACTTCCAGCTTCACGGGCGGGACCCTGGAGGAAGTGGCAGGCTTCGGGGTGGTGGCTTTGGGGAGGACTTTGACCATGTCGGCAATGTCAGACAGAGCATGCTTTTGAGGCGGGGACGTGCAGGATTGTGCTTGCGAGGAGGACTCGGCTTTCTTGCTTTTGGACTTGGTCAGGTCGATGGGCTGATCGTTGTTCTCAAACAGGTAGCGCCTGGACACGCTGGCCGGCCTTGAGGTGGCAGGATTCGAGGCCGGCTTGTCCATGGCACTGAGACTCGACTTGTGGAACATAGAGATTGTGCTTGAGCTGGGGCTGGAGCAGGAAGGGGAGCGCAAGGGCTCCGTGGCTTTGCCCAGGTGGTTGTTCAGGACGGACTGCAGCGCGCTGAGTGGGTTGATGCACGGCAGGGCCGATGCGTGGTTGGCAAGGGCGCACCCATTGCTGAGGGGAGACGCAGGCTCCAAGGGCTGGGCTTTCTCCTTCTCACCGCCCTCTTTCATCAGCTTGTCCTCCTCCTTTGGGGGGCAAGGCTCAGCCTTTTTGGATTCGGAAGGGGGTTCGCTGTTGGAGCAAGACTCCCCCTCACTGTGGCTGAAAGATGACGCTTCTTCACGGGGACTTTCTTTCCCACACTCCTTCACTGTTTCCTCTCTGTCTTCTGGCTCCTTCTTCACTTGAGTGTATGGGGCCAGGTTCGTGGGCACAGAAACCAAGGGCATGACTTTCCACTTGGGAGCAATTGGCCTCAACTTGTTGGTGAGGTTGGGCCGCATCTGCAGCACCTGGGAGCCCAGAGGCAAGGAGGCCTTGGTGCCCTCCGACAGCTGGTAGGCAGCGTGGATGCTGGGGTACGCGCTCCAGCTGGGAGCCCCATTTTGGGCCTTGTTGATGGCTGTGGTGACAGTGTTTTCCAATGACTTCAGGATGTCCCCTCCACCTTTGGAGCCATCTTCCAGATCCTCCTCCCTTAGGTACTGATACTTTATTGTAGGGTCTAACGGTTTTTGTAGGGGGTCTTCATAGTCTTCACGTTTCACGGCTTTCTCCTCCTTGGTGGCCTCCTCTGGCTTTTCTTTCTTACCCTCCTTCTTTATCTCAGTCGTGGAAGCGGCACAGTCTGAAGCTGAGTTACTTGATGGCTTGGGAGCCAGAGAATCGCTGTTGGGCACATCAGACAAAGACTGCATTTTCTCCACCGCCAGTGGGTCTAACACCAGCTGCTTCCCTTTCTTGGAGGCAGAGCTGGTGACCTTGAGAAAGTGTCCTGTGACCATCATGTGGGTGGTGAGCTGCTGCAAGGTGTCGTGGGAACTCCCACACTCCATGCACTTTAGAATCTGGGACTTGCAGGCCTCGAACTGCCAGGTGTAGCTGGCGCCGTTCTGGTAGCCATAGCGGTTGTTGGAGGACAGCTGCAGGCTGCTGCTCTTCGGGGATGAAAACGAGTCTGCGAACGACCCCGTGGTGGAGTCCGGGGAACAAGGCCGGTTGACATCAAAGACGCGTTTCTTGGCCGGAGCGACCATTTTGGATGAAATGGTGGGGACTGGCTCCTTCAAAGGCACTTTTTGGTAATGTTTCGTTTTGATCATGTGGACGCTCAGATCCTGGAGGGAGTCAAAAGAGTCACCACAGAACATGCACTTCAGCACCTTCTGGGCGTCCTCCTTGTCCATGTCCTGGAAGGCCCGCTTGCGGGGCTTGGAGTAGCTCAGGGGTCGAAGCTTGTCCTTTTTGCGGTTGTCGTCTTGGTAGTGGCCCGTCTCGTTCATGTGCACCGTCAGCTCGACCAGGGTGTCGTAGGCGGCGCTGCACTGGCGGCAGCGGAACCTGCTGGCCCCAGTGAACATGCTCCCACACGCCTTGCTGCTCTGCCGGTACAGCTGCACCGAGCTGAACAGGCTGGGCTTCGACACGGACCTGGAGGGCAGGTTCTGCTGCAGGCTTTTGGACAGAGCGTCTTGGTGCCAATCGAAATCCGTCTTGCTGCTGCCATTTCGGGTGTCACAATGCCGCCGATCGCTGTTGGACAGCTTGAAGCCCAGGCCCAGGCCAGACCAGTAGGAATCAGACAAGATGTTGGCATAGACGGCCGTCATTTTGTCCATGCAGTTGTGTGCTTCCCCGGGCAGCTTGGGCCGAGCGCTGGCTGTCTTGTCCAGGGCATCCCGGCCGCACACACTCTTGATGTCGGACACAGGGTCGCTGGCATCGCTCAGCAGAGACTCGCTCTCCGCGTCCTGGTTGGACAAGTGGCTGCCCGGGGAGTTCTGGTAGCTAAAGCAGCCCTTGGGCTCCGGACCCATGTCTAGCTCCTCGTCTGTCCCGGGGTCATTGCTGCTCTGGAGTTGAACCACGGAACCGCTGTCTTCCTCCTCTTCCTCTTCCTCTTTTATCTCCTCCTGGTCCTTCAGCTGCTCCTCCTGGGCGTAGCCTGCAAGACAAGAAGAGATGAAATATCAGCACCAGGTCACAGGCTCCATCCTGATTTCCACTGGGACGAGGACTTTCCACATCCCATTGAAGAGCAATCTGTCTACAGGTGCATGAACTGTAGGCAATGGATACAGGAAAAGCCAAATGATGCCCTTCGTGCTACCTAACCCTCCTCGGCTTCTTTTTGTTGTTGTTAATCCTCATCCGAGGATATGTTTCCATTGATTTTTTAGAGAGTGTAAGGAAGAGGGAGAGACAGAGAGAAGTATCCATAAGAGAGATACACATCAACTGGTCGCCTCCAGTATATACCCTGATATATACTGGAGGGCCAGGGAACCTGCAACCAAGGTATGTACTCTTAATCAGAATAAAACCTGGGACCCTTCAGTCTGTGAGCCTATACTCTATCCACTGAGCCAACTCGGCTTGGGCCTCCTTGGCTTCTTAATTGTCAGGAGCTATAGTTCTTCACAAATGCCTAGAATGCTAAGTTAGTAATTGTCATTTTTAAGGAATAGCACTATAATATTCCTTTAATAGGACAGTTGCTAAATTCTTGCTTATGACTTTCAGGAAAGCTGGACTAAAGTCCAAATCCAATTAAAGTCATATCTCTACCAAGAAAGATGTTGCTCATAAGAAAGCTAAGATTTGACCCTTGGCATCTCCATGGTAAGGTTTACCAAGACACCTGGGTCTACTGGCATACAATCATTTAGTAAATCATTTTTGAGTGCTCAGAAGTAATTTGAATGTACAGCCTCATATTCATGATAGCCAGTGTCCTTTTGTTCTATTTTTATTTGTAGAGCATCACACAGCAGGAAGAGAGATTATGGAGTCCTAAAAAAGATCTTCCACTGATAGCCCCAAAATGTATGTAAACTCAGCAAACAATGATCCTATATAATAAAAGCCTAGGTGGCATCTCATGGGATTTTTTTGAGTGATGCCATCACAAGAGGGCTGCTGCAACATCGTTACAAGATGGCCAACACAAGATGTGGCCACAAGATGGTTACTATAAGATGGCTAGCAGGAGAGGGCAGTTTAGGGTGAGATCAGGCTGGCAGGGGAGGGAAGTTGGGAGTGATCAGGCCAGCAGGGAAGGGTAGTTAGGGGGGACCATCAGGGTGGCAGGGGAGGGTAGTTGGGGTGAGATCAGGCCTTCAGGGGAGGGCAATTGGGGGTGAGATCAGGCCAGCAGGCAAGGGCAGTGGGATGACCAGGCCAGCAGGAGAGGGCAGTTGGGAGCAATAAAGCCAGTAGGGGAGTAGTTAGGCTTCAATGAGGCTGGCAGGGGAGCAGCTAGAAGGCGATCAGGCAGGCAGGCTGGCAGGCAGGCAGGCGAGCGGTTAGGAGCCAGAAGTCCTGGATTGTGAGAGGGATGTCCAACTGTCTGTTTAGGTCTGGTCCTTTTGAGCCTAAACTGGACATCCCCCAAGGGGTCCCAGATTGGAGAGGGTGCAGGTTAGGATGAGGGACACCCCCACCCCCCAGGGCATGAATTTCATGCATAGGGCCTCTAGTTTTAAAATAATAGCAAATGGTGCCAGAATGGGAGATTTGGGGACTATCTTACTATTATCAAACAGGTTTATGAAAACCTTTGCAGACAAGGTGGAAAATTCCCTCTCAGTCTTGTGCCTATAATTTCAAATGCACTGTGATTTGTGGGGAACTGCCAGGAGGTGCCAATTTTACGTGTGATTTGTAGATGCAAAATGCTGTTGGGGATGTATGCTTTCTCCTTTCTGAAAGGATTTAGGACCCGTAATTGCAAAGGGAAAATGAAGGCATGAGAGAGTGGGCGCAAAGGGAATTAATGGGCAAATAGCCATTCATGGAGATGAGGAATGAGACTATTTGTGCCCATGTGCTCATTTTCTTCACTGGCCATTTTCAGAGCCACATGGATAAAATGCAACCAAAGAAACACCAAGGCAAGGGTGATCCAGCCTTAGATTTGCAAGGCCTGCATGATCTCAGAGAAGTGCCTTCCTTCTGAACCTCTATCTCCCTCTCAGTGCAGGTGGGAAAAACCCCAGGGCAGTGGCAATATTCCCATTCACCAGGGAATGGGAAGGGGGATCATGCATTGAAGGTCTGTCCTGTAGGCAGGCAGAGGGTTAGGAGGGAAGGGCAGTTGTTGGGGGTAAAGCAGCGGCAGTAGCAGCCCCAAAGGCTCCTGTTGCTGAGGAGGAATATTAGTAAGCAATCACTCTCCTAAGACCTATGCTGACCACACTGCGAATGCATTCTTTCATTTCATCTCATACTTACATGGAGTCGGAACTATTATTATTTCCATTTCCCAGATGGGGAAACTGAGGCTTTCAGGTTAAGAAATTTGCTCAAGACCACACAGCTAGTATCATAGTCATGACATGTACCCTGTCTGATGAGAGAATCCATGATCTTAACTACCAGGCTCCACTTTCTATCACCAACCAATTGAATAAGAAAATGCTGCAGAGACTCTAAGGTTAAAGGTTAGCAGTGGAAGTTCACTGAAATGTCACTAAATGGATAACCACCTTGGAGGGGAGAGTTGTGGGAGTTCTGGGGACAAGAGCTCATGATTTTAAGGTCACGGTACCATCAAACAAGATGAAATGTAAGAATTGAGTCTGGCTAACAGATTCATGGCCATGCTCAGTATTTTATTGCTCTTAGTGTTTTCGCTTTCCTAGCAAGTTGACAAGTGGGTTTTTCATGAAACTGGTGTGCTAGTTTCTAGTTCCATAAATTAATTTCCAAACATAAAAGCTACTCGATCTGGTCAAACAACCATTAATAAGTGATCACTGCTTACAAGAAAACCCTGGTTCAAAAATAGTTGAGTGACTGAATTAGATCACCCCCTCATCCTCATCGAATTTTCTTTTTTTCTTGGACTAATTTGCAAAAGGAGTAAAACCATTAAGTTCAAGGAGAATATCTGTTACGAAGTAATAAACAAAAATTGTTACAGAGCCAACCAAAATGCTTCAAAGAATTGGGCAAATTTTATCAATCAAGAGGGGTCCCTCCTGAGAATTAGAGGGACATTGTCACTCTTGCTCTGGTATAACACATGTTACCCAACACATGTTCCTGCTAAGACATAGTCACCACACTTACGGGGAATGTAATGACAGAAACAAAGAAAAATGCGTGTGCACATGCACACACAGACACACACAGAAGGGAATAAATTTAAGAAAAAAAAGAGGACTTTCTGTCATCACAGTTGGCTAAGGGAGTTGCTGAGTTTCATCTCAGTATTTTCAGTGCCTAGCACAGGGCCTGATACATAGTAGGAAGCTGGGAAGTAATTCATGTTATTTTGTGTGGGTTGATGAAAGACACATGTGTGTGCATGTGTGTGTATACACACACACATACACACACTTCGGCCTGTATAGTCATTTTTGCACAAGGAGGAGAGAAGTACTCTTTCTTTCCTGCTGACAGTTGGAAGCTGAGCTCTGTGGACCAGCTCAACTCCACTATCCACTTTGTCCTTCTAAATGGATTCCCCAGAAGATAAGTCGGAGACAGCCAACACCTCCCCCACAGTACAGATAGAATTTTCTGCTTAATTAGGCATTGGCATGTTTACTATCGCCTTTACAGGAGAGTAACTCGTGCCGGGAGACCCTTCTTGTCTGTTTTCTTCTGCAGAACAGACTAAAGCTTATGCACCCGATAAGGTAATACAGTGAAAAGCCTCATAAAAAAAAGTGCCGAAGCATCCGTCAAAGTCAGTGTATTAGAACAATGGCGGCAGGTTCCAAGTAATTTTTAAAAACACATGTTAATATTATACATTTAGAACTGCTCACCTCACTTAAGTGGCTTTGTCTGCCACGGGCAGCTGAGGCGGGAGAGGGAGGGCAGCCAGAAGGAGGTGATTGGGCCGGATAATGAGCATCTGTCTCTCACACACTCTCTCTTTCTCTCTCAATGATTTGTTTAATAAGCTTGCTTCATGTGGGAGCCTTGGTGAAGTGAATGAGTGGCAAGTTTATTCTTATGAATACTTATTTAGAAGATGATCACAATTCCACTGAGACACAGTGAGAAAGGACTGTTGTCTGTAGAACCTCCTTGATTCCGGGTAAAAGATCAACCATCTTTCATTCTGAACTAAATTCCTCATTTCCTCCCTTCCCACAGTCCAACTCTGGCCACAGGGAGCATCTCCATTGCCAGGACAGCTGACTCATGAGCAAACCCTGACAGTGCTATGCAGGAATGACCCACACGAGAGCTACTTTCCGCTCCACTCCCGGCCTCCGCTCTGATGGGCCCACCATCGTTCGCTTGGGTGGCTTAATGACTCCGGCCTGTTTTTCAAAGAACTGCTAACACATTCCTTGTGAAAGGTATTAGGTGGTGACATTGCTCTGTTTCAACTCATGTAATATCATTCTGCTGCACCCACAGTAAAATCCTAGCCCTTAGCATGTCGCACAGAGTGTGAGGATTGGGCCTGGCCTCTCTGCTTTGTTGCTCTTGCCCTGCTGTCCATGCCTAAGGCACAGCAGTCTGCAAGGTCCTGCTTCACCACCCACCCTTCACACGGTTCTTTGCAACTGATGATTTCTCTACCAGCTAAGTTCTTTCTTTGGACCCTCCCATAGTTGCTTCTTTTTCACTCTCCAGGTTTCAGCTCAAATGGTCCCTCCCTGTGCAAATCTAGATCACATCAACCCATGTGCTGAAATCCCTATGGCACTCAGTACACTTGGGAATCTTGTTTGTTCTGATTGCCTCCTCTCCCAAGATATAAAGACCAAATGTCTGTCCCCCTGAAGACAGAGGCCTTGCTTCCCCCAGCACTGAGGGCACCCCCTGGCACAGAATGATGCCCACGAACTCTGAGTGAATGAGTGAATAGGTAGGTCATGCAATGGATGGGGGCTACTCCAGGGCTAAACTGGCTCCTTTTCTCAGCCATGTGATTGGCACCTGTGATGTGTAAAGTACTTCCTACCCTCCCGCCCCCGTCCCTGCCCCCCCCCCCCCCAACAAGGGTCTGGTGTGAATGATAACCACCCGATCAAGCTTTCTCAATGAAGTAATCAGAGAGACTGTCCCTACATCATCTCTTCAGAACAACTCCACCTCCAACTTTGCTGCTAGCTATCCCTGAGCTGTGGATTTAAACTTGGAAGTGTGAAGATTGCAGATAAGCACCAAGACTGCAAAACATCAGAAAACACACTCTTTGGGGGAGCAGACTTTGATTCAAAAAAGACTCACACGTGGGAACTTTGACAGTATGGACTGATTTGTCATGGACAGGTGCATTCGATGTCCCAACAGGCATATTACACAAACATCAGGGAGGGCTTCTTCTGAAGCCTTGGCTTAGAAGAGGAGAAATGCATTGGAGAAATACACATGCTGCAAAATTTTGAATTTTGGAAACAAACCCTTAATGTTTAGAAATTACCTCTTATATTAAAGGTTAGAAAAAAACAACAACAAAGAGAAACAATTAAAAAATAAAACAACATCAATTGCTCCAGAAATGCTTAGTCAGAATGATTTAATGAAATTGTGCAAAATAATTCAGGGTGGCCTGTTTTCAATGACAGATATTTTTGCTGCGTGCCCATTTCTGTGGTGGCCTTGAGAATCCACAATAAAGTGTTTTGACAAAACACTGATAGTTTCTAAAGTGGCAGCGGAGTTATCACGGGCATAGAATATAAAGCTCAAGAAGGCTGATTTCAGACGCTAGCCCAGAATTCAACCAAGACCTCATTTAAAAACACATCCTGAAGTGACAGGATCATTTTTGCCAATCTACCCCACTAAATGACAGTTTAAAATCGCATGAAGATTCTAGTGGGCAGGCAGACATAAATGAGGAGATTGCAAGAGTTTCTTGCCATGTACCCCGTAGATACGCTAACTGATGACATGGAGGAGGTCTCCCTGTCATGAGCCTCTAGTGTTTTGGTGACCATGGTCGAGTACTGCTACAATTATTGGCACTAATTGGCACTTTTGTTGGCAGGCTGAGGAGAGAGATGGAGGATTTAGTGCAAGGAGGCCGAGCTCCACTTCAGGGATGGTCTGGCCCTGGGTGAACCCCCGGGAAGGCCGAGTTAAAGGGACCTGTCTGCTTTGTGTTTCAGAAGGCGATTGGCTGGGCGTGGGGGGAACCCCTGACACCATTCACTTTACAGAGAACCTAGGAACACAAGCCATGGCCTAGCCTCCCTGTCGTCTAAAGAAATCATCAAAGTTCACTAACAGGAGCACTTTCAACTGGAAAAACAACATTCGTGCACATGGAGCTTTTTCCCTGCCACAGCAGGTATAACTCATCATGAGTGTGGCTTGTACAACCAGGTGGAGGGAGAAGGCATATTCCCTCCTCTATGGAAACAGAACCAACGGTGCTCTCTGTCTAAAGCAGTGTTTCCCAAAGTGTGGTACGCGTGCCCCCAGGGGTACGGGAAGAGTTTGGTGGGGATATGCACTGCACCGTGCTTAGCTGTGCCTAATTCTACGTTCTCATGAGTCAAGTCAATTTCATCCTTCTCATTGATCCAAATAAATGTTATTTATAATATAACTTTATTTATATTTTATTATGAATAATTTTATTTTTCATTTATTATTATTTTGTCTATGTACCAAAAAAATAAATATATTTTGATTGTTATTAAAATACATCCATTTTTTTTGACGAGGGCTACTCAACGTTATAAAAATTATAGAAGGGGTACACATATGTCAAAAATTTGGGAAACACTGGTCTAAAGGGATGTTGACAATACACTGGGTGCCATGATGGGCAACTTCTCCCACACCCCTAAGTGCTCTTCGGAGATAGAGGGAGAACTTTCTGAAAGTCATTAAAGGCAGCAATGTCTCTCCTTTTATTTCCTGCAGACCATTCAGTGGGTTGGAACATTCTCCACATACAATGGATGCATAGCACGTGGGGTCTGTATGAAATAAGAAGTGCATTTACTTAATGTGCTCCTATGGTGGGCACTTTCCTGGGTCATCATCACAGCTCTTTGGACTGCCAAGTTCTTTACTAGTCATGTTTTGTAAAGGACTAAGCTAGTGGAAGCTCGGGGAAGTGAGTACTCTGCCTTGCCTTTGAGTTTATTTGTTTATTTATTTAATCAAGATGTTGTGCAGCCAGCACATGCAAGGTACTTTAAATCAAGTTTCCCTACGACTTGTATCACAGTGCTCTCTGAAGGCCACGGTGGGTAGAGAGGGGTATCGTGGGGAGAAGCTGCACACACACGGAGAGGGAAAGGTCATGCATTCCTGGAGGAAGGCAGGTGACTTAAACGGGCAAAACAGGTCAGGTGGGAGGGAGGCAATCTGGCACCCACTAGAGAGATGCAGTGGGGCTGTGGGTAACTGGAAAGTTGATGCCACAGGGAAAGAGCACACTTCTGCTCACAGAGCAGCTGGGGAGGGGGGTTCTAAGGTTTTGGATAATTTGTATGGACAAACCATGTGGATGAAATTAAGTATGTCTGGGGCCCATGCATTTGCAAACCCTGAACCAAGGGACCCAGGGGAGGCAAAGAGATTGAACATCAGACATGCCTTTCTGGTGCTTCCTCATATCAGCTCTTTGGCTTCATCATCTGTTGATACCAAAAAGCAGTGACTGTCCCAGGGCTGCCCAGGCTGTGTCTGGCAGAGGGTGACCCTGGACCAGTGCTGCAGCTTCCCCCGGGGAACTTGTTAGAAATGCAAACTCTCAGCCTCACCCCAAGTTCGTGGAACAGAAATCATGGAACAAGATCCCTGAGGGGGACACATGCCTGCTGTGCAGGACAAAATTGTAATTAGTACCAAGATATTTAGCCAATTGACTTCTCCCTGCTCAGGTCCGTATGAGTATATGGGTACAGCTTTGTGAAAAGAGAACACGACTTTGAGAATTCCAACCCCTTGGGATAAAAAGACAAAATGGACCTGGCTGGTGTGGCTCTGTGGGTTGGGCGTCACCCTATGCACGAACGTCACACATTTGGTTCCTGGTCAGGGGTGAGCAGGAGGCAGCCGACTAATGTTTCTCTCTCTCTTTTCCTTCCTCTCTCTCTCTCAAAATCAATAAAAATTTTAAAGAAAATACAAGACACAACACCCATAGCTTAGACAGTCGCTCCCAGTTTGTAATGAGAAACACGGAGCAAGAGAGAAATGGAAGCTACTGATTTAGGTGCTGACTAGCTAATGAACAGACAGGATGGCCTATTGGCCTTGTTTCAAATTTGCCCATTACCACTGAAATGGGATTTTGGGAAAGTTACTGGAACTTCCAGAAGCTCAACCTCCTCATCTATAAAATGAGCCTGATGGCAGTATTCACTTTACAGTTAGGAGGATCAAATATGATAAAGTGTGTAAGTCAGGAAGACGGCCTCCTGACTTCCCATGCCTGTCCTAATGGATTTTTAGAAAGAGAGGAAGGGAGAGGGAGAGGGCAAAAAACCTATCAGTGGCTTCCTGCATACTCCCTGCTGATCAAGCCCAAAATCCAGGTAGTGCCCTGACAGGAAATTGAACAGGCAACCTATCGATACATGGATGATACCCACCCAACTGAGTCACCAGCCAGGCCTGTTATATCACTTTACAAATAACATATGTCCTGGTCGCCACTTGAACCCACAGAGGCTGGAACCTATTGGCCGTGGCAATCTGTTAGCCCTCATTCCTGCCCCAAGCCAGCAGCTTCTCCATGGCATTTGTCCTGGAGATGAGCCAGCTTGGTCTGTGTCAAGCACAGACAAGAATTTCCTCCAGTTTGGGGTTTGTTGCTCGTTATTAAATCATCCCTACAAGGAGCCAGTGGTCTGTGTGCTGGGAACTTCCCTAGAAGCAATGTGCAAACATTGAATAGCAACTTATTAGGTCATTACCCATAATGATCATGTCTGCAATCTTCAAGAAATGAAGTAACTGCCATCAGAGAAGAGAGATCTTTGTTAGAGGCCTTGGGTGTTGCATTGAGAGGGATGACTAATGTTTCAAGCAGAAAGTCTCCTCCACAAATGCTTTGTGCTCAGCCACCTAGGATCTCATCCGGCACGTATACGTATTGGGCCATATCATGGTGACAATGTTAAAAAGCAGAGTGAGGAAATATTCATGAGGAAGGGTGAGGAGAGGGCCACATCATAAGCTTTCTGGTAGTTCCAGTTTAGAAATCATTGTCCTTAGATTATCCTCACAGTGAGGGATGCATAAATCAGGAGCAGGAGGACAAAACTCCGTGCACTGAAGCAGGAAGCAGAAACTCCCCAGTGGGAGGAGACTCTCCAACCCACCTGTGAGTTTTAGGCTTTGCCTTTTCAACTGGTAGCAACTATTGTCAGCAAAAGGTGCCTGCTGATTTTCTATACATTTCCCCCAGATAGGGATGTGTAAACACTTGCACTTAAGTAGTTCCTTCTAAGACTTTCTCTCTCTCTCTCTCTCTCTCTCTCTCTCTCTCTCTCTCTCTCTGTGTGTGTGTGTGTGTGTGTGTTTGCCAAGAAAGGAGACAGAGAATCATTGTCCAGAACAGCCTCCTGAAAGTATGAGAAACCGATGCACCATCTGTATTTTTTCAGATAGATATTCCCAGTTTACTTGAAATAACATCATTAGCACAGCCATCCCACAGAGTGAGGAGGTGATCTTGTTTCCCTCTTCCCTGGCTTCAAGTCAAATACCTCTCTCTCTCCTTCTCTCTCTCTCTCTCTCTCTCTCTCTCTCTCTCTCTCTCTCTGGCAAATGTTGCTTCTTTCTCTGAAATATTTCATGCAGATAATGGATAATGACCACTTCTCATTGCCTTTTCTCAAAAATGTCTAACTGCATTAGCCAAGAATGGACCAATTTTAACCTGCTGCTTTGCTAAGTTCATGGCTGTGACCACTTCCCATTAAGAAAGAAAGAGAGAAAAAGACCACTGCTCCCTCTGAGACGTTGTCAGAGAGTGAACGGCCTTTGCTTCTTGGGCGACACGTCTTTGCTGTCTCCAGGATCACAGAAGTCAAGGTGCAAAGACCTTTCATGTCTTGGACTCAGTCCTCAGCCAGGGAAACACCTCCCTGCCCCGATCTTTAGTTCTCTAAGTAACAGCCTAGATGCTGGACTTCCACCTGGTAGATTCTCCACCCGCATCATCACATGACTATCCTGGCTGAGAGGACCAAGGTGTACAGGCTCCTAACATCCCTTCCATTCTCCCACCTGCAGCGAAGCAGGGTTTCCTCTTTGATACAAACTGATCAAATCTATGGACTGCAGAAAACTCTTAGCTCAAGCTTCCCAGATGTGCTTTAATCCTTTTGTCAGCAGGTAAGTAGCCGCTGCACTGATCCTCGGAATCTTCAGTGATTGGGACTCCTAGGTTTGAGGCAGCTTATGCTCTACTTTTAAGAGTCCTACTGGTGATCAGCTATTGAGAGCAAATGCCTATGTCACAGCTGGTGGGCTAATGTCTTTGTACCTGTTCCATGACGTCGTCCCCCAATAGCACTGTATGTTGTTCAAATTCCATCTTCACATGAGACCATGAAGTTGAGTGGCAGAGAATGTTGATAACCTCTCTGGAGATAGCCAGCTGAATTGGGACTTGGATTTGGGTCTGCTGGACTCTAGACTCTAAGTGGAATTTTTCCCTTTCCTCAGTCTCTGTACCTAAGTCAATGCTATTTTAAACTAAATCAAAACTCTGTCAGCTCTCAGCCATGTCCACACCTGGCCATCCCATCTTCCGTGGGGGAATACTGTGGCCTCCTCATTGGTCTCTTTATCTTAGTCAAACAACCCATCTTTTTTCCACCTCAGACCTCAGTCCCATCACTGTCCTCTTCTCTGAGGTCTCTAAAGCCACATTTCTAATGCCTGCTGCTGAAGTTGCCAAATTCTTTGCTTTTTTAAAGCCCTTGAAATTCATTTTCTCCTAAGTGGAAGCCTTTGCTGTTTTCCTATGTCAAAGTCTTTCTCAGTCTTTCAGCCTGAGCTCAAATGCCTGTCCTCAGAAAGGTCACCCTTGATCACTGTAACTCCCGCTCACTCACCCCAGGTCTCCAACTGCCAAGGTTATTTTCTATCTCAGTCTACACTCCCCATTTTTCTCTAAAGTCCTTATCTCAACTTGTAATTATCCTCCTCCCCCACCCCCCTGATTCACTCATTTGTCCTCCCAGTAAGACTCCCTGAAGCAGGTTCATTCTGGCTTACCACTACATCCCACTGCTGTCCAGGCCAACTTGGTCAAATATGTTTTGCATAGAGGAAGAAATAACTGAACGAGTGAGTGACTGCATCCGTAAAGCATGATTTTGTCTAACAGACAAACTTAGGTTGTACTCACTGGTCTTAATCCATTTCAAGACATAGAAAATGATAAAAAAGCCCCTTCCACAGGATATCCTGCTGGGTGGTGGAGGTGTCCACATGGTCTGCCTAGAAGGCAAAGGAAGCCAGGGATGGGTGGGGTGAGGGTTCAAGGTCATCAGAATGACCCTTCCTTCCTCAACCCTGAAATTTCTCCCTCTCTGCTCTTTCTTGTCACACACCCTATTACTTGACTTTTTTGTTCACTTGGTGTGAGGCATACCAAGAATTCATCTCTGTAAGATCTAAAGACTCACACTCTTATCTTGTCTTGGCACCATAGGTGAATGGGTCTACTTATCACTTCCTGGCGGCTGGATTCCACAGAGCCAATTGGGTCACCATCGCACTGACTCAGTGGTTCTCAGGCAGGAGTGAATTTGTGTCCCAGGAGACCTCTTTGGTTGTTATAGCTGGAAAAGGGGTGTGACTGGCATCGAGTGGGAAGAGAGGCTATGGATGCCACCAAATACCATGCAGTACACAGGATGGCCCTGGACAACAGAGAATTATTTAGCCCAATGTTGACAATTGAGAGATGCCCCAAAGTCAAGGTCAGTGGCAGCTTTGGGTGTTCTCTAGTTGTTAGTGAAGCGGGAGGCTTCACAGAGAGGACACTATTATTAAAAGAAAATCAGACAAGAAAATGTGTGTACCACTCTCCCGGGCATTATAATATGCCGAAAATCTGGAGCAAGCCTATCTGGGTTCAAACCCCACCTTTGCCCCGTCTTACATTCTCATCTTGAGCTACTTAACAACCTCTATGGATCTCAACCTCTTCCTCTGTATATTGGAGAAGAGAATAGTACCTGCTTCAAAGATGATTGTGAGGATTGGCATAACCGAAGAGAGCTCAGAATTCCTGGTCATAATAAGTACTGGGTGTGCGTCCCCTCTTATTATTATTACAAGAACAAACCCCTAGTTATGAAGAACAACATGACTTGGATTCTCAGGATTGTTAGTATTTGCTTTATCAAGTGCTGCATGAAAAAAAAGAATCCAGCAGGGTTCTAGCATTATTCTCATTCAATTCCTTCTGGATTCCATTAAATCCCCTTATCAGATTGAGTGTTTTTATACTACAAGACACAAACAAACAAAAAAAGGTACTGATGAAAAGGATTAGCATTTCTAAATACCTCCAGTAACTGTCAAATAAATCCTGACCTAGTTCAGTTCTTAATTAACTAGGTTAGCTTTTAAATGAGGCAACTCATATAAAGCAGTAAGTCTGCTCTGAGGCCAAACCCACGCTGGATAGTTGGATGAAGCAATTCTTGGAAACGGGCCAAAATTCTGGGAGCTACCGAAGTCTTCGATCTTTTTGAATCGACAGTTTGAATAATCTAATGGAAAATTCTCCAGGGTTTTGACCCTTTGATTTTAGGTTAGGGCTACTTCAACAATGGTCCCTTCAAGGCTTGTCATCTTTTCTCTGTCCTAACCTATAAAGGATAGGGGTAAATAGGAAAAGTCTGGAGGTCATTATATCAGCACCCCTTCCCCCCCAAAATAGAACTAAATTGGCTGTTCTCCCAGGAGAGGACAGTGGGAGCAGATGGACTAACTGGTGGTCTAACAGCCTTCAATAGTGAGCACCTATAGGTGGCTCATAAGACTTCTACTGTCTGGTTCTTTGCTGTTCTCTCTGGCCTTTTCCTCTGTTTTATGTATTTTCCTCTCCTATAAAAATCTCCTGTTTGTTCTCAGCCAGCTCCCAAACCACTCTTATGAAAACTGAGTTCTAAAAAATAATAATATATGTATACATATTTTTCTTAACAACAAAAAAGGCGGTGTTCAGCTCATTAGTTAGTTACTTTGTTTTTGGCTGTAAAATTTCTTTTCCTGGAGGAATCACAATAAAAAGAGGCAGAGCTTTCTGACCTGGAAGAGGGGTCAGGCATGGATACATGATCAGAAATCACCTTTGTGTATGTAGCCTCGAACACCTTTGAATGACTCTTAGGAGATACAAAGGCAATTGGCATTATACCTAAAGATCAAATTTCCAAGGGGATATTGGTGGCCTTTCCAAGGTCTTTTCATTTTTCCCCACTTATAAACATTTAAATTAAATAAGAAATTTGCTAATTCTTGGGAAAAACTGAACAGATCATCAGTAATTCAGGTTACATCATATTAGACAATGTGGTCACTCTCCAATCAATTCAGAGTGAATGGGATTGGCACCACCAGGGTAGGGTGTGTGTGTGTGGGCCCTGACTTGTGTAAACCAAGCACCTGGCAAGAGTGGCCTCCTTAGGTGATTCATGCCTAACCTAAGATACTCTTCTCATGCATGAGTACACAATCTCATGAAGTGCTGGAAGCAATTACACTAGCACGAGGGAAGGCAGCCTAAAGACTAAGCGAACATACACAGGAGCCCAGAGCCTGAAAACTGCAACAAAATGAAGCTAGAACCTTGATCCAACTCTGTCTGAAGCTTGACTGTCTTTGTACTTGGAAATTTCATGAGCAAATACATCCCTTTTTTGCTTAAGATAGTTTGGGGTGGGTTTCTTGCAACTTAGAGCTTCAGGATATGTTCATTAGTCTATGTATATTTCATAGTTTTATATAGCTGTTTCTTTATAAATTAGATGCATTTTTATCAATCCTTGCACATTAGCCTTGCTATGTACTTTGCATGAGGCATTGGTTTATACCTTGGTGCATACATTTGTTAGTCCCTAACAATCATGATGGAAAAATATAATATTTTTGTCAGACAAAGTATAATCTCCTTTTGCTATTCTGTCCAAGAATTATCCATGAAGATAAGAAAGTCAATACTATAAAATTTGGGGTTGGTGCTTCCAGGCAAGCATCTAATTCCTTATTACTTACACACTGGTTATTTCAAATTCTGAGCCCCGTTTACACACCATCTCCTCCCTCTGGCCCCTTCCAATCCCTCAAAACAGGATCTTTGTGATCCATAGGATTTGACCTACATCTACCACTAGATGAGTCAAATTGTGATTTTTGATTCCAGGTGGTAAGCTCTTTAAGAGCAAGGATGCTATTGATGTTTATCTTCACGTGCCTAGCCCCTGGAGTTTTTAGCACACAGCAAGGCTCCATTAATGCTTGTGTGTTTTGTATTCTACAATTTTCCAGAGGGTCTTGCACACCCTCTTTTAATTAAATCCATGTTTAAGAGAATCTTGCTTAAATGGAACAGCAGAAACAATGCTGACCCAAAGAGGGTCCCAATGCACACTTAATTAGAGACTCACGTGGGACCCCACTTCTCCTTCTGGTTGATACCGTGCACATTTCTGATGGCTTAGCTGGGGGTGCTTCTCCCCGCTGGGGCACACTTGTCAGTGTCTGAAAACATTTTGGTTGTTACAAGGAGGGCAATGGGATGCTACTGACATCTAGTAGTTAGAGGTCAAGGATTCTGCTAAATGTTCTACTACGCAGAACAGCCCCCACAACAGAGAATGATCCAGCTCTAATGTCAACAGTGCAGAGGTTGAGAGACCCTGCAATGGAAATCTTTCTCTCCAATCTGAGTCAGAGCTTGAAAGTATGGGGGCTTGTCTGCCTCGTGTGTTGCTTCATCCCTGTGCTCAGCAGAGTCTATGAGGTGACTACTGTCTGCTTTTGTCAGAACCACTCCCCAATGTTGGCCATCTTAGTGTGGGTGCCCTGCCCTGCCCTGTCCAACTGTCCCTTTAACTTTTGCAATTTGAATGAATTAATAATTGACATCATCTTGTTAAAGTAGGCTGTGTATCAGATTTTAATTTCTAAGGCTTAAGATCAGTTTGGACTGATGTTGGATCTGGGCTGCACGAATCCTCTCCCTTCCAGGCACAGTAGGAAGGAGCCAAGGGGATGTTGACACGGGTCTTCAGAGGTTGATTTAATGAGACTGCAGTTCATCTAGACTGTTTTCTAACCAGAACAATCTAGACAACACTTGTGTGTTTAAATATCTAATATTATGTTTAAAGAGCAAAGAGGCAAAACGAAAATATAAGAACTTTCTCATTTCTTTCCTTTTTGGTGTTTTCTTTATTTGTTTTGAGTATGGACATATAAACTTGTCTTGGCTTCATGGAATTTGAATTCTAACCCCACGATTGAAGGATGGGAAATTGTTGGGATGGACCCATCCTAACCACAGTGCCATGAAAAGTTCGTCCTTTGATTCTGCCCTCTTTGGTCCCCAGAGGCTTGCTGGCTCCTTCTCTGTCGGTATGCTACTCCATACTCCTTCCAACAAATGCCTTGTTTTGAGCCAAGTGAGCCAGAGGTAATATTTATTGCTTGCAAACAAAGACCTCACTGTCTAATAGATGGTGCTCCATTCCTACTTTAAATCAAAGAATGCAATTGTAATAACTGTAACAGAATGGCTTCTTTGCATATTAGAATAAAACAGGCTTAAGCTCTTGGTGGCATTGCTAGGCATTCAAGAAAGGGTAGTTAATATTTTCATAGATAAATAGGTAGAACATAAAGCAACGCTCATAAAAGTGCCCTATTTCTAGAAATTCAAAGTTTCCCCCAAACCAGAGTCCCCTCTATGAAGACAGGTTTTCCATCGAGCCTGGCTGTAGGACTAGGTCTGCCTTAAAAGTGCTTCTGAGAAACAGATCATCCCCCAACGACTTGAATGTACCGCGTAGAGCCTGTTTCCAGCACTCATTGTCTGCTGTGTCAGTAATCTGCATATTTAAGAGTCCCCACATGCTCATTGAGACAATAGATGGGGCTGGTACAGTCTACTGGGTCAAAAATCTGCTTTAAATAGTCTATATACACAGTCGGTTGAGTAAATAACAGCATTTTCAAAAAGCCCCTAAATATATAATAACATGATGAATCGCATTGGCTCCTGGATGCAGCCTCGCTGCCGCTGATCAGGAAAATGATGTGTGCGCCTTAACAAGCCACTTACAAATGATCTCATCTTTGCCAGCGTGGGAGCATTATCTTCTCCTCGGCTGTATTTTTCACATGTAGAGAAAAGGAACCCAAACATACACGCACATTCAATGTCATCCTGAACGCACAGAGTGGGTTGGAGCCAGCCGAATGGCTGTAGAGTGTCAACCCAAAGGGAGACTGTCTTCTCACTTGGGTGTGGAGGGTTCTCCTGTCCCTCCACTGTGTGTGACTCAGTGTTTAGCTGGGCTCCAAATGCACAAAAAACAGTTCTGCAGAAATCAATTGGAGTCATTGATTTGCAGACCTCCGTCTGACCTCGTGCTGCTGTGAAGACGACTTGTTCTAAACCACTTCATTAGAACCCTGTTTGTTTATAAGCAGCCTCTATGCGTGCAGCGTTCTGACCGCTACCATGCAGTAAGTGGTTTCCCACGTGTTGCTTTGTTTTAGCCTCACAACACTCTGGTAGTGGGGGTAATATCACCAGTTGCATTTTTAAAGATGGAGGAATCTAAGGCTTTGAGAGGTCAAACAACATTCCCAGATACTGGTAGCTTCTGGCTCTGAAGTGAGCTCATGGCTCCAGAGCCAGTGTCCCTTGTGGCTGTGTATTCTTGTCCACATTCAGAGCCACATCCATTTTCAACTGTACTTTGTTCTGGTGTGTGTGGTGCAGATGCCTTTCTGCTACAATGCAATATATGCTCCTTGACCAATCTTGCATTTTGCAAAAGCTTCTATTACATTTATAGCGCTTATAGGACAAACTAGGTTAGGGAAGACCACTTCAAATCTGAGCAAACAGGTATCCAGAACATAACACATAAAGGTATGCTGCAGCAAATAAAAGACTTTGTCTTGTAGATAGAGAAGTGATGGCAGTCGAGTACAAAGGAGTTTAAGAGAGCAGTGAGATTGTAGGGTTCTAGACATGCCCAAATTGAAAGATCAGGGAGAGGTGACACTGAGACTCCCCAGGCTGACCATCTGAGCTGAGAGGAAAACAAGAGGCCAATGGGCCTTGAATGAACTTCATGCCTTCTCGGTGGCTTCCTGCATTCACCTGTGTGGGTGAACTTCATATTTTGGCTGCTGTTACTTAGTGATGCTAAACTATAGCATGTTGGGAGAGTCACGTGTGTGAATCAATGTGATGTCCTCATTATATTCATATGATTGGCTGATTTACCAATTGGAACGAGGTATCTGCTTTATAGAAATGTGAGTTGTAGCAGCACAGACTTTATTTTATCTTTCATCCTTAAAGACCTCTCATGTTCAACGAACTCAGTTACGAACATCCTGGGCACCTCACCAACCAAATCTTCACGTTGAATTAATTACTCAAGCAAACCAACTTAAAATAAAGATGGTAAATGTACAAATCTTCCAGGCTGTGGAATTACCATCTTAGGAAGGCATGAGGACATGAAGAAAGAGCCTCTCTTTAACGTCTTCAAGCACATACTATGTGCCTGATACAGTGCAAATTATTTGGCATGCATTTCTTTTGGAACTAATTCTATGAGCTAGGCATGCTAACCTCCACCTTCGAGGTGAGGAATTTGAGGCTAATAGGAGAGATAATAGAGGTTCTCTGGTGGACACCAGCAGAGGCAGAATCTGAAGCCAAGCTCAGAGACCCACGGCCCATGCACCTCCCATTCCAGCGCTCTGCAATGAGACAGCAGCTATGAAGAGCCACCCCAGGGCACTTAGTGAAAACTAGTGTCCGTCTCCTCTCCTCTCATGCCACCCCAATTCCTCTAGAAATCAATTCCATTGTTGCCACCTACAGTCAATTCCTGACATTCCCAGGAGTCAGGATGAGAGACAGATCAGATCATGTCACCTCCAACCCCAAACTCCAAAAAAGGAACTTCAACAGAAAGAGCCAACAGTCTCCCATGACCTTAAGATTTTTCTAGGCACATGAGCTCTAAATCCCTGTCCCATCCATCTTGTCCCAGTTGTTTTCGACTCCAGTCATATTTTCTCTTTTCAAAAAAACCCCCCAAAAACCAGGGGTGGTTTCATGTAGGTCTTTGTATTGGTTGTTCCCATTGTGCTTTTCCTCAACCTCCATCACGTCTTTGCCTAAACATCTTTTCCTAATGAATCTTGCTCTGATCACTCTATTTAAAATATTGGCTGGTGACCCGGCCGGTGTGGCTCAGATGGTTGGAGTGTCATCTCATACTCCAAAAGATTTCAGGTTCGATACCTAGGATTCGGTTTCGATCCCTGGGGTGCATATGGGAGGCAACTGATGTCTCTCTCTCTCTCTCTCTCTCTCTCTCTCTCTCTCTCTCTCTCTCTCTCTCTCTCCCAAAATCACTAAAAAAATAACCTTAGCTGAGGATTAAAAAAATTCCAGCTGCTCTCCCTCCCCATTCTCTTGGGACTCCTAATTCTCTTATCCTACTTCTTTTTCTTACCTCCGAACTTATATACAATCGACTTCTTTATGATGCCTATTTACCAGTATAATGACCTTTCTTTGTTAGTTTGTAAGTTCTTTAAGAGGAGGGACCGTGGGTGGCTCAGTGCTGCAGTCTGAGCACCTAGAGCGGAGCCTGGCACACAGTGGGTGTTCCATCAATATTTATCAAGGGCATCACTGGATGTTTAAAGAACCCTGTGCATGCTTAACTCTATTACATGGGCAGAAAGCATCCACTCATCAGTCCCTTCAGGGTTTACTGTGGGTTTGCACCTACATCCTACTGCTAAACTGTGGTTCCCAGAAACTAGGCATGCATCCCATTTTCCCAACATCAGCTTTTTAAAAATCTACTTTGGTCCTATATGTAGAACTAAATTCATGAGCAGAAACACAGAGATTCATACTGTAAAGATAGATATTCCTCTTAGGTGAAAAAGTACTTAACAGGTCCATGCTTTCAGCTGGGTTGGGACTGTGACCACACAGGCCTTGGGCTGAAAATGATGCACAGTTAGGGTTATGAAATATGCTTCCTCCAATTACTTAAGCCAGAGATTTTAAAACATCATAATTGCTGGGAAGAAATGCCAAAGCATGTTCTTTGTCGCACCCTCAGGTGTCTCTGGCTTAAGACACTGCAGAAGATAGGGACTGTGTGATGTGAGCTCTGCTTTCTTTGTTAGGCTGAAACTATTTGATAATGTCTTGAAGTCCTTCTGCACTTTCTATGAAATGCAGCAAGAAATGAGTCCGCCCCTTTGAATAAGCACATCAATTATTGGTTAAGATGAGGAGGATTGCGGCTTTAACATGTGCTAGCAGTGTGTTCTTGGGCAAGAGACTTAAGCATTCCAAGTCTCAGTTTCCCCATCTGTAAAATGGGGTAATCATAGCACCAACTCTATATGGCCACTGACAGGATTTAATGAGAAAGTGTTCCAGTTCTCTTTCTTGAATTCATTTCCTGCTTCCTACTCAGTTTTCCATTTTTAGCATAAAGATGCTTGGAGGATCTTTTCTGGCCCCTGAAGAGGTAAAGCTCCTTTCTTACAGAAGAACCTTGTGGCATTTTCCATCAAAACTGCACTCAACCAAGTATATGTGTAATTGTTAAATTCTGGACTCTGCCATCGAGGTGCCATGAGATTTGGGATTTGGTATCTTGTGCATTGCTGGTTTCCTCAGCATATTTTCAGAGTCTGGAGCCTAACATACACACTGCACAAATAGCCTTTCATTGATTCCAAGGCTTTTCTTTGACAGATTAGAAAATTAGGGTGTATCATACAATCAACAGTGTCTTAAAATGACTGCTGGGGGCAGTGGGAAGATATTTTGGGAATGCCTTGACCAATTTATTTTGCTCATCTTTTCCTTTCTATATAGACACAGGAGTGTTATGTTATAAAGGTCTTTAAAAAAAAAGAATCTAGAAGAGTCAGTAAGTATTTAATAGAAATTCTAAGTGATAGGAAGATAGCGATATGTCATGGCTTACTTATCAGCTTTGTTTCTTTCCTAGTACAAAATATAAGTAGTTCTGCATACAGAATGGCCTCTTAGATTAAACCCAGGAATCATTGGATGGCTAAAAAGGGTAAAAGTGCTTTGCACGGTGCTTGGCACAGAGAAAACAGCCCCATAAATTATGGTGCTATTATTATCACTGTTATTATATGGAGTACCTGGCTAATTCAGCATTTAAAACAACACTAATATCCTTACTCAATGATTTGCAATTTCCTGCTACATATCTAACATTTTGCAGAAATGTTCAATAGTAGAGTCTTTGGTTAGGTAAATTCAACCTCAACTGAACATGTGATCCTTATTGCAATTATTATTTGTCTTTCTCCCTGTACTGCAAACTGGTTGGAACTCAGTCATATCAGGGTGGTGCCCCTGCTTCTTCAAGGTCTGGGAGGTGGTAGGCTCAGTGAATGTGAGATGACTAAATTAAAAAAAATGTATGAATTACTGGAGGCAAGGGTCCAGAGGAAGACCACAGAGTGAGCATTCCAAAACTGTTTTCCTTTCCTGGGAAGAAAGTCAAAGACATTGGTCAGTCTCAGCATGGACTCAATAATTATATTGTGTTTGACTTTTAGTACCAATTTGAAGGGATTCACCATAGTGATTACAAAACTCAGAAATATCCAGTAGAACTTTCAGATGGTAAGGCTCTCCAAGCCATAGCTGAGAGGTGAACAACGGATAGTGAGTGAGTGTGTGTTTTTGTACATTTCCATGTAGAGACTGATGTAGTGAGGAGGGATGCTATCTGCTGAGTAGTCTTTTCCTTATGGGTTAGGAGATTTCTTAAAGAGCAGGAAAAGGTGTATACTCAATAAATATGTGTAGAATGATGAAGCACAGGGGACAAGATCATTGTCAAGATCATGACTCCCATCGATGAGGGCTCCCACCATGCATTTCTGCTTCTGCCTTGCCTCTTGCCCCTCTACAGATCTTATTAAGCACCCACCCCTAGTGCTTGAATACTCTACTAGGCCTCGGTTTAGTGGCTGCCTGGGCCGTCTTTCAGTGTGACCACTTCAACGTACTAGAGTTGACATTGCACACAACCCAAGAAGAACAGCTCTTCAATAACCCTATTCATCTACTGCCAGCCGAAGTCAAATCACTTTACTGCAGATTCTTCCTGAAGAGGTGCATGGACTGATTTACAGGTGTGGCTAGTTAGAAAGACATTCCATGATTTGTATATGCGGGATGTCAAGAATGCCCTATATTCTCCCTCCCGTCACCATATGAATGATATCCTCTCAACTGTTCATTCCGTTTGTTTTAGCCAAACATAAATAGACTGCAGACATGCCTGGGGCTGAAGGCACTTGCAGAAAATAAGCTTCTTCAACTCCAGACACACTGACGATGGAGACAAAGTGAAGTTGCCGCTGCCTTGACAAATACCCTCCCACCCCTGAGAAAGCAAAGCAGGCAGCCTGTCCGGCTTCCCCACACGCGGAGGAGACGCATGGTTAGGACTTTTACAACCACTTTTTACCTCGAACCTCTGGTTAATTTAATTTTCATCTCCATGACTCTTTGTAGGAGCTTGAAAATATTTGTTCTTTTCTTTTATTGATTTTGTTCTTTTTCATTTAGCTAACATCGATTTCCCCTTCCTCTGCCTGCGTACTGGAGACGGGCACCTAGTCTGGGTTTTGTTGAAGTCCCTGTGCAGGAGGTCCCCCCTTCATGTTCTTGGTGCCACCCCAGAGGAAACGGGCATTTTCTTCCTGCTGTGACCTTGGGACTCTCCCAGGTTGGTGCCTCCGAGAGACACAGCCACCATCAGCAGGTGCTTGGCTGATGATCTGGACATTGAGGGTGAGGCAGAGTGACTGATGGGGAAAAAGAGAAATAAAGCCACTATTCCTCCAATAATAAATGAAGTAACCCACTTTGGGGAAGTGATCCAATTCTAACTTTATATACTATAATTTCTTTAGGATATGACGGTTATTTTGAATATGGGGTTTGTTTGGGCCCACTTTTAGCATAGTATGGGAAGTATCATCATCAAATAAGCATATGAAAAAAGTGAATGAGTATGGTTGAAAAAGTGAAGGGATTGAGAAGTACAAATTGGCAGTTACAGAATAGTCCCAGGGATGTCAAGTACAGCGTAGGGAATATAGTCAATAATAGTGCAATTACTGTGTAAGGTGCCAGGTGGGTTCTAGAATTATTGGGGAGATCACTTTGTAGATTATATAAATGTCTAACCACCACACTGTATACCTGAAACTAATATAATATAAAACTAGAGGCCCGGTGCACGAATTTGTGCATAGGTGGTGCCTGGCCTGCCCACCCTAATGGGGGCTTATGGGGGCCAGGCCAGCAGGGGGAGGGGTCTCGGGCAATTGGCTGGCCCCACCCCTAATCAGGGTGGCTGGCTGCCGCAGTGGGTGTCATAGCCACAGGTTGTTCTGGTGGTTCCACCCTTCTGGTCTCTGGGCTTTTACATATATAGATATTAAATGTCCACTGTAGTTAACAATTAAAATAAAACAAATGAGTGAACAATGGTAATTCTTGGAGGGTTGGCTCTGGGACAAAAAGAGAAAAACCGAGGTTTCTTTTTTTCAGCCTCAATTTTGTAACTTCTGCTTCCTTCATTTTTCTCCAGATTGCCGGGCTGAACAGTGAGGAGGGGAGCGCTGCTCCCAAGAAGGGAGGGTAATGGGGTGCAGGTGCTTCTAGCCCTGGAGTTAAATGATTAGTTTTTTAATATGAAAAGCTGAGCACCTACTGTGTGCACTGGGCAGTGAGGAAGGTGGACCTGTTTTAGAGATTAGATTTCACAGGAGAGACCACATAATCTTGTAATTGACTAGTCAGGTGTAGGGCTTCGTCTATTTTTGAGGGAGTTATAACAAAGGGTAATTTCTGCTAATTTTAAACCGGAAGCCAAAGGCAATGCAGTGCCAGTGGACTTTCTTTTCAAAAAGTTGTGCTGAGTGACCCGGGGCAAAGGTGACTTTCCGGGCCTGCTGTGCCTCTGTGGGTGGGGTTGGGGGGACACTGATTGAAGTCACTTTCAGGATCATTCTCATGATTTACTGAGCTTTTGTGGACAAATGATGCTTCTCAAACCCATGCCACCCAGCCCAGAGCCGAGCCCCAGCAGTTTCTAAAAGCTTCATTTTCCAGATGGTAAGCTATGCCCTTTGTCCCGAGGGAACTCAAGAAGCAAAGTCCAAACACTGCCCGACCCCAGGCGTGGTCCCATCTGCTCTGGAAAATCAGTCTGAGAAGGGTCCTGTGCAATACCCACTGGGAAATCCTCCATCGTCATACTCTCTGTTGCACCAGAATGAGGGGGCAATGTTGTCACCCCATGGGATGTGGGCAATTCCTGGAGATACCGTAATTTTCATCACTGGGGAGGGTTACTACTGGCATGCGGCAAAGGCCAGGGACACTGCAAAATGCCCTACAACACACAGGACTGTCCATGACAAAGACACCCAGTTGGGAACAGCCTGCTTGGGAGATAATTTCACTGCTCACAGGTCCCGAGAGATTATTACATTATTTCAGAGAATGATAGACCTCGGCAGTTATAATTCACCGCCTGACCAGGAAGCACAGGGATAAATATGAGCTCTGGCCTGAATGTTTGAAGTTCAATGCAAACAGCGTTAGCTGGAAAAAGCCAGTTGTTTTTCTCTCACTCACGGTGCCTTTCGCTGATGTTGGGAGGGGGTGTCTTTGTGCCTGACTTCAGAGGCACAGGATTCCTGTTAAACTTCACACGACCAGGCTCACTGTTTTCCCTCCTCCTGCCCCCGTGTGAGTGTGAGTGTGAGTGTGTTGTGTGCGTATGTGCACGTGTGTGCGCTGTAGGGGTATAACCTCTACATCCTAATATCTAAAGTGATACAAGCAAGTGATCCAAAGCAGAAATAAAAACCTACAACCATTTAGAACCATAAAGATCAGCCATCTGCGAGGGACTTGGAGCCATTTGATATGAACTTTGTTTTTATATAGTATGCCACAGCAAAGCTTTGAAACTTCAGTTTGTTAAAACAAGACTAAACAAATAAAAATAAAAAAATAGGGGGGAAAATGGAAGAAGGAAAAATGAGGCAAAAATACTGTAACAGCCTTACTGCCTTTGAAGTCGCTACTGATATAGCTCTGAACAGATCTATTCAAGTTCAACTAACATCAGACAAATGTTTAGTGTATCAGAGGAAGCCACAAAAGCCAGGATTTCATCAATATTTCACAACAGCCTCGGGGAAACTGTAGACTGCAATGCTGTAGGGCAGCTAATGGAATTACACACAAGGGTTTTGTACATTTAAAATAAGCAGCTACTAAAAAAAAAATTACCCTTCAGCTTGATAGAAACTGCAGAAAACTGCAGATAGAAAACAATTAAATCGCTCCCCGCATTTATCCACGTCACTCTGAGAGGTCATTTAATAACAGGTATTACCGTGTGCACGTCGCCCCCCTCCCCCAGGAAGGCAATCATAAAGATTAACATTTATGAAAAGAAACATAAAATATCGCACAGCCCACTGAATAATTAAAGATAGTTTTGAAGAATGCTTGCCATCGTGTGCCCATGAAGTCTTGGCCAGGGTCACGGAATATGTTTATATAAAATATAATTATAACAGACGGAGGCCGCCAGGGAGACCCACTGACCCTTGTTTGTTTTGATGGAAAAAAAAGAACATTGAAGTATTTCCTGAGACTGAGTGGGGCACCCCGGATCTCGTGCATGTATTACGATCCGGAGTGACTGGCTTTCTCTCCCAGGAGATTTAGAGATGGACTTGGAGCTTGCAAATTCTATTCACTCAGCCAGCATGAGATCAGCGTTTTCCCCAGAAAGTCCTTTGTTGCAGGAAAAAATTCTGCATATGAAAGCAAATTGCATTTTTGAAACTGATATTTCTGTGACACAAACCCTCACCTGGCTTTTCTGTCCCTTGAAGCTTCTATCAGTTCCCTAAACAAGGCCCCTGCTAACATTTACCTTTCGAATGAGGAGTTTTCACCCCCCCAGCCCTAGCTCCTCCCCTACCCCCCAGAGGTTTGCAAGGGGTGGTTTTGCCTCCCTGGGGACAGTTGACAATAATATTTGGAGGCATTCTGTCCCCCTAGGTGGGGCGGGAATGTTGGGGGGCTACTGGCATCTGGTGGGATACAGGCCACCGACGCTGCTGAACACCTTGCAAGGCACAGGACAGCCCCCAAGAAAGAGTGATCCCCAATTGCAGTACTGCTGCAGGTGAAAGACCTCGCTCTAAAAAGCTGCCCGAGCACCTAAGCTTTATGAAAGTAACAGCAGCGTTATTAACAGGAGGCCTGCCGCCTCCACCGTCCCCTGGCTTCACCCGCATGGGCTAAAGAGCTTCTAAGTGAGGCTTCCAGAGCCAAGTCCTCCGGAGAAGCAGTGAGCTTGACGTGGTGGCTGACCACGGGCATTCTCATGACTAGGAGCGGCCTTATGTGCGGAATGTGTATTATACCTGCACATTGTATAGTACACACATATGTACATTTGGTAACAGCAACTAATGCTTGCTGAGCACGGAGCATGGAGAGGTGCTTTGCACACAGTATTTCATTTTATCTTGACAGCAAGTCTGGAAGGAACATACTTTGTTGTACTCTTTTCACCAATAAGGGGATATTGCTCAGGATCATTGTTAGAATATGGCCATGGCAAGTCTGAGACCCAAACGCCGGCACATCATCAAAGCACCCAGGGCCACCAGGCTTCTGCGTAGCTAAGCTGGGAGCATGCGTGTATGAGTGCCTCTGTGAGTGTGTGTCTTTGTGTGTGTGTGTGTGTGTGTGTGTGTGTGTATATGAGTGTGTGTATGTTTTTGTGTGTGTATATATATGTGTGTGTGTGTGTGTGTGTGTGTGTGTGTGTGTGTGTTTGCCTGCAGGACCAGCTTGTAAACTGCTTGCCTCTCAGCGGCAAGGAAGTAAAAGATGACTTCGGGGAGGGAGAGAGGAGAACACTTTCCTTTAGGGACAGTGGAGGTTAAAGGACAGGGGAGGCAGCGGGCAGCTGGAGCGGGCAGCTGCTAGGGGAGGCTCAGGCAGCACCAGTTGTTTGCTTGTTGGTTTACTTTGTTGCTTTTAGAGGGAGATGTGTAAGCCTATGTGCAGAGAGAGAAAGGGGATTACTGCAGGTCAAGTAAGTGAAGGGGAGGGGGGGAGGGAGGGAGAGAGAGAGAGAGAGAGAGAGAGAAAGAGAGAGAGAGAGAGAGAGAGGTGAGCTTGCTAAAGCAGATGGGGATGTCAGCTGGTTGGAAGAAATTTATTTTTCTTCTGAGCCAGCAAGTTGGGAGGAAGAGTCACAGGAACTGCTGCAGAGACAATCTGGGAAGTTTCACGTGGAGTCAGGAGCTAGGCTGTCTGCTCTGGACTAAGTGGTGGGAGGGGGAGGGGAGGAGTGGCGGTGGTGCTGCCTTCTCCAGCCAGGCTGGCTGCCTGAGACAGAGAGGAGGTGGGTCACCTCCCCCATCCCCCACCCCCCTTCCGCAATGTCTCTCCAGTAGAAAGTCAGTTCTGGTTTGAGGAAGCACACCTGGGCTGTTCAGACCTTAGCCGGGCAGGACTGGAAGCCATGGGGGAGTAATGGGAACGGAATGATAAAATGATAAACGGAAGAGCACTTGCCTGGTCTGAAGGGAACCCAGGCAAAGCCATTAACCCTTTGCAGGCCAACCCATGCAAGTCGGGATGCTAAATGCAGCCTGTGGGCATCTGTTGCAAACTCCCAGTTTGCATCCTTTTCAAGATTTAATGAGTGTGTATGTGGACACACATACTTTGTCCGATATATCCTTTATTATAGATTATACTTTTATAGTGTTACATGTATTTTGATACAAATGGGATTTCTCCTAAGCACTGTTGGAAGGGAACTTTTTGCTTATACTCCAGCCAACATCGGGCTGCGTGTATGTAAGCGCATTCCCTCTTCCTTCTGTGAGAGTTTGTACTGCAACAGGACTGGAGAAGGTGACCGGGCACCTTTGCCATTTGTCAAAACTTCTGTGGCAGCCTTTGTGATGTCGTGGAAAGAGTCTGACAACAGGGAATTGGGACAATTGGGAAAAGTCTTAGTCCCACCAATTCAGAAATTGTCCAATTTTAGGAAAATGACTTGGTTTTTCTGGGTTTCCACTTCCTTGGCTATAAAGCAAAGCTACAAGTACTTGCCGTGGCGGCACTGAGAAGATTTGAATGATTAAGTGACATAATATCTAATAAAATGTTCTGCCGTTGCCGAGCTGTTAAATCAATGCGAGGCTGCGAGACCCTCAGCATCCTCTGCACTCAGGGGTATGCCACCTGAGAGCCCTGGCCTTCCGGTCTCCACTAACCTTCGCAGGACTCAGCTCTCCTGTTAGTGGGTCAATCAATCAATCATTCAATATTTATTGAGAGCCTACTATGTACAGGACCCGGGGGACCCGTGATAGGCCGCCGTCAATAGAAGTACACACTGCAGGACAATTAGCAAGCACATTTTGACTTGACCTCTGGTTGGCTTAGTAATGGAATGGTCCCTAAGCTTGGTCAGAGGTGATACAAGAAAGGGAGAGAGAGGAGGAGTGGGTCTGCCCTCAGTAGCCTCTCACTGCCCTCTATGGTCAATGAAAGGCAATTTAGCCAGGATTAGTTAGCAACCTGTGGTTCACAGGCCAGGTCTGACCTGCCCCTGTTTTTGTAAATAACATTATATTGGAACAGCCACATCTGTTTATTTAGTTACGGTCATGTGTTTAACTAAATACATAGATGCAAGAGATCATGAATACCCTTTTAAAGGCAGAGTTGAGTAGCTATGACAGAAAACATATGGCTTGCCCAAACCGGTTTGGCTCAGTGGATAGAGCATCAGCCCTCGGACTGAAAGTTCCCATGTGTGATTCCGGTCAAGGGCATGTACCTTGGTTGCGGGCACATCCCCAGTAGGGGGTGTGCAGGAGGCAGCTGATCGATGCTTCTCTCTCATCGATGTTTCTAACTCTATCCCTCTCTCTTCCTCTCTGTAAAAAATCAATAAAATATATTTTTAAAATTTTTAAAAAGAAAACATATGGCTTGCAGAACCCAAAATATTTACCCTCTGGCCCTTTACAGGAGAAGTTTGCCAGCTCTGATCTAAGCAATTACATAAATAATGAATCACCCCAATTCTATTATAACAAGGTGCACATATCCAATGATAACAGCCATTAGTAAGCTTTCAGTATGGCTGAGAGCATTTTACATATAGTCTTACATCATAGCTCCAAACAACGCCACGAGAACAGTCCTGTGATTATCCCCTTTTAGTAGATGAGAACACTGAGGTGCAGAGAGGTTAAGTAACTTGCCCAAGGGCACACAGTCAGTAGGATTTGGTCCCAGCTCTCTCTCTTCCAGAGCATGTTTTCTTAATCCCAATGTTAGAGTTTTCCAAACGTCAATCTCTCATGTACTACTCTCCTAATTTATTTCCACATTCACCCCCCCCTTTACTGCTCTTTGCTAATTATCTTTCTTTTCTTTGAATAATGGATTCCTATAGCATTTGTTTCTTTATATTCCTGGAAATTTATTCAACTAGTTTGGATTTGATGTACTAGTCATATAGGTTTTTAAACTTTTTCTTCTGAGGTGATTGTAGCATCACACATAGTTGTAAGAACTAATACAGAAAGATCCCATGTACTCCTAACCCTGTCCCCCGGGGGTAACACCACGTATAACTAGAGGCCAATTCCTCAGCCAGGACACTGACATTGACACTCCATTGACTTACTCAGATTTCACCAGCTCCCCCACACGTTTGTGTGTGCAGTTCTATCACTTTCGGGGACCTCCACTCCAATCAGAATACATAAGGGTCCCGTCACAAGGACCCTTATGTACCATGTCAACCACAACATCCCCTCCCCCGCTTCCCCTGCGAACCCTAATCTGCTTCCCATGTCTGCAATTCCTGCCAACCTAAGAATGTGGTACAGACGCTGCAGTGAGCTTTTGAATAGGTAGGGCCTTGCAGTTTGGCTTTTCCAGTCAGCATAATTCTTGACATATATTTTCAAAGTCACCCTAAAATAACTATATAACACTTAGAATTTATTTTTTTTACAAAGCTCATTCATGTTAACATTATCCTACGTGCTACCAGTGGCACCCATACCGGCATTGGGAAACCCTGCCACACATAGTGTCACCCCAATGGACAGAGACAGCGCAGCCATGAAGACACTTGGCCAAATGGAAACCTCCAGATCAGCACCACTCAGCACGTGCTCTGCGAGGATAGACACGCTAGCCATCCCATCCTGTCCAACATGTAGCCTCTGAGCACATCAATGTGGCTCGTTCCAACGAAGAGAGAAAACGTCCTTGCATTTGATGCAAAGTTGCATTTAACTCGCCACCATGGCCGGTGGCTTCCCGTGGAAAGTGCTCCCTTCTAGTTATTGAGGATAAAACACTGAATAGGAGACGACACATTTCTTGTTTCTCTGCACCTCACCCTGTCAGTGCAATGACAACCCGGAGAAGGAAGAACTCTTTCCAAATGCATGTATGTGTCGGGCTCTCACCTCCTTCTGAGTCGGCGTGTGGCTAAGCCTTACGGTGTCTCCCATACAGCTCACCCATTCTGGCCGCCCCTCGACCCTCCTTGCACTGAGAGTGAGTCCTCAAGAGGCTGCTCCCGGAGCTCCTGCCTTTAAGTGACACCTGTCCCTTAGAACACAGGAGGGGTGGCAGGCTTTGGACTTGCACTTGTGAATGCGCTCAGACCCACTTAGTCCGTGGACTCAGCCCAGGGGCTCTGAGCGGTGGGCCTTCTACGGGAAGATGCACAGCTCTGGCGCTACTGGTGGGCATGTTCATAAATTCTTGCTGATTCACGCCCTGCTCATGGTGATTTTCGCTGGTCTGAAACACGGGGCATTGCTGAATGCTGAGTGTCCCGGGAGGGGCAGGAGCGTTAGTTTGCAGAGGTTGCTGGCATAAGGGCCACAGAGAAGGGGGAAAAGCAATGACAACTTGGGGACTGACTTCTAAAAAGTCACTTGGCAGAAAAGTTTGTGGGGTGCTGGGGTGGACTGGCTGCTGGAGGGCTTTTCAGAGAGCCAGGTATATTTCTGGAAACAGGAAAAAGAGTGGTCTGTATTGCCCTTTTAGTTCTTTAAGCCTAAATACTGTGCATGGGCAACAAGAGCCAGCTTTTGGTCATTAGCCATCTATGCTCTCCAAAGCATGTGCCCCTTCAAACACAACACTGGCATGAAGGTCGTTTCCCTGGCCAGCCTCTTATTTCGCCTAACCTCACAGATCTGTAAGGCGTTAGCCATTGCAAGAGATTGATATGATAGCTTGTGAGTAATTTGGATGAACTATAACACTAACCCAGTAAAGTATTATAATTTTAAATGTGTCCAGAAAATAATTGAAATTCTGGCTTAGCTTCATCATAATGCAAACGGCAGGGTATATTTAACAGCTGACTAGCTTAGCATGAATATTGCTTTAGAAATGGGGTCATATTGTTTTTACGAAACAATATTGCTCTCACACATGTTTGGGAGGGGAGAAGAAGCAGGGGGCTGTGAGTACCCTTTTAACCTTTCTCTGTCTCTTTGTATTTGAGTTTACTCTGGCGATTTAGGGGTCTGGTGTTGTTGGAAGGCAAACACAGAAGGTACTGACACTTAAAACAGACCTGGTGACGGGCCCTTGGCCATCAGATTTCTTTCACTACTACTCCGCCACCACATCTCAGTTCCCCAGCAGTCTGCTTTCCTGCAGCCCTGTTAGAAACGAGGAAGATAAGACCATCTTTCCCGCCAACCACAACAGATGTCACTAATAGACGGCCCCCTGTGGTTGCCTGCAGAATGTTGATCTATTTATTTATGTATTTATTTATTTAAAAATATCTTTATTAATTTCAGAGAGGAAGGGAAAGGGAGAAAGAGAGAGAGAGAGAGAGAGAGAGAGAGAGAGAGAGAGAGAGAGAGAGAGAAACATCAACGACGCGACAGAGTCATCGATCGGTTGCCTCCTGCACGTCCCCTACTGGAGATCAATCCACAACCAAGCATGTTCCCTGACTGGGAATCGAACCTCTACCTCCTGGTTTGTAGGTTGACTCTCAACTACTGAGCCACACTGGCCAGGCTATTGATTTATTTTTATATGTAGTTGTCACCGTTTGAAAAATCGAGATTACACAGGAAGATCCAGATTTATAGATGTTCCTAAATTGTCAGGATTTGGCAATACTGGATCCCCATTCCCACCGGGTGACAATGCCGGAACCTGAGTAGATGTTGTCAGCTTGAGAGGTAGAGAAGGCATTGCGGTTTACAGTGAGTTTATCGCAACATGTATGGAATTTTTCCTTCATGGTTGTTTGTGTTTTTTATTCCCAGCACCCAGTATCATTTCCCTTGTCCTTCACAGGCAAACATTAGCTGTGCTGTGGTCCATACTCTCTGGCCGTGGTCTGCAAACCTTTTCTGTGAAGACCAGTTAGTAAGCATTTTAGACATTGTGCGCCATGCCGTGTTTATTGCAACTGCTCAGCTCTGCCCCTTTAGCCTAAAAGCAGGTATAGATGATACGTTAATGAGTAGGCATATCTGTGTTCAAATAATATTTTATTTATGAAAAGAGGTTGGTCCCTGAGCTATAGTTTGCGAACCCCTGATATGGGGGGAAATAAAACAAACTGGCCCCTAAACAGTAACCCTATAGATAAGTGCATTTATTTATTTATTTATTTATTTATTTATTTATTTATGTCAACAGAGAACTTTCCATTGATGTGGAACTAATCCCATCCCAGGCAGTGCTCAGACTCTAAACCCGCCTTCTAGCATGTGTGGGTGTGGATGGTGTGCAGTTAGCTCATTCCCATTTGCTTTGCTTGAAAAATAGTTACTAT